>CM049895.1:25918575-26518575 GCA_027474245.1 Spheniscus humboldti
CATCCTGAGCTGGCTGGCAAGGCTGGAGCCGCAGTGTGTGTGGGGCTGTGGAAGGGCTGCCAGGGCAAGGCGAGGGCCAGCAACACCTGGGAGGCCTGGCACCTTTGGTGTGGGAGCAGTCGCTGGATGTCTGCAATTTGGGGCTGGGCTCCGGCGCACGTCCCGAGAGCGAGCAAGGCACGAACGTCGGCCCCCTGAGCTGGCTGGCAAGGCCGGAGCCGCAGTGTGTGTGGGGCTGTGGAAGGGCTGCCAGGGCAAGGCGAGGGCCAGCAACACCTGGGAGGCCTGGCACCTTTGGTGTGGGAGCAGTCGCTGGACGTTTGCAATTTCGAGCTGGGCTCCGGCGCAGGTCCCGAGAGCGAGCGAGGCACGAACGTGGGCACCCTGAGCTGGCTGGCAAGGCCGGAGCCGCAGTGTGTGTGGGACTGTGGAAGGGCTGCCAGGGCAAGGCGAGGGCCAGCAACACCTGGGAGGCCTGGCACCTTTGGTGTGGGAGCAGTCGCTGGACGTTTGCAATTTGGAGCTGGGCTCCGGCGCAGGTCCCGAGAGCGAGCGAGGCAAGAACGTCGGCACCCTGAGCTGGCTGGCAAGGCCGGAGCCCCAGTGTGTGTTGGGTTGTGGAAGGGCTGCCAGGGCAAGGCGAGGGCCAGCAACACCTGGGAGGCCTGGCACCTTTGGTGTGGGAGCAGTCGCTGGACGTTTGCAATTTGGAGCTGGGCTCCGGCGCAGTTCCCGAGAGCGAGCGAGGCACGAACGTGGGCACCCTGAGCTGGCTGGCAAGGCCAGAGCCGCAGTGTGTGTGGGGCTGTCGAAGGGCTGCCAGGGCAAGGCGAGGGCCAGCAACACCTGGGAGGCCTGGCACCTTTGGTGTGGGAGCAGTCGCTGGACGTTTGCAATTTCGAGCTGGGCTCCGGCGCAGGTCCCGAGAGCGAGCGAGGCACGAATGTCGGCACCCTGAGCTGGCTGGCAAGGCCGGAGCCCCAGTGTGTGTGGGGCTGTGGAAGGGCTGCCAGGGCAAGGCGAGGGCCAGCAACACCTGGGAGGCCTGGCACATTTCGTGTGGGAGCAGTTGCTGGACGTTTGCAATTTCGAGCTGGGCTCTGGCCCCGGCAACGTGAGCGAGCGAGGCACGAACGTCAGCACCCTGAGCTGGCTGGCAAGGCCGGAGCCCCAGTGTGTGTGGGGCTGTGGAAGGGCTGCCAGGGGAAGGCGAGGGCCAGCAACACCTGGGAGGCCTGGCACCTTTGGTGTGGGAGCAGTCGCTGGACGTTTGCAATTTGGAGCTGGGCTCTGGCGCCGGCCCCGAGAGCGAGCGAGGCAAGAACGTCGGCACCCTGAGCTGGCTGGCAAGGCCGGAGCCCCAGTGTGTGTGGGGCTGTGGAAGGGCTGCCAGGGGAAGGCGAGGGCCAGCAACACCTGGGAGGCCTGGCACCTTTGGTGTGGGAGCAGTCGCTGGACGTCTGCAATTTGGAGCTGGGCTCTGGCGCCGGCCCCGTGTGCGAGCGAGGCACGAACGTCGACATCCTGAGCTGGCTGGCAAGGCCGGAGCGCCAGTGTGTGTGGGGCTGTGGAAGGGCTGCCATGGGAAGGCGAGGGCCAGCAACACCTGGGAGGCCTGGCACATTTTGTGTGGGAGCAGTCGCTGGACGTCTGCAATTTGGAGCTGGGCTCCGGCGCAGGTCCCGAGAGCGAGCAAGGCACGAACGTGGGTACCCTGAGGTGAATGGCAAGGCCAGAGCCGCAGTGTGTGTGGGGCTGTGGAAGGGCTGCCAGGGCAAGGCGAGGGCCAGCAACACCTGGGAGGCCTGGCACCTTTGGTGTGGGAGCAGTCGCTGGACGTTTGCAATTTGGAGCTGGGCTCCGGCGCAGGTCCTGAGAGCGAGCGAGGCACGAACGTCGGCACCCTGAGCTGGCTGGAAAGGCCGGAGCTCCAGTGTGTGTGGGGCTGTGGAAGGGCTGCCAGGGGAAGGCGAGGGCCAGCAACACCTGGGAGGCCTGGCACCTTTGGTGTGGGAGCAGTCGCTGGACGTTTGCAATTTTGAGCTAGGCTCCGGCGCCGGCCCCGTGAGCGAGCGAGGCACGAACGTCGGCACCCTGAGCTGGCTGGCAAGGCCTGAGCTGCAGTGCGTGTGGGACTGTGGAAGGGCTGCCAGGGCAAGGTGAGGGCCAGCAACACCTGGGAGGCCTGGCACCTTTGGTGTGGGAGCAGTCGCTGGACGTTTGTAATTTCGAGGTGGGCTCCGGCGCCGGCCCCGTGTGCGAGCGAGGCAAGAACGTCGGCACCCTGAGCTGGCTGGCAAGGCCAGAGCCGCAGTGTGTGTGGGGCTGTCGAAGGGCTGCCAGGGGAAGGCGAGGGCCAGCAACACCTGGGAGGCCTGGCACCTTTGGTGTGGGAGCAGTCGCTGGACGTTTGCAATTTCGAGCTGGGCTCCGGCGCAGGTCCCGAGAGCGAGCGAGGCAAGAACGTCGGCACCCTGAGCTGGCTGGCAAGGCCGGAGTTGCAGTGCGTGTGGGACTGTGGAAGGGCTGCCAGGGGAAGGCGAGGGCCAGCAACACCTGGGAGGCCTGGCACCTTTGGTGTGGGAGCAGTCGCTGGACGTTTGCAATTTCCAGCTGGGCTCCGGCGCTAGCCCCGTGTGCGAGCGAGGCAAGAATGTCGGCACCCTAGCTGGCTGGCAAGGCCGGAGCCCCAGTGTGTGTTGGGTTGTGGAAGGGCTGCCAGGGCAAGGCGAGGGCCAGCAACACCTGGGAGGCCTGGCACCTTTGGTGTGGGAGCAGTTGCTGGACGTTTGCAATTTCGAGGTGGGCTCCGGCGCAGTTCCCGAGAGCGAGCGAGGCACGAACGTGGGCACCCTGAGCTGGCTGGCAAGGCCGGAGCCGCAGTGTGTGTGGGGCTGTGGAAGGGCTGCCAGGGCAAGGCGAGGGCCAGCAACACCTGGGAGGCCTGGCACCTTTGGTGTGGGAGCAGTCGCTGGACGTTTGCAATTTTGAGCTAGGCTCCGGCGCCGGCCCCGTGAGTGAGTGAGGCACGAACGTGGGCACCCTGAGCTGGCTGGCAAGGTCTGAGCTGCAGTGTGTGTGGGGCTGTGGCAGGGCTGCCAGGGGAAGGCGAGGGCCAGCAACACCTGGGAGGACTGGCACCTTTGGTGTGGGAGCAGTCGCTGGACGTTTGCAATTTCGAGGTGGGCTCCGGCGC
Source organism: Spheniscus humboldti (assembly GCA_027474245.1). Taxonomy (NCBI): domain Eukaryota; kingdom Metazoa; phylum Chordata; class Aves; order Sphenisciformes; family Spheniscidae; genus Spheniscus; species Spheniscus humboldti. The sequence continues at coordinate 25,921,772 of CM049895.1, forward strand.
AGGTCCCGAGAGCGAGCGAGGCACGAACGTCGACATCCTGAGCTGGCTGGCAAGGCCGGAGCGCCAGTGTGTGTGGGGCTGTGGAAGGGCTGCCAGGGGAAGGCGAGGGCCAGCAAAACCTGGGAGGCCTGGCACCTTACGTGTGGGAGCAGTCGCTGGACGTCTGCAATTTGGAGCTGGGCTCTGGCGCCGGCCCCGTGTGCGAGCGAGGCACGAACGTCGGCCTCCTGAGCTGGCTGGCAAGGCCGGAGCGCCAGTGTGTGTGGGGCTGTGGAAGGGCTGCCAGGGGAAGGCGAGGGCCAGCAACACCTGGGAGGCCTGGCACATTTTGTGTGGGAGCAGTCGCTGGACGTCTGCAATTTGGAGCTGGGCTCCGGCGCAGGTCCCGAGAGCGAGCAAGGCACGAACGTGGGTACCCTGAGGTGAATGGCAAGGCCAGAGCCGCAGTGTGTGTGGGGCTGTGGAAGGGCTGCCAGGGCAAGGCGAGGGCCAGCAACACCTGGGAGGCCTGGCACCTTTGGTGTGGGAGCAGTCGCTGGACGTTTGCAATTTTGAGCTGGGCTCCGGCGCAGGTCCCGAGAGAGAGCGAGGCACGAATGTCGGCACCCTGAGCTGGCTGGCAAGGCCGGAGCCCCAGTGTGTGTGGGGCTGTGGAAGGGCTGCCAGGGCAAGGCGAGGGCCAGCAACACCTGGGAGGCCTGGCACATTTCGTGTGGGAGCAGTTGCTGGACGTTTGCAATTTTGAGCTGGGCTCCGGCCCCGGCAACGTGAGCGAGCGAGGCACGAACGTCAGCACCCTGAGCTGGCTGGCAAGGCCGGAGCCCCAGTGTGTGTGGGGCTGTGGAAGGGCTGCCAGGGCAAGGCGAGGGCCAGCAACAACTGGGAGGCCTGGCACCTTTGGTGTGGGAGCAGTCGCTGGACGTTTGCAATTTGGAGCTGGGCTCCGGCGCAGGTGCCGAGAGGTAGCGAGGCACGAACGTCGACATCCTGAGCTGGCTGGCAAGGCCGGAGCCCCAGTGTGTGTGGGGCTGTGGAAGGGCTGCCAGGGCAAGGCGAGGGCCAGCAACACCTGGGAGGCCTGGCACCTTTGGTATGGGAGCAGTCACTGGACGTCTGCAATTTCGAGCTGGGCTCCGGCGCAGGTCCGAGAGCGAGCAAGTCACGAACGTGGGTACCCTGAGCTGGCTGGCAAGGCCGGAGCTCCAGTGTGTGTGGGGCTGTGGAAGGGCTGCCAGGGGAAGGCGAGGGCCAGCAACACCTGGGAGGCCTGGCACCTTTGGTGTGGGAGCAGTCGCTGGACGTTTGCAATTTCGAGGTGGGCTCCGGCGCAGGTCCCGAGAGCGAGCGAGGCAAGAACGTGGGCACCCTGAGCTGGCTGGCAAGGCCAGAGCCCCAGTGTGTGTGGGGCTGTGGAAGGGCTGCCAGGGCAAGGCGAGGGCCAGCAACACCTGGGAGGCCTGGCACCTTTGGTGTGGCAGCAGTCGCTGGACGTTTGCAATTTCCAGCTGGGCTCCGGCGCAGGTCCCGAGAGCGAGCGAGGCAAGAATGTCAGCACCCTGAGCTGGCTGGCAAGGCCGGAGCCCCAGTGTGTGTGGGGCTGTGGAAGGGCTGCCAGGGCAAGGCGAGGGCCAGCAACACCTGGGAGGCCTGGCACCTTTGGTGTGGGAGCAGTCGCTGGACGTTTGCAATTTCGAGGTGGGCTCCGGCGCAGTTCCCGAGAGCGAGCGAGGCACGAACGTGGGCACCCTGAGCTGGCTGGCAAGGCCGGAGCGCCAGTGTGTGTGGGGCTGTGGAAGGGCAGCCAGGGGAAGGCGAGGGCCAGCAACACCTGGGAGGCCTGGCACCTTTCGTGTGGGAGCAGTCGCTGGACGTTTGCAATTTCGAGGTGGGCTCCGGCGCAGGTCCCGAGAGCGAGCGAGGCACGAACGTCGACATCCTGAGCTGGCTGGCAAGGCCGGAGCCGCAGTGTGTGTGGGGCTGTGGAAGGGCTGCCAGGGCAAGGCGAGGGCCAGCAACACCTGGGAGGGCTGGCACCTTTGGTGTGGGAGCAGTCGCTGGACGTCTGCAATTTCGAGTTGGGCTGCGGCGCCGGCCCCGTGAGCGAGCAAGGCACGAACGTCAGCCCCCTGAGCTGGCTGGTAAGGCCGGAACCGCAGTGTGTGTGGGGCTGTGGAAGGGCTGCCAGGGCAAGGCGAGGGCCAGCAACACCTGGGAGGCCTGGCACCTTTGGTGTGGGAGCAGTCGCTGGACGTTTGCAATTTCGAGCTGGGCTCCAGCGCAGGTCCCGAGAGCGAGCGAGGCACGAATGTCGGCACCCTGAGCTGGCTGGCAAGGCCGGAGCCCCAGTGTGTGTGGGGCTGTGGAAGGGCTGCCAGGGCAAGGCGAGGGCCAGCAACACCTGGGAGGCCTGGCACCTTTGGTGTGGGAGCAGTTGCTGGACGTTTGCAATTTCGAGCTGGGCTCCGGCCCCGGCACCGTGAGCGAGCGAGGCACGAACGTGGGCACCCTGAGCTGGCTGGCAAGGCCGGAGCCCCAGTGTGTGTGGGGCTGTGGAAGGGCTGCCAGGGCAAGGCGAGGGCCAGCAACACCTGGGAGGCCTGGCACCTTTGGTGTGGGAGCCGTTGCTGGACGTTTGCAGTTTCGAGGTGGGCTCCGGCGCAGGTCCCGAGAGCGAGCGAGGCACGAACGTCGACATCCTGAGCTGGCTGGCAAGGCCGGAGCGCCAGTGTGTGTGGGGCTGTGGAAGGGCTGCCAGGGCAAGGCGAGGGCCAGCAACACCTGGGAGGCCTGGCACCTTTGGTGTGGGAGCAGTCGCTGGACGTCTGCAATTTGGAGCTGGGCTCCGGCGCAGGTCCCGAGAGCGAGCAAGGCACGAACGTGGGTACCCTGAGCTGGCTGGCAAGGCCAGAGCCGCAGTGTGTGTGGGGCTGTGGAAGGGCTGCCAGGGGAAGGCGAGGGCCAGCAACACCTGGGAGGCCTGGCACCTTTGGTGTGGGAGCAGTCGCTGGATGTTTGCAATTTCGAGTTGGGCTCCGGCGCCGGCCCCGTGAGCGAGCGAGGCACGAACGTCGGCAGCCTGAGCTGGCTGGCAAGGCCGGAGCCCCAGTGTGTGTGGGGCTGTGGAAGGGCTGCCAGGGCAAGGCGAGGGCCAGCAACACCTGGGAGGCCTGGCACCTTTGGTGTGGGAGCAGTCGCTGGACGTTTGCAATTTGGAGCTGGGCTCCGGCGCAGGTGCCGAGAGCTAGCGAGGCACGAACGTCGACATCCTGAGCTGGCTGGCAAGGCCGGAGCGCCAGTGTGTGTGGGGCTGTGGAAGGGCTGCCAGGGGAAGGCGAGGGCCAGCAACACCTGGGAGGCCTGGCACCTTTGGTGTGGGAGCAGTCGCTGGACGTTTGCAATTTGGAGGTGGGCTCCGGTGCAGGTCCCGAGAGCGAGCGAGGCAAGAACGTGGGCACCCTGAGCTGGCTGGCAAGGCCTGAGCCCCAGTGTGTGTGGGGCTGTGGAAGGGCTGCCAGGGGAAGGCGAGGGCCAGCAACACCTGGGAGGCCTGGCACCTTTGGTGTGGGAGCAGTCGCTGGACGTTTGCAATTTCCAGCTGGGCTCCGGCGCCAGCCCCGTGTGCGAGCGAGGCAAGAATGTCGTCACCCTGAGCTGGCTGGCAAGGCCGGAGCCCCAGTGTGTGTGGGGCTGTGGAAGGGCTGCCAGGGGAAGGCGAGGGCCAGCAACACCTGGGAGGCCTGGCACCTTTGGTGTGGGAGCAGTCGCTGGACGTTTGCAATTTCGAGGTGGGCTCCGGCGCAGTTCCCGAGAGCGAGCGAGGCACGAACGTGGGCACCCTGAGCTGGCTGGCAAGGCCGGAGCCGCAGTGTGTGTGGGGCTGTGGAAGGGCAGCCAGGGGAAGGCGAGGGCCAGCAACACCTGGGAGGCCTGGCACCTTTGGTGTGGGAGCAGTCGCTGGACGTTTGCAATTTCGAGGTGGGCTCCGGCGCAGGTCCCGAGAGCGAGCGAGGCACGAACGTCGACATCCTGAGCTGGCTGGCAAGGCCGGAGCCCCAGTGTGTGTGGGGCTGTGGAAGGGCTGCCAGGGCAAGGCGAGGGCCAGCAACACCTGGGAGGCCTGGCACCTTTGGTGTGGGAGCAGTCGCTGGACGTCTGCAATTTCGAGTTGGGCTCCGGCGCCGGCCCCGTGAGCGAGTAAGGCACGAACGTCAGCCCCCTGAGCTGGCTGGCAAGGCCAGAGCCGCAGTGTGTGTGGGGCTGTGGAAGGGCTGCCAGGGCAAGGCGAGGGCCAGCAACACCTGGGAGGCCTGGCACCTTTGGTGTGGGAGCAGTCGCTGGACGTTTGCAATTTCGAGCTGGGCTCCGGCGCAGGTCCCGAGAGCGAGCGAGGCACGAATGTCGGCACCCTGAGCTGGCTGGCAAGGCCGGAGCCCCAGTGTGTGTGGGGCTGTGGAAGGGCTGCCATGGGAAGGCGAGGGCCAGCAACACCTGGGAGGCCTGGCACCTTTGGTGTGGGAGCAGTTGCTGGACGTTTGCAATTTCGAGGTGGGCTCTGGCGCAGGTCCCGAGAGCGAGAAAGGCACAAACGTCGACATCCTGAGCTGGCTGGCAAGGCCGGAGCCCCAGTGTATGTGGGGCTGTGGAAGGGCTGCCAGGGCAAGGCGAGGGCCAGCAACACCTGGGAGGCCTGGCACCTTTGGTGTGGGAGCAGTCGCTGGACGTTTGCAATTTCGAGTTGGGCTCCGGCGCAGGTCCTGACAGTGAGTGAGGCACGAACGTCGGCCCCCTGAGCTGGCTGGCAAGTCCGGAGCTGCAGTGCGTGTGGGGCTGTGGAAGGGCTGGCAGGGGAAGGCGAGGGCCAGCAACACCTGGGAGGCCTGGCACCTTTGGTGTGGGAGCAGTCGCTGGACATTTGCAATTTCGAGGTGGGCTCCGGCGCAGCTCCCGAGAGCGAGTGAGGCACGAACGTCGACATCCTGAGCTGGCTGGCAAGGCCGGAGCGCCAGTGTGTGTGGGGCTGTGGAAGGGCTGCCAGGGCAAGGCGAGGGCCAGCAACACCTGGGAGGCCTGGCACCTTTGGTGTGGGAGCAGTCGCTGGACGTCTGCAATTTGGAGCTGGGCTCCGGCGCAGTTCCCGAGAGCGAGCGAGGCACGAACGTGGGCACCCTGAGCTGGCTGGCAAGGCCGGAGCCCCAGTGTGTGTGGGGCTGTGGAAGGGCTGCCAGGGCAAGGCGAGGGCCAGCAACACCTGGGAGGCCTGGCACCTTTGGTGTGGGAGCAGTCGCTGGACGTTTGCAATTTGGAGCTGGGCTCCGGCGCAGGTCCTGAGAGCGAGCGAGGCACGAACGTGGGCACCCTGAGCTGGCTGGCAAGGCCGGAGCCGCAGTGTGTGTGGGGCTGTGGAAGGGCAGCCAGGACAAGGCGAGGGCCAGCAACACCTGGGAGGCCTGGCACCTTTGGTGTGGGAGCAGTCGCTGGACGTCTGCAATTTGGAGCTGGGCTCCGGCGCAGGTCCCGAGAGCGAGCGAGGCAAGAACGTCGGCACCCTGAGCTGGCTGGCAAGGCCAGAGCCCCAGTGTGTGTGGGGCTGTGGAAGGGCTGCCAGGGCAAGGCGAGGGCCAGCAACACCTGGGAGGCCTGGCACCTTTGGTGTGGGAGCAGTCGCTGGACGTTTGCAATTTCCAGCTGGGCTCCGGCGCCAGCCCCGTGTGCGAGCGAGGCAAGAATGTCGGCACCCTGAGCTGGCTGGCAAGGCCAGAGCCCCAGTGTGTGTGGGGCTGTGGAAGGGCTGCCAGGGCAAGGCGAGGGCCAGCAACACCTGGGAGGCCTGGCACCTTTGGTGTGGGAGCAGTCGCTGGACGTTTGCAATTTCGAGGTTGGCTCCGGCGCAGTTCCCGAGAGCGAGCGAGGCACGAACGTGGGCACCCTGAGCTGGCTGGCAAGGCCGGAGCCGCAGTGTGTGTGGGGCTGTGGAAGGGCAGCCAGGGCAAGGCGAGGGCCAGCAACACCTGGGAGGCCTGGCACCTTTGGTGTGGGAGCAGTCGCTGGACGTTTGCAATTTCGAGGTGGGCTCCGGCGCAGGTCCCGAGAGCGAGCGAGGCACGAACGTCGACATCCTGAGCTGGCTGGCAAGGCCGGAGCCCCAGTGTGTGTGGGGCTGTGGAAGGGCTGCCAGGGCAAGGCGAGGGCCAGCAACACCTGGGAGGCCTGGCACCTTACGTGTGGGAGCAGTCGCTGGACGTTTGCAATTTCCAGCTGGGCTCCGGCGCCAGCCCCGTGTGCGAGTGAGGCAAGAATGTCGGCACCCTGAGCTGGCTGGCAAGGCCGGAGCCCCAGTGTGTGTTGGGTTGTGGAAGGGCTGCCAGGGCAAGGCGAGGGCCAGCAACACCTGGGAGGCCTGGCACCTTTGGTGTGGGAGCAGTCGCTGGACGTTTGCAATTTCGAGGTGGGCTCCGGCGCAGGTCCCGAGAGCGAGCGAGGCACGAACGTGGGCACCCTGAGCTGGCTGGCAAGGCCGGAGCCGCAGTGTGTGTGGGGCTGTGGAAGGGCAGCCAGGGCAAGGCGAGGGCCAGCAACACCTGGGAGGCCTGGCACCTTTGGTGTGGGAGCAGTCGCTGGACGTTTGCAATTTCGAGGTGGGCTCCGGCGCAGGTCCCGAGAGCGAGCGAGGCACGAACGTCGACATCCTGAGCTGGCTGGCAAGGCCGGAGCCCCAGTGTGTGTGGGGCTGTGGAAGGGCTGCCAGGGCAAGGCGAGGGCCAGCAACACCTGGGAGGCCTGGCACCTTTGGTGTGGGAGCAGTCGCTGGACGTTTGCAATTTCGAGCTGGGCTCCGGCGCAGGTCCCGAGAGCGAGCGAGGCACGAACGTCGACATCCTGAGCTGGCTGGCAAGGCCGGAGCCCCAGTGTGTGTGGGGCTGTGGAAGGGCTGGCAGGGGAAGGCGAGGGCCAGCAACACCTGGGAGGCCTGGCACCTTTGGTGTGGGAGCAGTCGCTGGACGTTTGCAATTTCGAGGTGGGCTCCGGCGCAGGTCCCGAGAGCGAGCGAGGCACGAACGTCGACATCCTGAGCTGGCTGGCAAGGCCGGAGCGCCAGTGTGTGTGGGGCTGTGGAAGGGCTGCCAGGGGAAGGCGAGGGCCAGCAACACCTGGGAGGCCTGGCACCTTTGGTGTGGGAGCAGTCGCTGGACGTCTGCAATTTGGAGCTGGGCTCCGGCGCAGGTCCCGAGAGCGAGCAAGGCACGAACGTGGGTACCCTGAGCTGGCTGGCAAGGACAGAGCCGCAGTGTGTGTGGGGCTGTGGAAGGGCTGCCAGGGCAAGGCGAGGGCCAGCAACACCTGGGAGGCCTGGCACCTTTCGTGTGGGAACAGTCGCTGGATGTTTGCAATTTCGAGTTGGGCTCCGGCGCCGGCCCCGTGAGCGAGCGAGGCACGAACGTCGGCAGCCTGAGCTGGCTGGCAAGGCCGGAGCCGCAGTGTGTGTGGGGCTGTGGAAGGGCTGCCAGGGGAAGGCGAGGGCCAGCAACACCTGGGAGGCCTGGCACCTTTGGTGTGGGAGCAGTCGCTGGACGTCTGCAATTTGGAGCTGGGCTCCGGCGCAGGTCCCGAGAGCGAGCGAGGCAAGAACGTCGGCACCCTGAGCTGGCTGGCAAGGCCAGAGCCCCAGTGTGTGTGGGGCTGTGGAAGGGCTGCCAGGGCAAGGCGAGGGCCAGCAACACCTGGGAGGCCTGGCACCTTTGGTGTGGGAGCAGTCGCTGGACGTTTGCAATTTCCAGCTGGGCTCCGGCGCCAGCCCCGTGTGCGAGCGAGGCAAGAATGTCGGCACCCTGAGCTGGCTGGCAAGGCCAGAGCCCCAGTGTGTGTGGGGCTGTGGAAGGGCTGCCAGGGCAAGGCGAGGGCCAGCAACACCTGGGAGGCCTGGCACCTTTGGTGTGGGAGCAGTCGCTGGACGTTTGCAATTTCGAGGTTGGCTCCGGCGCAGTTCCCGAGAGCGAGCGAGGCACGAACGTGGGCACCCTGAGCTGGCTGGCAAGGCCGGAGCCGCAGTGTGTGTGGGGCTGTGGAAGGGCAGCCAGGGCAAGGCGAGGGCCAGCAACACCTGGGAGGCCTGGCACCTTTGGTGTGGGAGCAGTCGCTGGACGTTTGCAATTTCGAGGTGGGCTCCGGCGCAGGTCCCGAGAGCGAGCGAGGCACGAACGTCGACATCCTGAGCTGGCTGGCAAGGCCGGAGCCCCAGTGTGTGTGGGGCTGTGGAAGGGCTGCCAGGGCAAGGCGAGGGCCAGCAACACCTGGGAGGCCTGGCACCTTACGTGTGGGAGCAGTCGCTGGACGTTTGCAATTTCCAGCTGGGCTCCGGCGCCAGCCCCGTGTGCGAGTGAGGCAAGAATGTCGGCACCCTGAGCTGGCTGGCAAGGCCGGAGCCCCAGTGTGTGTTGGGTTGTGGAAGGGCTGCCAGGGCAAGGCGAGGGCCAGCAACACCTGGGAGGCCTGGCACCTTTGGTGTGGGAGCAGTCGCTGGACGTTTGCAATTTCGAGGTGGGCTCCGGCGCAGGTCCCGAGAGCGAGCGAGGCACGAACGTGGGCACCCTGAGCTGGCTGGCAAGGCCGGAGCCCCAGTGTGTGTGGGGCTGTGGAAGGGCAGCCAGGGCAAGGCGAGGGCCAGCAACACCTGGGAGGCCTGGCACCTTTGGTGTGGGAGCAGTCGCTGGACGTTTGCAATTTCGAGGTGGGCTCCGGCGCAGGTCCCGAGAGCGAGCGAGGCACGAACGTCGACATCCTGAGCTGGCTGGCAAGGCCGGAGCCCCAGTGTGTGTGGGGCTGTGGAAGGGCTGCCAGGGCAAGGCGAGGGCCAGCAACACCTGGGAGGCCTGGCACCTTTGGTGTGGGAGCAGTCGCTGGACGTTTGCAATTTCGAGCTGGGCTCCGGCGCAGGTCCCGAGAGCGAGCGAGGCACGAACGTCGACATCCTGAGCTGGCTGGCAAGGCCGGAGCCCCAGTGTGTGTGGGGCTGTGGAAGGGCTGGCAGGGGAAGGCGAGGGCCAGCAACACCTGGGAGGCCTGGCACCTTTGGTGTGGGAGCAGTCGCTGGACGTTTGCAATTTCGAGGTGGGCTCCGGCGCAGGTCCCGAGAGCGAGCGAGGCACGAACGTCGACATCCTGAGCTGGCTGGCAAGGCCGGAGCGCCAGTGTGTGTGGGGCTGTGGAAGGGCTGCCAGGGGAAGGCGAGGGCCAGCAACACCTGGGAGGCCTGGCACCTTTGGTGTGGGAGCAGTCGCTGGACGTCTGCAATTTGGAGCTGGGCTCCGGCGCAGGTCCCGAGAGCGAGCAAGGCACGAACGTGGGTACCCTGAGCTGGCTGGCAAGGACAGAGCCGCAGTGTGTGTGGGGCTGTGGAAGGGCTGCCAGGGCAAGGCGAGGGCCAGCAACACCTGGGAGGCCTGGCACCTTTCGTGTGGGAACAGTCGCTGGATGTTTGCAATTTCGAGTTGGGCTCCGGCGCCGGCCCCGTGAGCGAGCGATGCACGAACGTCGGCAGCCTGAGCTGGCTGGCAAGGCCGGAGCCCCAGTGTGTGTGGGGCTGTGGAAGGGCTGCCAGGGCAAGGCGAGGGCCAGCAACACCTGGGAGGCCTGGCACCTTTGGTGTGGGAGCAGTCGCTGGACGTTTGCAATTTGGAGCTGGGCTCCGGCGCAGGTCCTGAGAGCGAGCGAGGCACGAACGTGGGCACCCTGAGCTGGCTGGCAAGGCCGGAGCTGCAGTGTGTGTGGGGCTGTGGAAGGGCTGCCAGGGCAAGGTGAGGGCCAGCAACACCTGGGAGGCCTGGCACCTTTGGTGTGGGAGCAGTCGCTGGACGTCTGCAATTTGGAGCTGGGCTCCGGCACCGACCCCGTGAGCGAGCGAGGCACGAACGTCGACATCCTGAGCTGGCTGGCAAGGCCAGAGCCCCAGTGTGTGTGGGGCTGTGGAAGGGCTGGCAGGGCAAGGCGAGGGCCAGCAACACCTGGGAGGCCTGGCACCTTTGGTGTGGGAGCAGTCGCTGGACGTTTGCAATTTCCAGCTGGGCTCCGGCGCCAGCCCCGTGTGCGAGCGAGGCAAGAACGTCGGCACCCTGAGCTGGCTGGCAAGGCCGGAGCCCCAGTGTGTGTTGGGTTGTGGAAGGGCTGCCAGGGCAAGGCGAGGGCCAGCAACACCTGGGAGGCCTGGCACCTTTGGTGTGGGAGCAGTCGCTGGACGTTTGCAATTTCGAGGTGGGCTCCGGCGCAGGTCGCGAGAGCGAGCGAGGCACGAACGTGGGCACCCTGAGCTGGCTGGCAAGGCCGGAGCCGCAGTGTGTGTGGGGCTGTGGAAGGGCTGCCAGGGCAAGGCGAGGGCCAGCAACACCTGGGAGGCCTGGCACCTTTGGTGTGGGAGCAGTCGCTGGACGTTTGCAATTTCGAGGTGGGCTCCGGCGCAGTTCCCGAGAGCGAGCGAGGCACGAACGTGGGCACCCTGAGCTGGCTGGCAAGGCCGGAGCCGCAGTGTGTGTGGGGCTGTGGAAGGGCAGCCAGGGGAAGGCGAGGGCCAGCAACACCTGGGAGGCCTGGCACCTTTGGTGTGGGAGCAGTCGCTGGACGTCTGCAATTTCGAGGTGGGCTCCGGCGCAGGTCCCGAGAGCGAGCGAGGCACGAACGTCGACATCCTGAGCTGGCTGGCAAGGCCGGAGCCCCAGTGTGTGTGGGGCTGTGGAAGGGCTGCCAGGGCAAGGCGAGGGCCAGCAACACCTGGGAGGCCTGGCACCTTTGGTGTGGGAGCAGTCGCTGGACGTCTGCAATTTCGAGTTGGGCTCCGGCGCCGGCCCCGTGAGCGAGTAAGGCACGAACGTCAGCCCCCTGAGCTGGCTGGCAAGGCCAGAGCCGCAGTGTGTGTGGGGCTGTCGAAGGACTGCCAGGGCAAGGCGAGGGCCAGCAACACCTGGGAGGCCTGGCACCTTTGGTGTGGGAGCAGTCGCTGGACGTTTGCAATTTCGAGGTGGGCTCCGGCGCAGGTCCCGAGAGCGAGCGAGGCAAGAACGTCGGCACCCTGAGCTGGCTGGCAAGGCCGGAGCCCCAGTGTGTGTGGGGCTGTGGAAGGGCTGCCAGGGCAAGGCGAGGGCCAGCAACACCTGGGAGGCCTGGCACCTTTGGTGTGGGAGCAGTTGCTGGACGTTTGCAATTTCGAGGTGGGCTCTGGCGCAGGTCCCGAGAGCGAGAAAGGCACAAACGTCGACATCCTGAGCTGGCTGGCAAGGCCGGAGCGCCAGTGTATGTGGGGCTGTGGAAGGGCTGCCAGGGCAAGGCGAGGGCCAGCAACACCTGGGAGGCCTGGCACCTTTGGTGTGGGAGCAGTCGCTGGACGTTTGCAATTTCGAGTTGGGCTCCGGCGCAGGTCCCGAGAGCGAGTGAGGCACGAACGTCGGCCCCCTGAGCTGGCTGGCAAGTCCGGAGCTGCAGTGCGTGTGGGGCTGTGGAAGGGCTGGCAGGGGAAGGCGAGGGCCAGCAACACCTGGGAGGCCTGGCACCTTTGGTGTGGGAGCAGTCGCTGGACGTTTGCAATTTCGAGGTGGGCTGTGGCGCAGCTCCCGAGAGCGAGTGAGGCACGAACGTCGACATCCTGAGCTGGCTGGCAAGGCCGGAGCGCCAGTGTGTGTGGGGCTGTGGAAGGGCTGCCAGGGCAAGGCGAGGGCCAGCAACACCTGGGAGGCCTGGCACCTTTGGTGTGGGAGCAGTCGCTGGATGTTTGCAATTTCGAGGTGGGCTCCGGCGCAGGTCCCGACAATTAGTGAGGCACGAACGTCGGCCCCCTGAGCTGGCTGGCAAGGCCGGAGCGCCAGTGTGTGTGGGGCTGTGGAAGGGCTGCCAGGGGAAGGCGAGGGCCAGCAACACCTGGGAGGCCTGGCACCTTTGGTGTGGGAGCAGTCGCTGGACGTCTGCAATTTGGAGCTGGGCTCCGGCGCAGGTCCCGAGAGCGAGCAAGGCACGAACGTGGGTACCCTGAGCTGGCTGGCAAGGCCGGAGCCCCAGTGTGTGTGGGGCTGTGGAAGGGCTGCCAGGGCAAGGCGAGGGCCAGCAACACCTGGGAGGCCTGGCACCTTTGGTGTGGGAGCAGTCGCTGGACGTTTGCAATTTGGAGCTGGGCTCCGGCGCAGGTCCTGAGAGCGAGCGAGGCACGAACGTGGGCACCCTCAGCTGGCTGGCAAGGCCGGAGCCGCAGTGTGTGTGGGGCTGTGGAAGGGCTGCCAGGGGAAGGCGAGGGCCAGCAACACCTGGGAGGCCTGGCACCTTTGGTGTGGGAGCAGTCGCTGGACGTTTGCAATTTGGAGCTGGGCTCCGGCGCAGGTCCCGAGAGCGAGCGAGGCACGAACGTGGGCACCCTGAGCTGGCTGGCAAGGCCAGAGCCCCAGTGTGTGTGGGGCTGTGGAAGGGCTGCCAGGGCAAGGCGAGGGCCAGCAACACCTGGGAGGCCTGGCACCTTTGGTGTGGGAGCAGTCGCTGGACGTTTGCAATTTCCAGCTGGGCTCCGGCGCCAGCCCCGTGTGCTAGCGAGGCAAGAATGTCGGCACCCTGAGCTGGCTGGCAAGGCCGGAGCCCCAGTGTGTGTTGGGTTGTGGAAGGGCAGCCAGGGCAAGGCGAGGGCCAGCAACACCTGGGAGGCCTGGCACCTTTGGTGTGGGAGCAGTCGCTGGACGTTTGCAATTTCGAGGTGGGCTCCGGCGCAGGTCGCGAGAGCGAGCGAGGCACGAACGTGGGCACCCTCAGCTGGCTGGCAAGGCCGGAGCCGCAGTGTGTGTGGGGCTGTGGAAGGGCTGCCAGGGGAAGGCGAGGGCCAGCAACACCTGGGAGGCCTGGCACCTTTGGTGTGGGAGCAGTCGCTGGATGTTTGCAATTTCGAGTTGGGCTCCGGCGCCGGCCCCGTGAGCGAGCGAGGCACGAACGTCGTCACCCTGAGCTGGCTGGCAAGTCCGGAGCTGCAGTGCGTGTGGGGCTGTGGAAGGGCTGGCAGGGGAAGGCGAGGGCCAGCAACACCTGGGAGGCCTGGCACCTTTGGTGTGGGAGCAGTCGCTGGACGTTTGCAATTTCGAGGTGGGCTCCGGCGCAGGTCCCGAGAGCGAGCGAGGCACGAACGTCGACATCCTGAGCTGGCTGGCAAGGCCGGAGCGCCAGTGTGTGTGGGGTTGTGGAAGGGCTGCCAGGGGAAGGCGAGGGCCAGCAACACCTGGGAGGCCTGGCACCTTACGTGTGGGAGCAGTCGCTGGACGTCTGCAATTTGGAGCTGGGCTCCGGCGCAGGTCCCGAGAGCGAGCAAGGCACGAACGTGGGTACCCTGAGCTGGCTGGCAAGGACAGAGCCGCAGTGTGTGTGGGGCTGTGGCAGGGCTGCCAGGGCAAGGCGAGGGCCAGCAACACCTGGGAGGCCTGGCACCTTTCGTGTGGGAACAGTCGCTGGATGTTTGCAATTTCGAGTTGGGCTCCGGCGCCGGCCCCGTGAGCGAGCGAGGCACGAACGTCGGCAGCCTGAGCTGGCTGGCAAGGCCGGAGCCCCAGTGTGTGTGGGGCTGTGGAAGGGCTGCCAGGGCAAGGCGAGGGCCAGCAACACCTGGGAGGCCTGGCACCTTTGGTGTGGGAGCAGTCGCTGGACGTTTGCAATTTGGAGCTGGGCTCCGGCGCAGGTCCTGAGAGCGAGCGAGGCACGAACGTGGGCACCCTCAGCTGGCTGGCAAGGCCGGAGCCGCAGTGTGTGTGGGGCTGTGGAAGGGCTGCCAGGGGAAGGCGAGGGCCAGCAACACCTGGGAGGCCTGGCACCTTTGGTGTGGGAGCAGTCGCTGGACGTTTGCAATTTCGAGGTGGGCTCCGGCGCAGGTCCCGAGAGCGAGCGAGGCACGAACGTCGGCACCCTGAGCTGGCTGGCAAGGCCGGAGCCCCAGTGTGTGTGGGGCTGTGGAAGGGCTGCCAGGGCAAGGCGAGGGCCAGCAACACCTGGGAGGCCTGGCACCTTTGGTGTGGGAGCAGTCGCTGGACGTTTGCAATTTCCAGCTGGGCTCCGGCGCCAGCCCCGTGTGCGAGCGAGGCAAGAATGTCGGCACCCTGAGCTGGCTGGCAAGGCCGGAGCCCCAGTGTGTGTTGGGTTGTGGAAGGGCTGCCAGGGCAAGGCGAGGGCCAGCAACACCTGGGAGGCCTGGCACCTTTGGTGTGGGAGCAGTCGCTGGACGTTTGCAATTTCGAGGTGGGCTCCGGCGCAGGTCGCGAGAGCGAGCGAGGCACGAACGTGGGCACCCTGAGCTGGCTGGCAAGGCCGGAGCCCCAGTGTGTGTGGGGCTGTGGAAGGGCTGCCAGGGCAAGGCGAGGGCCAGCAACACCTGGGAGGCCTGGCACCTTTGGTGTGGGAGCAGTCGCTGGACGTTTGCAATTTCGAGCTGGGCTCCGGCGCAGGTCCCGACAGTGAGTGAGGCACGAACGTCGGCCCCCTGAGCTGGCTGGCAAGTCCGGAGCTCCAGTGCGTGTGGGGCTGTGGAAGGGCTGCCAGGGGAAGGCGAGGGCCAGCAACACCTGGGAGGCCTGGCACCTTTGGTGTGGGAGCAGTCGCTGGATGTTTGCAATTTCGAGGTGGGCTCCGGCGCAGGTCCCGACAATTAGTGAGGCACGAACGTCGGCCCCCTGAGCTGGCTGGCAAGGCCGGAGCGCCAGTGTGTGTGGGGCTGTGGAAGGGCTGCCAGGGCAAGGTGAGGGCCAGCAACACCTGGGAGGCCTGGCACCTTTGGTGTGGGAGCAGTCGCTGGACGTCTGCAATTTGGAGCTGGGCTCCGGCGCAGGTCCCGAGAGCGAGCAAGGCACGAACGTGGGTACCCTGAGCTGGCTGGCAAGGCCGGAGCCCCAGTGTGTGTGGGGCTGTGGAAGGGCTGCCAGGGCAAGGCGAGGGCCAGCAACACCTGGGAGGCCTGGCACCTTTGGTGTGGGAGCAGTCGCTGGACGTTTGCAATTTGGAGCTGGGCTCCGGCGCAGGTCCTGAGAGCGAGCGAGGCACGAACGTGGGCACCCTCAGCTGGCTGGCAAGGCCGGAGCCGCAGTGTGTGTGGGGCTGTGGAAGGGCTGCCAGGGCAAGGCGAGGGCCAGCAACACCTGGGAGGCCTGGCACCTTTGGTGTGGGAGCAGTCGCTGGACGTTTGCAATTTGGAGCTGGGCTCCGGCGCAGGTCCCGAGAGCGAGCGAGGCACGAACGTGGGCACCCTGAGCTGGCTGGCAAGGCCAGAGCCCCAGTGTGTGTGGGGCTGTGGAAGGGCTGCCAGGGCAAGGCGAGGGCCAGCAACACCTGGGAGGCCTGGCACCTTTGGTGTGGGAGCAGTCGCTGGACGTTTGCAATTTCCAGCTGGGCTCCGGCGCCAGCCCCGTGTGCGAGCGAGGCAAGAATGTCGGCACCCTGAGCTGGCTGGCAAGGCCGGAGCCCCAGTGTGTGTTGGGTTGTGGAAGGGCTGCCAGGGCAAGGCGAGGGCCAGCAACACCTGGGAGGCCTGGCACCTTTGGTGTGGGAGCAGTCGCTGGACGTTTGCAATTTCGAGGTGGGCTCCGGCGCAGGTCGCGAGAGCGAGCGAGGCACGAACGTGGGCACCCTGAGCTGGCTGGCAAGGCCGGAGCCGCAGTGTGTGTGGGGCTGTGGAAGGGCAGCCAGGACAAGGCGAGGGCCAGCAACACCTGGGAGGCCTGGCACCTTTGGTGTGGGAGCAGTCGCTGGATGTTTGCAATTTCGAGTTGGGCTCCGGCGCCGGCCCCGTGAGCGAGCGAGGCACGAACGTCGTCACCCTGAGCTGGCTGGCAAGGCCGGAGCCCCAGTGTGTGTGGGGCTGTGGAAGGGCTGCCAGGGCAAGGCGAGGGCCAGCAACACCTGGGAGGCCTGGCACCTTTGGTGTGGGAGCAGTCGCTGGACGTTTGCAATTTGGAGCTGGGCTCCGGCACAGGTCCTGAGAGCGAGCGAGGCACGAACGTGGGCACCCTCAGCTGGCTGGCAAGGCCGGAGCCGCAGTGTGTGTGGGGCTGTGGAAGGGCTGCCAGGGCAAGGCGAGGGCCAGCAACACCTGGCAGGCCTGGCACCTTTGGTGTGGGAGCAGTCGCTGGACGTTTGCAATTTCGAGGTGGGCTCCGGCGCAGGTCCCGAGAGCGAGCGAGGCAAGAACGTCGGCACCCTGAGCTGGCTGGCAAGGCCAGAGCCGCAGTGTGTGTGGGGCTGTGGAAGGGCTGCCAGGGGAAGGCGAGGGCCAGCAACACCTGGGAGGCCTGGCACCTTACGTGTGGGAGCAGTCGCTGGATGTTTGCAATTTCGAGGTGGGCTCCGGCGCAGGTCCCGAGAGCGAGCGAGGCACGAACGTCGACATCCTGAGCTGGCTGGCAAGGCCGGAGCCCCAGTGTGTGTGGGGCTGTGGAAGGGCTGCCATGGGAAGGCGAGGGCCAGCAACACCTGGGAGGCCTGGCACCTTTGGTGTGGGAGCAGTCGCTGGACGTCTGCAATTTGGAGCTGGGCTCCGGCGCAGGTCCCGAGAGCGAGCAAGGCACGAACGTGGGTACCCTGAGCTGGCTGGCAAGGCCAGAGCCGCAGTGTGTGTGGGGCTGTGGAAGGGCTGCCAGGGCAAGGCGAGGGCTAGCAACACCTGGGAGGCCTGGCACCTTTGGTGTGGGAGCAGTCGCTGGACGTTTGCAATTTGGAGCTGGGCTCCGGCGCAGGTCCCGAGAGCGAGCGAGGCACGAACGTCGACATCCTGAGCTGGCTGGCAAGGCCGGAGCCCCAGTGTGTGTGGGGCTGTGGAAGGGCTGCCAGGGCAAGGCGAGGGCCAGCAACACCTGGGAGGCCTGGCACCTTTGGTGTGGGAGCAGTCGCTGGACGTTTGCAATTTGGAGCTGGGCTCCGGCGCAGGTCCCGAGAGCGAGCAAGGCACGAACGTGGGTACCCTGAGCTGGATGGCAAGGACAGAGCCGCAGTGTGTGTGGGGCTGTGGAAGGGCTGCCAGGGGAAGGCGAGGGCCAGCAACACCTGGGAGGCCTGGCACCTTTCGTGTGGGAGCAGTCGCTGGATGTTTGCAATTTGGAGCTGGGCTCCGGCGCCGGCCCCGTGAGCGAACGAGGCACGAACGTCGGCAGCCTGAGCTGGCTGGCAAGGCCGGAGCCCCAGTGTGTGTTGGGTTGTGGAAGGGCTGCCAGGGCAAGGCGAGGGACAGCAACACCTGGGAGGCCTGGCACCTTTGGTGTGGGAGCAGTCGCTGGACGTTTGCAATTTCGAGGTGGGCTCCGGCGCAGTTCCCGAGAGCGAGCGAGGCACGAACGTGGGCACCCTGAGCTGGCTGGCAAGGCTGGAGCCGCAGTGTGTGTGGGGCTGTGGAAGGGCTGCCAGGGCAAGGCGAGGGCCAGCAACACCTGGGAGGCCTGGCACCTTACGTGTGGGAGCAGTCGCTGGACGTTTGCAATTTCGAGGTGGGCTCCGGCGCAGGTCCCGAGAGCGAGCGAGGCAAGAACGTCGGCCCCCTGAGCTGGCTGGCAAGGCCGGAGCCCCAGTGTGTGTGGGGCTGTGGAAGGGCTGCCAGGGCAAGGCGAGGGCCAGCAACACCTGGGAGGCCTGGCACCTTTGGTGTGGGAGCAGTCGCTGGACGTTTGCAATTTCCAGCTGGGCTCCGGCGCCAGCCCCGTGTGCGAGCGAGGCAAGAATGTCGGCACCCTGAGCTGGGTGGCAAGGCCGGAGCCCCAGTGTGTGTTGGGTTGTGGAAGGGCTGCCAGGGCAAGGCGAGGGCCAGCAACACCTGGGAGGCCTGGCACCTTTGGTGTGGGAGCAGTCGCTGGACGTCTGCAATTTGGAGCTGGGCTCAGGCGCTGGCCCCGTGAGCGAGTGAGGCACGAACGTCGGCACCCTGAGCTGGCTGGTAAGGCCGGAGCCGCAGTGCGTGTGGGACTGTGGAAGGGCTGCCAGGGCAAGGCGAGGGCCAGCAACACCTGGGAGGCCTGGCACCTTTGGTGTGGGAGCAGTCGCTGGACGTTTGCAATTTCGAGGTGGGCTCCGGCGCAGGTCCCGAGAGCGAGCGAGGCAAGAACGTCGGCACCCTGAGCTGGCTGGAAGGCCAGAGCCCCAGTGTGTGTGGGGCTGTGGAAGGGCTGCCAGGGCAAGGCGAGGGCCAGCAACACCTGGGAGGCCTGGCACCTTTGGTGTGGGAGCAGTCGCTGGACGTTTGCAATTTCGAGCTGGGCTCCGGCGCCAGCCCCGTGTGCGAGCGAGGCAAGAATGTCGGCACCCTGAGCTGGCTGGCAAGGCCGGAGCGCCAGTGTGTGTGGGGCTGTGGAAGGGCAGCCAGGGGAAGGCGAGGGCCAGCAACACCTGGGAGGCCTGGCACCTTTGGTGTGGGAGCAGTCGCTGGACGTTTGCAATTTCGAGGTGGGCTCCGGCGCAGGTCCCGAGAGCGAGCGAGGCACGAACGTCGACATCCTGAGCTGGCTGGCAAGGCCGGAGCCCCAGTGTGTGTGGGGCTGTGGAAGGGCTGCCATGGGAAGGCGAGGGCCAGCAACACCTGGGAGGCCTGGCACCTTTGGTGTGGGAGCAGTCGCTGGACGTCTGCAATTTGGAGCTGGGCTCCGGCGCAGGTCCCGAGAGCGAGTAAGGCACGAACGTGGGTACCCTGAGCTGGATGGCAAGGCCAGAGACGCAGTGTGTGTGGGGCTGTGGAAGGGCTGCCAGGGCAAGGCGAGGGCTAGCAACACCTGGGAGGCCTGGCACCTTTGGTGTGGGAGCAGTCGCTGGACGTTTGCAATTTCGAGCTGGGCTCCGGCGCAGGTCCCGAGAGCGAGCGAGGCACGAATGTCGGCCCCCTGAGCTGGCTGGCAAGGCCGGAGCGCCAGTGTGTGTGGGGCTGTGGAAGGGCTGCCAGGGCAAGGCGAGGGCCAGCAACACCTGGGAGGCCTGGCACATTTCGTGTGGGAGTAGTTGCTGGACGTTTGCAATTTGGAGCTGGGCTCCGGCGCAGGTCCCGAGAGCGAGCGAGGCACGAACGTCGGCCCCCTGAGCTGGCTGGCAAGGCCGGAGCGCCAGTGTGTGTGGGGCTGTGGAAGGGCTGCCAGGGCAAGGCGAGGGCCAGCAACACCTGGGAGGCCTGGCACCTTTGGTGTGGGAGCAGTCGCTGGACCTTTGCAATTTGCAGCTGGGCTCTGGCGCAGGTCCCGAGAGCGAGCGAGGCACGAACGTCGACATCCTGAGCTGGCTGGCAAGGCCGGAGCCGCAGTGTGTGTGGGGCTGTGGAAGGGCTGCCAGGGCAAGGCGAGGGCCAGCAAGACCTGGGAGGCCTGGCACCTTACGTGTGGGAGCAGTCGCTGGACGTCTGCAATTTGGAGCTGGGCTAAGGCGCCGGCCCCGGGAGCAAGTGAGGCACGAACGTCGGCACCCTGAGCTGGCTTGTAAGGCCAGAGCCGCAGTGTGTGTGGGACTGTGGAAGGGCTGCCAGGGCAAGGCGAGGGCCAGCAACACCTGGGAGGCCTGGCACCTTTGGTGTGGGAGCAATCGCTGGACGTCTGCAATTTGGAGCTGGGCTCCGGCGCAGGTCCTGAGAGCGAGCGAGGCACGAACGTGGGCACCCTCAGCTGGCTGGCAAGGCCGGAGCCGCAGTGTGTGTGGGGCTGTGGAAGGGCTGCCAGGGGAAGGCGAGGGCCAGCAACACCTGGGAGGCCTGGCACCTTTGGTGTGGGAGCAGTCGCTGGACGTTTGCAATTTGGAGCTGGGCTCCGGCGCAGGTCCCGAGAGCGAGCGAGGCACGAACGTGGGCACCCTGAGCTGGCTGGCAAGGCCAGAGCCCCAGTGTGTGTGGGGCTGTGGAAGGGCTGCCAGGGCAAGGCGAGGGCCAGCAACACCTGGGAGGCCTGGCACCTTTGGTGTGGGAGCAGTCGCTGGACGTTTGCAATTTCCAGCTGGGCTCCGGCGCCAGCCCCGTGTGCGAGCGAGGCAAGAATGTCGGCACCCTGAGCTGGCTGGCAAGGCCGGAGCCCCAGTGTGTGTTGGGTTGTGGAAGGGCTGCCAGGGCAAGGCGAGGGCCAGCAACACCTGGGAGGCCTGGCACCTTTGGTGTGGGAGCAGTCGCTGGACGTTTGCAATTTCGAGGTGGGCTCCGGCGCAGGTCCCGAGAGCGAGCGAGGCACGAACGTCGACATCCTGAGCTGGCTGGCAAGGCCGGAGCCGCAGTGTGTGTGGGGCTGTGGAAGGGCAGCCAGGGCAAGGCGAGGGCCAGCAACACCTGGGAGGCCTGGCACCTTTGGTGTGGGAGCAGTCGCTGGACGTCTGCAATTTCGAGGTGGGCTCCGGCGCAGGTCCCGAGAGCGAGCGAGGCACGAACGTCGACATCCTGAGCTGGCTGGCAAGGCCGGAGCCCCAGTGTGTGTGGGGCTGTGGAAGGGCTGCCATGGGAAGGCGAGGGCCAGCAACACCTGGGAGGCCTGGCACCTTTGGTGTGGGAGCAGTCGCTGGACGTCTGCAATTTGGAGCTGGGCTCCGGCGCAGGTCCCGAGAGCGAGCAAGGCACGAACGTGGGTACCCTGAGCTGGCTGGCAAGGCCAGAGCCGCAGTGTGTGTGGGGCTGTGGAAGGGCTGCCAGGGCAAGGCGAGGGCTAGCAACACCTGGGAGGCCTGGCACCTTTGGTGTGGGAGCAGTCGCTGGACGTTTGCAATTTCGAGGTGGGCTCTGGCGCAGGTCCCGAGAGCGAGCGAGGCACGAACGTCGACATCCTGAGCTGGCTGGCAAGGCCGGAGCGCCAGTGTGTGTGGGGCTGTGGAAGGGCTGCCAGGGCAAGGCGAGGGCCAGCAACACCTGGGAGGCCTGGCACCTTTGGTGTGGGAGCAGTCGCTGGACGTTTGCAATTTGGAGCTGGGCTCCGGCGCAGGTCCCGAGAGCGAGCAAGGCACGAACGTGGGTACCCTGAGCTGGATGGCAAGGACAGAGCCGCAGTGTGTGTGGGGCTGTGGAAGGGCTGCCAGGGGAAGGCGAGGGCCAGCAACACCTGGGAGGCCTGGCACCTTTCGTGTGGGAGCAGTCGCTGGATGTTTGCAATTTCGAGTTGGGCTCCGGCGCCGGCCCCGTGAGCGAACGAGGCACGAACGTCGGCAGCCTGAGCTGGCTGGCAAGGCCGGAGCCCCAGTGTGTGTTGGGTTGTGGAAGGGCTGCCAGGGCAAGGCGAGGGCCAGCAACACCTGGGAGGCCTGGCACCTTTGGTGTGGGAGCAGTCGCTGGACGTTTGCAATTTCGAGGTGGGCTCCGGCGCAGTTCCCGAGAGCGAGCGAGGCACGAACGTGGGCACCCTGAGCTGGCTGGCAAGGCCGGAGCCGCAGTGTGTGTGGGGCTGTGGAAGGGCTGCCAGGGGAAGGCGAGGGCCAGCAACACCGGGGAGGCCTGGCACCTTTGGTGTGGGAGCAGTCGCTGGACGTTTGCAATTTCGAGGTGGGCTCCGGCGCAGGTCCCGAGAGCGAGCGAGGCAAGAACGTCGGCACCCTGAGCTGGCTGGCAAGGCCAGAGCCCCAGTGTGTGTGGGGCTGTGGAAGGGCTGCCAGGGCAAGGCGAGGGCCAGCAACACCTGGGAGGCCTGGCACCTTTGGTGTGGGAGCAGTCGCTGGACGTTTGCAATTTCCAGCTGGGCTCCGGCGCCAGCCCCGTGTGCGAGCGAGGCAAGAATGTCGGCACCCTGAGCTGGCTGGCAAGGCCGGAGCCCCAGTGTGTGTTGGGTTGTGGAAGGGCTGCCAGGGCAAGGCGAGGGCCAGCAACACCTGGGAGGCCTGGCACCTTTGGTGTGGGAGCAGTCGCTGGACGTTTGCAATTTCGAGGTGGGCTCCGGCGCAGTTCCCGAGAGCGAGCGAGGCACGAACGTGGGCACCCTGAGCTGGCTGGCAAGGCCGGAGCCGCAGTGTGTGTGGGGCTGTGGAAGGGCAGCCAGGGCAAGGCGAGGGCCAGCAACACCTGGGAGGCCTGGCACCTTTGGTGTGGGAGCAGTCGCTGGACGTCTGCAATTTGGAGCTGGGCTCAGGCGCCGGCCCCGTGAGCGAGTGAGGCACGAACGTCGGCACCCTGAGCTGGCTTGTAAGGCCGGAGCCGCAGTGCGTGTGGGACTGTGGAAGGGCTGCCAGGGGAAGGCGAGGGCCAGCAACACCTGGGAGGCCTGGCACCTTTGGTGTGGGAGCAGTCGCTGGACGTTTGCAATTTCGAGGTGGGCTCTGGCGCAGGTCCCGAGAGCGAGTGAGGCAAGAACGTCGGCACCCTGAGCTGGCTGGCAAGGCCAGAGCCCCAGTGTGTGTGGGGCTGTGGAAGGGCTGCCAGGGCAAGGCGAGGGCCAGCAACACCTGGGAGGCCTGGCACCTTTGGTGTGGGAGCAGTCGCTGGACGTTTGCAATTTCCAGCTGGGCTCCGGCGCCAGCCCCGTGTGCGAGCGAGGCAAGAATGTCGGCACCCTGAGCTGGCTGGCAAGGCCGGAGCCCCAGTGTGTGTTGGGTTGTGGAAGGGCTGCCAGGGCAAGGCGAGGGCCAGCAACACCTGGGAGGCCTGGCACCTTTGGTGTGGGAGCAGTCGCTGGACGTTTGCAATTTCGAGGTGGGCTCCGGCGCAGGTCGCGAGAGCGAGCGAGGCACGAACGTGGGCACCCTGAGCTGGCTGGCAAGGCCGGAGCGCCAGTGTGTGTGGGGCTGTGGAAGGGCAGCCAGGGCAAGGCGAGGGCCAGCAACACCTGGGAGGCCTGGCACCTTTGGTGTGGGAGCAGTCGCTGGACGTTTGCAATTTCGAGGTGGGCTCCGGCGCAGGTCCCGAGAGCGAGCGAGGCACGAACGTCGACATCCTGAGCTGGCTGGCAAGGCCGGAGCCCCAGTGTGTGTGGGGCTGTGGAAGGGCTGCCATGGGAAGGCGAGGGCCAGCAACACCTGGGAGGCCTGGCACCTTTGGTGTGGGAGCAGTCGCTGGACGTTTGCAATTTGGAGCTGGGCTCCGGCGCAGGTCCCGAGAGCGAGCAAGGCACGAACGTGGGTACCCTGAGCTGGCTGGCAAGGACAGAGCCGCAGTGTGTGTGGGGCTGTGGAAGGGCTGCCAGGGGAAGGCGAGGGCCAGCAACACCTGGGAGGCCTGGCACCTTTCGTGTGGGAGCAGTCGCTGGATGTTTGCAATTTCGAGTTGGGCTCCGGCGCCGGCCCCGTGAGCGAACGAGGCACGAACGTCGGCAGCCTGAGCTGGCTGGCAAGGCCGGAGCCCCAGTGTGTGTTGGGTTGTGGAAGGGCTGCCAGGGCAAGGCGAGGGCCAGCAACACCTGGGAGGCCTGGCACCTTTGGTGTGGGAGCAGTCGCTGGACGTTTGCAATTTCGAGGTGGGCTCCGGCGCAGTTCCCGAGAGCGAGCGAGGCACGAACGTGGGCACCCTGAGCTGGCTGGCAAGGCCGGAGCCGCAGTGTGTGTGGGGCTGTGGAAGGGCAGCCAGGGCAAGGCGAGGGCCAGCAACACCTGGGATGCCTGGCACCTTTGGTGTGGGAGCAGTCGCTGGACGTCTGCAATTTGGAGCTGGGCTCAGGCGCCGGCCCCGTGAGCGAGTGAGGCACGAACGTCGGCACCCTGAGCTGGCTTGTAAGGCCGGAGCCGCAGTGCGTGTGGGACTGTGGAAGGGCTGCCAGGGGAAGGCGAGGGCCAGCAACACCTGGGAGGCCTGGCACCTTTGGTGTGGGAGCAGTCGCTGGACGTTTGCAATTTCGAGGTGGGCTCTGGCGCAGGTCCCGAGAGCGAGCGAGGCAAGAACGTCGGCACCCTGAGCTGGCTGGCAAGGCCAGAGCCCCAGTGTGTGTGGGGCTGTGGAAGGGCTGCCAGGGCAAGGCGAGGGCCAGCAACACCTGGGAGGCCTGGCACCTTTGGTGTGGGAGCAGTCGCTGGACGTTTGCAATTTCCAGCTGGGCTCCGGCGCCAGCCCCGTGTGCGAGCGAGGCAAGAATGTCGGCACCCTGAGCTGGCTGGCAAGGCCGGAGCCCCAGTGTGTGTTGGGTTGTGGAAGGGCTGCCAGGGCAAGGCGAGGGCCAGCAACACCTGGGAGGCCTGGCACCTTTGGTGTGGGAGCAGTCGCTGGACGTTTGCAATTTCGAGGTGGGCTCCGGCGCAGGTCGCGAGAGCGAGCGAGGCACGAACGTGGGCACCCTGAGCTGGCTGGCAAGGCCGGAGCGCCAGTGTGTGTGGGGCTGTGGAAGGGCAGCCAGGGCAAGGCGAGGGCCAGCAACACCTGGGAGGCCTGGCACCTTTGGTGTGGGAGCAGTCGCTGGACGTTTGCAATTTCGAGGTGGGCTCCGGCGCAGGTCCCGAGAGCGAGCGAGGCACGAACGTCGACATCCTGAGCTGGCTGGCAAGGCCGGAGCGCCAGTGTGTGTGGGGCTGTGGAAGGGCTGCCATGGGAAGGCGAGGGCCAGCAACACCTGGGAGGCCTGGCACCTTACGTGTGGGAGCAGTCGCTGGACGTCTGCAATTTGGAGCTGGGCTCCGGCGCAGGTCCCTAGAGCGAGTAAGGCACGAACGTGGGTACCCTGAGCTGGATGGCAAGGCCAGAGCCGCAGTGTGTGTGGGGCTGTGGAAGGGCTGCCAGGGCAAGGCGAGGGCTAGCAACACCTGGGAGGCCTGGCACCTTTGGTGTGGGAGCAGTCGCTGGACGTTTGCAATTTCGAGCTGGGCTCCGGCGCAGGTCCCGAGAGCGAGCGAGGCACGAATGTCGGCCCCCTGAGCTGGCTGGCAAGGCCGGAGCCCCAGTGTGTGTGGGGCTGTGGAAGGGCTGCCAGGGCAAGGCGAGGGCCAGCAACACCTGGGAGGCCTGGCACATTTCGTGTGGGAGTAGTTGCTGGACGTTTGCAATTTGGAGCTGGGCTCCGGCCCCGGCACCGTGAGCGAGCGAGGCACGAACGTCGGCACCCTGAGCTGGCTGGCAAGGCCGCAGCGCCATTGTGTGTGGGGCTGTGGAAGGGCTGCCAGGGCAAGGCGAGGGCCAGCAACACCTGGGAGGCCTGGCACCTTTGGTGTGGGAGCAGTCGCTGGACGTCTGCAATTTGGAGCTGGGCTCCGGCGCCGGCCCCGGGAGCAAGTGAGGCACGAACGTCTGCACCCTGAGCTGGCTTGTAAGGCCGGAGCCGCAGTGCGTGTGGGACTGTGGAAGGGCTGCCAGGGCAAGGCGAGGGCCAGCAACACCTGGCAGGCCTGGCACCTTTGGTGTGGTAGCAGTCGCTGGACATCTGCAATTTGGAGCTGGGCTCCGGCACCGACCCCGTGAGCGAGCGAGGCACGAACGTCGGCACCCTGAGCTGGCTGGCAAGGCCGGAGCCGCAGAGTGTGTGGGACTGTGGAAGGGCTGCCAGGGCAAGGCGAGGGCCAGCAACACCTGGGAGGCCTGGCACCTTTGGTGTGGGAGCAGTCGCTGGACGTCTGCAATTTGGAGCTGGGCTCCGGCGCAGGTCCCGAGAGCGAGCGAGGCACGAACGTGGGTACCCTGAGCTGGCTGGCAAGGACAGAGCCGCAGTGCGTGTGGGACTGTGGAAGGGCTGCCAGGGCAAGGCGAGGGCCAGCAACACCTGGGAGGCCTGGCACCTTTGGTGTGGGAGCAGTCGCTGGACCTTTGGAATTTGCAGCTGGGCTCTGGCGCCGGCCCCGTGAGCGAGCGAGGCAAGAACGTCGGCACCCTGAGCTGGCTGGCAAGGCCAGAGCCCCAGTGTGTGTGGGGCTGTGGAAGGGCTGCCAGGGCAAGGCGAGGGCCAGCAACACCTGGGAGGCCTGGCACCTTTGGTGTGGGAGCAGTCGCTGGACGTTTGCAATTTCGAGGTGGGCTCCGGCGCAGTTCCCGAGAGCGAGCGAGGCACGAACGTGGGCACCCTGAGCTGGCTGGCAAGGCCGGAGCCGCAGTGTGTGTGGGGCTGTGGAAGGGCAGCCAGGGCAAGGCGAGGGCCAGCAACACCTGGGAGGCCTGGCACCTTTGGTGTGGGAGCAGTCGCTGGACGTTTGCAATTTCGAGGTGGGCTCCGGCGCAGGTCCCGGGAGCGAGCGAGGCAAGAACGTCGGCACCCTGAGCTGGCTGGAAAGGCCAGAGCCCCAGTGTGTGTGGGGCTGTGGAAGGGCTGCCAGGGCAAGGCGAGGGCCAGCAACACCTGGGAGGCCTGGCACCTTTGGTGTGGGAGCAGTCGCTGGACGTTTGCAATTTCCAGCTGGGCTCCGGCGCCAGCCCCGTGTGCGAGCGAGGCAAGAATGTCGGCACCCTGAGCTGGCTGGCAAGGCCGGAGCCCCAGTGTGTGTGGGGCTGTGGAAGGGCTGCCAGGGCAAGGCGAGGGCCAGCAACACCTGGGAGGCCTGGCACCTTTCGTGTGGGAGCAGTCGCTGGACGTTTGCAATTTCGAGGTGGGCTCTGGCGCAGGTCCCGAGAGCGAGCGAGGCACGAACGTCGACATCCTGAGCTGGCTGGCAAGGCCGGAGCGCCAGTGTGTGTGGGGCTGTGGAAGGGCTGCCAGGGCAAGGCGAGGGCCAGCAACACCTGGGAGGCCTGGCACCTTTGGTGTGGGAGCAGTCGCTGGACGTCTGCAATTTGGAGCTGGGCTCCGGCACCGACCCCGTGAGCAAGCGAGGCAAGAACGTCGGCACCCTGAGCTGGCTGGCAAGGCCGGAGCCCCAGTGTGTGTGGGGCTGTGGAAGGGCTGCCAGGGCAAGGCGAGGGCCAGCAACACCTGGCAGGCCTGGCACCTTTGGTGTGGGAGCAGTCGCTGGACGTCTGCAATTTGGAGCTGGGCTCAGGCGCCGGCCCCGTGAGCGAGCGAGGCACGAACGTGGGCACCCTGAGCTGGCTGGCAAGGCCAGAGCCCCAGTGTGTGTGGGGCTGTGGAAGGGCTGCCAGGGCAAGGCGAGGGCCAGCAACACCTGGGAGGCCTGGCACCTTTGGTGTGGGAGCAGTCGCTGGACGTTTGCAATTTGGAGCTGGGCTCCGGCGCCAGCCCCGTGTGCGAGCGAGGCAAAATGTCGGCACCCTGAGCTGGCTGGCAAGGCCGGAGCCGCAGTGTGTGTGGGGCTGTGGAAGGGCAGCCAGGGCAAGGCGAGGGCCAGCAACACCTGGGAGGCCTGGCACCTTTGGTGTGGGAGCAGTCGCTGGACGTTTGCAATTTCGAGGTGGGCTCCGGCGCAGGTCCCGAGAGCGAGCGAGGCACGAACGTCGACATCCTGAGCTGGCTGGCAAGGCCGGAGCCCCAGTGTGTGTGGGGCTGTGGAAGGGCTGCCATGGGAAGGCGAGGGCCAGGAACACCTGGGAGGCCTGGCACCTTACGTGTGGGAGCAGTCGCTGGACGTCTGCAATTTGGAGCTGTGCTCCGGCGCAGGTCCCGAGAGCGAGTAAGGCACGAACGTGGGTACCCTGAGCTGGATGGCAAGGCCAGAGCCGCAGTGTGTGTGGGGCTGTGGAAGGGCTGCCAGGGCAAGGCGAGGGCTAGCAACACCTGGGAGGCCTGGCACCTTTGGTGTGGGAGCAGTCGCTGGATGTTTGCAATTTCGAGCTGGGCTCCGGCGCAGGTCCCGAGAGCGAGCGAGGCACGAATGTCGGCCCCCTGAGCTGGCTGGCAAGGCCGGAGCCCCAGTGTGTGTGGGGCTGTGGAAGGGCTGCCAGGGCAAGGCGAGGGCCAGCAACACCTGGGAGGCCTGGCACATTTCGTGTGGGAGTAGTTGCTGGACGTTTGCAATTTGGAGCTGGGCTCCGGCCCCGGCACCGTGAGCGAGCGATGCACGAACGTGGGCACCCTGAGCTGGCTGGCAAGGCCGCAGCGCCAGTGTGTGTGGGGCTGTGGAAGGGCTGCCAGGGCAAGGCGAGGGCCAGCAACACCTGGGAGGCCTGGCACCTTTGGTGTGGGAGCAGTCGCTGGAACTTTGCAATTTGCAGCTGGGCTCTGGCGCAGGTCCCGTGAGCGAGCGAGGCACGAACGTCGACATCCTGAGCTGGCTGGCAAGGCCGGAGCCCCAGTGTGTGTGGGGCTGTGGAAGGGCTGCCAGGGCAAGGCGAGGGCCAGCAACACCTGGGAGGCCTGGCACCTTACGTGTGGGAGCAGTCGCTGGACGTCTGCAATTTGGAGCTGGGCTCCGGCGCCGGCCCCGGGAGCAAGTGAGGCACGAACGTCGGCACCCTGAGCTGGCTTGTAAGGCCGGAGCCGCAGTGCGTGTGGGACTGTGGAAGGGCTGCCAGGGCAAGGCGAGGGCCAGCAACACCTGGCAGGCCTGGCACCTTTGGTGTGGTAGCAGTCGCTGGACATCTGCAATTTGGAGCTGGGCTCCGGCACCGACCCCGTGAGCGAGCGAGGCACGAACGTCGGCACCCTGAGCTGGCTGGCAAGGCCGGAGCCGCAGTGTGTGTGGGACTGTGGAAGGGCTGCCAGGGCAAGGCGAGGGCCAGCAACACCTGGGAGGCCTGGCACCTTTGGTGTGGGAGCAATCGCTGGACGTCTGCAATTTGGAGCTGGGCTCCGGCGAAGGTCCCGAGAGCGAGCGAGGCACGAACGTGGGTACCCTGAGCTGGCTGGCAAGGACAGAGCCGCAGTGTGTGTGGGGCTGTGGAAGGGCTGCCAGGGCAAGGCGAGGGCCAGCAACACCTGGCAGGCCTGGCACCTTCCGTGTGGGAGCAATCGCTGGACGTTTGCAATTTTGAGCTAGGCTCCGGCGCAGGTCCCGAGAGCGAGCGAGGCACGAATGTCGGCACCCTGAGCTGGCTGGCAAGGCCGGAGCCCCAGTGTGTGTGGGGCTGTGGAAGGGCTGCCAGGGGAAGGCGAGGGCCACCAACACCTGGGAGGCCTGGCACCTTACGTGTGGGAGCAGTCGCTGGACGTCTGCAATTTGGAGCTGGGCTCTGGCGCCGGCCCCGGGAGCGAGTGAGGCACGAACGTCGGCCCCCTGAGCTGGCTTGTAAGGCCGGAGCCGCAGTGCGTGTGGGACTGTGGAAGGGCTGCCAGGGCAAGGCGAGGGCCAGCAACACCTGGCAGACCTGGCACCTTTGGTGTGGGAGCAGTCGCTGGACGTTTGCAATTTCGAGCTGGGCTCCGGCGCAGGTCCCGAGAGCGAGCGAGGCACGAACGTGGGCACCCTGAGCTGGCTGGCAAGGCCGGAGCGCCAGTGTGTGTGGGGCTGTGGAAGGGCAGCCAGGGCAAGGCGAGGGTCAGCAACACCTGGGAGGCCTGGCACCTTTGGTGTGGGAGCAGTCGCTGGACCTTTGAAATTTCGAGGTGGGCTCCGGCGCAGGTCCCGAGAGCGAGCGAGGCACGAACGTCGACATCCTGAGCTGGCTGGCAAGGCCGGAGCGCCAGTGTGTGTGGGGCTGTGGAAGGGCTGCCATGGGAAGGCGAGGGCCAGCAACACCTGGGAGGCCTGGCACCTTTGGTGTGGGAGCAGTCGCTGGACGTCTGCAATTTCGAGGTGGGCTCTGGCGCAGGTCCCGAGAGCGAGCAAGGCATGAACGTGGGTACCCTGAGCTGGATGGCAAGGCCAGAGCCCCAGTGTGTGTGGGGCTGTGGAAGGGCTGCCAGGGCAAGGCGAGGGCCAGCAACACCTGGGAGGCCTGGCACCTTACGTGTGGGAGCAGTCGCTGGACGTCTGCAATTTGGAGCTGGGCTCCGGCGCCGGCCCCGGGAGCGAGCGAGGCACGAACGTCGGCACCCTGAGCTGGCTGGAAAGGCCAGAGCCCCAGTGTGTGTGGGGCTGTCGAAGGGCTGCCAGGGCAAGGCGAGGGCCAGCAACACCTGGGAGGCCTGGCACCTTTGGTGTGGGAGCAGTCGCTGGACGTTTGCAATTTCCAGCTGGGCTCCGGCGCCAGCCCCGTGTGCGAGCGAGGCAAGAATGTCGGCACCCTGAGCTGGCTGGCAAGGCCGGAGCCCCAGTGTGTGTGGGGCTGTGGAAGGGCTGCCAGGGCAAGGCGAGGGCCAGCAACACCTGGGAGGCCTGGCACCTTTCGTGTGGGAGCAGTCGCTGGACGTTTGCAATTTCGAGGTGGGCTCTGGCGCAGGTCCCGAGAGCGAGCGAGGCACGAACGTCGACATCCTGAGCTGGCTGGCAAGGCCGGAGCGCCAGTGTGTGTGGGGCTGTGGAAGGGCTGCCAGGGCAAGGCGAGGGCCAGCAACACCTGGGAGGCCTGGCACCTTTGGTGTGGGAGCAGTCGCTGGACGTCTGCAATTTGGAGCTGGGCTCCGGCACCGACCCCGTGAGCAAGCGAGGCACGAACGTCGGCACCCTGAGCTGGCTGGCAAGGCCGGAGCCCCAGTGTGTGTGGGGCTGTGGAAGGGCTGCCAGGGCAAGGCGAGGGCCAGCAACACCTGGCAGGCCTGGCACCTTTGGTGTGGGAGCAGTCGCTGGACGTCTGCAATTTGGAGCTGGGCTCAGGCGCCGGTCCCGTGAGCGAGTGAGGCACGAACGTCGGCACCCTGAGCTGGCTTGTAAGGCCGGAGCCGCAGTGCGTGTGGGACTGTGGAAGGGCTGCCAGGGGAAGGCGAGGGCCAGCAACACCTGGGAGGCCTGGCACCTTTGGTGTGGGAGCAGTCGCTGGACGTTTGCAATTTCGAGGTGGGCTCTGGCGCAGGTCCCGAGAGCGAGCGAGGCAAGAACGTCGGCACCCTGAGCTGGCTGGCAAGGCCAGAGCCCCAGTGTGTGTGGGGCTGTGGAAGGGCTGCCAGGGCAAGGCGAGGGCCAGCAACACCTGGGAGGCCTGGCACCTTTGGTGTGGGAGCAGTCGCTGGACGTTTGCAATTTGGAGCTGGGCTCCGGCGCCAGCCCCGTGTGCGAGCGAGGCAAAATGTCGGCACCCTGAGCTGGCTGGCAAGGCCGGAGCCCCAGTGTGTGTGGGGCTGTGGAAGGGCTGCCAGGGCAAGGCGAGGGCCAGCAACACCTGGGAGGCCTGGCACCTTTGGTGTGGGAGCAGTCGCTGGACGTTTGCAATTTCGAGGTGGGCTCCGGCGCAGGTCGCGAGAGCGAGCGAGGCACGAACGTGGGCACCCTGAGCTGGCTGGCAAGGCCGGAGCTGCAGTGTGTGTGGGGCTGTGGAAGGGCAGCCAGGGCAAGGCGAGGGCCAGCAACACCTGGGAGGCCTGGCACCTTTGGTGTGGGAGCAGTCGCTGGACGTTTGCAATTTCGAGGTGGGCTCCGGCGCAGGTCCCGAGAGCGAGCGAGGCACGAACGTCGACATCCTGAGCTGGCTGGCAAGGCCGGAGCCCCAGTGTGTGTGGGGCTGTGGAAGGGCTGCCATGGGAAGGCGAGGGCCAGCAACACCTGGGAGGCCTGGCACCTTACGTGTGGGAGCAGTCGCTGGACGTCTGCAATTTGGAGCTGGGCTCCGGCGCAGGTCCCGAGAGCGAGTGAGGCACGAACGTGGGTACCATGAGCTGGATGGCAAGGCCAGAGCCGCAGTGTGTGTGGGGCTGTGGAAGGGCTGCCAGGGCAAGGCGAGGGCTAGCAACACCTGGGAGGCCTGGCACCTTTGGTGTGGGAGCAGTCGCTGGACGTCTGCAATTTGGAGCTGGGCTCCGGCGAAGGTCCCGAGAGCGAGCGAGGCACGAACGTGGGTACCCTGAGCTGGCTGGCAAGGACAGAGCCGCAGTGTGTGTGGGGCTGTGGAAGGGCTGCCAGGGCAAGGCGAGGGCCAGCAACACCTGGCAGGCCTGGCACCTTCCGTGTGGGAGCAATCGCTGGACGTTTGCAATTTTGAGCTAGGCTCCGGCGCAGGTCCCGAGAGCGAGCGAGGCACGAATGTCGGCACCCTGAGCTGGCTGGCAAGGCCGGAGCCCCAGTGTGTGTGGGGCTTTGGAAGGGCTGCCAGGGGAAGGCGAGGGCCACCAACACCTGGGAGGCCTGGCACCTTACGTGTGGGAGCAGTCGCTGGACGTCTGCAATTTGGAGCTGGGCTCCGGCGCCGGCCCCGGGAGCGAGTGAGGCACGAACGTCGGCCCCCTGAGCTGGCTTGTAAGGCCGGAGCCGCAGTGCGTGTGGGACTGTGGAAGGGCTGCCAGGGCAAGGCGAGGGCCAGCAACACCTGGCAGACCTGGCACCTTTGGTGTGGGAGCAGTCGCTGGACGTTTGCAATTTCGAGCTGGGCTCCGGCGCAGGTCCCGAGAGCGAGCGAGGCACGAACGTGGGCACCCTGAGCTGGCTGGCAAGGCCGGAGCGCCAGTGTGTGTGGGGCTGTGGAAGGGCAGCCAGGGCAAGGCGAGGGTCAGCAACACCTGGGAGGCCTGGCACCTTTGGTGTGGGAGCAGTCGCTGGACCTTTGAAATTTCGAGGTGGGCTCCGGCGCAGGTCACGAGAGCGAGCGAGGCACGAACGTCGACATCCTGAGCTGGCTGGCAAGGCCGGAGCGCCAGTGTGTGTGGGGCTGTGGAAGGGCTGCCATGGGAAGGCGAGGGCCAGCAACACCTGGGAGGCCTGGCACCTTTGGTGTGGGAGCAGTCGCTGGACGTCTGCAATTTCGAGGTGGGCTCTGGCGCAGGTCCCGAGAGCGAGCAAGGCATGAACGTGGGTACCCTGAGCTGGATGGCAAGGCCAGAGCCCCAGTGTGTGTGGGGCTGTGGAAGGGCTGCCAGGGCAAGGCGAGGGCCAGCAACACCTGGGAGGCCTGGCACCTTACGTGTGGGAGCAGTCGCTGGACGTCTGCAATTTGGAGCTGGGCTCCGGCGCCGGCCCCGGGAGCAAGTGAGGCACGAACGTCGGCACCCTGAGCTGGCTTGTAAGGCCGGAGCCGCAGTGCGTGTGGGGCTGTGGAAGGGCTGCCAGGGCAAGGCGAGGGCCAGCAACACCTGGGAGGCCTGGCACCTTTGGTGTGGGAGCAGTCGCTGGACGTCTGCAATTTGGAGCTGGGCTCCGGCGCAGGTCCCGAGAGCGAGCAAGGCACGAACGTGGGTACCCTGAGCTGGCTGGCAAGGACAGAGCCGCAGTGCGTGTGGGACTGTGGAAGGGCAGCCAGGGCAAGGCGAGGGTCAGCAACACCTGGGAGGCCTGGCACCTTTGGTGTGGGAGCAGTCGCTGGACCTTTGCAATTTGCAGCTGGGCTCCGGCGCAGGTCCCGAGAGCGAGCGAGGCACGAACGTCGACATAATGAGCTGGCTGGCAAGGCCGGAGCCGCAGTGTGTGTGGGGCTGTGGAAGGGCTGCCATGGGAAGGCGAGGGCCAGCAACACCTGGGAGGCCTGGCACCTTTGGTGTGGGAGCAGTCGCTGGACGTCTGCAATTTGGAGCTGGGCTCCGGCGCAGGTCCCGAGAGCGAGCGAGGCACGAACGTGGGTACCCTGAGCTGGCTGGCAAGGCCAGAGCCGCAGTGTGTGTGGGGCTGTGGAAGGGCAGCCAGGGCAAGGCGAGGGCCAGCAACACCTGGGAGGCCTGGCACCTTTGGTGTGGGAGCAGTCGCTGGACGTCTGCAATTTGGAGGTGGGCTCCGGCGCAGGTCCCGAGAGCGAGCGAGGCACGAACGTCGACATCCTGAGCTGGCTGGCAAGGCCGGAGCCGCAGTGTGTGTGGGGCTGTGGAAGGGCTGCCAGGGCAAGGCGAGGGCCAGCAACACCTGGGAGGCCTGGCACCTTTGGTGTGGGAGCAGTCGCTGGACGTTTGCAATTTGGAGCTGGGCTCCGGTGCAGGTCCCGAGAGCGAGCAAGGCACGAACGTGGGTACCCTGAGCTGGCTGGCAAGGCCGGAGCGCCAGTGTGTGTGGGGCTGTGGAAGGGCTGCCAGGGCAAGGCGAGGGCTAGCAACACCTGGGAGGCCTGGCACCTTTGGTGTGGGAGCAGTCGCTGGACGTTTGCAATTTCGAGCTGGGCTCCGGCGCAGGTCCCGAGAGCGAGCGAGGCACGAATGTCGGCACCCTGAGCTGGCTGGCAAGGCCGGAGCCCCAGTGTGTGTGGGGCTGTGGAAGGGCTGCCAGGGCAAGGCGAGGGCCAGCAACACCTGGGAGGCCTGGCACATTTCGTGTGGGAGTAGTTGCTGGACGTTTGCAATTTGGAGCTGGGCTCCGGCCCCGGCACCGTGAGCGAGCGATGCACGAACGTGGGCACCCTGAGCTGGCTGGCAAGGCCGGAGCGCCAGTGTGTGTGGGGCTGTGGAAGGGCTGCCAGGGCAAGGCGAGGGCCAGCAACACCTGGGAGGCCTGGCACCTTTGGTGTGGGAGCAGTCGCTGGACGTTTGCAATTTCGAGCTGGGCTCTGGCACAGGTCCCGAGAGCGAGCGAGGCACGAACGTCGACATCCTGAGCTGGCTGGCAAGGCCGGAGCCCCAGTGTGTGTGGGGCTGTGGAAGGGCTGCCATGGGAAGGCGAGGGCCAGCAACACCTGGGAGGCCTGGCACCTTTGGTGTGGGAGTAGTCGCTGGACGTTTGCAATTTCGAGGTGGGCTCCGGCGCAGGTCCCGAGAGCGAGCGAGGCACGAACGTCGACATCCTGAGCTGGCTGGCAAGGCCGGAGCCCCAGTGTGTGTGGGGCTGTGGAAGGGCTGCCATGGGAAGGCGAGGGCCAGCAACACCTGGGAGGCCTGGCACCTTACGTGTGGGAGCAGTCGCTGGACGTCTGCAATTTGGAGCTGGGCTCCGGCGCAGGTCCCGAGAGCGAGTGAGGCACGAACGTGGGTACCATGAGCTGGATGGCAAGGCCAGAGCCGCAGTGTGTGTGGGGCTGTGGAAGGGCTGCCAGGGCAAGGCGAGGGCTAGCAACACCTGGGAGGCCTGGCACCTTTGGTGTGGGAGCAGTCGCTGGACGTCTGCAATTTGGAGCTGGGCTCCGGCGAAGGTCCCGAGAGCGAGCGAGGCACGAACGTGGGTACCCTGAGCTGGCTGGCAAGGACAGAGCCGCAGTGTGTGTGGGGCTGTGGAAGGGCTGCCAGGGCAAGGCGAGGGCCAGCAACACCTGGCAGGCCTGGCACCTTCCGTGTGGGAGCAATCGCTGGACGTTTGCAATTTTGAGCTAGGCTCCGGCGCAGGTCCCGAGAGCGAGCGAGGCACGAATGTCGGCACCCTGAGCTGGCTGGCAAGGCCGGAGCCCCAGTGTGTGTGGGGCTTTGGAAGGGCTGCCAGGGGAAGGCGAGGGCCACCAACACCTGGGAGGCCTGGCACCTTACGTGTGGGAGCAGTCGCTGGACGTCTGCAATTTGGAGCTGGGCTCCGGCGCCGGCCCCGGGAGCGAGTGAGGCACGAACGTCGGCCCCCTGAGCTGGCTTGTAAGGCCGGAGCCGCAGTGCGTGTGGGACTGTGGAAGGGCTGCCAGGGCAAGGCGAGGGCCAGCAACACCTGGCAGACCTGGCACCTTTGGTGTGGGAGCAGTCGCTGGACGTTTGCAATTTCGAGCTGGGCTCCGGCGCAGGTCCCGAGAGCGAGCGAGGCACGAACGTGGGCACCCTGAGCTGGCTGGCAAGGCCGGAGCGCCAGTGTGTGTGGGGCTGTGGAAGGGCAGCCAGGGCAAGGCGAGGGTCAGCAACACCTGGGAGGCCTGGCACCTTTGGTGTGGGAGCAGTCGCTGGACCTTTGAAATTTCGAGGTGGGCTCCGGCGCAGGTCACGAGAGCGAGCGAGGCACGAACGTCGACATCCTGAGCTGGCTGGCAAGGCCGGAGCGCCAGTGTGTGTGGGGCTGTGGAAGGGCAGCCAGGGGAAGGCGAGGGCCAGCAACACCTGGGAGGCCTGGCACCTTTGGTGTGGGAGCAGTCGCTGGACGTCTGCAATTTCGAGGTGGGCTCTGGCGCAGGTCCCGAGAGCGAGCAAGGCATGAACGTGGGTACCCTGAGCTGGATGGCAAGGCCAGAGCCCCAGTGTGTGTGGGGCTGTGGAAGGGCTGCCAGGGCAAGGCGAGGGCCAGCAACACCTGGGAGGCCTGGCACCTTACGTGTGGGAGCAGTCGCTGGACGTCTGCAATTTGGAGCTGGGCTCCGGCGCCGGCCCCGGGAGCAAGTGAGGCACGAACGTCGGCACCCTGAGCTGGCTTGTAAGGCCGGAGCCGCAGTGCGTGTGGGGCTGTGGAAGGGCTGCCAGGGCAAGGCGAGGGCCAGCAACACCTGGGAGGCCTGGCACCTTTGGTGTGGGAGCAGTCGCTGGACGTCTGCAATTTGGAGCTGGGCTCCGGCGCAGGTCCCGAGAGCGAGCAAGGCACGAACGTGGGTACCCTGAGCTGGCTGGCAAGGACAGAGCCGCAGTGCGTGTGGGACTGTGGAAGGGCAGCCAGGGCAAGGCGAGGGTCAGCAACACCTGGGAGGCCTGGCACCTTTGGTGTGGGAGCAGTCGCTGGACCTTTGCAATTTGCAGCTGGGCTCCGGCGCAGGTCCCGAGAGCGAGCGAGGCACGAACGTCGACATAATGAGCTGGCTGGCAAGGCCGGAGCCGCAGTGTGTGTGGGGCTGTGGAAGGGCTGCCATGGGAAGGCGAGGGCCAGCAACACCTGGGAGGCCTGGCACCTTTGGTGTGGGAGCAGTCGCTGGACGTCTGCAATTTGGAGCTGGGCTCCGGCGCAGGTCCCGAGAGCGAGCGAGGCACGAACGTGGGTACCCTGAGCTGGCTGGCAAGGCCAGAGCCGCAGTGTGTGTGGGGCTGTGGAAGGGCAGCCAGGGCAAGGCGAGGGCCAGCAACACCTGGGAGGCCTGGCACCTTTGGTGTGGGAGCAGTCGCTGGACGTCTGCAATTTGGAGGTGGGCTCCGGCGCAGGTCCCGAGAGCGAGCGAGGCACGAACGTCGACATCCTGAGCTGGCTGGCAAGGCCGGAGCCGCAGTGTGTGTGGGGCTGTGGAAGGGCTGCCAGGGCAAGGCGAGGGCCAGCAACACCTGGGAGGCCTGGCACCTTTGGTGTGGGAGCAGTCGCTGGACGTTTGCAATTTGGAGCTGGGCTCCGGCGCAGGTCCCGAGAGCGAGCAAGGCACGAACGTGGGTACCCTGAGCTGGCTGGCAAGGCCGGAGCGCCAGTGTGTGTGGGGCTGTGGAAGGGCTGCCAGGGCAAGGCGAGGGCTAGCAACACCTGGGAGGCCTGGCACCTTTGGTGTGGGAGCAGTCGCTGGACGTTTGCAATTTCGAGCTGGGCTCCGGCGCAGGTCCCGAGAGCGAGCGAGGCACGAATGTCGGCACCCTGAGCTGGCTGGCAAGGCCGGAGCCCCAGTGTGTGTGGGGCTGTGGAAGGGCTGCCAGGGCAAGGCGAGGGCCAGCAACACCTGGGAGGCCTGGCACATTTCGTGTGGGAGTAGTTGCTGGACGTTTGCAATTTGGAGCTGGGCTCCGGCCCCGGCACCGTGAGCGAGCGATGCACGAACGTGGGCACCCTGAGCTGGCTGGCAAGGCCGGAGCGCCAGTGTGTGTGGGGCTGTGGAAGGGCTGCCAGGGCAAGGCGAGGGCCAGCAACACCTGGGAGGCCTGGCACCTTTGGTGTGGGAGCAGTCGCTGGACGTTTGCAATTTCGAGCTGGGCTCTGGCACAGGTCCCGAGAGCGAGCGAGGCACGAACGTCGACATCCTGAGCTGGCTGGCAAGGCCGGAGCCCCAGTGTGTGTGGGGCTGTGGAAGGGCTGCCATGGGAAGGCGAGGGCCAGCAACACCTGGGAGGCCTGGCACCTTTGGTGTGGGAGCAGTCGCTGGACGTCTGCAATTTGGAGCTGGGCTCCGGCGCAGGTCCCGAGAGCGAGCAAGGCACGAACGTGGGTACCCTGAGCTGGCTGGCAAGGCCAGAGCCGCAGTGTGTGTGGGGCTGTGGAAGGGCAGCCAGGGCAAGGCGAGGGCCAGCAACACCTGGGAGGCCTGACACCTTACGTGTGGGAGCAGTCGCTGGACGTCTGCAATTTGGAGCTGGGCTCCGGCGCCGGCCCCGGGAGCAAGTGAGGCACGAACGTCGGCACCCTGAGCTGGCTTGTAAGGCCGGAGCCGCAGTGCGTGTGGGACTGTGGAAGGGCTGCCAGGGCAAGGCGAGGGCCAGCAACACCTGGGAGGCCTGGCACCTTTGGTGTGGGAGCAGTCGCTGGACGTCTGCAATTTGGAGCTGGGCTCCGGCACCGACCCCGTGAGCGAGCGAGGCACGAACGTCGGCACCCTGAGCTGGCTGGCAAGGCCGGAGCCGCAGTGTGTGTGGGACTGTGGAAGGGCTGCCAGGGGAAGGCGAGGGCCAGCAACACCTGGGAGGCCTGGCACCTTTGGTGTGGGAGCAGTCGCTGGACGTCTGCAATTTGGAGCTGGGCTCCGGCGCCGGCCCCGTGAGCGAGCGAGGCACGAACGTCGGCACCCTGTACTGGCTGGCAAGGCCGGAGCTGCAGTGCGTGTGGGACTGTGGAAGGGCTGCCAGGGCAAGGCGAGGGCCAGCAACACCTGGGAGGCCTGGCACCTTTGGTGTGGGAGCAGTCGCTGGACGTTTGCAATTTTGAGGTGGGCTCCGGCGCCAGCCCCGTGTGCGAGCGAGGCAAGAATGTCGGCACCCTGAGCTGGCTGGCAAGGCCGGAGCTGCAGTGCGTGTGGGACTGTGGAAGGGCTGCCAGGGCAAGGCGAGGGCCAGCAACACCTGGGAGGCCTGGCACCTTTGGTGTGGTAGCAGTCGCTGGACGTCTGCAATTTGGAGCTGGGCTCCGGCACCGACCCCGGGAGCAAGTGAGGCACGAACGTCGGCACCCTGAGCTGGCTTGTAATGCCGGAGCCGCAGTGCGTGTGGGACTGTGGAAGGGCTGCCAGGGGAAGGCGAGGGCCAGCAACACCTGGGAGGCCTGACACCTTACGTGTGGGAGCAGTCGCTGGACGTCTGCAATTTGGAGCTGGGCTCCGGCGCCGGCCCCGGGAGCAAGTGAGGCACGAACGTCGGCACCCTGAGCTGGCTTGTAAGGCCGGAGCCGCAGTGCGTGTGGGACTGTGGAAGGGCTGCCAGGGCAAGGCGAGGGCCAGCAACACCTGGGAGGCCTGGCACCTTTGGTGTGGGAGCAGTCGCTGGACGTCTGCAATTTGGAGCTGGGCTCCGGCACCGACCCCGTGAGCGAGCGAGGCACGAACGTCGGCACCCTGAGCTGGCTGGCAAGGCCGGAGCCGCAGTGTGTGTGGGACTGTGGAAGGGCTGCCAGGGGAAGGCGAGGGCCAGCAACACCTGGGAGGCCTGGCACCTTTGGTGTGGGAGCAGTCGCTGGACGTCTGCAATTTGGAGCTGGGCTCCGGCGCCGGCCCCGTGAGCGAGCGAGGCACGAACGTCGGCACCCTGTACTGGCTGGCAAGGCCGGAGCTGCAGTGCGTGTGGGACTGTGGAAGGGCTGCCAGGGCAAGGCGAGGGCCAGCAACACCTGGGAGGCCTGGCACCTTTGGTGTGGGAGCAGTCGCTGGACGTTTGCAATTTTGAGGTGGGCTCCGGCGCCAGCCCCGTGTGCGAGCGAGGCAAGAATGTCGGCACCCTGAGCTGGCTGGCAAGGCCGGAGCTGCAGTGCGTGTGGGACTGTGGAAGGGCTGCCAGGGCAAGGCGAGGGCCAGCAACACCTGGGAGGCCTGGCACCTTTGGTGTGGGAGCAGTCGCTGGACGTCTGCAATTTGGAGCTGGGCTCCGGCGCCGGCCCCGTGAGCGAGCGAGGCACGAACGTCGGCACCCTGTACTGGCTTGTAAGGCCGGAGCCGCAGTGCGTGTGGGACTGTGGAAGGGCTGCCAGGGCAAGGCGAGGGCCAGAAACACCTGGGAGGCCTGGCACCTTTGGTGTGGTAGCAGTCGCTGGACGTCTGCAATTTGGAGCTGGGCTCCGGCACCGACCCCGGGAGCAAGTGAGGCACGAACGTCGGCACCCTGAGCTGGCTTGTAAGGCCGGAGCCGCAGTGTGTGTGGGGCTGTGGAAGGGCTGCCAGGGCAAGGCGAGGGCCAGCAACACCTGGGAGGCCTGGCACCTTTGGTGTGGTAGCAGTCGCTGGACATCTGCAATTTGGAGCTGGGCTCCGGCACCGACCCCGTGAGCGAGCGAGGCACGAACGTCGTCACCCTGAGCTGGCTGGCAAGGCCGGAGCCGCAGTGTGTGTGGGGCTGTGGAAGGGCTGCCAGGGCAAGGCGAGGGCCAGCAACACCTGGGAGGCCTGGCACCTTTGGTGTGGGAGCAGTCGCTGGACGTCTGCAATTTGGAGCTGGGCTCCAGCGCAGGTCCCGAGAGCGAGCAAGGCACGAACGTGGGTACCCTGAGCTGGCTGGCAAGGACAGAGCCGCAGTGCGTGTGGGACTGTGGAAGGGCTGCCAGGGCAAGGCGAGGGCCAGCAACACCTGGGAGGCCTGGCACCTTTGGTGTGGGAGCAGTCGCTGGACCTTTGCAATTTGCAGCTGGGCTCTGGCGCCGGCCCCGTGAGCGAGCGAGGCAAGAACGTCGGCACCCTGAGCTGGCTGGCAAGGCCAGAGCCGCAGTGTGTGTGGGGCTGTGGAAGGGCTGCCAGGGCAAGGCGAGGGCCAGCAACACCTGGCAGGCCTGGCACCTTACGTGTGGGAGCAGTCGCTGGACGTCTGCAATTTGGAGCTGGGCTCCGGCCCCGGCCCCGGGAGCAAGTGAGGCACGAACGTCGGCCCACTGAGCTGGCTTGTAAGGCCGGAGCCGCAGTGCGTGTGGGACTGTGGAAGGGCTGCCAGGGCAAGGCGAGGGCCAGCAACACCTGGGAGGCCTGGCACCTTTGGTGTGGGAGCAGTCGCTGGACGTTTGCAATTTCGAGGTGGGCTCCGGCGCAGGTCGCGAGAGCGAGCGAGGCACGAACGTGGGCACCCTGAGCTGGCTGGCAAGGCCGGAGCGCCAGTGTGTGTGGGGCTGTGGAAGGGCAGCCAGGGCAAGGCGAGGGCCAGCAACACCTGGGAGGCCTGGCACCTTTGGTGTGGGAGCAGTCGCTGGACGTTTGCAATTTCGAGCTGGGCTCCGGCGCAGGTCCCGAGAGCGAGCAAGGCACGAACGTTGGTACCCTGAGCTGGCTGGCAAGGACAGAGCCGCAGTGTGTGTGGGGCTGTGGAAGGGCAGCCAGGGCAAGGCGAGGGCCAGCAACACCTGGGAGGCCTGGCACCTTTGGTGTGGGAGCAGTCGCTGGACGTTTGCAATTTCGAGGTGGGCTCCGGCGCAGGTCCTGAGAGCGAGCGAGGCACGAACGTCGACATCCTGAGCTGGCTGGCAAGGCCGGAGCCGCAGTGTGTGTGGGGCTGTGGAAGGGCTGCCAGGGCAAGGCGAGGGCCAGCAACACCTGGGAGGCCTGGCACCTTTGGTGTGGGAGCAGTCGCTGGACGTTTGCAATTTGCAGCTGGGCTCCGGCGCAGGTCCCGAGAGCGAGCAAGGCACGAACGTGGGTACCCTGAGCTGGATGGCAAGGCCAGAGACGCAGTGTGTGTGGGGCTGTGGAAGGGCTGCCAGGGCAAGGCGAGGGCTAGCAACACCTGGGAGGCCTGGCACCTTTGGTGTGGGAGCAGTCGCTGGACGTTTGCAATTTGGAGCTGGGCTCCGGCGCAGGTCCCGAGAGCGAGCGAGGCACGAATGTCGGCACCCTGAGCTGGCTGGCAAGGCCGGAGCCCCAGTGTGTGTGGGACTGTGGAAGGGCTGCCAGGGGAAGGCGAGGGCCAGCAACACCTGGGAGGCCTGGCACCTTTGGTGTGGGAGCAGTCGCTGGACGTTTGCAATTTCGAGGTGGGCTCCGGCGCAGGTCCCGAGAGCGAGCGAGGCAAGAACGTCGACATCCTGAGCTGGCTGGCAAGGCCGGAGCGCCAGTGTGTGTGGGGCTTTGGAAGGGCAGCCAGGGCAAGGCGAGGGCCAGCAACACCTGGGAGGCCTGGCACCTTTGGTGTGGGAGCAGTCGCTGGACGTCTGCAATTTGGAGCTGGGCTCCGGCGCAGGTCCCGAGAGCGAGCAAGGCACGAACGTGGGTACCCTGAGCTGGCTTGTAAGGCCAGAGCCGCAGTGTGTGTGGGGCTGTGGAAGGGCTGCCAGGGCAAGGCGAGGGCCAGCAACACCTGGGAGGCCTGGCACCTTTGGTGTGGGAGCAGTCGCTGGACGTTTGCAATTTCGAGCTGGGCTCCGGCGCAGGTCCCGAGAGCGAGCGAGGCACGAATGTCGGCACCCTGAGCTGGCTGGCAAGGCCGGAGCCCCAGTGTGTGTGGGGCTGTGGAAGGGCTGCCAGGGCAAGGCGAGGGCCAGCAACACCTGGGAGGCCTGGCACCTTTGGTGTGGGAGCAGTCGCTGGACGTTTGCAATTTCGAGGTGGGCTCCGGCGCAGGTCCCGAGAGCGAGCGAGGCAAGAACGTGGGCACCCTGAGCTGGCTGGCAAGGCCGGAGCGCCAGTGTGTGTGGGGCTGTGGAAGGGCAGCCAGGGGAAGGCGAGGGCCAGCAACACCTGGGAGGCCTGGCACCTTTGGTGTGGGAGCAGTCGCTGGACGTCTGCAATTTGGAGCTGGGCTCCGGCGCAGGTCCCGAGAGCGAGCGAGGCACGAATGTCGGCACCCTGAGCTGGCTGGCAAGGCCGGAGCCCCAGTGTGTGTGGGGCTGTGGAAGGGCTGCCAGGGCAAGGCGAGGGCCAGCAACACCTGGGAGGCCTGGCACCTTTGGTGTGGGAGCAGTCGCTGGACGTTTGCAATTTCGAGCTTGGCTCCGGCCCCGGCACCGTGAGCGAGCGAGGCACGAACGTGGGCACCCTGAGCCGGCTGGCAAGGCCGGAGCCCCAGTCTGTGTGGGGCTGTTGAAGGGCTGCCAGGGGAAGGCGAGGGCCAGCAACACCTGGGAGGCCTGGCACCTTTGGTGTGGGAGCAGGTGCTGGACGTTTGCAATTTTGAGGTGGGCTCCGGCGCAGGTCCCGAGAGCGAGCGAGGCACGAACGTCGACATCCTGAGCTGGCTGGCAAGGCCGGAGCGCCAGTGTGTGTGGGGCTGTGGAAGGGCTGCCAGGGGAAGGCGAGGGCCAGCAACACCTGGGAGGCCTGGCACCTTTGGTGTGGGAGCAGTCGCTGGACGTTTGCAATTTGGAGCTGGGCTCCGGCGCAGGTCCCTTGAGCGAGTGAGGCACGAACGTCGGCACCCTGAGCTGGCTGGCAAGGCCGGAGCTCCAGTGCGTGTGGGACTGTGGAAGGGCTGCCAGGGCAAGGCGAGGGCCAGCAACACCTGGGAGGCCTGGCACCTTTGGTGTGGGAGCAGTCGCTGGACGTTTGCAATTTGGAGCTGGGCTCCGGCGCAGGTCCCGAGAGCGAGCGAGGCACGAACGTCGACATCCTGAGCTGGCTGGCAAGGCCGGAGCGCCAGTGTGTGTGGGGCTGTGGAAGGGCTGCCAGGGGAAGGCGAGGGCCAGCAACACCTGGGAGGCCTGGCACATTTCGTGTGGGAGTAGTTGCTGGACGTTTGCAATTTGGAGCTGGGCTCCGGCCCCGGCACCGTGAGCAAGCGATGCACGAACGTGGGCACCCTGAGCTGGCTGGCAAGGCCGCAGCGCCAGTGTGTGTGGGGCTGTGGAAGGGCTGCCAGGGCAAGGCGAGGGCCAGCAACACCTGGGAGGCCTGGCACCTTACGTGTGGGAGCAGTCCTTGGACGTCTGCAATTTGGAGCTGGGCTCCGGCGCCGGCCCCGGGAGCAAGTGAGGCACGAACGTCGGCACCCTGAGCTGGCTTGTAAGGCCGGAGCCGCAGTGCGTGTGGGACTGTGGAAGGGCTGCCAGGGCAAGGCGAGGGCCAGCAACACCTGGGAGGCCTGGCACCTTTGGTGTGGTAGCAGTCGCTGGACATCTGCAATTTGGAGCTGGGCTCCGGCACCGACCCCGTGAGCGAGCGAGGCACGAACGTCGGCATCCTGAGCTGGCTGGCAAGGCCGGAGCCGCAGTGTGTGTGGGACTGTGGAAGGGCTGCCAGGGCAAGGCGAGGGCCAGCAACACCTGGGAGGCCTGGCACCTTTGGTGTGGGAGCAGTCGCTGGACGTCTGCAATTTGGAGCTGGGCTCCGGCGCAGGTCCCGAGAGCGAGCGAGGCACGAACGTCGGCACCCTGTACTGGCTGGCAAGGCCGGAGCTGCAGTGCGTGTGGGACTGTGGAAGGGCTGCCAGGGCAAGGCGAGGGCCAGCAACACCTGGGAGGCCTGGCACCTTTGGTGTGGGAGCAGTCGCTGGACCTTTGCAATTTGGAGCTGGGCTCTGGCGCCGGCCCCGTGAGCGAGCGAGGCAAGAACGTCGGCACCCTGAGCTGGCTGGCAAGGCCAGAGCCGCAGTGTGTGTGGGGCTGTGGAAGGGCTGCCAGGGGAAGGCGAGGGCCAGCAACACCTGGGAGGCCTGGCACCTTTGGTGTGGGAGCAGTCGCTGGACGTTTGCAATTTTGAGGTGGGCTCTGGCGCAGGTCCCGAGAGCGAGCGAGGCACGAACGTCGACATCCTGAGCTGGCTGGCAAGGCCGGAGCCCCAGTGTGTGTGGGGCTGTGGAAGGGCTGCAAGGGCAAGGCGAGGGCCAGCAACACCTGGGAGGCCTGGCACCTTACGTGTGGGAGC
Source organism: Spheniscus humboldti (assembly GCA_027474245.1). Classification (NCBI taxonomy): domain Eukaryota; kingdom Metazoa; phylum Chordata; class Aves; order Sphenisciformes; family Spheniscidae; genus Spheniscus; species Spheniscus humboldti. The sequence continues at coordinate 25,966,188 of CM049895.1, forward strand.
AGTCGCTGGACGTCTGCAATTTGGAGCTGGGCTCCAGCGCCGGCCCCGGGAGCAAGTGAGGCACGAACTTCGGCCCCCTGAGCTGGCTTCTAAGGCCGGAGCCGCAGTGCGTGTGGGACTGTGGAAGGGCTGCCAGGGCAAGGCGAGGGCCAGCAACACCTGGGAGGCCTGGCACCTTTCGTGTGGGAGCAGTCGCTGGACGTTTGCAATTTCGAGGTGGGCTCCGGCGCAGGTCCCGAGAGCGAGCGAGGCACGAACTTGGGCCCCCTGAGCTGGCTGGCAAGGCCGGAGCCGCAGTGTGTGTGGGGCTGTGGAAGGGCTGCCAGGGGAAGGCGAGGGCCAGCAACACCTGGGAGGCCTGGCACCTTTGGTGTGGGAGCAGTCGCTGGACGTCTGCAATTTGGAGCTGGGCTCCGGCGCCCGCCCCGTGAGCGAGCGAGGCACGAACGTCAGCACCCTGTACTGGCTGGCAAGGCCGGAGCTGCAGTGCGTGTGGGACTGTGGAAGGGCTGCCAGGGCAAGGCGAGGGCCAGCAACACCTGGGAGGCCTGGCACCTTTGGTGTGGGAGCAGTCGCTGGACGTCTGCAATTTGGAGCTGGGCTCTGGCGCTGGCCCCGTGTGCGAGCGAGGCAAGAAAGTCGGCACCCTGAGCTGGCTGGCAAGGCCGGAGCCCCAGTGTGTGTGGGGCTGTGGAAGGGCTGCCATGGGAAGGCGAGGGCCAGCAACACCTGGGAGGCCTGGCACCTTTGGTGTGGGAGCAGTCGCTGGACGTCTGCAATTTGGAGCTGGGCTCCGGCGCCGGCCCCGTGAGCGAGTGAGGCACGAACGTCGGCACCCTGAGCTCGCTTGTGTCGTGGTTTAACCTCGGTCGGCAACTGAGCACCACGCAGCCCCTCGCTCACTTCCCCCCCAGTAGTATGGGGAAGAGAATTGGAAGGGTAAAAGTGAGAAAACTCGTGGGTTGAGATAACAACAGTTTAATAGAGAAAGCAAAAGCCGCACACGCAAGCAAAGCAAAACAAAGGTATTAATTCACTACTTCCCACGGGCAGGCAGGTGTTCGGCCAGCTCCAGGAAAGCAGGGCTCCCTCACGCGTAACGGTTACTTGGGAAGACAAACGCCACCGCTCCAAACGTCCCCCCCTTCCTTCTTCACCCCCCAGCTTTATATACTGAGCATGACGTCGCATGGTATGGAATATCCCGTTGGCCAGTTTGGGTCAGCTGTCCTGGCTGTGCCCCCTCCCAGCTTCTTGTGCCCCTCCAGCCTAGCTCAGTCGGTAGAAGCTGGAAAGTCCTTGACTAGTGTAAACACTGCCTAGCAACAACTAAAACATCGGCGTGTTATCAACATTGTTCTCGCCCTAAATCCAAAACACAGCACTGCACCAGCTACTAGGAAGGAAACTAACTCTATCCCTGACGAAACCAGGACAGTATCCACCCCTTATTCCATACCATCTACGTCATGCTCAAGTTCCATATTTTCCAGTACAAACTTATTAACCAGCCTTATGGAATGTCTGTAAAATGTCCAGAAATGTCCATGAAATATCCATTGAGTTCATTTAGTCCGTGACTTTGAGCTTCATCTGTTATGGTGGTCACTCAGGCCAGGAGAGGTGGTGTGTTGCATGGAGTTACTGGACACCAAAAACAGCTCAGGTCGGGTCACTGCTGCGCTTGCACTGCTTCTTGTAAGGCTTGTCCTCCACTGGTTCGGGTGGTTCCTGCTAGAGTAATTTCTATAACATTAGTATGGCATATATTATTATTAGTATATCTGTGTAGTATTAGTATAACTATTATGACCATAATTAGTACTTAACATCACATAATTCAGATCATTGGCTAGTCTCACCCAAAATCAAATCCCCTTGAGGTACACATCGGACTCCCCCATCCTTCCGCATTATCCACCAAGTGCACCCAGGTCCTTGAGCAAAAGCAATCCCACGAATGGGTTTGCCCTTGCCCGAGGCAGGAATAACCCAAACTGTTTTCCCCAACATATTCTTTATGCGCACTACAGGGACTTTATTCCCATCTACAGTATGTAGAAGGTCTGACTGGGCAGGGCCAGCTCGATTGGCAGATCCCCGAGTGTTGACTAACCAGGTGGCCTTTGCTAAATGTGTATCCCAATGTTTGAATGTCCCACCACCCATTGCTCTCAGCGTGGTCTTTAACAGTCCATTGTATCGTTCAATTTTCCCAGAGGCTGGTGCATGATAGGGGATGTGATACACCCACTCAATGCCGTGATCTTTGGCCCAGGTGTCTATGAGGTTGTTTCGGAAATGAGTCCCATTGTCTGACTCAATTCTTTCTGGGGTGCCGTGTCGCTACAGGACTTGCTTTTCAAGGCCCAGGATAGTGTTCCGGGCAGTGGCATGGGGCACAGGATATGTTTCCAGCCATCCGGTGGTTGCTTCCACCATTGTAAGCACATGGCGCTTGCCTTGGCGGGTTTGTGGGAGTGTGATATAATCGATCTGCCAGGCCTCCCCATATTTATATTTCAGCCATCGTCCTCCATACCAAAGAGGCTTTAACCGCTTGGCTTGCTTGATTGCAGCGCATGTTTCGCATTCATGTATAACCTGTGCAATAGCGTCCATGGTCAAGTCCACCCCTCGATCACGAGCCCATCTGTATGTTGCATCTCTTCCTTGATGGCCTGAGGTGTCATGGGCCCACCGAGCTATAAATAGTTCACCCTTATGTTGCCAGTCCAAATCCACCTGAGCCACTTCAATCTTAGCAGCCTGATCCACCTGCTGGTTGTTCTGATGTTCTTCAGTGGCCCGACTCTTAGGTATGTGAGCATCTACGTGACGGACTTTTACAACCAGGTTCTCCACCCGGGCAGCAATATCTTGCCACAGTGCGGCAGCCCAGATGGGTTTGCCTCTGCGCTGCCAGTTGCTCTGCTTCCATTGCTGCAACCAGCCCCACAGGGCATTTGCCACCATCCATGAGTCAGTATAGAGATAGAGCACTGGCCACTTTTCTCGGTCAGCAATGTCTAAAGCCAGCTGGATGGCCTTTACTTCTGCAAATTGGCTCGATTCACCTTCTCCTTCAGCAGTTTCTACAACTTGTCGTATAGGACTCCATACAGCAGCTTTCCACCTCCGATGCTTTCCCACAATACGACAGGACCCATCAGTGAACAGAGCATATTGCTTCTCATTTTCTGATAGTTTATTATACATTGGGGCCTCCTCAGCACGCGTCACCTCCTCCTCTGGAGATATTCCAAAATCTTTGCCCTCTGGCCAATCCATAATCACTTCCAGGATTCCTGGGCGACTGGGGTTTCCTATTCGAGCCCGTTGTGTGATTAGTGCAACCCACTTACTCCACGTAGCATCAGTTGCATGATGTGTACAGGGGACCCTCCCTCTGAACATCCAGCCCAGCACCGGCAGTCGGGGTGCCAGGAGGAGCTGTGCTTCAGTGCCAATTACTTCCGAAGCAGCTCGAACCCCTTCATATGCTGCCAATATCTCTTTTTCAGTTGGAGTATAGCGGGCCTCGGATCCTCTGTATCCCCGACTCCAAAACCCTAGGGGTCGACCTCGAGTCTCCCCACGTGCTTTCTGCCAGAGGCTCCAGGTAGGGCCGTTCTCCCCAGCTGCAGTGTAGAGCACATTTTTGACATCTTGTCCTGCCCGGACTGGCCCCAGGGCTACAGTAGGTTTTCCATCCCACTTCCTCATGTCCTCTCCGTGGTCACGCAGGTAAAACCATAGGGTGCCCCGTGGTGTGTACCCTTTATATCTTCTCTCTTGAGCAAAAGAACGCTGACTCCTAACAGCCGAGATACTGGTCCGTACAGGTGGGGGGTAGGACCTATCTTCTACAAGTTGCTGGACCTTCTGGGACAGTTTCTCCACAGCCGAGACGAGGGAGGAAGAGAGACTTTCCTCATATTGCCGGAGTTGACTAGCCAATTCATCCACTGTTTGTTCCTCTCCATCTTTCCAGGTCATCACTGCCAATGAATTGGCGTATGACGATGGTGAGCTCCTTATAAACTTCCGCCACATGGGTCGCGTGCACTTGACTTCATCTGGATCTTTGGGTAGTTGTTCATTGTTCAGGTCATCATAAATCACCTCCAGCACAGCTAATTCTCTCAGGAACTGGATACCCTTCTCCATGGTGGTCCACTTGCTTGGGCGACATATGACATCTTCCTTGAAGGGATACCTTTCCTTTACACTTGACAAGAGTCGTCTCCAAAGGCTGAGGATTTGTGTCCCTTTTCCAATCGCTTTGTCAATGCCCCCTTCCCTGGAAAGGGATCCCAGCTGCTTGGCTTCTTTACCCTCTAATTCCAGGCTACTGGCCCCATTATCCCAGCATCGGAGCAGCCAGGTGACAATATGCTCACCTGGACGACGGCTGAAATCTTTTCGTATATCTCGCAGCTCACTCAGGGATAGGGATCGGGTGGTCACTGCCTCATTTATGAGTTCTTCCTCTTCTTCCTCCCCGATCAGCGGCCGGCTCTCCTCCTCCTGTTCTTGTGATGGCCCTTCCCTAGGGTTGTCTACCTCGTACAGTTCTTCCTCTGGCTCCCTTTTAGAAGAAGCTTCTTCCTCCCTTACTAAACGAGCCGACTTCCGCTTCCAATATTTCTTCTTGTGTACAGGGGCGACTGATACCGGCACAGGCTGGTTCTTTGGCTCAGCCACAGGGCCTGTCGCCAGGGTCTGAGGGGCCGCAGTGCCTGTCGCCGGGGTCTGAGTAGCTGCAGAGCATGTTGCTGGTGTCGGAGTGGTTGCAGAGCATGTTTCTGGGGTCTGAGTGGCCGCAGTGCGTGTCATTTTACTATCAGATCTGGAGACCTTCTCTTCCCCTTGAGGGTACTGAATGGTATTGAACAGGGCTCGGTAGGCATGGGCCAGACCCCAGCATGTTGCAATGATCTGCATCTCTCTGGAGTTGCCAGGGTGACAGCACACTTTTTCCAAATATTCTACTAACTTCTCAGGGTTCCACACTTGCTCAGGGGTGAAACTCCAAAACACTGGGGGTGCCCATTTGCCTAGGTACCTGCCCATCTTGTCCCACACACCCTGCCACTCATAACTGTTCAGCCCTGGGGCAGATCTCTGGATGATATTCTTAAGTTGTTTACGAACTTTAGATAGAACCAAAACAATATTCGCAAGAAATAACAATAGAAGTATCCTAATCCCCCAAGGATGTTCAAAATACTGAGGAGTTACTGCAATGAAGGAGGAAACACCACAGAGGAAAGCAGTGACACCGCCATTCTGCATTCCCTCCGTAAAAAAACTCTCAGAAAAATTACTGTAGTTGCTAATCGTCTCTACGAAATGGTATCCATGGTACAGCAGCGGCTTCATTGCGAAGCTTACATACCACACGAATGTCAAGGTCAGTGTTCTAAAAACAAACCTCACAAGAGAGACATCACTAATCATCGCAGACCACAGCAAACTGCAGAACCCAAGAGCAATCTTTAACATGTACAACAGCAGAAAAAGCACGATGCAGACCATACAAATCAACATTGAGAACAGAGAGAGTAACATTGTGATTCGCAACCGCTAGCAGATATAAGTTCCTTAACACACTTCGGTTAGTCTGTTATTATCTCAACCCCTTCGAGCCCCACGTTGGGCGCCAAAAAGGACTGTCGTGGTTTAACCTCGGTCGGCAACTGAGCACCACGCAGCCGCTCGCTCACTTCCCCCCCAGTAGTATGGGGAAGAGAATTGGAAGGGTAAAAGTGAGAAAACTCGTGGGTTGAGATAACAACAGTTTAATAGAGAAAGCAAAAGCCGCACACGCAAGCAAAGCAAAACAAAGGTATTAATTCACTACTTCCCACGGGCAGGCAGGTGTTCGGCCAGCTCCAGGAAAGCAGGGCTCCCTCACGCGTAACGGTTACTTGGGAAGACAAACGCCACCGCTCCAAACGTCCCCCCCTTCCTTCTTCACCCCCCAGCTTTATATACTGAGCATGACGTCGCATGGTATGGAATATCCCGTTGGCCAGTTTGGGTCAGCTGTCCTGGCTGTGCCCCCTCCCAGCTTCTTGTGCCCCTCCAGCCTAGCTCAGTCGGTAGAAGCTGGAAAGTCCTTGACTAGTGTAAACACTGCCTAGCAACAACTAAAACATCGGCGTGTTATCAACATTGTTCTCGCCCTAAATCCAAAACACAGCACTGCACCAGCTACTACGAAGGAAACTAACTCTATCCCTGACGAAACAAGGACAGCTTGTAAGGCCGGAGCCGCAGTGCGTGTGGGACTGTGGAAGGGCTGCCAGGGCAAGGCGAGGGCCAGCAACACCTGGGAGGCCTGGCACCTTTGGTGTGGTAGCAGTCGCTGGACGTCTGCAATTTGGAGCTGGGCTCCGGCACGGACCCCGTGAGCGAGCGAGGCACGAACGTCGGCACCCTGTACTGGCTGGCAAGGCCGGAGCTGCAGTGCGTGTGGGACTGTGGAAGGGCTGCCAGGGCAAGGCGAGGGCCAGCAACACCTGGGAGGCCTGGCACCTTTGGTGTGGGAGCAGTCGCTGGACGTTTGCAATTTGCAGCTGGGCTCTGGCGCCGGCCCCGTGAGCGAGCGAGGCACGAACGTCAGCACCCTGTACTGGCTGGCAAGGCCGGAGCTGCAGTGCGTGTGGGACTGTGGAAGGGCTGCCAGGGCAAGGCGAGGGCCAGCAACACCTGGGAGGCCTGGCACCTTTGGTGTGGGAGCAGGTGCTGGACGTTTGCAATTTGGAGCTGGGCTCTGGCGCAGGTCCCGAGAGCGAGCGAGGCACGAACGTGGGCACCCTGAGCTGGCTGGCAAGGCCGGAGCCGCAGTGTGTGTGGGGCTGTGGAAGGGCTGCCAGGGCAAGGCGAGGGCCAGCAACACCTGGGAGGCCTGGCACCTTTGGTGTGGGAGCAGTCGCTGGACGTTTGCAATTTCGAGGTGGGCTCTGGCGCAGGTCCCGAGAGCGAGCGAGGCACGAACGTCGACATCCTGAGCTGGCTGGCAAGGCCGGAGCCCCAGTGTGTGTGGGGCTGTGGAAGGGCTGCCATGGGAAGGCGAGGGCCAGCAACACCTGGGAGGCCTGGCACCTTTGGTGTGGGAGCAGTCGCTGGACGTCTGCAATTTGGAGCTGGGCTCCGGCGCCGGCCCCGGGAGCGAGTGAGGCACGAACGTCGGCACCCTGAGCTGGCTTGTAAGGCCGGAGCCACAGTGCGTGTGGGACTGTGGAAGGGCTGCCAGGGCAAGGCGAGGGCCAGCAACACCTGGGAGGCCTGGCACCTTTGGTGTGGGAGCAGTCGCTGGACGTCTGCAATTTGGAGCTGGGCTCCGGCACCGACCCCGTGAGCGAGCGAAGCACGAACGTCGGCACCCTGAGCTGGCTGGCAAGGCCGGAGCCGCAGTGTGTGTGGGGCTGTGGAAGGGCAGCCAGGGCAAGGCGAGGGCCAGCAACACCTGGGAGGCCTGGCACCTTTCGTGTGGGAGCAGTCGCTGGACGTCTGCAATTTGGAGCTGGGCTCCGGCGCAGGTCCCGAGAGCGAGCAAGGCACGAACGTCGGTACCCTGAGCTGGCTGGCAAGGCCGGAGCCGCAGTGTGTGTGGGGCTGTGGAAGGGCTGCCAGGGCAAGGCGAGGGCCAGCAACACCTGGGAGGCCTGGCACCTTTGGTGTGGGAGCAGTCGCTGGACGTTTGCAATTTGGAGCTGGGCTCCGGCGCAGGTCCCGAGAGCGAGCGAGGCAAGAACGTGGGCCCCCTGAGCTGGCTGGCAAGGCTGGAGCCGCAGTGTGTGTGGGGCTGTGGAAGGGCTGCCAGGGCAAGGCGAGGGCCAGCAACACCTGGGAGGCCTGGCACCTTTGGTGTGGGAGCAGTCGCTGGACGTCTGCAATTTGGAGCTGGGCTCCGGCGCCGGCCCCGTGAGTGAGCGAGGCACGAACGTCGGCACCCTGAGCTGGCTGGCAAGGCCGGAGCTGCAGTGCGTGTGGGACTGTGGAAGGGCTGCCAGGGCAAGGCGAGGGCCAGCAACACCTGGGAGGCCTGGCACCTTTGGTGTGGGAGCAGGTGCTAGACGTTTGCAATTTGGAGCTGGGCTCTGGCGCAGGTCCCGAGAGCGAGCGAGGCACGAACGTCGACATCCTGAGCTGGCTGGCAAGGCCGCAGCGCCAGTGTGTGTGGGGCTGTGGAAGGGCTGCCAGGGCAAGGCGAGGGCCAGCAACACCTGGGAGGCCTGGCACCTTTGTGTGGGAGCAGTCGCTGGACGTTTGCAATTTCGAGGTGGGCTCTGGCGCAGGTCCCGAGAGCGAGCGAGGCACGAACGTCGACATCCTGAGCTGGCTGGCAAGGCCGGAGCCCCAGTGTGTGTGGGGCTGTGGAAGGGCTGCCAGGGCAAGGCGAGGGCCAGCAACACCTGGGAGGCCTGGCACCTTTGGTGTGGGAGCAGTCGCTGGACGTCTGCAATTTGGAGCTGGGCTCCGGCGCCGGCCCCGTGAGCGAGCGAGGCACGAACGTCGGCACCCTGTACTGGCTGGCAAGGCCAGAGCGCCAGTGTGTGTGGGGCTGTCGAAGGGCTGCCAGGGCAAGGCGAGGGCCAGCAACACCTGGGAGGCCTGGCACCTTCCGTGTGGGAGCAGTCGCTGGACGTCTGCAATTTGGAGCTGGGCTCCGGCGCAGGTCCCGAGAGCGAGCGAGGTACGAATGTCGGCACCCTGAGCTGGCTGGCAAGGCTGGAGCCCCAGTGTGTGTGGGGCTGTGGAAGGGCTGCCAGGGGAAGGCGAGGGCCAGCAACACCTGGGAGGCCTGGCACCTTTCGTGTGGGAGGAGTTGCTGGACGTTTGCAATTTCGAGCTGGGCTCCGGCCCCGGCACCGTGAGCGAGCGAGGCACGAACGTCAGCACCCTGTACTGGCTGGCAAGGCCGGAGCTGCAGTGCGTGTGGGGCTGTGGAAGGGCAGCCAGGGGAAGGCGAGGGCCAGCAACACCTGGGAGGCCTGGCACCTTTGGTGTGGGAGCAGGTGCTAGATGTTTGCAATTTGGAGCTGGGCTCTGGCGCAGGTCCCGAGAGCGAGCGAGGCACGAACGTCGACATCCTGAGCTGGCTGGCAAGGCCGCAGCGCCAGTGTGTGTGGGGCTGTGGAAGGGCTGCCAGGGGAAGGCGAGGGCCAGCAACACCTGGGAGGCCTGGCACCTTTGGTGTGGGAGCAGTCGCTGGACGTTTGCAATTTCGAGGTGGGCTCTGGCGCAGGTCCCGAGAGCGAGCGAGGCACGAACGTCGACATCCTGAGCTGGCTGGCAAGGCCGGAGCCGCAGTGTGTGTGGGGCTGTGGAAGGGCTGCCAGGGCAAGGCGAGGGCCAGCAACACCTGGCAGGCCTGGCACCTTTGGTGTGGGAGCAGTCGCTGGACGTCTGCAATTTGGAGCTGGGCTCCGGCACCGACCCTGTGAGCGAGCGAGGCACGAACGTCGGCACCCTGTACTGGCTGGCAAGGCCGGAGCCGCAGTGTGTGTGGGGCTGTGGAAGGGCTGCCAGGGCAAGGCGAGGGCCAGCAACACCTGGGAGGCCTGGCACCTTTGGTGTGGGAGCAGTCGCTGGATGTTTGCAATTTCGAGTTGGGCTCCGGCGCCGGCCCCGTGAGCGAGCGAGGCACGAACGTCGGCACCCTGAGCTGGCTGGCAAGGCCGGAGCTGCAGTGTGTGTGGGGCTGTGGAAGGGCTGCCAGGGCAAGGCGAGGGCCAGCAACACCTGGGAGGCCTGGCACCTTTGGTGTGGGAGCAGTCGCTGGACGTTTGCAATTTGGAGCTGGGCTCCGGCGCAGGTCCTGAGAGCGAGCGAGGCACGAACGTGTGCAACCTCAGCTGGCTGGCAAGGCCGGAGCCCCAGTGTGTGTGGGGCGGTGGAAGGGCTGCCAGGGGAAGGCGAGGGCCAGCAACACCTGGGAGGCCTGGCACCTTTGGTGTGGGAGCAGTCGCTGGACCTTTGCAATTTTGAGCTAGGCTCCGGCGCAGGTCCGGAGAGCGAGCGAGGCACGAATGTCGGCACCCTGAGCTGGCTGGCAAGGCCGGAGCCCCAGTGTGTGTGGGGCTGTGGAAGGGCTGCCAGGGGAAGGCGAGGGCCAGCAACACCTGGGAGGCCTGGCACCTTTCGTGTGGGAGCAGTTGCTGGACGTTTGCAATTTCGAGCTGGGCTCCGGCCCCGGCACCGTGAGCGAGCGAGGCACGAACGTCAGCACCCTGTACTGGCTGGCAAGGCCGGAGCTGCAGTGCGTGTGGGACTGTGGAAGGGCTGCCAGGGCAAGGCGAGGGCCAGCAACACCTGGGAGGCCTGGCACCTTTGGTGTGGGAGCAGGTGCTAGACGTTTGCAATTTGGAGCTGGGCTCTGGCGCAGGTCCCGAGAGCGAGCGAGGCACGAACGTCGACATCCTGAGCTGGCTGGCAAGGCCGCAGCGCCAGTGTGTGTGGGGCTGTGGAAGGGCTGCCAGGGCAAGGCGAGGGCCAGCAACACCTGGGAGGCCTGGCACCTTTGTGTGGGAGCAGTCGCTGGACGTTTGCAATTTCGAGGTGGGCTCTGGCGCAGGTCCCGAGAGCGAGCGAGGCACGAACGTCGACATCCTGAGCTGGCTGGCAAGGCCGGAGCCCCAGTGTGTGTGGGGCTGTGGAAGGGCTGCCAGGGGAAGGCGAGGGCCAGCAACACCTGGGAGGCCTGGCACCTTTGGTGTGGGAGCAGTCGCTGGACGTCTGCAATTTGGAGCTGGGCTCCGGCGCCGGCCCCGTGAGCGAGCGAGGCACGAACGTCGGCACCCTGTACTGGCTGGCAAGGCCAGAGCCGCAGTGTGTGTGGGGCTGTCGAAGGGCTGCCAGGGCAAGGCGAGGGCCAGCAACACCTGGGAGGCCTGGCACCTTCCGTGTGGGAGCAGTCGCTGGACGTCTGCAATTTGGAGCTAGGCTCCGGCGCAGGTCCCGAGAGCGAGCGAGGTACGAATGTCGGCACCCTGAGCTGGCTGGCAAGGCTGGAGCCCCAGTGTGTGTGGGGCTGTGGAAGGGCTGCCAGGGCAAGGCGAGGGCCAGCAACACCTGGGAGGCCTGGCACCTTTCGTGTGGGAGGAGTTGCTGGACGTTTTCAATTTGGAGCTGGGCTCCGGCCCCGGCACCGTGAGCGAGCGAGGCACGAACGTCAGCACCCTGTACTGGCTGGCAAGGCCGGAGCTGCAGTGCGTGTGGGACTGTGGAAGGGCTGCCAGGGCAAGGCGAGGGCCAGCAACACCTGGGAGGCCTGGCACCTTTGGTGTGGGAGCAGGTGCTAGACGTTTGCAAATTGGAGCTGGGCTCTGGCGCAGGTCCCGAGAGCGAGCGAGGCACGAACGTCGACATCCTGAGCTGGCTGGCAAGGCCGCAGCGCCAGTGTGTGTGGGGCTGTGGAAGGGCTGCCAGGGCAAGGCGAGGGCCAGCAACACCTGGGAGGCCTGGCACCTTTGTGTGGGAGCAGTCGCTGGACGTTTGCAATTTCGAGGTGGGCTCTGGCGCAGGTCCCGAGAGCGAGCGAGGCACGAACGTGGGCACCCTGAGCTGGCTGGCAAGGCCGGAGCGCCAGTGTGTGTGGGGCTGTGGAAGGGCTGCCAGGGCAAGGCGAGGGCCAGCAATACCTGGGAGGCCTGGCACCTTACGTGTGGGAGCAGTCGCTGGACGTCTGCAATTTGGAGCTGGGCTCCTTCGCCGGCCCCAGGAGCAAGTGAGGCACGAACGTCGGCACCCTGAGCTGGCTTGTAAGGCCGGAGCCGCAGTGCGTGTGGGACTGTGGAAGGGCTGCCAGGGCAAGGCGAGGGCCAGCAACACCTGGCAGGCCTGGCACCTTTGGTGTGGTAGCAGTCGCTGGACGTCTGCAATTTGGAGCTGGGCTCCGGCACCGACCCTGTGAGCGAGCGAGGCACGAACGTCGGCACCCTGTACTGGCTGGCAAGGCCGGAGCCGCAGTGTGTGTGGGGCTGTGGAAGGGCTGCCAGGGCAAGGCGAGGGCCAGCAACACCTGGGAGGCCTGGCACCTTTGGTGTGGGAGCAGTCGCTGGACGTTTGCAATTTGGAGCTGGGCTCCGGCGCAGGTCCTGAGAGCGAGCGAGGCACGAACGTGTGCAACCTCAGCTGGCTGGCAAGGCCGGAGCCCCAGTGTGTGTGGGGCTGTGGAAGGGCTGCCAGGGGAAGGCGAGGGCCAGCAACACCTGGGAGGCCTGGCACATTTGGTGTGGGAGCAGTCGCTGGACGTTTGCAATTTCCAGCTGGGCTCTGGCGCCAGCCCCGTGTGCGAGCGAGGGAAGAATGTCGGCACCCTGAGCTGGCTGGCAAGGCCGGAGCCGCAGTGTGTGTGGGGCTGTGGAAGGGCAGCCAGGGGAAGGCGAGGGCCAGCAACACCTGGGAGGCCTGGCACCTTTGGTGTGGGAGCAGTCGCTGGACGTTTGCAATTTGGAGCTGGGCTCCGGCGCAGGTCCCGAGAGCGAGCGAGGCACGAACGTCGACATCCTGAGCTGGCTGGCAAGGCCGGAGCGCCAGTGTGTGTGGGGCTGTGGAAGGGCTGCCAGGGGAAGGCGAGGGCCAGCAACACCTGGGAGGCCTGGCACATTTTGTGTGGGAGCAGTCGCTGGACGTCTGCAATTTGGAGCTGGGCTCTGGCGCCGGCCCCGTGTGCGAGCGAGGCAAGAAAGTCGGCACCCTGAGCTGGCTTGTAAGGCCGGAGCCGCAGTGCGTGTGGGACTGTGGAAGGGCTGCCAGGGGAAGGCGAGGGCCAGCAACACCTGGGAGGCCTGGCACCTTTGGTGTGGGAGCAGTCGCTGGACGTCTGCAATTTGGAGCTGGGCTCTGGCGCAGGTCCCGAGAGCGAGCGAGGCACGAACGTGGGCCCCCTGAGGTGGCTGGCAAGGCCGGAGCGCCAGTGTGTGTGGGGCTGTGGAAGGGCTGCCAGGGCAAGGCGAGGGCCAGCAACACCTGGGAGGCCTGGCACCTTTGGTGTGGGAGCAGTCGCTGGACGTCTGCAATTTGGAGCTGGGCTCCGGCGCAGGTCCCGAGAGCGAGCAAGGCACGAACGTCGGTACCCTGAGCTGGCTGGCAAGGCCAGAGCCGCAGTGTGTGTGGGGCTGTGGAAGGGCTGCCAGGGCAAGGCGAGGGCCAGCAACACCTGGGAGGCCTGGCACCTTTGGTGTGGGAGCAGTCGCTGGACGTTTGCAATTTGGAGCTGGGCTCCGGCGCAGGTCCCGAGAGCGAGCGAGGCACGAACGTGGGCCCCCTGAGCTGGCTGGCAAGGCTGGAGCCGCAGTGTGTGTGGGGCTGTGGAAGGGCTGCCAGGGCAAGGCGACGGCCAGCAACACCTGGGAGGCCTGGCACCTTTGGTGTGGGAGCAGTCGCTGGACGTCTGCAATTTGGAGCTGGGCTCCGGCGCCGGCCCCGTGAGCGAGCGAGGCACGAACGTCGGCACCCTGTACTGGCTGGCAAGGCCGGAGCTGCAGTGCGTGTGGGACTGTGGAAGGGCTGCCAGGGCAAGGCGAGGGCCAGCAACACCTGGGAGGCCTGGCACCTTTGGTGTGGGAGCAGTCGCTGGACGTTTGCAATTTGCAGCTGGGCTCTGGCGCCGGCCCCGTGAGCGAGCGAGGCACGAACGTCAGCACCCTGTACTGGCTGGCAAGGCCGGAGCTGCAGTGCGTGTGGGACTGTGGAAGGGCTGCCAGGGCAAGGCGAGGGCCAGCAACACCTGGGAGGCCTGGCACCTTTGGTGTGGGAGCAGGTGCTGGACGTTTGCAATTTGGAGCTGGGCTCTGGCGCAGGTCCCGAGAGCGAGCGAGGCACGAACGTGGGCACCCTGAGCTGGCTGGCAAGGCCGGAGCCCCAGTGTGTGTGGGGCTGTGGAAGGGCTGCCAGGGCAAGGCGAGGGCCAGCAACACCTGGGAGGCCTGGCACCTTTGGTGTGGGAGCAGTCGCTGGACGTTTGCAATTTCGAGGTGGGCTCTGGCGCAGGTCCCGAGAGCGAGCGAGGCACGAACGTCGACATCCTGAGGTGGCTGGCAAGGCCGGAGCCCCAGTGTGTGTGGGGCTGTGGAAGGGCTGCCAGGGGAAGGCGAGGGCCAGCAACACCTGGGAGGCCTGGCACCTTTGGTGTGGGAGCAGTCGCTGGACGTCTGCAATTTGGAGCTGGGCTCCGGCGCCGGCCCCGGGAGCGAGTGAGGCACGAACGTCGGCACCCTGAGCTGGCTTGTAAGGCCGGAGCCGCAGTGCGTGTGGGACTGTGGAAGGGCTGCCAGGGCAAGGCGAGGGCCAGCAACACCTGGGAGGCCTGGCACCTTTGGTGTGGTAGCAGTCGCTGGACGTCTGCAATTTGGAGCTGGGCTCCGGCACCGACCCCGTGAGCGAGCGAAGCACGAACGTCGGCACCCTGAGCTGGCTGGCAAGGCCGGAGCCGCAGTGTGTGTGGGGCTGTGGAAGGGCAGCCAGGGCAAGGCGAGGGCCAGCAACACCTGGGAGGCCTGGCACCTTTGGTGTGGGAGCAGTCGCTGGACGTCTGCAATTTGGAGCTGGGCTCCGGCGCAGGTCCCGAGAGCGAGCAAGGCACGAACGTCGGTACCCTGAGCTGGCTGGCAAGGCCGGAGCCGCAGTGTGTGTGGGGCTGTGGAAGGGCTGCCAGGGCAAGGCGAGGGCCAGCAACACCTGGGAGGCCTGGCACCTTTGGTGTGGGAGCAGTCGCTGGACGTTTGCAATTTGGAGCTGGGCTCCGGCGCCGGCCCCGTGAGTGAGCGAGGCACGAACGTCGGCACCCTGTACTGGCTGGCAAGGCCGGAGCTGCAGTGCGTGTGGGACTGTGGAAGGGCTGCCAGGGCAAGGCGAGGGCCAGCAACACCTGGGAGGCCTGGCACCTTTGGTGTGGGAGCAGTCGCTGGACCTTTGCAATTTTGAGCTAGGCTCCGGCGCAGGTCCGGAGAGCGAGCGAGGCACGAATGTCGGCACCCTGAGCTGGCTGGCAAGGCCGGAGCCCCAGTGTGTGTGGGGCTGTGGAAGGGCTGCCAGGGGAAGGCGAGGGCCAGCAACACCTGGGAGGCCTGGCACCTTTCGTGTGGGAGCAGTTGCTGGACGTTTGCAATTTCGAGCTGGGCTCCGGCCCCGGCACCGTGAGCGAGCGAGGCACGAACGTCAGCACCCTGTACTGGCTGGCAAGGCCGGAGCTGCAGTGCGTGTGGGACTGTGGAAGGGCTGCCAGGGCAAGGCGAGGGCCAGCAACACCTGGGAGGCCTGGCACCTTTGGTGTGGGAGCAGGTGCTAGACGTTTGCAATTTGGAGCTGGGCTCTGGCGCAGGTCCCGAGAGCGAGCGAGGCACGAACGTCGACATCCTGAGCTGGCTGGCAAGGCCGCAGCGCCAGTGTGTGTGGGGCTGTGGAAGGGCTGCCAGGGCAAGGCGAGGGCCAGCAACACCTGGGAGGCCTGGCACCTTTGGTGTGGGAGCAGTCGCTGGACGTCTGCAATTTGGAGCTGGGCTCCGGCGCCGGCCCCGTGAGCGAGCGAGGCACGAACGTCGGCACCCTGTACTGGCTGGCAAGGCCAGAGCCGCAGTGTGTGTGGGGCTGTGGAAGGGCTGCCAGGGCAAGGCGAGGGCCAGCAACACCTGGGAGGCCTGGCACCTTCCGTGTGGGAGCAGTCGCTGGACGTTTGCAATTTTGAGCTAGGCTCCGGCGCAGGTCCGGAGAGCGAGCGAGGCACGAATGTCGGCACCCTGAGCTGGCTGGCAAGGCTGGAGCCCCAGTGTGTGTGGGGCTGTGGAAGGGCTGCCAGGGCAAGGCGAGGGCCAGCAACACCTGGGAGGCCTGGCACCTTTCGTGTGGGAGGAGTTGCTGGACGTTTTCAATTTGGAGCTGGGCTCCGGCCCCGGCACCGTGAGCGAGCGAGGCACGAACGTCAGCACCCTGTACTGGCTGGCAAGGCCGGAGCTGCAGTGCGTGTGGGACTGTGGAAGGGCTGCCAGGGCAAGGCGAGGGCCAGCAACACCTGGGAGGCCTGGCACCTTTGGTGTGGGAGCAGGTGCTAGACGTTTGCAAATTGGAGCTGGGCTCTGGCGCAGGTCCCGAGAGCGAGCGAGGCACGAACGTCGACATCCTGAGCTGGCTGGCAAGGCCGCAGCGCCAGTGTGTGTGGGGATGTGGAAGGGCTGCCAGGGCAAGGCGAGGGCCAGCAACACCTGGGAGGCCTGGCACCTTTGTGTGGGAGCAGTCGCTGGACGTTTGCAATTTCGAGGTGGGCTCTGGCGCAGGTCCCGAGAGCGAGCGAGGCACGAACGTGGGCACCCTGAGCTGGCTGGCAAGGCCGGAGCGCCAGTGTGTGTGGGGCTGTGGAAGGGCTGCCAGGGCAAGGCGAGGGCCAGCAATACCTGGGAGGCCTGGCACCTTACGTGTGGGAGCAGTCGCTGGACGTCTGCAATTTGGAGCTGGGCTCCTTCGCCGGCCCCAGGAGCAAGTGAGGCACGAACGTCGGCACCCTGAGCTGGCTTGTAAGGCCGGAGCCGCAGTGCGTGTGGGACTGTGGAAGGGCTGCCAGGGCAAGGCGAGGGCCAGCAACACCTGGCAGGCCTGGCACCTTTGGTGTGGTAGCAGTCGCTGGACGTCTGCAATTTGGAGCTGGGCTCCGGCACCGACCCTGTGAGCGAGCGAGGCACGAACGTCGGCACCCTGTACTGGCTGGCAAGGCCGGAGCCGCAGTGTGTGTGGGGCTGTGGAAGGGCTGCCAGGGCAAGGCGAGGGCCAGCAACACCTGGGAGGCCTGGCACCTTTGGTGTGGGAGCAGTCGCTGGACGTTTGCAATTTGGAGCTGGGCTCCGGCGCAGGTCCTGAGAGCGAGCGAGGCACGAACGTGTGCAACCTCAGCTGGCTGGCAAGGCCGGAGCCCCAGTGTGTGTGGGGCTGTGGAAGGGCTGCCAGGGGAAGGCGAGGGCCAGCAACACCTGGGAGGCCTGGCACATTTGGTGTGGGAGCAGTCGCTGGACGCTTGCAATTTCCAGCTGGGCTCTGGCGCCAGCCCCGTGTGCGAGCGAGGGAAGAATGTCGGCACCCTGAGCTGGCTGGCAAGGCCGGAGCCGCAGTGTGTGTGGGGCTGTGGAAGGGCAGCCAGGGGAAGGCGAGGGCCAGCAACACCTGGGAGGCCTGGCACCTTTGGTGTGGGAGCAGTCGCTGGACGTTTGCAATTTGGAGCTGGGCTCCGGCGCAGGTCCCGAGAGCGAGCGAGGCACGAACGTCGACATCCTGAGCTGGCTGGCAAGGCCGGAGCGCCAGTGTGTGTGGGGCTGTGGAAGGGCTGCCAGGGGAAGGCGAGGGCCAGCAACACCTGGGAGGCCTGGCACATTTTGTGTGGGAGCAGTCGCTGGACGTCTGCAATTTGGAGCTGGGCTCTGGCGCCGGCCCCGTGTGCGAGCGAGGCAAGAAAGTCGGCACCCTGAGCTGGCTTGTAAGGCCGGAGCCGCAGTGCGTGTGGGACTGTGGAAGGGCTGCCAGGGCAAGGCGAGGGCCAGCAACACCTGGGAGGCCTGGCACCTTTGGTGTGGGAGCAGTCGCTGGACGTCTGCAATTTGGAGCTGGGCTCTGGCGCAGGTCCCGAGAGCGAGCGAGGCACGAACGTGGGCCCCCTGAGGTGGCTGGCAAGGCCGGAGCGCCAGTGTGTGTGGGGCTGTGGAAGGGCTGCCAGGGCAAGGCGAGGGCCAGCAACACCTGGGAGGCCTGGCACCTTTGGTGTGGGAGCAGTCGCTGGACGTCTGCAATTTGGAGCTGGGCTCCGGCGCAGGTCCCGAGAGCGAGCAAGGCACGAACGTCGGTACCCTGAGCTGGCTGGCAAGGCCAGAGCCGCAGTGTGTGTGGGGCTGTGGAAGGGCTGCCAGGGCAAGGCGAGGGCCAGCAACACCTGGGAGGCCTGGCACCTTTGGTGTGGGAGCAGTCGCTGGACGTTTGCAATTTGGAGCTGGGCTCCGGCGCAGGTCCCGAGAGCGAGCGAGGCACGAACGTGGGCCCCCTGAGCTGGCTGGCAAGGCTGGAGCCGCAGTGTGTGTGGGGCTGTGGAAGGGCTGCCAGGGCAAGGCGACGGCCAGCAACACCTGGGAGGCCTGGCACCTTTGGTGTGGGAGCAGTCGCTGGACGTCTGCAATTTGGAGCTGGGCTCCGGCGCCGGCCCCGTGAGCGACCGAGGCACGAACGTCGGCACCCTGTACTGGCTGGCAAGGCCGGAGCTGCAGTGCGTGTGGGACTGTGGAAGGGCTGCCAGGGCAAGGCGAGGGCCAGCAACACCTGGGAGGCCTGGCACCTTTGGTGTGGGAGCAGTCGCTGGACGTTTGCAATTTGCAGCTGGGCTCTGGCGCCGGCCCCGTGAGCGAGCGAGGCACGAACGTCAGCACCCTGTACTGGCTGGCAAGGCCGGAGCTGCAGTGCGTGTGGGACTGTGGAAGGGCTGCCAGGGCAAGGCGAGGGCCAGCAACACCTGGGAGGCCTGGCACCTTTGGTGTGGGAGCAGGTGCTGGACGTTTGCAATTTGGAGCTGGGCTCTGGCGCAGGTCCCGAGAGCGAGCGAGGCACGAACGTGGGCACCCTGAGCTGGCTGGCAAGGCCGGAGCCCCAGTGTGTGTGGGGCTGTGGAAGGGCTGCCAGGGCAAGGCGAGGGCCAGCAACACCTGGGAGGCCTGGCACCTTTGGTGTGGGAGCAGTCGCTGGACGTTTGCAATTTCGAGGTGGGCTCTGGCGCAGGTCCCGAGAGCGAGCGAGGCACGAACGTCGACATCCTGAGCTGGCTGGCAAGGCCGGAGCCCCAGTGTGTGTGGGGCTGTGGAAGGGCTGCCAGGGGAAGGCGAGGGCCAGCAACACCTGGGAGGCCTGGCACCTTTGGTGTGGGAGCAGTCGCTGGACGTCTGCAATTTGGAGCTGGGCTCCGGCGCCGGCCCCGGGAGCGAGTGAGGCACGAACGTCGGCACCCTGAGCTGGCTTGTAAGGCCGGAGCCGCAGTGCGTGTGGGACTGTGGAAGGGCTGCCAGGGCAAGGCGAGGGCCAGCAACACCTGGGAGGCCTGGCACCTTTGGTGTGGTAGCAGTCGCTGGACGTCTGCAATTTGGAGCTGGGCTCCGGCACCGACCCCGTGAGCGAGCGAAGCACGAACGTCGGCACCCTGAGCTGGCTGGCAAGGCCGGAGCCGCAGTGTGTGTGGGGCTGTGGAAGGGCAGCCAGGGCAAGGCGAGGGCCAGCAACACCTGGGAGGCCTGGCACCTTTGGTGTGGGAGCAGTCGCTGGACGTCTGCAATTTGGAGCTGGGCTCCGGCGCAGGTCCCGAGAGCGAGCAAGGCACGAACGTCGGTACCCTGAGCTGGCTGGCAAGGCCGGAGCCGCAGTGTGTGTGGGGCTGTGGAAGGGCTGCCAGGGCAAGGCGAGGGCCAGCAACACCTGGGAGGCCTGGCACCTTTGGTGTGGGAGCAGTCGCTGGACGTTTGCAATTTGGAGCTGGGCTCCGGCGCAGGTCCCGAGAGCGAGCGAGGCACGAACGTGGGCCCCCTGAGCTGGCTGGCAAGGCTGGAGCCGCAGTGTGTGTGGGGCTGTGGAAGGGCTGCCAGGGCAAGGCGAGGGCCAGCAACACCTGGGAGGCCTGGCACCTTTGGTGTGGGAGCAGTCGCTGGACGTCTGCAATTTGGAGCTGGGCTCCGGCGCCGGCCCCGTGAGTGAGCGAGGCACGAACGTCGGCCCCCTGAGCTGGCTGGCAAGGCCGGAGCTGCAGTGCGTGTGGGACTGTGGAAGGGCTGCCAGGGCAAGGCGAGGGCCAGCAACACCTGGGAGGCCTGGCACCTTTGGTGTGGGAGCAGTCGCTGGACCTTTGCAATTTTGAGCTAGGCTCCGGCGCAGGTCCGGAGAGCGAGCGAGGCACGAATGTCGGCACCCTGAGCTGGCTGGCAAGGCCGGAGCCCCAGTGTGTGTGGGGCTGTGGAAGGGCTGCCAGGGGAAGGCGAGGGCCAGCAACACCTGGGAGGCCTGGCACCTTTCGTGTGGGAGCAGTTGCTGGACGTTTGCAATTTCGAGCTGGGCTCCGGCCCCGGCACCGTGAGCG
The DNA here is from genome assembly GCA_027474245.1 of Spheniscus humboldti. Lineage (NCBI taxonomy): Eukaryota > Metazoa > Chordata > Aves > Sphenisciformes > Spheniscidae > Spheniscus > Spheniscus humboldti. Next base: position 25,986,286 of record CM049895.1, read on the forward strand.
AGCGAGGCACGAACGTCAGCACCCTGTACTGGCTGGCAAGGCCGGAGCTGCAGTGCGTGTGGGACTGTGGAAGGGCTGCCAGGGCAAGGCGAGGGCCAGCAACACCTGGGAGGCCTGGCACCTTTGGTGTGGGAGCAGGTGCTAGACGTTTGCAATTTGGAGCTGGGCTCTGGCGCAGGTCCCGAGAGCGAGCGAGGCACGAACGTCGACATCCTGAGCTGGCTGGCAAGGCCGCAGCGCCAGTGTGTGTGGGGCTGTGGAAGGGCTGCCAGGGCAAGGCGAGGGCCAGCAACACCTGGGAGGCCTGGCACCTTTGGTGTGGGAGCAGTCGCTGGACGTCTGCAATTTGGAGCTGGGCTCCGGCGCCGGCCCCGTGAGCGAGCGAGGCACGAACGTCGGCACCCTGTACTGGCTGGCAAGGCCAGAGCCGCAGTGTGTGTGGGGCTGTGGAAGGGCTGCCAGGGCAAGGCGAGGGCCAGCAACACCTGGGAGGCCTGGCACCTTCCGTGTGGGAGCAGTCGCTGGACGTTTGCAATTTTGAGCTAGGCTCCGGCGCAGGTCCGGAGAGCGAGCGAGGCACGAATGTCGGCACCCTGAGCTGGCTGGCAAGGCCGGAGCCCCAGTGTGTGTGGGGCTGTGGAAGGGCTGCCAGGGGAAGGCGAGGGCCAGCAACACCTGGGAGGCCTGGCACCTTTCGTGTGGGAGCAGTTGCTGGACGTTTGCAATTTCGAGCTGGGCTCCGGCCCCGGCACCGTGAGCGAGCAAGGCACGAACGTCAGCACCCTGTACTGGCTGGCAAGGCCGGAGCTGCAGTGCGTGTGGGACTGTGGAAGGGCTGCCAGGGCAAGGCGAGGGCCAGCAACACCTGGGAGGCCTGGCACCTTTGGTGTGGGAGCAGGTGCTAGACGTTTGAAATTTGGAGCTGGGCTCTGGCGCAGGTCCCGAGAGCGAGCGAGGCACGAACGTCGACATCCTGAGCTGGCTGGCAAGGCCGCAGCGCCAGTGTGTGTGGGGCTGTGGAAGGGCTGCCAGGGCAAGGCGAGGGCCAGCAACACCTGGGAGGCCTGGCACCTTTGTGTGGGAGCAGTCGCTGGACGTTTGCAATTTCGAGGTGGGCTCTGGCGCAGGTCCCGAGAGCGAGCGAGGCACGAACGTCGACATCCTGAGCTGGCTGGCAAGGCCGGAGCCCCAGTGTGTGTGGGGCTGTGGAAGGGCTGCCAGGGCAAGGCGAGGGCCAGCAACACCTGGGAGGCCTGGCACCTTTGGTGTGGGAGCAGTCGCTGGACGTCTGCAATTTGGAGCTGGGCTCCGGCGCCGGCCCCGTGAGCGAGCGAGGCACGAACGTCGGCACCCTGTACTGGCTGGCAAGGTCAGAGCCGCAGTGTGTGTGGGGCTGTCGAAGGGCTGCCAGGGCAAGGCGAGGGCCAGCAACACCTGGGAGGCCTGGCACCTTCCGTGTGGGAGCAGTCGCTGGACGTCTGCAATTTGGAGCTGGGCTCCGGCGCCGGCCCCGGGAGCGAGTGAGGCACGAACGTCGGCACCCTGAGCTGGCTTGTAAGGCCGGAGCCGCAGTGCGTGTGGGACTGTGGAAGGGCTGCCAGGGCAAGGCGAGGGCCAGCAACACCTGGGAGGCCTGGCACCTTTGGTGTGGTAGCAGTCGCTGGACGTCTGCAATTTGGAGCTGGGCTCCGGCACCGACCCCGTGAGCGAGCGAAGCACGAACGTCGGCACCCTGAGCTGGCTGGCAAGGCCGGAGCCGCAGTGTGTGTGGGGCTGTGGAAGGGCAGCCAGGGCAAGGCGAGGGCCAGCAACACCTGGGAGGCCTGGCACCTTTGGTGTGGGAGCAGTCGCTGGACGTCTGCAATTTGGAGCTGGGCTCCGGCGCAGGTCCCGAGAGCGAGCAAGGCACGAACGTCGGTACCCTGAGCTGGCTGGCAAGGCCGGAGCCGCAGTGTGTGTGGGGCTGTGGAAGGGCTGCCAGGGCAAGGCGAGGGCCAGCAACACCTGGGAGGCCTGGCACCTTTGGTGTGGGAGCAGTCGCTGGACGTTTGCAATTTGGAGCTGGGCTCCGGCGCAGGTCCCGAGAGCGAGCGAGGCACGAACGTGGGCCCCCTGAGCTGGCTGGCAAGGCTGGAGCCGCAGTGTGTGTGGGGCTGTGGAAGGGCTGCCAGGGCAAGGCGAGGGCCAGCAACACCTGGGAGGCCTGGCACCTTTGGTGTGGGAGCAGTCGCTGGACGTCTGCAATTTGGAGCTGGGCTCCGGCGCCGGCCCCGTGAGTGAGCGAGGCACGAACGTCGGCACCCTGTACTGGCTGGCAAGGCCGGAGCTGCAGTGCGTGTGGGACTGTGGAAGGGCTGCCAGGGCAAGGCGAGGGCCAGCAACACCTGGGAGGCCTGGCACCTTTGGTGTGGGAGCAGTCGCTGGACCTTTGCAATTTTGAGCTAGGCTCCGGCGCAGGTCCGGAGAGCGAGCGAGGCACGAATGTCGGCACCCTGAGCTGGCTGGCAAGGCCGGAGCCCCAGTGTGTGTGGGGCTGTGGAAGGGCTGCCAGGGGAAGGCGAGGGCCAGCAACACCTGGGAGGCCTGGCACCTTTCGTGTGGGAGCAGTTGCTGGACGTTTGCAATTTCGAGCTGGGCTCCGGCCCCGGCACCGTGAGCGAGCGAGGCACGAACGTCAGCACCCTGTACTGGCTGGCAAGGCCGGAGCTGCAGTGCGTGTGGGACTGTGGAAGGGCTGCCAGGGCAAGGCGAGGGCCAGCAACACCTGGGAGGCCTGGCACCTTTGGTGTGGGAGCAGGTGCTAGACGTTTGCAATTTGGAGCTGGGCTCTGGCGCAGGTCCCGAGAGCGAGCGAGGCACGAACGTCGACATCCTGAGCTGGCTGGCAAGGCCGCAGCGCCAGTGTGTGTGGGGCTGTGGAAGGGCTGCCAGGGCAAGGCGAGGGCCAGCAACACCTGGGAGGCCTGGCACCTTTGTGTGGGAGCAGTCGCTGGACGTTTGCAATTTCGAGGTGGGCTCTGGCGCAGGTCCCGAGAGCGAGCGAGGCACGAACGTCGACATCCTGAGGTGGCTGGCAAGGCCGGAGCCCCAGTGTGTGTGGGGCTGTGGAAGGGCTGCCAGGGCAAGGCGAGGGCCAGCAACACCTGGGAGGCCTGGCACCTTTGGTGTGGGAGCAGTCGCTGGACGTCTGCAATTTGGAGCTGGGCTCCGGCGCCGGCCCCGTGAGCGAGCGAGGCACGAACGTCGGCACCCTGTACTGGCTGGCAAGGCCAGAGCCGCAGTGTGTGTGGGGCTGTGGAAGGGCTGCCAGGGCAAGGCGAGGGCCAGCAACACCTGGGAGGCCTGGCACCTTCCGTGTGGGAGCAGTCGCTGGACGTTTGCAATTTTGAGCTAGGCTCCGGCGCAGGTCCGGAGAGCGAGCGAGGCACGAATGTCGGCACCCTGAGCTGGCTGGCAAGGCCGGAGCCCCAGTGTGTGTGGGGCTGTGGAAGGGCTGCCAGGGGAAGGCGAGGGCCAGCAACACCTGGGAGGCCTGGCACCTTTCGTGTGGGAGCAGTTGCTGGACGTTTGCAATTTCGAGCTGGGCTCCGGCCCCGGCACCGTGAGCGAGCAAGGCACGAACGTCAGCACCCTGTACTGGCTGGCAAGGCCGGAGCTGCAGTGCGTGTGGGACTGTGGAAGGGCTGCCAGGGCAAGGCGAGGGCCAGCAACACCTGGGAGGCCTGGCACCTTTGGTGTGGGAGCAGGTGCTAGACGTTTGAAATTTGGAGCTGGGCTCTGGCGCAGGTCCCGAGAGCGAGCGAGGCACGAACGTCGACATCCTGAGCTGGCTGGCAAGGCCGCAGCGCCAGTGTGTGTGGGGCTGTGGAAGGGCTGCCAGGGCAAGGCGAGGGCCAGCAACACCTGGGAGGCCTGGCACCTTTGTGTGGGAGCAGTCGCTGGACGTTTGCAATTTCGAGGTGGGCTCTGGCGCAGGTCCCGAGAGCGAGCGAGGCACGAACGTCGACATCCTGAGCTGGCTGGCAAGGCCGGAGCCCCAGTGTGTGTGGGGCTGTGGAAGGGCTGCCAGGGCAAGGCGAGGGCCAGCAACACCTGGGAGGCCTGGCACCTTTGGTGTGGGAGCAGTCGCTGGACGTCTGCAATTTGGAGCTGGGCTCCGGCGCCGGCCCCGTGAGCGAGCGAGGCACGAACGTCGGCACCCTGTACTGGCTGGCAAGGTCAGAGCCGCAGTGTGTGTGGGGCTGTCGAAGGGCTGCCAGGGCAAGGCGAGGGCCAGCAACACCTGGGAGGCCTGGCACCTTTGGTGTGGGAGCAGTCGCTGGACGTTTGCAATTTGGAGCTGGGCTCCGGCGCAGGTCCCGAGAGCGAGCGAGGCACGAACGTGGGCCCCCTGAGCTGGCTGGCAAGGCTGGAGCCGCAGTGTGTGTGGGGCTGTGGAAGGGCTGCCAGGGCAAGGCGACGGCCAGCAACACCTGGGAGGCCTGGCACCTTTGGTGTGGGAGCAGTCGCTGGACGTCTGCAATTTGGAGCTGGGCTCCGGCGCCGGCCCCGTGAGCGAGCGAGGCACGAACGTCGGCACCCTGTACTGGCTGGCAAGGCCGGAGCTGCAGTGCGTGTGGGACTGTGGAAGGGCTGCCAGGGCAAGGCGAGGGCCAGCAACACCTGGGAGGCCTGGCACCTTTGGTGTGGGAGCAGTCGCTGGACGTTTGCAATTTGCAGCTGGGCTCTGGCGCCGGCCCCGTGAGCGAGCGAGGCACGAACGTCAGCACCCTGTACTGGCTGGCAAGGCCGGAGCTGCAGTGCGTGTGGGACTGTGGAAGGGCTGCCAGGGCAAGGCGAGGGCCAGCAACACCTGGGAGGCCTGGCACCTTTGGTGTGGGAGCAGGTGCTGGACGTTTGCAATTTGGAGCTGGGCTCCGGCGCAGGTCCCGAGAGCGAGCGAGGCACGAACGTGGGCACCCTGAGCTGGCTGGCAAGGCCGGAGCCCCAGTGTGTGTGGGGCTGTGGAAGGGCTGCCAGGGCAAGGCGAGGGCCAGCAACACCTGGGAGGCCTGGCACCTTTGGTGTGGGAGCAGTCGCTGGACGTTTGCAATTTCGAGGTGGGCTCTGGCGCAGGTCCCGAGAGCGAGCGAGGCACGAACGTCGACATCCTGAGCTGGCTGGCAAGGCCGGAGCCCCAGTGTGTGTGGGGCTGTGGAAGGGCTGCCAGGGGAAGGCGAGGGCCAGCAACACCTGGGAGGCCTGGCACCTTTGGTGTGGGAGCAGTCGCTGGACGTCTGCAATTTGGAGCTGGGCTCCGGCGCCGGCCCCGGGAGCGAGTGAGGCACGAACGTCGGCACCCTGAGCTGGCTTGTAAGGCCGGAGCCGCAGTGCGTGTGGGACTGTGGAAGGGCTGCCAGGGCAAGGCGAGGGCCAGCAACACCTGGGAGGCCTGGCACCTTTGGTGTGGTAGCAGTCGCTGGACGTCTGCAATTTGGAGCTGGGCTCCGGCACCGACCCCGTGAGCGAGCGAAGCACGAACGTCGGCACCCTGAGCTGGCTGGCAAGGCCGGAGCCGCAGTGTGTGTGGGGCTGTGGAAGGGCAGCCAGGGCAAGGCGAGGGCCAGCAACACCTGGGAGGCCTGGCACCTTTGGTGTGGGAGCAGTCGCTGGACGTCTGCAATTTGGAGCTGGGCTCCGGCGCAGGTCCCGAGAGCGAGCAAGGCACGAACGTCGGTACCCTGAGCTGGCTGGCAAGGCCGGAGCCGCAGTGTGTGTGGGGCTGTGGAAGGGCTGCCAGGGCAAGGCGAGGGCCAGCAACACCTGGGAGGCCTGGCACCTTTGGTGTGGGAGCAGTCGCTGGACGTTTGCAATTTGGAGCTGGGCTCCGGCGCAGGTCCCGAGAGCGAGCGAGGCACGAACGTGGGCCCCCTGAGCTGGCTGGCAAGGCTGGAGCCGCAGTGTGTGTGGGGCTGTGGAAGGGCTGCCAGGGCAAGGCGAGGGCCAGCAACACCTGGGAGGCCTGGCACCTTTGGTGTGGGAGCAGTCGCTGGACGTCTGCAATTTGGAGCTGGGCTCCGGCGCCGGCCCCGTGAGTGAGCGAGGCACGAACGTCGGCACCCTGTACTGGCTGGCAAGGCCGGAGCTGCAGTGCGTGTGGGACTGTGGAAGGGCTGCCAGGGCAAGGCGAGGGCCAGCAACACCTGGGAGGCCTGGCACCTTTGGTGTGGGAGCAGTCGCTGGACCTTTGCAATTTTGAGCTAGGCTCCGGCGCAGGTCCGGAGAGCGAGCGAGGCACGAACGTGGGCACCCTGAGCTGGCTGGCAAGGCCGGAGCCCCAGTGTGTGTGGGGCTGTGGAAGGGCTGCCAGGGGAAGGCGAGGGCCAGCAACACCTGGGAGGCCTGGCACCTTTCGTGTGGGAGCAGTTGCTGGACGTTTGCAATTTCGAGCTGGGCTCCGGCCCCGGCACCGTGAGCGAGCGAGGCACGAACGTCAGCACCCTGTACTGGCTGGCAAGGCCGGAGCTGCAGTGCGTGTGGGACTGTGGAAGGGCTGCCAGGGCAAGGCGAGGGCCAGCAACACCTGGGAGGCCTGGCACCTTTGGTGTGGGAGCAGGTGCTAGACGTTTGCAATTTGGAGCTGGGCTCTGGCGCAGGTCCCGAGAGCGAGCGAGGCACGAACGTCGACATCCTGAGCTGGCTGGCAAGGCCGCAGCGCCAGTGTGTGTGGGGCTGTGGAAGGGCTGCCAGGGCAAGGCGAGGGCCAGCAACACCTGGGAGGCCTGGCACCTTTGGTGTGGGAGCAGTCGCTGGACGTCTGCAATTTGGAGCTGGGCTCCGGCGCCGGCCCCGTGAGCGAGCGAGGCACGAACGTCGGCACCCTGTACTGGCTGGCAAGGCCAGAGCCGCAGTGTGTGTGGGGCTGTGGAAGGGCTGCCAGGGCAAGGCGAGGGCCAGCAACACCTGGGAGGCCTGGCACCTTCCGTGTGGGAGCAGTCGCTGGACGTTTGCAATTTTGAGCTAGGCTCCGGCGCAGGTCCGGAGAGCGAGCGAGGCACGAATGTCGGCACCCTGAGCTGGCTGGCAAGGCCGGAGCCCCAGTGTGTGTGGGGCTGTGGAAGGGCTGCCAGGGGAAGGCGAGGGCCAGCAACACCTGGGAGGCCTGGCACCTTTCGTGTGGGAGCAGTTGCTGGACGTTTGCAATTTCGAGCTGGGCTCCGGCCCCGGCACCGTGAGCGAGCAAGGCACGAACGTCAGCACCCTGTACTGGCTGGCAAGGCCGGAGCTGCAGTGCGTGTGGGACTGTGGAAGGGCTGCCAGGGCAAGGCGAGGGCCAGCAACACCTGGGAGGCCTGGCACCTTTGGTGTGGGAGCAGGTGCTAGACGTTTGAAATTTGGAGCTGGGCTCTGGCGCAGGTCCCGAGAGCGAGCGAGGCACGAACGTCGACATCCTGAGCTGGCTGGCAAGGCCGCAGCGCCAGTGTGTGTGGGGCTGTGGAAGGGCTGCCAGGGCAAGGCGAGGGCCAGCAACACCTGGGAGGCCTGGCACCTTTGTGTGGGAGCAGTCGCTGGACGTTTGCAATTTCGAGGTGGGCTCTGGCGCAGGTCCCGAGAGCAAGCGAGGCACGAACGTCGACATCCTGAGCTGGCTGGCAAGGCCGGAGCCCCAGTGTGTGTGGGGCTGTGGAAGGGCTGCCAGGGCAAGGCGAGGGCCAGCAACACCTGGGAGGCCTGGCACCTTTGGTGTGGGAGCAGTCGCTGGACGTCTGCAATTTGGAGCTGGGCTCCGGCGCCGGCCCCGTGAGCGAGCGAGGCACGAACGTCGGCACCCTGTACTGGCTGGCAAGGTCAGAGCCGCAGTGTGTGTGGGGCTGTCGAAGGGCTGCCAGGGCAAGGCGAGGGCCAGCAACACCTGGGAGGCCTGGCACCTTCCGTGTGGGAGCAGTCGCTGGACGTCTGCAATTTGGAGCTGGGCTCCGGCGCCGGCCCCGGGAGCGAGTGAGGCACGAACGTCGGCACCCTGAGCTGGCTTGTAAGGCCGGAGCCGCAGTGCGTGTGGGACTGTGGAAGGGCTGCCAGGGCAAGGCGAGGGCCAGCAACACCTGGGAGGCCTGGCACCTTTGGTGTGGTAGCAGTCGCTGGACGTCTGCAATTTGGAGCTGGGCTCCGGCACCGACCCCGTGAGCGAGCGAAGCACGAACGTCGGCACCCTGAGCTGGCTGGCAAGGCCGGAGCCGCAGTGTGTGTGGGGCTGTGGAAGGGCAGCCAGGGCAAGGCGAGGGCCAGCAACACCTGGGAGGCCTGGCACCTTTGGTGTGGGAGCAGTCGCTGGACGTCTGCAATTTGGAGCTGGGCTCCGGCGCAGGTCCCGAGAGCGAGCAAGGCACGAACGTCGGTACCCTGAGCTGGCTGGCAAGGCCGGAGCCGCAGTGTGTGTGGGGCTGTGGAAGGGCTGCCAGGGCAAGGCGAGGGCCAGCAACACCTGGGAGGCCTGGCACCTTTGGTGTGGGAGCAGTCGCTGGACGTTTGCAATTTGGAGCTGGGCTCCGGCGCAGGTCCCGAGAGCGAGCGAGGCACGAACGTGGGCCCCCTGAGCTGGCTGGCAAGGCTGGAGCCGCAGTGTGTGTGGGGCTGTGGAAGGGCTGCCAGGGCAAGGCGAGGGCCAGCAACACCTGGGAGGCCTGGCACCTTTGGTGTGGGAGCAGTCGCTGGACGTCTGCAATTTGGAGCTGGGCTCCGGCGCCGGCCCCGTGAGTGAGCGAGGCACGAACGTCGGCACCCTGTACTGGCTGGCAAGGCCGGAGCTGCAGTGCGTGTGGGACTGTGGAAGGGCTGCCAGGGCAAGGCGAGGGCCAGCAACACCTGGGAGGCCTGGCACCTTTGGTGTGGGAGCAGTCGCTGGACCTTTGCAATTTTGAGCTAGGCTCCGGCGCAGGTCCGGAGAGCGAGCGAGGCACGAATGTCGGCACCCTGAGCTGGCTGGCAAGGCCGGAGCCCCAGTGTGTGTGGGGCTGTGGAAGGGCTGCCAGGGGAAGGCGAGGGCCAGCAACACCTGGGAGGCCTGGCACCTTTCGTGTGGGAGCAGTTGCTGGACGTTTGCAATTTCGAGCTGGGCTCCGGCCCCGGCACCGTGAGCGAGCGAGGCACGAACGTCAGCACCCTGTACTGGCTGGCAAGGCCGGAGCTGCAGTGCGTGTGGGACTGTGGAAGGGCTGCCAGGGCAAGGCGAGGGCCAGCAACACCTGGGAGGCCTGGCACCTTTGGTGTGGGAGCAGGTGCTAGACGTTTGCAATTTGGAGCTGGGCTCTGGCGCAGGTCCCGAGAGCGAGCGAGGCACGAACGTCGACATCCTGAGCTGGCTGGCAAGGCCGCAGCGCCAGTGTGTGTGGGGCTGTGGAAGGGCTGCCAGGGCAAGGCGAGGGCCAGCAACACCTGGGAGGCCTGGCACCTTTGTGTGGGAGCAGTCGCTGGACGTTTGCAATTTCGAGGTGGGCTCTGGCGCAGGTCCCGAGAGCGAGCGAGGCACGAACGTCGACATCCTGAGGTGGCTGGCAAGGCCGGAGCCCCAGTGTGTGTGGGGCTGTGGAAGGGCTGCCAGGGCAAGGCGAGGGCCAGCAACACCTGGGAGGCCTGGCACCTTTGGTGTGGGAGCAGTCGCTGGACGTCTGCAATTTGGAGCTGGGCTCCGGCGCCGGCCCCGTGAGCGAGCGAGGCACGAACGTCGGCACCCTGTACTGGCTGGCAAGGCCAGAGCCGCAGTGTGTGTGGGGCTGTGGAAGGGCTGCCAGGGCAAGGCGAGGGCCAGCAACACCTGGGAGGCCTGGCACCTTCCGTGTGGGAGCAGTCGCTGGACGTTTGCAATTTTGAGCTAGGCTCCGGCGCAGGTCCGGAGAGCGAGCGAGGCACGAATGTCGGCACCCTGAGCTGGCTGGCAAGGCCGGAGCCCCAGTGTGTGTGGGGCTGTGGAAGGGCTGCCAGGGGAAGGCGAGGGCCAGCAACACCTGGGAGGCCTGGCACCTTTCGTGTGGGAGCAGTTGCTGGACGTTTGCAATTTCGAGCTGGGCTCCGGCCCCGGCACCGTGAGCGAGCAAGGCACGAACGTCAGCACCCTGTACTGGCTGGCAAGGCCGGAGCTGCAGTGCGTGTGGGACTGTGGAAGGGCTGCCAGGGCAAGGCGAGGGCCAGCAACACCTGGGAGGCCTGGCACCTTTGGTGTGGGAGCAGGTGCTAGACGTTTGAAATTTGGAGCTGGGCTCTGGCGCAGGTCCCGAGAGCGAGCGAGGCACGAACGTCGACATCCTGAGCTGGCTGGCAAGGCCGCAGCGCCAGTGTGTGTGGGGCTGTGGAAGGGCTGCCAGGGCAAGGCGAGGGCCAGCAACACCTGGGAGGCCTGGCACCTTTGGTGTGGGAGCAGTCGCTGGACGTCTGCAATTTGGAGCTGGGCTCCGGCGCCGGCCCCGTGAGCGAGCGAGGCACGAACGTCGGCACCCTGTACTGGCTGGCAAGGTCAGAGCCGCAGTGTGTGTGGGGCTGTCGAAGGGCTGCCAGGGCAAGGCGAGGGCCAGCAACACCTGGGAGGCCTGGCACCTTCCGTGTGGGAGCAGTCGCTGGACGTCTGCAATTTGGAGCTAGGCTCCGGCGCAGGTCCCGAGAGCGAGCGAGGCACGAATGTCGGCACCCTGAGCTGGCTGGCAAGGCTGGAGCGCCAGTGTGTGTGGGGCTGTGGAAGGGCTGCCAGGGGAAGGCGAGGGCCAGCAACACCTGGGAGGCCTGGCACCTTTCGTGTGGGAGCAGTTGCTGGACGTTTGCAATTTCGAGCTGGGCTCCGGCCCCGGCACCGTGAGCGAGCGAGGCACGAACGTCAGCACCCTGTACTGGCTGGCAAGGCCGGAGCTGCAGTGCGTGTGGGACTGTGGAAGGGCTGCCAGGGCAAGGCGAGGGCCAGCAACACCTGGGAGGCCTGGCACCTTTGGTGTGGGAGCAGGTGCTAGACGTTTGCAATTTGGAGCTGGGCTCTGGCGCAGGTCCCGAGAGCGAGCGAGGCACGAACGTCGACATCCTGAGCTGGCTGGCAAGGCCGCAGCGCCAGTGTGTGTGGGGCTGTGGAAGGGCTGCCAGGGGAAGGCGAGGGCCAGCAACACCTGGGAGGCCTGGCACCTTTGGTGTGGGAGCAGTCGCTGGATGTTTGCAATTTCGAGTTGGGCTCCGGCGCCGGCCCCGTGAGCGAGCGAGGCACGAACGTCGGCACCCTGAGCTGGCTGGCAAGGCCCGAGCGCCAGTGTGTGTGGGGCTGTGGAAGGGCTGCCAGGGCAAGGCGAGGGCCAGCAACACCTGGGAGGCCTGGCACCTTTGGTGTGGGAGCAGTCGCTGGACGTCTGCAATTTGGAGCTGGGCTCCGGCGCCGGCCCCGTGAGCGAGCGAGGCACGAACGTCGGCACCCTGTACTGGCTGGCAAGGTCAGAGCCGCAGTGTGTGTGGGGCTGTCGAAGGGCTGCCAGGGCAAGGCGAGGGCCAGCAACACCTGGGAGGCCTGGCACCTTCCGTGTGGGAGCAGTCGCTGGACGTCTGCAATTTGGAGCTGGGCTCCGGCGCCGGCCCCGGGAGCGAGTGAGGCACGAACGTCGGCACCCTGAGCTGGCTTGTAAGGCCGGAGCCGCAGTGCGTGTGGGACTGTGGAAGGGCTGCCAGGGCAAGGCGAGGGCCAGCAACACCTGGGAGGCCTGGCACCTTTGGTGTGGTAGCAGTCGCTGGACGTCTGCAATTTGGAGCTGGGCTCCGGCACCGACCCCGTGAGCGAGCGAAGCACGAACGTCGGCACCCTGAGCTGGCTGGCAAGGCCGGAGCCGCAGTGTGTGTGGGGCTGTGGAAGGGCAGCCAGGGCAAGGCGAGGGCCAGCAACACCTGGGAGGCCTGGCACCTTTGGTGTGGGAGCAGTCGCTGGACGTCTGCAATTTGGAGCTGGGCTCCGGCGCAGGTCCCGAGAGCGAGCAAGGCACGAACGTCGGTACCCTGAGCTGGCTGGCAAGGCCGGAGCCGCAGTGTGTGTGGGGCTGTGGAAGGGCTGCCAGGGCAAGGCGAGGGCCAGCAACACCTGGGAGGCCTGGCACCTTTGGTGTGGGAGCAGTCGCTGGACGTTTGCAATTTGGAGCTGGGCTCCGGCGCAGGTCCCGAGAGCGAGCGAGGCACGAACGTGGGCCCCCTGAGCTGGCTGGCAAGGCTGGAGCCGCAGTGTGTGTGGGGCTGTGGAAGGGCTGCCAGGGCAAGGCGAGGGCCAGCAACACCTGGGAGGCCTGGCACCTTTGGTGTGGGAGCAGTCGCTGGACGTCTGCAATTTGGAGCTGGGCTCCGGCGCCGGCCCCGTGAGTGAGCGAGGCACGAACGTCGGCACCCTGTACTGGCTGGCAAGGCCGGAGCTGCAGTGCGTGTGGGACTGTGGAAGGGCTGCCAGGGCAAGGCGAGGGCCAGCAACACCTGGGAGGCCTGGCACCTTTGGTGTGGGAGCAGTCGCTGGACCTTTGCAATTTTGAGCTAGGCTCCGGCGCAGGTCCGGAGAGCGAGCGAGGCACGAATGTCGGCACCCTGAGCTGGCTGGCAAGGCCGGAGCCCCAGTGTGTGTGGGGCTGTGGAAGGGCTGCCAGGGGAAGGCGAGGGCCAGCAACACCTGGGAGGCCTGGCACCTTTCGTGTGGGAGCAGTTGCTGGACGTTTGCAATTTCGAGCTGGGCTCCGGCCCCGGCACCGTGAGCGAGCGAGGCACGAACGTCAGCACCCTGTACTGGCTGGCAAGGCCGGAGCTGCAGTGCGTGTGGGACTGTGGAAGGGCTGCCAGGGCAAGGCGAGGGCCAGCAACACCTGGGAGGCCTGGCACCTTTGGTGTGGGAGCAGGTGCTAGACGTTTGCAATTTGGAGCTGGGCTCTGGCGCAGGTCCCGAGAGCGAGCGAGGCACGAACGTCGACATCCTGAGCTGGCTGGCAAGGCCGCAGCGCCAGTGTGTGTGGGGCTGTGGAAGGGCTGCCAGGGCAAGGCGAGGGCCAGCAACACCTGGGAGGCCTGGCACCTTTGTGTGGGAGCAGTCGCTGGACGTTTGCAATTTCGAGGTGGGCTCTGGCGCAGGTCCCGAGAGCGAGCGAGGCACGAACGTCGACATCCTGAGGTGGCTGGCAAGGCCGGAGCCCCAGTGTGTGTGGGGCTGTGGAAGGGCTGCCAGGGCAAGGCGAGGGCCAGCAACACCTGGGAGGCCTGGCACCTTTGGTGTGGGAGCAGTCGCTGGACGTCTGCAATTTGGAGCTGGGCTCCGGCGCCGGCCCCGTGAGCGAGCGAGGCACGAACGTCGGCACCCTGTACTGGCTGGCAAGGCCAGAGCCGCAGTGTGTGTGGGGCTGTGGAAGGGCTGCCAGGGCAAGGCGAGGGCCAGCAACACCTGGGAGGCCTGGCACCTTCCGTGTGGGAGCAGTCGCTGGACGTTTGCAATTTTGAGCTAGGCTCCGGCGCAGGTCCGGAGAGCGAGCGAGGCACGAATGTCGGCACCCTGAGCTGGCTGGCAAGGCCGGAGCCCCAGTGTGTGTGGGGCTGTGGAAGGGCTGCCAGGGGAAGGCGAGGGCCAGCAACACCTGGGAGGCCTGGCACCTTTCGTGTGGGAGCAGTTGCTGGACGTTTGCAATTTCGAGCTGGGCTCCGGCCCCGGCACCGTGAGCGAGCAAGGCACGAACGTCAGCACCCTGTACTGGCTGGCAAGGCCGGAGCTGCAGTGCGTGTGGGACTGTGGAAGGGCTGCCAGGGCAAGGCGAGGGCCAGCAACACCTGGGAGGCCTGGCACCTTTGGTGTGGGAGCAGGTGCTAGACGTTTGCAATTTGGAGCTGGGCTCTGGCGCAGGTCCCGAGAGCGAGCGAGGCACGAACGTCGACATCCTGAGCTGGCTGGCAAGGCCGCAGCGCCAGTGTGTGTGGGGCTGTGGAAGGGCTGCCAGGGCAAGGCGAGGGCCAGCAACACCTGGGAGGCCTGGCACCTTTGTGTGGGAGCAGTCGCTGGACGTTTGCAATTTCGAGGTGGGCTCTGGCGCAGGTCCCGAGAGCGAGCGAGGCACGAACGTCGACATCCTGAGCTGGCTGGCAAGGCCGGAGCCCCAGTGTGTGTGGGGCTGTGGAAGGGCTGCCAGGGCAAGGCGAGGGCCAGCAACACCTGGGAGGCCTGGCACCTTTGGTGTGGGAGCAGTCGCTGGACGTCTGCAATTTGGAGCTGGGCTCCGGCGCCGGCCCCGTGAGCGAGCGAGGCACGAACGTCGGCACCCTGTACTGGCTGGCAAGGTCAGAGCCGCAGTGTGTGTGGGGCTGTCGAAGGGCTGCCAGGGCAAGGCGAGGGCCAGCAACACCTGGGAGGCCTGGCACCTTCCGTGTGGGAGCAGTCGCTGGACGTCTGCAATTTGGAGCTAGGCTCCGGCGCAGGTCCCGAGAGCGAGCGAGGCACGAATGTCGGCACCCTGAGCTGGCTGGCAAGGCTGGAGCGCCAGTGTGTGTGGGGCTGTGGAAGGGCTGCCAGGGGAAGGCGAGGGCCAGCAACACCTGGGAGGCCTGGCACCTTTCGTGTGGGAGCAGTTGCTGGACGTTTGCAATTTCGAGCTGGGCTCCGGCCCCGGCACCGTGAGCGAGCGAGGCACGAACGTCAGCACCCTGTACTGGCTGGCAAGGCCGGAGCTGCAGTGCGTGTGGGACTGTGGAAGGGCTGCCAGGGCAAGGCGAGGGCCAGCAACACCTGGGAGGCCTGGCACCTTTGGTGTGGGAGCAGGTGCTAGACGTTTGCAATTTGGAGCTGGGCTCTGGCGCAGGTCCCGAGAGCGAGCGAGGCACGAACGTCGACATCCTGAGCTGGCTGGCAAGGCCGCAGCGCCAGTGTGTGTGGGGCTGTGGAAGGGCTGCCAGGGCAAGGCGAGGGCCAGCAACACCTGGGAGGCCTGGCACCTTTGGTGTGGGAGCAGTCGCTGGATGTTTGCAATTTCGAGTTGGGCTCCGGCGCCGGCCCCGTGAGCGAGCGAGGCACGAACGTCGGCACCCTGAGCTGGCTGGCAAGGCCCGAGCGCCAGTGTGTGTGGGGCTGTGGAAGGGCTGCCAGGGCAAGGCGAGGGCCAGCAACACCTGCGAGGCCTGGCACCTTTGGTGTGGGAGCAGTCGCTGGACGTTTGCAATTTGGAGCTGGGCTCCGGCGCAGGTCCTGAGAGCGAGCGAGGCACGAACGTGGGCAACCTCAGCTGGCTGGCAAGGCCGGAGCTGCAGTGTGTGTGGGGCTGCGGAAGGGCTGCCAGGGGAAGGCGAGGGCCAGCAACACCTGGGAGGCCTGGCACATTTTGTGTGGGAGCAGTCGCTGGACGTCTGCAATTTGGAGCTGGGCTCTGGCGCCGGCCCCGTGTGCGAGCGAGGCAAGAATGTCGGCACCCTGAGCTGGCTGGCAAGGCCGGAGCCGCAGTGTGTGTGGGGCTGTGGAAGGGCAGCCAGGGGAAGGCGAGGGCCAGCAACACCTGGGAGGCCTGGCACCTTTGGTGTGGGAGCAGTCGCTGGACGTTTGCAATTTCCAGCTGGGCTCCGGCGCAGGTCCCGAGAGCGAGCGAGGCACGAACGTCGACATCCTGAGCTGGCTGGCAAGGCCGGAGCGCCAGTGTGTGTGGGGCTGTGGAAGGGCTGCCAGGGGAAGGCGAGGGCCAGCAACACCTGGGAGGCCTGGCACATTTTGTGTGGGAGCAGTCGCTGGACGTCTGCAATTTGGAGCTGGGCTCCGGCGCCGGCCCCGTGTGCGAGCGAGGCAAGAAAGTCGGCACCCTGAGCTGGCTTGTAAGGCCGGAGCCGCAGTGCTTGTGGGACTGTGGAAGGGCTGCCAGGGCAAGGCGAGGGCCAGCAACACCTGGGAGGCCTGGCACCTTTGGTGTGGGAGCAGTCGCTGGACATCTGCAATTTGGAGCTGGGCTCCGGCCCCGACCGCGTGAGCGAGCGAGGCACGAACGTCGGCACCGTGAGCTGGCTGGCAAGGCCGGAGCGCCAGTGTGTGTGGGGCTGTGGAAGGGCTGCCAGGGCAAGGCGAGGGCCAGCAACACCTGGGAGGCCTGGCACCTTTGGTGTGGGAGCAGTCGCTGGACGTCTGCAATTTGGAGCTGGGCTCCGGCGCAGGTCCCGAGAGCGAGCGAGGCACGAACGTGGGCCCCCTGAGCTGGCTGGCAAGGCTGGAGCCGCAGTGTGTGTGGGGCTGTGGAAGGGCTGCCAGGGCAAGGCGACGGCCAGCAACACCTGGGAGGCCTGGCACCTTTGGTGTGGGAGCAGTCGCTGGACGTCTGCAATTTGGAGCTGGGCTCCGGCGCCGGCCCCGTGAGCGAGCGAGGCACGAACGTCGGCACCCTGTACTGGCTGGCAAGGCCGGAGCTGCAGTGCGTGTGGGGCTGTGGAAGGGCTGCCAGGGCAAGGCGAGGGCCAGCAACACCTGGGAGGCCTGGCACCTTTGGTGTGGGAGCAGTCGCTGGACCTTTGAAATTTGGAGCTGGGCTCTGGCGCCGGCCCCGTGAGCGAGCGAGGCAAGAACGTCGGCACCCTGAGCTGGCTGGCAAGGCCAGAGCCGCAGTGTGTGTGGGGCTGTCGAAGGGCTGCCAGGGCAAGGCGAGGGCCAGCAACACCTGGGAGGCCTGGCACCTTCCGTGTGGGAGCAATCGCTGGACGTTTGCAATTTTGAGCTAGGCTCCGGCGCAGGTCCCGAGAGCGAGCGAGGCACGAACGTCAGCACCCTGTACTGGCTGGCAAGGCCGGAGCCGCAGTGTGTGTGGGGCTGTGGAAGGGCTGCCAGGGGAAGGCGAGGGCCAGCAACACCTGGGAGGCCTGGCACCTTTCGTGTGGGAGCAGTCGCTGGACGTTTGCAATTTCGAGGTGGGCTCTGGCGCAGGTCCCGAGAGCGAGCGAGGCACGAACGTCGACATCCTGAGCTGGCTGGCAAGGCCGGAGCCGCAGTGTGTGTGGGGCTGTGGAAGGGCTGCCAGGGCAAGGCGAGGGCCAGCAACACCTGGGAGGCCTGGCACCTTTGGTGTGGGAGCAGTCGCTGGACGTCTGCAATTTGGAGCTGGGCTCCGGCGCCGGCCCCGTGAGCGAGCGAGGCACGAACGTCGGCACCCTGTACTGGCTGGCAAGGCCGGAGCTGCAGTGCGTGTGGGACTGTGGAAGGGCTGCCAGGGCAAGGCGAGGGCCAGCAACACCTGGGAGGCCTGGCACATTTGGTGTGGGAGCAGTCGCTGGACGTCTGCAATTTGGAGCTGGGCTCCGGCGCAGGTCCCGAGAGCGAGCGAGGCACGAACGTGGGCCCCCTGAGCTGGCTGGCAAGGCTGGAGCCGCAGTGTGTGTGGGGCTGTGGAAGGGCTGCCAGGGCAAGGCGACGGCCAGCAACACCTGGGAGGCCTGGCACCTTTGGTGTGGGAGCAGTCGCTGGACGTCTGCAATTTGGAGCTGGGCTCCGGCGCCGGCCCCGTGAGCGAGCGAGGCACGAACGTCGGCACCCTGTACTGGCTGGCAAGGCCGGAGCTGCAGTGCGTGTGGGACTGTGGAAGGGCTGCCAGGGCAAGGCGAGGGCCAGCAACACCTGGGAGGCCTGGCACCTTTGGTGTGGGAGCAGTCGCTGGACCTTTGCAATTTGCAGCTGGGCTCTGGCGCCGGCCCCGTGAGCGAGCGAGGCAAGAACGTCGGCCCCCTGAGCTGGCTGGCAAGGCCAGAGCCGCAGTGTGTGTGGGGCTGTCGAAGGGCTGCCAGGGCAAGGCGAGGGCCAGCAATACCTGGGAGGCCTGGCACCTTCCGTGTGGGAGCAATCGCTGGACGTTTGCAATTTTGAGCTAGGCTCCGGCGCAGGTCCCGAGAGCGAGCGAGGCACGAACGTCAGCACCCTGTACTGGCTGGCAAGGCCGGAGCCGCAGTGTGTGTGGGGCTGTGGAAGGGCTGCCAGGGGAAGGCGAGGGCCAGCAACACCTGGGAGGCCTGGCACCTTTCGTGTGGGAGCAGTCGCTGGACGTTTGCAATTTCGAGGTGGGCTCTGGCGCAGGTCCCGAGAGCGAGCGAGGCACGAACGTCGACATCCTGAGCTGGCTGGCAAGGCCGGAGCCGCAGTGTGTGTGGGGCTGTGGAAGGGCTGCCAGGGGAAGGCGAGGGCCAGCAACACCTGGGAGGCCTGGCACCTTTTGTGTGGGAGCAGTCGCTGGACGTCTGCAATTTGGAGCTGGGCTCTGGCGCCGGCCCCGTGTGCGAGCGAGGCAAGAATGTCGGCACCCTGAGCTGGCTGGCAAGGCCGGAGCCGCAGTGTGTGTGGGGCTGTGGAAGGGCAGCCAGGGGAAGGCGAGGGCCAGCAACACCTGGGAGGCCTGGCACCTTTGGTGTGGGAGCAGTCGCTGGACGTTTGCAATTTCCAGCTGGGCTCCGGCGCAGGTCCCGAGAACGAGCGAGGCACGAACGTCGACATCCTGAGCTGGCTGGTAAGGCCGGAGCGCCAGTGTGTGTGGGGCTGTGGAAGGGCTGCCAGGGGAAGGCGAGGGCCAGCAACACCTGGGAGGCCTGGCACATTTTGTGTGGGAGCAGTCGCTGGACGTCTGCAATTTGGAGCTGGGCTCTGGCGCCGGCCCCGTGTGCGAGCGAGGCAAGAAAGTCGGCACCCTGAGCTGGCTTGTAAGGCCGGAGCCGCAGTGCGTGTGGGACTGTGGAAGGGCTGCCAGGGCAAGGCGAGGGCCAGCAACACCTGGGAGGCCTGGCACCTTTGGTGTGGGAGCAGTCGCTGGACATCTGCAATTTGGAGCTGGGCTCCGGCCCCGACCCCGTGAGCGAGCGAGGCACGAACTTCGGCACCCTGAGCTGGCTGGCAAGGCCGGAGCGCCAGTGTGTGTGGGGCTGTGGAAGGGCTGCCAGGGGAAGGCGAGGGCCAGCAACACCTGGGAGGCCTGGCACCTTTGGTGTGGGAGCAGTCGCTGGACGTCTGCAATTTGGAGCTGGTCTCCGGCGCAGGTCCCGAGAGCGAGCGAGGCACGAACGTGGGCCCCCTGAGCTGGCTGGCAAGGCTGGAGCCGCAGTGTGTGTGGGGCTGTGGAAGGGCTGCCAGGGCAAGGCGACGGCCAGCAACACCTGGGAGGCCTGGCACCTTTGGTGTGGGAGCAGTCGCTGGACGTCTGCAATTTGGAGCTGGGCTCCGGCGCAGGTCCCGAGAGCGAGCGAGGCACGAACGTGGGCCCCCTGAGCTGGCTGGCAAGGCTGGAGCCGCAGTGTGTGTGGGGTGTGGAAGGGCTGCCAGGGCAAGGCGACGGCCAGCAACACCTGGGAGGCCTGGCACCTTTGGTGTGGGAGCAGTCGCTGGACGTCTGCAATTTGGAGCTGGGCTCCGGCGCCGGCCCCGTGAGCGAGCGAGGCACGAACGTCGGCACCCTGTACTGGCTGGCAAGGCCGGAGCTGCAGTGCGTGTGGGGCTGTGGAAGGGCTGCCAGGGCAAGGCGAGGGCCAGCAACACCTGGGAGGCCTGGCACCTTTGGTGTGGGAGCAGTCGCTGGACCTTTGAAATTTGGAGCTGGGCTCTGGCGCCGGCCCCGTGAGCGAGCGAGGCAAGAACGTCGCCACCCTGAGCTGGCTGGCAAGGCCAGAGCCGCAGTGTGTGTGGGGCTGTCGAAGGGCTGCCAGGGCAAGGCGAGGGCCAGCAATACCTGGGAGGCCTGGCACCTTCCGTGTGGGAGCAATCGCTGGACGTTTGCAATTTTGAGCTAGGCTCCGGCGCAGGTCCCGAGAGCGAGCGAGGCACGAACGTCAGCACCCTGTACTGGCTGGCAAGGCCGGAGCCGCAGTGTGTGTGGGGCTGTGGAAGGGCTGCCAGGGGAAGGCGAGGGCCAGCAACACCTGGGAGGCCTGGCACCTTTCGTGTGGGAGCAGTCGCTGGACGTTTGCAATTTCGAGGTGGGCTCTGGCGCAGGTCCCGAGAGCGAGCGAGGCACGAACGTCGACATCCTGAGCTGGCTGGCAAGGCCGGAGCCGCAGTGTGTGTGGGGCTGTGGAAGGGCTGCCAGGGCAAGGCGAGGGCCAGCAACACCTGGGAGGCCTGGCACCTTTGGTGTGGGAGCAGTCGCTGGACGTCTGCAATTTGGAGCTGGGCTCCGGCGCCGGCCCCGTGAGCGAGCGAGGCACGAACGTCGGCACCCTGTACTGGCTGGCAAGGCCGGAGCTGCAGTGCGTGTGGGACTGTGGAAGGGCTGCCAGGGCAAGGCGAGGGCCAGCAACACCTGGGAGGCCTGGCACATTTGGTGTGGGAGCAGTCGCTGGACGTTTGCAATTTGCAGCTGGGCTCCGGCGCCAGCCCCGTGTGCGAGCGAGGCAAGAATGTCGGCACCCTGAGCTGGCTGGCAAGGCCGGAGCCGCAGTGTGTGTGGGGCTGTGGAAGGGCAGCCAGGGGAAGGCGAGGGCCAGCAACACCTGGGAGGCCTGGCACCTTTGGTGTGGGAGCAGTCGCTGGACGTTTGCAATTTCGAGGTGGGCTCCGGCGCAGGTCCCGAGAGCGAGCGAGGCACGAACGTCGACATCCTGTGCTGGCTGGCAAGGCCGGAGCGCCAGTGTGTGTGGGGCTGTGGAAGGGCTGCCAGGGGAAGGCGAGGGCCAGCAACACCTGGGAGGCCTGGCACATTTTGTGTGGGAGCAGTCGCTGGACGTCTGCAATTTGGAGCTGGGCTCTGGCGCCGGCCCCGTGTGCGAGCGAGGCAAGAAAGTCGGCACCCTGAGCTGGCTTGTAAGGCCGGAGCCGCAGTGCGTGTGGGACTGTGGAAGGGCTGCCAGGGCAAGGCGAGGGCCAGCAACACCTGGGAGGCCTGGCACCTTTGGTGTGGGAGCAGTCGCTGGACGTCTGCAATTTGGAGCTGGGCTCCGGCCCCGACCCCGTGAGCGAGCGAGGCACGAACGTCGGCACCCTGAGCTGGCTGGCAAGGCCGGAGCGCCAGTGTGTGTGGGGCTGTGGAAGGGCTGCCAGGGGAAGGCGAGGGCCAGCAACACCTGGGAGGCCTGGCACCTTTGGTGTGGGAGCAGTCGCTGGACGTCTGCAATTTGGAGCTGGGCTCCGGCGCAGGTCCCGAGAGCGAGCGAGGCACGAACGTGGGCCCCCTGAGCTGGCTGGCAAGGCTGGAGCCGCAGTGTGTGTGGGGCTGTGGAAGGGCTGCCAGGGCAAGGCGAGGGCCAGCAACACCTGGGAGGCCTGGCACCTTTGGTGTGGGAGCAGTCGCTGGACGTCTGCAATTTGGAGCTGGGCTCCGGCGCCGGCCCCGTGAGCGAGCGAGGCACGAACGTCGGCACCCTGTACTGGCTGGCAAGGCCGGAGCTGCAGTGCGTGTGGGACTGTGGAAGGGCTGCCAGGGCAAGGCGAGGGCCAGCAACACCTGGGAGGCCTGGCACCTTTGGTGTGGGAGCAGTCGCTGGACCTTTGCAATTTGCAGCTGGGCTCTGGCGCCGGCCCCGTGAGCGAGCGAGGCAAGAACGTCGGCACCCTGAGCTGGCTGGCAAGGCCAGAGCCGCAGTGTGTGTGGGGCTGTCGAAGGGCTGCCAGGGCAAGGCGAGGGCCAGCAATACCTGGGAGGCCTGGCACCTTCCGTGTGGGAGCAATCGCTGGACGTTTGCAATTTTGAGCTAGGCTCCGGCGCAGGTCCCGAGAGCGAGCGAGGCACGAACGTGGGTACCCTGAGCTGGCTGGCAAGGCCGGAGCCGCAGTGTGTGTGGGGCTGTGGAAGGGCTGCCAGGGGAAGGCGAGGGCCAGCAACACCTGGGAGGCCTGGCACCTTTCGTGTGGGAGCAGTCGCTGGACGTTTGCAATTTCGAGGTGGGCTCTGGCGCAGGTCCCGAGAGCGAGCGAGGCACGAACGTCGACATCCTGAGCTGGCTGGCAAGGCCGGAGCCGCAGTGTGTGTGGGGCTGTGGAAGGGCTGCCAGGGCAAGGCGAGGGCCAGCAACACCTGGGAGGCCTGGCACCTTTGGTGTGGGAGCAGTCGCTGGACGTCTGCAATTTGGAGCTGGGCTCCGGCGCCGGCCCCGTGAGCGAGCGAGGCACGAAAGTCGGCACCCTGTACTGGCTGGCAAGGCCGGAGCTGCAGTGCGTGTGGGACTGTGGAAGGGCTGCCAGGGCAAGGCGAGGGACAGCAACACCTGGGAGGCCTGGCACCTTTGGTGTGGGAGCAGTCGCTGGACCTTTGCAATTTGCAGCTGGGCTCTGGCGCCGGCCCCGTGAGCGAGCGAGGCAAGAACGTCGGCACCCTGAGCTGGATGGCAAGGCCAGAGCCGCAGTGTGTGTGGGGCTGTGGAAGGGCTGCCAGGGCAAGGAGAGGGCCAGCAACACCTGGGAGGCCTGGCACCTTTGGTGTGGGAGCAGTCGCTGGACGTCTGCAATTTGGAGCTGCGCTCCGGCGCAGGTCCAGAGAGCGAGCAAGGCAAGAACGTGGGTACCCCGAGCTGGCTGGCAAGGACAGAGCCGCAGTGTGTGTGGGGCTGTGGAAGGGCTGCCAGGGGAAGGCGAGGGCCAGCAACACCTGGGAGGCCTGGCACCTTTCGTGTGGGAGCAGTCGCTGGATGTTTGCAATTTCGAGTTGGGATCCGGCGCCGGCCCCGTGAGCGAGCGAGGCACGAACGTCGGCACCCTGAGCTGGCTGGCAAGGCCGGAGCGCCAGTGTGTGTGGGGCTGTGGAAGGGCTGCCAGGGGAAGGCGAGGGCCAGCAACACCTGGGAGGCCTGGCACCTTTGGTGTGGGAGCAGTCGCTCGACGTTTGCAATTTCGAGCTGGGCTCCGGCGCAGGTCCCGACAGTGAGTGAGGCACGAACGTCGGCCCCCTGAGCTGGCTGGAAAGGCCGGAGCTCCAGTGCGTGTGGGGCTGTGGAAGGGCTGCCAGGGCAAGGCGAGGGCCAGCAACACCTGGGAGGCCTGGCACCTTTGGTGTGGGAGCAGTCGCTGGACGTCTGCAATTTGGAGCTGGGCTCCGGCGCAGGTCCAGAGAGCGAGCAAGGCAAGAACGTGGGTACCCCGAGCTGGCTGGCAAGGACAGAGCCGCAGTGCGTGTGGGGCTGTGGAAGGGCTGCCAGGGGAAGGCGAGGGCCAGCAACACCTGGGAGGCCTGGCACCTTTCGTGTGGGAGCAGTCGCTGGATGTTTGCAATTTCGAGTTGGGATCCGGCGCCGGCCCCGTGAGCGAGCGAGGCACGAACGTCGGCACCCTGAGCTGGCTGGCAAGGCCGGAGCGCCAGTGTGTGTGGGGCTGTGGAAGGGCTGCCAGGGGAAGGCAAGGGCCAGCAACACCTGGGAGGCCTGGCACCTTTGGTGTGGGAGCAGTCGCTGGACGTTTGCAATTTGGAGCTGGGCTCCGGCGCAGGTCCTGAGAGCGAGCGAGGCATGAACGTGGGCACCCTCAGCTGGCTGGCAAGGCCGGAGCCCCAGTGTGTGTGGGGCTGTGGAAGGGCTGCCAGGGGAAGGCGAGGGCCAGCAACACCTGGGAGGCCTGGCACCTTTGGTGTGGGAGCAGTCGCTGGACGTTTGCAATTTCGAGGTGGGCTCCGGCGCAGGTCCCGAGAGCGAGCGAGGCACGAACGTGGGCCCCCTGAGCTGGCTGGCAAGGCCGGAGCCCCAGTGTGTGTGGGGCTGTGGAAGGGCTGCCAGGGGAAGGCGAGGGCCAGCAACACCTGGGAGGCCTGGCACCTTTGGTGTGGGAGCAGTCGCTCGACGTTTGCAATTTCGAGCTGGGCTCCGGCGCAGGTCCCGACAGTGAGTGAGGCACGAACGTCGGCCCCCTGAGCTGGCTGGAAAGGGCGGAGCTCCAGTGCGTGTGGGACTGTGGAAGGGCTGCCAGGGCAAGGCGAGGGCCAGCAACACCTGGGAGGCCTGGCACCTTTGGTGTGGGAGCAGTCGCTGGACGTCTGCAATTTGGAGCTGGGCTCTGGCGCCGGCCCCGTGAGCGAGCAAGGCAAGAACGTGGGTACCCCGAGCTGGCTGGCAAGGACAGAGCCGCAGTGTGTGTGGGGCTGTGGAAGGGCTGCCAGGGGAAGGCGAGGGCCAGCAACACCTGGGAGGCCTGGCACCTTTCGTGTGGGAGCAGTCGCTGGATGTTTGCAATTTCGAGTTGGGATCCGGCGCCGGCCCCGTGAGCGAGCGAGGCACGAACGTCGGCACCCTGAGCTGGCTGGCAAGGCCGGAGCGCCAGTGTGTGTGGGGCTGTGGAAGGGCTGCCAGGGGAAGGCAAGGGCCAGCAACACCTGGGAGGCCTGGCACCTTTGGTGTGGGAGCAGTCGCTGGACGTTTGCAATTTGGAGCTGGGCTCCGGCGCAGGTCCTGAGAGCGAGCGAGGCATGAACGTGGGCACCCTCAGCTGGCTGGCAAGGCCGGAGCCCCAGTGTGTGTGGGGCTGTGGAAGGGCTGCCAGGGGAAGGCGAGGGCCAGCAACACCTGGGAGGCCTGGCACCTTTGGTGTGGGAGCAGTCGCTGGACGTTTGCAATTTCGAGGTGGGCTCCGGCGCAGGTCCCGAGAGCGAGCGAGGCACGAACGTGGGCCCCCTGAGCTGGCTGGCAAGGCCGGAGCCGCAGTGTGTGTGGGGCTGTGGAAGGGCTGCCAGGGGAAGGCGAGGGCCAGCAACACCTGGGAGGCCTGGCACCTTTGGTGTGGGAGCAGTCGCTCGACGTTTGCAATTTCGAGCTGGGCTCCGGCGCAGGTCCCGACAGTGAGTGAGGCACGAACGTCGGCCCCCTGAGCTGGCTGGAAAGGCCGGAGCTCCAGTGCGTGTGGGACTGTGGAAGGGCTGCCAGGGCAAGGCGAGGGCCAGCAACACCTGGGAGGCCTGGCACCTTTGGTGTGGGAGCAGTCGCTGGACGTCTGCAATTTGGAGCTGGGCTCTGGCGCCGGCCCCGTGTGCGAGCGAGGCAATAATGTCGGCACCCTGAGCTGGCTGGCAAGGCCGGAGCCGCAGTGCGTGTGGGACTGTGGAAGGGCTGCCAGGGCAAGGCGAGGGCCAGCAACACCTGGGAGGCCTGGCACCTTTGGTGTGGGAGCAGTCGCTGGACGTCTGCAATTTGGAGCTGGGCTCCGGCACCGACCCCGTGAGCGAGCGAGGCACGAACGTCGGCACCCTGAGCTGGCTGGCAAGGCCGGAGCGCCAGTGTGTGTGGGGCTGTGGAAGGGCTGCCAGGGCAAGGCGAGGGCCAGCAACACCTGGGAGGCCTGGCACCTTTGGTGTGGGAGCAGTCGCTGGACGTCTGCAATTTGGAGCTGGGCTCCGGCGCAGGTCCCGAGAGCGAGCGAGGCACGAACGTGGGTACCCTGAGCTGGCTGGCAAGGCTGGAGCCGCAGTGTGTGTGGGGCTGTGGAAGGGCTGCCATGGCAAGGCGAGGGCCAGCAACACCTGGGAGGCCTGGCACCTTTGGTGTGGGAGCAGTCGCTGGACCTTTGAAATTTGGAGCTGGGCTCTGGCGCCGGCCCCGTGAGCGAGCGAGGCAAGAACGTCGGCACCCTGAGCTGGCTGGCAAGGCCAGAGCCGCAGTGTGTGTGGGGCTGTCGAAGGGCTGCCAGGGCAAGGCGAGGGCCAGCAACACCTGGGAGGCCTGGCACCTTACGTGTGGGAGCAGTCGCTGGACGTCTGCAATTTGGAGCTGGGCTCCGGCGCCGGCCCCGTGAGCGAGCGAGGCACGAACGTCGGCACCCTGAGCTGGCTGGCAAGGCCGGAGCGCCAGTGTGTGGGGGGCTGTGGAACGGCTGCCAGGGGAAGGCGAGGGCCAGCAACACCTGGGAGGCCTGGCACCTTTGGTGTGGGAGCAGTTGCTGTACGTTTGCAATTTCGAGCTGGGCTCCGGCCCCGGCACCGTGAGCGAGCGAGGCACGAACGTCAGCACCCTGAGCTGGCTGGCAAGGCCGGAGCCCCAGTGTATGTGGGGCTGTGGAAGGGCTGCCAGGGGAAGGCGAGGGCCAGCAACACCTGGGAGGCCTGGCACCTTTGGTGTGGGAGCAGGTGCTGGAAGTTTGCAATTTTCAGGTGGGCTCTGGCGCAGGTCCCGAGAGCGAGCGAGGCACGAACGTCAACATCCTGAGCTGGCTGGCAAGGCCGGAGCCCCAGTGTGTGTGGGGCTGTGGAAGGGCTGCCAGGGGAAGGCGAGGGCCAGCAACACCTGGGAGGCCTGGCACCTTTGGTGTGGGAGCAGTCGCTGGACGTTTGCAATTTCGAGCTAGGCTCCGGCGCAGGTCCCGAGAGCGAGCGAGGCACGAATATCCGCCCCCTGAGCTGGCTGGCAAGGCTGGAGCCGCAGTGTGTGTGGGGCTGTGGAAGGGCTGCCAGGGCAAGGCGAGGGCCAGCAACACCTGGGAGGCCTGGCACCTTTGGTGTGGGAGCAGTCGCTGGACGTCTGCAATTTGGAGCTGGGCTCCGGCGCCGGCCCCGTGAGCGAGCGAGGCACGAAAGTCGGCACCCTGTACTGGCTGGCAAGGCCGGAGCTGCAGTGCGTGTGGGACTGTGGAAGGGCTGCCAGGGCAAGGCGAGGGACAGCAACACCTGGGAGGCCTGGCACCTTTGGTGTGGGAGCAGTCGCTGGACCTTTGCAATTTGCAGCTGGGCTCTGGCGCCGGCCCCGTGAGCGAGCGAGGCAAGAACGTCGGCACCCTGAGCTGGATGGCAAGGCCAGAGCCGCAGTGTGTGTGGGGCTGTGGAAGGGCTGCCAGGGCAAGGCGAGGGCCAGCAACACCTGGGAGGCCTGGCACCTTTGGTGTGGGAGCAGTCGCTGGACGTCTGCAATTTGGAGCTGCGCTCCGGCGCAGGTCCAGAGAGCGAGCAAGGCAAGAACGTGGGTACCCCGAGCTGGCTGGCAAGGACAGAGCCGCAGTGTGTGTGGGGCTGTGGAAGGGCTGCCAGGGGAAGGCGAGGGCCAGCAACACCTGGGAGGCCTGGCACCTTTCGTGTGGGAGCAGTCGCTGGATGTTTGCAATTTCGAGTTGGGATCCGGCGCCGGCCCCGTGAGCGAGCGAGGCACGAACGTCGGCACCCTGAGCTGGCTGGCAAGGCCGGAGCGCCAGTGTGTGTGGGGCTGTGGAAGGGCTGCCAGGGGAAGGCAAGGGCCAGCAACACCTGGGAGGCCTGGCACCTTTGGTGTGGGAGCAGTCGCTGGACGTTTGCAATTTGGAGCTGGGCTCCGGCGCAGGTCCTGAGAGCGAGCGAGGCATGAACGTGGGCACCCTCAGCTGGCTGGCAAGGCCGGAGCCGCAGTGTGTGTGGGGCTGTGGAAGGGCTGCCAGGGGAAGGCGAGGGCCAGCAACACCTGGGAGGCCTGGCACCTTTGGTGTGGGAGCAGTCGCTGGACGTTTGCAATTTCGAGGTGGGCTCCGGCGCAGGTCCCGAGAGCGAGCGAGGCACGAACGTGGGCCCCCTGAGCTGGCTGGCAAGGCCGGAGCCGCAGTGTGTGTGGGGCTGTGGAAGGGCTGCCAGGGGAAGGCGAGGGCCAGCAACACCTGGGAGGCCTGGCACCTTTGGTGTGGGAGCAGTCGCTCGACGTTTGCAATTTCGAGCTGGGCTCCGGCGCAGGTCCCGACAGTGAGTGAGGCACGAACGTCGGCCCCCTGAGCTGGCTGGAAAGGCCGGAGCTCCAGTGCGTGTGGGGCTGTGGAAGGGCTGCCAGGGCAAGGCGAGGGCCAGCAACACCTGGGAGGCCTGGCACCTTTGGTGTGGGAGCAGTCGCTGGACGTTTGCAATTTGGAGCTGGGCTCCGGCGCAGGTCCAGAGAGCGAGCAAGGCAAGAACGTGGGTACCCCGAGCTGGCTGGCAAGGACAGAGCCGCAGTGCGTGTGGGGCTGTGGAAGGGCTGCCAGGGGAAGGCGAGGGCCAGCAACACCTGGGAGGCCTGGCACCTTTCGTGTGGGAGCAGTCGCTGGATGTTTGCAATTTCGAGTTGGGATCCGGCGCCGGCCCCGTGAGCGAGCGAGGCACGAACGTCGGCACCCTGAGCTGGCTGGCAAGGCCGGAGCGCCAGTGTGTGTGGGGCTGTGGAAGGGCTGCCAGGGGAAGGCAAGGGCCAGCAACACCTGGGAGGCCTGGCACCTTTGGTGTGGGAGCAGTCGCTGGACGTTTGCAATTTGGAGCTGGGCTCCGGCGCAGGTCCTGAGAGCGAGCGAGGCATGAACGTGGGCACCCTCAGCTGGCTGGCAAGGCCGGAGCCCCAGTGTGTGTGGGGCTGTGGAAGGGCTGCCAGGGGAAGGCGAGGGCCAGCAACACCTGGGAGGCCTGGCACCTTTGGTGTGGGAGCAGTCGCTGGACGTTTGCAATTTCGAGGTGGGCTCCGGCGCAGGTCCCGAGAGCGAGCGAGGCACGAACGTGGGCCCCCTGAGCTGGCTGGCAAGGCCGGAGCCCCAGTGTGTGTGGGGCTGTGGAAGGGCTGCCAGGGGAAGGCGAGGGCCAGCAACACCTGGGAGGCCTGGCACCTTTGGTGTGGGAGCAGTCGCTCGACGTTTGCAATTTCGAGCTGGGCTCCGGCGCAGGTCCCGACAGTGAGTGAGGCACGAACGTCGGCCCCCTGAGCTGGCTGGAAAGGGCGGAGCTCCAGTGCGTGTGGGACTGTGGAAGGGCTGCCAGGGCAAGGCGAGGGCCAGCAACACCTGGGAGGCCTGGCACCTTTGGTGTGGGAGCAGTCGCTGGACGTCTGCAATTTGGAGCTGGGCTCTGGCGCCGGCCCCGTGAGCGAGCAAGGCAAGAACGTGGGTACCCCGAGCTGGCTGGCAAGGACAGAGCCGCAGTGTGTGTGGGGCTGTGGAAGGGCTGCCAGGGGAAGGCGAGGGCCAGCAACACCTGGGAGGCCTGGCACCTTTCGTGTGGGAGCAGTCGCTGGATGTTTGCAATTTCGAGTTGGGATCCGGCGCCGGCCCCGTGAGCGAGCGAGGCACGAACGTCGGCACCCTGAGCTGGCTGGCAAGGCCGGAGCGCCAGTGTGTGTGGGGCTGTGGAAGGGCTGCCAGGGGAAGGCAAGGGCCAGCAACACCTGGGAGGCCTGGCACCTTTGGTGTGGGAGCAGTCGCTGGACGTTTGCAATTTGGAGCTGGGCTCCGGCGCAGGTCCTGAGAGCGAGCGAGGCATGAACGTGGGCACCCTCAGCTGGCTGGCAAGGCCGGAGCCCCAGTGTGTGTGGGGCTGTGGAAGGGCTGCCAGGGGAAGGCGAGGGCCAGCAACACCTGGGAGGCCTGGCACCTTTGGTGTGGGAGCAGTCGCTGGACGTTTGCAATTTCGAGGTGGGCTCCGGCGCAGGTCCCGAGAGCGAGCGAGGCACGAACGTGGGCCCCCTGAGCTGGCTGGCAAGGCCGGAGCCGCAGTGTGTGTGGGGCTGTGGAAGGGCTGCCAGGGGAAGGCGAGGGCCAGCAACACCTGGGAGGCCTGGCACCTTTGGTGTGGGAGCAGTCGCTCGACGTTTGCAATTTCGAGCTGGGCTCCGGCGCAGGTCCCGACAGTGAGTGAGGCACGAACGTCGGCCCCCTGAGCTGGCTGGAAAGGCCGGAGCTCCAGTGCGTGTGGGACTGTGGAAGGGCTGCCAGGGCAAGGCGAGGGCCAGCAACACCTGGGAGGCCTGGCACCTTTGGTGTGGGAGCAGTCGCTGGACGTCTGCAATTTGGAGCTGGGCTCTGGCGCCGGCCCCGTGTGCGAGCGAGGCAATAATGTTGGCACCCTGAGCTGGCTGGCAAGGCCGGAGCCGCAGTGCGTGTGGGACTGTGGAAGGGCTGCCAGGGCAAGGCGAGGGCCAGCAACACCTGGGAGGCCTGGCACCTTTGGTGTGGGAGCAGTCGCTGGACGTCTGCAATTTGGAGCTGGGCTCCGGCACCGACCCCGTGAGCGAGCGAGGCACGAACGTCGGCACCCTGAGCTGGCTGGCAAGGCCGGAGCGCCAGTGTGTGTGGGGCTGTGGAAGGGCTGCCAGGGCAAGGCGAGGGCCAGCAACACCTGGGAGGCCTGGCACCTTTGGTGTGGGAGCAGTCGCTGGACGTCTGCAATTTGGAGCTGGGCTCCGGCGCAGGTCCCGAGAGCGAGCGAGGCACGAACGTGGGCCCCCTGAGCTGGCTGGCAAGGCTGGAGCCGCAGTGTGTGTGGGGCTGTGGAAGGGCTGCCAGGGCAAGGCGAGGGCCAGCAACACCTGGGAGGCCTGGCACCTTTGGTGTGGGAGCAGTCGCTGGACGTCTGCAATTTGGAGCTGGGCTCCAGCGCCGGCCCCGTGAGCGAGCGAGGCACGAACGTCGGCACCCTGTACTGGTTGGCAAGGCAGGAGCTGCAGTGCGTGTGGGGCTGTGGAAGGGCTGCCATGGCAAGGCGAGGGCCAGCAACACCTGGGAGGCCTGGCACCTTTGGTGTGGGAGCAGTCGCTGGACCTTTGAAATTTGGAGCTGGGCTCTGGCGCCGGCCCCGTGAGCGAGCGAGGCAAGAACGTCGGCACCCTGAGCTGGCTGGCAAGGCCAGAGCCGCAGTGTGTGTGGGGCTGTCGAAGGGCTGCCAGGGCAAGGCGAGGGCCAGCAACACCTGGGAGGCCTGGCACCTTACGTGTGGGAGCAGTCGCTGGACGTCTGCAATTTGGAGCTGGGCTCCGGCGCCGGCCCCGTGAGCGAGCGAGGCACGAACGTCGGCACCCTGAGCTGGCTGGCAAGGCCGGAGCGCCAGTGTGTGGGGGGCTGTGGAACGGCTGCCAGGGGAAGGCGAGGGCCAGCAACACCTGGGAGGCCTGGCACCTTTGGTGTGGGAGCAGTTGCTGTACGTTTGCAATTTCGAGCTGGGCTCCGGCCCCGGCACCGTGAGCGAGCGAGGCACGAACGTCAGCACCCTGAGCTGGCTGGCAAGGCCGGAGCCCCAGTGTATGTGGGGCTGTGGAAGGGCTGCCAGGGGAAGGCGAGGGCCAGCAACACCTGGGAGGCCTGGCACCTTTGGTGTGGGAGCAGGTGCTGGAAGTTTGCAATTTTCAGGTGGGCTCTGGCGCAGGTCCCGAGAGCGAGCGAGGCACGAACGTCGACATCCTGAGCTGGCTGGCAAGGCCGGAGCCCCAGTGTGTGTGGGGCTGTGGAAGGGCTGCCAGGGGAAGGCGAGGGCCAGCAACACCTGGGAGGCCTGGCACCTTTGGTGTGGGAGCAGTCGCTGGACGTTTGCAATTTCGAGCTAGGCTCCGGCGCAGGTCCCGAGAGCGAGCGAGGCACGAATATCCGCCCCCTGAGCTGGCTGGCAAGGCTGGAGCCGCAGTGTGTGTGGGGCTGTGGAAGGGCTGCCAGGGCAAGGCGAGGGCCAGCAACACCTGGGAGGCCTGGCACCTTTGGTGTGGGAGCAGTCGCTGGACATTTGCAGTTTCGAGCTGGGCTCCGGCCCCGGCACCGTGAGCGAGCGAGGCATGAACGTCGACATCCTGAGCTGGCTGGCAAGGCCGGAGCTCCAGTGTGTGTGGGGCTGTGGAAGGGCTGCCAGGGCAAGGCGAGGGCCAGCAACACCTGGGAGGCCTGGCACCTTTGGTGTGGGAGCAGTCGCTGGACGTTTGCAATTTCGAGGTGGGCTCCGGCGCAGGTCCCGAGAGCGAGCGAGGCACGAACGTCGGCACCCTGAGCTGGCTGGCAAGGCCGGAGCTGCAGTGCGTGTGGGGCTGTGGAAGGGCTGCCAGGGAAAGGCGAGGGCCAGCAACACCTGGGAGGCCTGGCACCTTTGGTGTGGGAGCAGTCGCTGGACGTTTGCAATTTGGAGCTGGGCTCCGGCGCCGGCCCCGTGTGCGAGCGAGGCAAGAACGTCAGCACCCTGAGCTGGCTGGCAAGGCCGGAGCCCCAGTGTGTGTGGGGCTGTGGAAGGGCTGCCAGGGGAAGGCGAGGGCCAGCAACACCTGGGAGGCCTGGCACCTTTGGTGTGGGAGCAGTCGCTGGACGTTTGCAATTTCGAGGTGGGCTCCGGCGCAGTTCCCGAGAGCGAGCGAGGCACGAACGTCGGCACCCTGAGCTGGCTGGCAAGGCCAGAGCCCCAGTGTGTGTGGGGCTGTCGAAGGGCTGCCAGGGCAAGGCGAGGGCCAGCAACACCTGGGAGGCCTGGCACCTTTGGTGTGGGAGCAATTGCTGGACGTTTGCAATTTTGAGCTAGGCTCCGGCGCAGGTCCCGAGAGCGAGCGAGGCACGAACGTGGGCACCCTGAGCTGGCTGGCAAGGCCGGAGCTCCAGTGTGTGTGGGGCTGTGGAAGGGCTGCCAGGGCAAGGCGAGGGCCAGCAACACCTGGGAGGCCTGGCACATTTTGTGTGGGAGCAGTCGCTGGACGTTTGCAATTTGGAGCTGGGCTCCGGCGCCGGCCCCGTGAGCGAGTGAGGCAAGAACGTCAGCACCCTGAGGTGGCTGGCAAGGCCGGAGCCCCAGTGTGTGTGGGGCTGTGGAAGGGCTGCCAGGGCAAGGCGAGGGCCAGCAACACCTGGGAGGCCTGGCACCTTTGGTGTGGGAGCAGTCGTTGGACGTTTGCAATTTGGAGCTGGGCTCCGGCGCAGGTCCCGAGAGCGAGCGAGGCACGAACGTCGACATCCTGAGCTGGCTGGCAAGGCCAGAGCCCCAGTGTGTGTGGGGCTGTCGAAGGGCTGCCAGGGCAAGGCGAGGGCCAGCAACACCTGGGAGGCCTGGCACCTTCCGTGTGGGAGCAGTCGCTGGACGTTTGCAATTTGGAGCTGGGCTCTGGCGCCGGCCCCGTGAGCGAGCGAGGCAAGAACGTCGGCACCCTGAGCTGGCTGGCAAGGCCAGAGCCCCAGTGTGTGTGGGGCTGTCGAAGGGCTGCCAGGGCAAGGCGAGGGCCAGCAACACCTGGGAGGCCTGGCACCTTTGGTGTGGGAGCAGTTGCTGTACGTTTGCAATTTCGAGCTGGGCTCCGGCCCCGGCACCGTGAGCGAGCGAGGCACGAACGTCAGCACCCTGAGCTGGCTGGCAAGGCCGGAGCCCCAGTGTATGTGGGGCTGTGGAAGGGCTGCCAGGGGAAGGCGAGGGCCAGCAACACCTGGGAGGCCTGGCACCTTTGGTGTGGGAGCAGGTGCTGGAAGTTTGCAATTTTCAGGTGGGCTCTGGCGCAGGTCCCGAGAGCGAGCGAGGCACGAACGTCGACATCCTGAGCTGGCTGGCAAGGCCGGAGCCGCAGTGTGTGTGGGGCTGTGGAAGGGCTGCCAGGGGAAGGCGAGGGCCAGCAACACCTGGGAGGCCTGGCACCTTTGGTGTGGGAGCAGTCGCTGGACGTTTGCAATTTCGAGCTAGGCTCCGGCGCAGGTCCCGAGAGCGAGCGAGGCACGAATATCCGCCCCCTGAGCTGGCTGGCAAGGCTGGAGCCGCAGTGTGTGTGGGGCTGTGGAAGGGCTGCCAGGGCAAGGCGAGGGCCAGCAACACCTGGGAGGCCTGGCACCTTTGGTGTGGGAGCAGTCGCTGGACGTTTGCAGTTTCGAGCTGGGCTCCGGCCCCGGCACCGTGAGCGAGCGAGGCATGAACGTCGACATCCTGAGCTGGCTGGCAAGGCCGGAGCTCCAGTGTGTGTGGGGCTGTGGAAGGGCTGCCAGGGCAAGGCGAGGGCCAGCAACACCTGGGAGGCCTGGCACCTTTGGTGTGGGAGCAGTCGCTGGACGTTTGCAATTTCGAGGTGGGCTCCGGCGCAGGTCCCGAGAGCGAGCGAGGCACGAACGTCGGCACCCTGAGCTGGCTGGCAAGGCCGGAGCTGCAGTGCGTGTGGGGCTGTGGAAGGGCTGCCAGGGAAAGGCGAGGGCCAGCAACACCTGGGAGGCCTGGCACCTTTGGTGTGGGAGCAGTCGCTGGACGTTTGCAATTTGGAGCTGGGCTCCGGCGCCGGCCCCGTGTGCGAGCGAGGCAAGAACGTCAGCACCCTGAGCTGGCTGGCAAGGCCGGAGCCCCAGTGTGTGTGGGGCTGTGGAAGGGCTGCCAGGGGAAGGCGAGGGCCAGCAACACCTGGGAGGCCTGGCACCTTTGGTGTGGGAGCAGTCGCTGGACGTTTGCAATTTCGAGGTGGGCTCCGGCGCAGTTCCCGACAGCGAGCGAGGCACGAACGTCGGCACCCTGAGCTGGCTGGCAAGGCCAGAGCCCCAGTGTGTGTGGGGCTGTCGAAGGGCTGCCAGGGCAAGGCGAGGGCCAGCAACACCTGGGAGGCCTGGCACCTTTGGTGTGGGAGCAATTGCTGGACGTTTGCAATTTTGAGCTAGGCTCCGGCGCAGGTCCCGAGAGCGAGCGAGGCACGAACGTGGGCACCCTGAGCTGGCTGGCAAGGCCGGAGCTCCAGTGTGTGTGGGGCTGTGGAAGGGCTGCCAGGGCAAGGCGAGGGCCAGCAACACCTGGGAGGCCTGGCACATTTTGTGTGGGAGCAGTCGCTGGACGTTTGCAATTTGGAGCTGGGCTCCGGCGCCGGCCCCGTGAGCGAGTGAGGCAAGAACGTCAGCACCCTGAGCTGGCTGGCAAGGCCGGAGCCCCAGTGTGTGTGGGGCTGTGGAAGGGCTGCCAGGGCAAGGCGAGGGCCAGCAACACCTGGGAGGCCTGGCACCTTTGGTGTGGGAGCAGTCGTTGGACGTTTGCAATTTCGAGGTGGGCTCCGGCGCAGGTCCCGAGAGCGAGCGAGGCACGAACGTCGACATCCTGAGCTGGCTGGCAAGGCCAGAGCCCCAGTGTGTGTGGGGCTGTCGAAGGGCTGCCAGGGCAAGGCGAGGGCCAGCAACACCTGGGAGGCCTGGCACATTTTGTGTGGGAGCAGTCGCTGGACGTTTGCAATTTGGAGCTGGGCTCCGGCGCCGGCGCCGTGTGCGAGCGAGGCAAGAACGTCAGCACCCTGAGCTGGCTGGCAAGGCCGGAGCCCCAGTGTGTGTGGGGCTGTGGAAGGGCTGCCAGGGGAAGGCGAGGGCCAGCAACACCTGGGAGGCCTGGCACCTTTGGTGTGGGAGCAGTCGCTGGACGTTTGCAATTTCGAGGTGGGCTCCGGCGCAGGTCCCGAGAGCGAGCGAGGCACGAACGTGGGCACCCTGAGCTGGCTGGCAAGGCCGGAGCCGCAGTGTGTGTGGGGCTGTGGAAGGGCTGCCAGGGCAAGGCGAGGGCCAGCAACACCTGGGAGGCCTGGCACCTTTGGTGTGGGAGCAGTCGCTGGACGTCTGCAATTTGGAGCTGGGCTCCGGCGCAGGTCCCGAGAGCGAGCGAGGCACGAACGTCGACATCCTGAGCTGTCTGGCAAGGCCGGAGCTGCAGTGCGTGTGGGGCTGTGGAAGGGCTGCCAGGGCAAGGCGAGGGCCAGCAACACCTGGGAGGCCTGGCACCTTCCGTGTGGGAGCAATTGCTGGACGTTTGCAATTTCGAGGTGGGCTCCGGCGCAGGTCCCGAGAGCGAGCGAGGCAAGAACGTCGGCACCCTGAGCTGGCTGGCAAGGCCGGAGCCCCAGTGTGTGTGGGGCTGTGGAAGGGCTGCCAGGGGAAGGCGAGGGCCAGCAACACCTGGGAGGCCTGGCACCTTTGGTGTGGGAGCAGTCGCTGGACGTTTGCAATTTCGAGGTGGGCTCCGGCGCAGGTCCCGAGAGCGAGCGAGGCACGAACGTCGACATCCTGAGCTGGCTGGCAAGGCCAGAGCCCCAGTGTGTGTGGGGCTGTCGAAGGGCTGCCAGGGGAAGGCGAGGGCCAGCAACACCTGGGAGGCCTGGCACATTTTGTGTGGGAGCAGTCGCTGGACGTTTGCAATTTGGAGCTGGGCTCCGGCGCCGGCGCCGTGTGCGAGCGAGGCAAGAACTTCAGCACCCTGAGCTGGCTGGCAAGGCCGGAGCCCCAGTGCGTGTGGGGCTGTGGAAGGGCTGCCAGGGCAAGGCGAGGGCCAGCAACACCTGGGAGGCCTGGCACATTTTGTGTGGGAGCAGTCGCTGGACATTTGCAATTTCGAGGTGGGCTCCGGCGCAGGTCCCGAGAGCGAGCGAGGCACGAACGTCGACATCCTGAGCTGTCTGGCAAGGCCGGAGCTGCAGTGCGTGTGGGGCTGTGGAAGGGCTGGCAGGGCAAGGCGAGGGCCAGCAACACCTGGGAGGCCTGGCACCTTTGGTGTGGGAGCAGTCGCTGGACGTTTGCAATTTCGAGGTGGGCTGCGGCGCAGGTCCCGAGAGCGAGCGAGGCAAGAACGTCGGCACCCTGAGCTGGCTGGCAAGGCCAGAGCCGCAGTGTGTGGGGGGCTGTGGAAGGGCTGCCAGGGCAAGGCGAGGGCCAGCAACACCTGGGAGGCCTGGCACCTTCCGTGTGGGAGCAATTGCTGGACGTTTGCAATTTCGAGCTGGGCTCCGGCCCCGGCACCGTGAGCGAGCAAGGCACGAACGTGGGCACCCTCAGCTGGCTGGCAAGGCCGGAGCTCCAGTGTGTGTGGGGCTGTGGAAGGGCTGCCAGGGCAAGGCGAGGGCCAGCAACACCTGGGAGGCCTGGCACCTTTGGTGTGGAAGCAGTCGCTGGACGTTTGCAATTTCGAGGTGGGCTCCGGCCCCGGCCCCGTGAGCGAGCGAGGCACGAACGTCGACATCCTGAGCTGGCTGGCAAGGCCGGAGCCCCAGTGCGTGTGGGGCTGTGGAAGGGCTGCCAGGGGAAGGCGAGGGCCAGCAACACCTGGGAGGCCTGGCACCTTTGGTGTGGGAGCAGTCGCTGGACGTTTGCAATTTCGAGGTGGGCTCCGGCGCAGGTCCCGAGAGCGAGCGAGGCAAGAATGTCGGCCCCCTGAGCTGGCTGGCAAGGCCGGAGCCCCAGTGTGTGTGGGGCTGTGGAAGGGCTGCCAGGGGAAGGCGAGGGCCAGCAACACCTGGGAGGCCTGGCACCTTTCGTGTGGGAGCAGTCGCTGGACGTTTGCAGTTTCGAGGTGGGCTGCGGCGCAGGTCCCGAGAGCGAGCGAGGCAAGAACGTCGGCACCCTGAGCTGGCTGGCAAGGCCAGAGCCCCAGTGTGTGTGGGGCTGTCGAAGGGCTGCCAGGGCAAGGCGAGGGCCAGCAACACCTGGGAGGCCTGGCACCTTTGGTGTGGGAGCAGTCGCTGGACGTTTGCAATTTCAAGGTGGGCTCCGGCGCAGGTCCCGAGAGCGTGCGAGGCACGAACGTCGACATCCTGAGCTGGCTGGCAAGGCCGGAGCTGCAGTGCGTGTGGGGCTGTGGAAGGGCTGGCAGGGCAAGGCGAGGGCCAGCAACACCTGGGAGGCCTGGCACCTTTGGTGTGGGAGCAGTCGCTGGACGTTTGCAATTTCGAGCTGGGCTCCGGCGCAGGTCCCGAGAGCGAGCGAGGCAAGAACGTCGGCACCCTGAGCTGGCTGGCAAGGCCAGAGCCGCAGTGTGTGTGGGGCTGTGGAAGGGCTGCCAGGGCAAGGCGAGGGCCAGCAACACCTGGGAGGCCTGGCACCTTCCGTGTGGGAGCAATTGCTGGACGTTTGCAATTTCGAGGTGGGCTCCGGCGCAGGTCCCGAGAGCGAGCGAGGCACGAATGTCGGCACCCTGAGCTGGCTGGCAAGGCCGGAGCCCCAGTGTGTGTGGGGCTGTGGAAGGGCTGCCAGGGCAAGGCGAGGGCCAGCAACACCTGGGAGGCCTGGCACCTTTGGTGTGGGAGCAGTCGCTGGACGTTTGCAGTTTCGAGCTGGGCTCCGGCCCCGGCACCGTGAGCGAGCGAGGCACGAACGTGGGCACCCTCAGCTGGCTGGCAAGGCCGGAGCTCCAGTGTGTGTGGGGCTGTGGAAGGGCTGCCAGGGCAAGGCGAGGGCCAGCAACACCTGGGAGGCCTGGCACCTTTGGTGTGGGAGCAGTCGCTGGACGTTTGCAATTTCGAGGTGGGCTCCGGCCCCGGCCCCGTGAGCGAGCGAGGCACGAACGTCGACATCCTGAGCTGGCTGGCAAGGCCGGAGCCCCAGTGCGTGTGGGGCTGTGGAAGGGCTGCCAGGGGAAGGCGAGGGCCAGCAACACCTGGGAGGCCTGGCACCTTTGGTGTGGGAGCAGTCGCTGGACGTTTGCAATTTCGAGGTGGGCTGCGGCGCAGTTCCCGAGAGCGAGCGAGGCACGAACGTCGACATCCTGAGCTGGCTGGCAAGGCCGGAGCCCCAGTGTGTGTGGGGCTGTGGAAGGGCAGCCAGGGGAAGGCGAGGGCCAGCAACACCTGGGAGGCCTGGCACCTTTGGTGTGGGAGCAGTCGCTGGACGTTTGCAATTTCGAGGTGGGCTGCGGCGCAGGTCCCGAGAGCGAGCGAGGCAAGAATGTCGGCACCCTGAGCTGGCTGGCAAGTCCGGAGCTGCAGTGCGTGTGGGGCTGTGGAAGGGCTGGCAGGGCAAGGCGAGGGCCAGCAACACCTGGGAGGCCTGGCACCTTTGGTGTGGGAGCAGTCGCTGGACGTTTGCAATTTCGAGCTGGGCTCCGGCGCAGGTCCAGAGAGCGAGCGAGGCACGAATGTCGGCACCCTGAGCTGGCTGGCAAGGCCGGAGCCCCAGTGTGTGTGGGGCTGTGGAAGGGCTGCCAGGGCAAGGCGAGGGCCAGCAACACCTGGGAGGCCTGGCACCTTTCGTGTGGGAGCAGTCGCTGGACGTTTGCAGTTTCGAGCTGGGCTGCGGCGCAGGTCCCGAGAGCGAGCGAGGCAAGAACGTCGGCACCCTGAGCTGGCTGGCAAGGCCAGAGCCCCAGTGTGTGTGGGGCTGTGGAAGGGCTGCCAGGGCAAGGCGAGGGCCAGCAACACCTGGGAGGCCTGGCACCTTTGGTGTGGGAGCAGTCGCTGGACGTTTGCAATTTCGAGGTGGGCTCCGGCGCAGGTCCCGAGAGCGAGCGAGGCACGAACGTCGACATCCTGAGCTGGCTGGCAAGGCCGGAGCCCCAGTGTGTGTGGGGCTGTGGAAGGGCTGGCAGGGGAAGGCGAGGGCCAGCAACACCTGGGAGGCCTGGCACCTTTGGTGTGAGAGCAGTCGCTGGACGTTTGCAGTTTCGAGCTGGGCTCCGGCCCCGGCACCGTGAGCGAGCGAGGCACGAACGTGGGCACCCTGAGCTGGCTGGCAAGGCCGGAGCTCCAGTGTGTGTGGGGCTGTGGAAGGGCTGCCAGGGCAAGGCGAGGGCCAGCAACACCTGGGAGGCCTGGCACCTTTGGTGTGGGAGCAGTCGCTGGACGTTTGCAATTTCGAGGTGGGCTGCGGCGCAGGTCCCGAGAGCGAGCGAGGCACGAACGTCGACATCCTGAGCTGGCTGGCAAGGCCAGAGCCCCAGTGTGTGTGGGGCTGTCGAAGGGCTGCCAGGGGAAGGCGAGGGCCAGCAACACCTGGGAGGCCTGGCACATTTTGTGTGGGAGCAGTCGCTGGACGTTTGCAATTTGGAGCTGGGCTCCGGCGCCGGCGCCGTGTGCGAGCGAGGCAAGAACTTCAGCACCCTGAGCTGGCTGGCAAGGCCGGAGCCCCAGTGCGTGTGGGGCTGTGGAAGGGCTGCCAGGGGAAGGCGAGGGCCAGCAACACCTGGGAGGCCTGGCACCTTCCGTGTGGGAGCAATTGCTGGACGTTTGCAATTTCGAGGTGGGCTCCGGCGCAGGTCCCGAGAGCGAGCGAGGCACGAATGTCGGCACCCTGAGCTGGCTGGCAAGGCCGGAGCCCCAGTGTGTGTGGGGCTGTGGAAGGGCTGCCAGGGCAAGGCGAGGGCCAGCAACACCTGGGAGGCCTGGCACCTTTGGTGTGGGAGCAGTCGCTGGACGTTTGCAGTTTCGAGCTGGGCTCCGGCCCCGGCACCGTGAGCGAGCGAGGCACGAACGTGGGCACCCTCAGCTGTCTGGCAAGGCCGGAGCTCCAGTGTGTGTGGGGCTGTGGAAGGGCTGCCAGGGCAAGGCGAGGGCCAGCAACACCTGGGAGGCCTGGCACCTTTGGTGTGGGAGCAGTCGCTGGACGTTTGCAATTTCGAGGTGGGCTCCGGCCCCGGCCCCGTGAGCGAGCGAGGCACGAACGTCGACATCCTGAGCTGGCTGGCAAGGCCGGAGCCCCAGTGCGTGTGGGGCTGTGGAAGGGCTGCCAGGGGAAGGCGAGGGCCAGCAACACCTGGGAGGCCTGGCACCTTTGGTGTGGGAGCAGTCGCTGGACGTTTGCAATTTCGAGGTGGGCTGCGGCGCAGTTCCCGAGAGCGAGCGAGGCACGAACGTCGACATCCTGAGCTGGCTGGCAAGGCCGGAGCCGCAGTGTGTGTGGGGCTGTGGAAGGGCAGCCAGGGGAAGGCGAGGGCCAGCAACACCTGGGAGGCCTGGCACCTTTGGTGTGGGAGCAGTCGCTGGACGTTTGCAATTTCGAGGTGGGCTGCGGCGCAGGTCCCGAGAGCGAGCGAGGCAAGAATGTCGGCACCCTGAGCTGGCTGGCAAGGCCGGAGCCCCAGTGTGTGTGGGGCTGTGGAAGGGCTGCCAGGGCAAGGCGAGGGCCAGCAACACCTGGGAGGCCTGGCACCTTTGGTGTGGGAGCAGTCGCTGGACGTTTGCAGTTTCGAGCTGGGCTCCGGCCCCGGCACCGTGAGCGAGCGAGGCACGAACGTGGGCACCCTCAGCTGGCTGGCAAGGCCGGAGCTCCAGTGTGTGTGGGGCTGTGGAAGGGCTGCCAGGGCAAGGCGAGGGCCAGCAACACCTGGGAGGCCTGGCACCTTTGGTGTGGGAGCAGTCGCTGGACGTTTGCAATTTCGAGGTGGGCTCCGGCCCCGGCCCCGTGAGCGAGCGAGGCACGAACGTCGACATCCTGAGCTGGCTGGCAAGGCCGGAGCCCCAGTGCGTGTGGGGCTGTGGAAGGGCTGCCAGGGGAAGGCGAGGGCCAGCAACACCTGGGAGGCCTGGCACCTTTGGTGTGGGAGCAGTCGCTGGACGTTTGCAATTTCGAGGTGGGCTGCGGCGCAGTTCCCGAGAGCGAGCGAGGCACGAACGTCGACATCCTGAGCTGGCTGGCAAGGCCGGAGCCGCAGTGTGTGTGGGGCTGTGGAAGGGCAGCCAGGGGAAGGCGAGGGCCAGCAACACCTGGGAGGCCTGGCACCTTTGGTGTGGGAGCAGTCGCTGGACGTTTGCAATTTCGAGGTGGGCTGCGGCGCAGGTCCCGAGAGCGAGCGAGGCACGAATGTCGGCACCCTGAGCTGGCTGGCAAGTCCGGAGCTGCAGTGCGTGTGGGGCTGTGGAAGGGCTGGCAGGGCAAGGCGAGGGCCAGCAACACCTGGGAGGCCTGGCACCTTTGGTGTGGGAGCAGTCGCTGGACGTTTGCAATTTCGAGCTGGGCTCCGGCGCAGGTCCAGAGAGCGAGCGAGGCACGAATGTCGGCACCCTGAGCTGGCTGGCAAGGCCGGAGCCCCAGTGTGTGTGGGGCTGTGGAAGGGCTGCCAGGGCAAGGCGAGGGCCAGCAACACCTGGGAGGCCTGGCACCTTTCGTGTGGGAGCAGTCGCTGGACGTTTGCAGTTTCGAGCTGGGCTGCGGCGCAGGTCCCGAGAGCGAGCGAGGCAAGAACGTCGGCACCCTGAGCTGGCTGGCAAGGCCAGAGCCCCAGTGTGTGTGGGGCTGTGGAAGGGCTGCCAGGGGAAGGCGAGGGCCAGCAACACCTGGGAGGCCTGGCACCTTTGGTGTGGGAGCAGTCGCTGGACGTTTGCAATTTCGAGGTGGGCTCCGGCGCAGTTCCCGAGAGCGAGCGAGGCACGAACGTCGACATCCTGAGCTGGCTGGCAAGGCCGGAGCCCCAGTGTGTGTGGGGCTGTGGAAGGGCTGCCAGGGGAAGGCGAGGGCCAGCAACACCTGGGAGGCCTGGCACCTTTGGTGTGAGAGCAGTCGCTGGACGTTTGCAGTTTCGAGCTGGGCTCCGGCCCCGGCACCGTGAGCGAGCGAGGCACGAACGTGGGCACCCTGAGCTGGCTGGCAAGGCCGGAGCTCCAGTGTGTGTGGGGCTGTGGAAGGGCTGCCAGGGCAAGGCGAGGGCCAGCAACACCTGGGAGGCCTGGCACCTTTGGTGTGGGAGCAGTCGCTGGACGTTTGCAATTTCGAGGTGGGCTGCGGCGCAGGTCCCGAGAGCGAGCGAGGCACGAACGTCGACATCCTGAGCTGGCTGGCAAGGCCAGAGCCCCAGTGTGTGTGGGGCTGTGGAAGGGCTGCCAGGGGAAGGCGAGGGCCAGCAACACCTGGGAGGCCTGGCACATTTTGTGTGGGAGCAGTCGCTGGACGTTTGCAATTTGGAGCTGGGCTCCGGCGCCGGCGCCGTGTGCGAGCGAGGCAAGAACTTCAGCACCCTGAGCTGGCTGGCAAGGCCGGAGCCCCAGTGCGTGTGGGGCTGTGGAAGGGCTGCCAGGGGAAGGCGAGGGCCAGCAACACCTGGGAGGCCTGGCACCTTTGGTGTGGGAGCAGTCGCTGGACGTTTGCAATTTCGAGGTGGGCTCCGGCGCAGTTCCCGAGAGCGAGCGAGGCACGAACGTGGGCACCCTGAGCTGGCTGGCAAGGCCGGAGCCGCAGTGTGTGTGGGGCTGTGGAAGGGCAGCCAGGGGAAGGCGAGGGCCAGCAACACCTGGGAGGCCTGGCACCTTACGTGTGGGAGCAGTCGCTGGACGTTTGCAATTTCGAGGTGGGCTCCGGTGCAGGTCCCGAGAGCGAGCGAGGCACGAACGTCGACATCCTGAGCTGTCTGGCAAGGCCGGAGCTGCAGTGCGTGTGGGGCTGTGGAAGGGCTGGCAGGGCAAGGCGAGGGCCAGCAACACCTGGGAGGCCTGGCACCTTTGGTGTGGGAGCAGTCGCTGGACGTTTGCAATTTCGA
Organism: Spheniscus humboldti; assembly: GCA_027474245.1. Taxonomy (NCBI): domain Eukaryota; kingdom Metazoa; phylum Chordata; class Aves; order Sphenisciformes; family Spheniscidae; genus Spheniscus; species Spheniscus humboldti. Next base: position 26,028,999 of record CM049895.1, read on the forward strand.
GCTGGGCTCCGGCGCAGGTCCCGAGAGCGAGCGAGGCAAGAACGTCGGCACCCTGAGCTGGCTGGCAAGGCCAGAGCCGCAGTGTGTGTGGGGCTGTGGAAGGGCTGCCAGGGCAAGGCGAGGGCCAGCAACACCTGGGAGGCCTGGCACCTTCCGTGTGGGAGCAATTGCTGGACGTTTGCAATTTCGAGGTGGGCTCCGGCGCAGGTCCCGAGAGCGAGCGAGGCACGAACGTCGACATCCTGAGCTGGCTGGCAAGGCCGGAGCCCCAGTGTGTGTGGGGCTGTGGAAGGGCTGCCAGGGGAAGGCGAGGGCCAGCAACACCTGGGAGGCCTGGCACCTTTGGTGTGGGAGCAGTCGCTGGACGTTTGCAATTTGGAGCTGGGCTCCGGCCCCGGCACCGTGAGCGAGCGAGGCACGAACGTGGGCACCCTCAGCTGGCTGGCAAGGCCGGAGCTCCAGTGTGTGTGGGGCTGTGGAAGGGCTGCCAGGGCAAGGCGAGGGCCAGCAACACCTGGGAGGCCTGGCACCTTTGGTGTGGGAGCAGTCGCTGGACGTTTGCAATTTGGAGCTGGGCTCCGGCGCAGGTCCCGAGAGCGAGCGAGGCACGAATGTCGGCACCCTGAGCTGGCTGGCAAGGCCGGAGCCCCATTGTGTGTGGGGCTGTGGAAGGGCTGCCAGGGGAAGGCGAGGGCCAGCAACACCTGGGAGGCCTGGCACCTTTCGTGTGGGAGCAGTCGCTGGACGTTTGCAGTTTCGAGCTGGGCTCCGGCCCCGGCACCGTGAGCGAGCGAGGCACGAACGTCGGCCCCCTGAGCTGGCTGGCAAGGCTGGAGCTCCAGTGTGTGTGGGGCTGTGGAAGGGCTGCCAGGGCAAGGCGAGGGCCAGCAACACCTGGGAGGCCTGGCACCTTTGGTGTGGGAGCAGTCGCTGGACGTTTGCAATTTCGAGGTGGGCTCCGGCCCAGGCCCCGTGAGCGAGCGAGGCACGAACGTCGACATCCTGAGCTGGCTGGCAAGGCCGGAGCCCCAGTGCGTGTGGGGCTGTGGAAGGGCTGCCAGGGGAAGGCGAGGGCCAGCAACACCTGGGAGGCCTGGCACCTTTGGTGTGGGAGCAGTCGCTGGACGTTTGCAATTTCGAGGTGGGCTCCAGCGCAGTTCCCGAGAGCGAGTGAGGCACGAACATCGGCCCCCTGAGCTGGCTGGCAAGGCCGGAGCCCCAGTGTGTGTGGGGCTGTGGAAGGGCTGCCAGGGCAAGGCGAGGGCCAGCAACACCTGGGAGGCCTGGCACCTTACGTGTGGGAGCAGTCGCTGGACGTTTTCAATTTGGAGCTGGGCTCCTGCGCCGGCGCCTTGAGTTATCTTGGCAAGAACGTGGGCCCCCTGAGCTGGCTGGCAAGGCCGGAGCCCCAGTGTGTGTGGGGCTGTGGAAGGGCTGCCAGGGCAAGGCGAGGGCCAGCAACACCTGGGAGGCCTGGCACCTTTGGTGTCTGAGCAGTCGCTGGAAGTTTGCAATTTCGAGGTGGGCTCCGGCGCAGGTCCCGAGTGCGAGCGAGGCACGAACGTCGACATCCTGAGCTGGCTGGCAAGGCCGGAGCCGCAGTGTGTGTGGGGCTGTGGAAGGGCAGCCAGGGGAAGGCGAGGGCCAGCAACACCTGGGAGGCCTGGCACCTTTGGTGTGGGAGCAGTCGCTGGACGTTTGCAATTTCGAGGTGGGCTGCGGCGCAGGTCCCGAGAGCGAGCGAGGCAAGAATGTCGGCACCCTGAGCTGGCTGGCAAGGCCAGAGCCCCAGTGTGTGTGGGGCTGTCGAAGGGCTGCCAGGGCAAGGCGAGGGCCAGCAACACCTGGGAGGCCTGGCACCTTTGGTGTGGGAGCAATTGCTGGACGTTTGCAATTTTGAGCTAGGCTCCGGCGCAGGTCCCGAGAGCAAGCGAGGCACGAATGTCGGCACCCTGAGCTGGCTGGCAAGGCCGGAGCTCCAGTGTGTGTGGGGCTGTGGAAGGGCTGCCAGGGCAAGGCGAGGGCCAGCAACACCTGGGAGGCCTGGCACCTTTGGTGTGGGAGCAGTCGCTGGACGTTTGCAATTTCGAGGTGGGCTCCGGCGCAGGTCCCGAGAGCGAGCGAGGCACGAACGTCGACATCCTGAGCTGGCTGGCAAGGCCGGAGCTGCAGTGCGTGTGGGGCTGTGGAAGGGCTGCCAGGGGAAGGCGAGGGCCAGCAACACCTGGGAGGCCTGGCACATTTTGTGTGGGAGCAGTCGCTGGACGTTTGCAATTTGGAGCTGGGCTCCGGCGCCGGCCCCGTGTGCGAGCGAGGCAAGAACGTCAGCACCCTGAGCTGGCTGGCAAGGCCGGAGCCGCAGTGTGTGTGGGGCTGTGGAAGGGCTGCCAGGGGAAGGCGAGGGCCAGCAACACCTGGGAGGCCTGGCACCTTTGGTGTGGGAGCAGTCGCTGGACGTTTGCAATTTCGAGGTGGGCTCCGGCGCAGTTCCCGAGAGCGAGCGAGGCACGAACGTGGGCACCCTGAGCTGGCTGGCAAGGCCGGAGCCGCAGTGTGTGTGGGGCTGTGGAAGGGCAGCCAGGGGAAGGCGAGGGCCAGCAACACCTGGGAGGCCTGGCACCTTTGGTGTGGGAGCAGTCGCTGGACGTTTGCAATTTCGAGGTGGGCTCCGGCGCAGGTCCCGAGAGCGAGCGAGGCACGAACGTCGGCAGCCTGAGCTGGCTGGCAAGGCCGGAGCCCCAGTGCGTGTGGGGCTGTGGAAGGGCTGGCAGGGCAAGGCGAGGGCCAGCAACACCTGGGAGGCCTGGCACCTTTGGTGTGGGAGCAGTCGCTGGACGTTTGCAATTTCGAGGTGGGCTCCGGCGCAGGTCCCGAGAGCGAGCGAGGCACGAACGTCGACATCCTGAGCTGTCTGGCAAGGCCGGAGCTGCAGTGCGTGTGGGGCTGTGGAAGGGCTGCCAGGGCAAGGCGAGGGCCAGCAACACCTGGGAGGCCTGGCACCTTCCGTGTGGGAGCAATTGCTGGACGTTTGCAATTTCGAGGTGGGCTCCGGCGCAGGTCCCGAGAGCGAGCGAGGCACGAACGTCGACATCCTGAGCTGGCTGGCAAGGCCGGAGCCCCGGTGTGTGTGGGGCTGTGGAAGGGCTGCCAGGGGAAGGCGAGGGCCAGCAACACCTGGGAGGCCTGGCACCTTTGGTGTGGGAGCAGTCGCTGGACGTTTGCAGTTTCGAGCTGGGCTCCGGCCCCGGCACCGTGAGCGAGCGAGGCACGAACGTGTGCCCCCTGAGCTGGCTGGCAAGGCCGGAGCCCCAGTGTGTGTGGGGCTGTGGAAGGGCTGCCAGGGCAAGGCGAGGGCCAGCAACACCTGGGAGGCCTGGCACCTTTGGTGTGGGAGCAGTCGCTGGACGTTTGCAATTTCGAGGTGGGCTCCGGCGCAGGTCCCGAGAGCGAGCGAGGCACGAATGTCGGCACCCTGAGCTGGCTGGCAAGGCCGGAGCCCCAGTGTGTGTGGGGCTGTGGAAGGGCTGCCAGGGGAAGGCGAGGGCCAGCAACACCTGGGAGGCCTGGCACCTTTCGTGTGGGAGCAGTCGCTGGACGTTTGCAGTTTCGAGCTGGGCTCCGGCCCCGGCACCGTGAGCGAGCGAGGCACGAACGTCGGCCCCCTGAGCTGGCTGGCAAGGCCGGAGCTCCAGTGTGTGTGGGGCTGTGGAAGGGCTGCCAGGGCAAGGCGAGGGCCAGCAACACCTGGGAGGCCTGGCACCTTTGGTGTGGGAGCAATTGCTGGACGTTTGCAATTTTGAGGTGGGCTCTGGCGCAGGTCCCGAGAGCAAGCGAGGCACGAATGTCGGCACCCTGAGCTGGCTGGCAAGGCCGGAGCTCCAGTGTGTGTGGGGCTGTGGAAGGGCTGCCAGGGCAAGGCGAGGGCCAGCAACACCTGGGAGGCCTGGCACCTTTGGTGTGGGAGCAGTCGCTGGACGTTTGCAATTTCGAGGTGGGCTCCGGCGCAGGTCCCGAGAGCGAGCGAGGCACGAACGTCGACATCCTGAGCTGGCTGGCAAGGCCGGAGCTGCAGTGCGTGTGGGGCTGTGGAAGGGCTGCCAGGGGAAGGCGAGGGCCAGCAACACCTGGGAGGCCTGGCACCTTTGGTGTGGGAGCAGTCGCTGGACGTTTGCAATTTGGAGCTGGGCTCCGGCGCCGGCCCCGTGTGCGAGCGAGGCAAGAACGTCAGCACCCTGAGCTGGCTGGCAAGGCCGGAGCCCCAGTGTGTGTGGGGCTGTCGAAGGGCTGCCAGGGGAAGGCGAGGGCCAGCAACACCTGGGAGGCCTGGCACCTTTGGTGTGGGAGCAGTCGCTGGACGTTTGCAATTTCGATGTGGGCTCCGGCGCAGTTCCCGAGAGCGAGCGAGGCACGAACGTGGGCACCCTGAGCTGGCTGGCAAGGCCGGAGCCCCAGTGTGTGTGGGGCTGTGGAAGGGCAGCCAGGGGAAGGCGAGGGCCAGCAACACCTGGGAGGCCTGGCACCTTTGGTGTGGGAGCAGTCGCTGGACGTTTGCAATTTCGAGGTGGGCTCCGGCGCAGGTCCCGAGAGCGAGCGAGGCACGAATGTCGGCACCCTGAGCTGGCTGGCAAGGCCGGAGCCCCAGTGTGTGTGGGGCTGTGGAAGGGCTGCCAGGGGAAGGCGAGGGCCAGCAACACCTGGGAGGCCTGGCACCTTTGGTGTGAGAGCAGTCGCTGGACGTTTGCAGTTTCGAGCTGGGCTCCGGCCCCGGCACCGTGAGCGAGCGAGGCACGAACGTGGGCACCCTGAGCTGGCTGGCAAGGCCGGAGCGCCAGTGTGTGTGGGGCTGTGGAAGGGCTGCCAGGGCAAGGCGAGGGCCAGCAACACCTGGGAGGCCTGGCACCTTTGGTGTGGGAGCAGTCGCTGGACGTTTGCAATTTCGAGGTGGGCTCCGGCGCCGGCGCCGTTAGCTAGCGAGGCAAGAACGTCGACATCCTGAGCTGGCTGGCAAGGCCAGAGCGCCAGTGTGTGTGGGGCTGTCGAAGGGCTGCCAGGGGAAGGCGAGGGCCAGCAACACCTGGGAGGCCTGGCACATTTTGTGTGGGAGCAGTCGCTGGACGTTTGCAATTTGGAGCTGGGCTCCGGCGCCGGCGCCGTGTGCGAGCGAGGCAAGAACTTCAGCACCCTGAGCTGGCTGGCAAGGCCGGAGCCCCAGTGCGTGTGGGGCTGTGGAAGGGCTGCCAGGGGAAGGCGAGGGCCAGCAACACCTGGGAGGCCTGGCACCTTACGTGTGGGAGCAGTCGCTGGACGTTTGCAATTTCGAGGTGGGCTCCGGCGCAGTTCCCGAGAGCGAGCGAGGCACGAACGTGGGCACCCTGAGCTGGCTGGCAAGGCCGGAGCCGCAGTGTGTGTGGGGCTGTGGAAGGGCTGCCAGGGGAAGGCGAGGGCCAGCAACACCTGGGAGGCCTGGCACCTTACGTGTGGGAGCAGTCGCTGGACGTTTGCAATTTCGAGGTGGGCTCCGGTGCAGGTCCCGAGAGCGAGCGAGGCACGAACGTCGACATCCTGAGCTGTCTGGCAAGGCCGGAGCTGCAGTGCGTGTGGGGCTGTGGAAGGGCTGGCAGGGCAAGGCGAGGGCCAGCAACACCTGGGAGGCCTGGCACCTTTGGTGTGGGAGCAGTCGCTGGACGTTTGCAATTTCGAGCTGGGCTCCGGCGCAGGTCCCGAGAGCGAGCGAGGCACGAATGTCGGCACCCTGAGCTGGCTGGCAAGGCCGGAGCCCCAGTGTGTGTGGGGCTGTGGAAGGGCTGCCAGGGGAAGGCGAGGGCCAGCAACACCTGGGAGGCCTGGCACCTTTGGTGTGGGAGCAGTCGCTGGACGTTTGCAATTTCGAGGTGGGCTCCAGCGCAGTTCCCGAGAGCGAGTGAGGCACGAACGTGGGCACCCTGAGCTGGCTGGCAAGGCCGGAGCCGCAGTGTGTGTGGGGCTGTGGAAGGGCAGCCAGGGGAAGGCGAGGGCCAGCAACACCTGGGAGGCCTGGCACCTTTGGTGTGGGAGCAGTCGCTGGACGTTTGCAATTTCGAGGTGGGCTCCGGCGCAGTTCCCGAGTGCGAGCGAGGCACGAACGTCGACATCCTGAGCTGGCTGGCAAGGCCGGAGCCGCAGTGTGTGTGGGGCTGTGGAAGGGCAGCCAGGGGAAGGCGAGGGCCAGCAACACCTGGGAGGCCTGGCACCTTTGGTGTGGGAGCAGTCGCTGGACGTTTGCAATTTCGAGGTGGGCTGCGGCGCAGGTCCCGAGAGCGAGCGAGGCAAGAATGTCGGCACCCTGAGCTGGCTGGCAAGGCCAGAGCCCCAGTGTGTGTGGGGCTGTCGAAGGGCTGCCAGGGCAAGGCGAGGGCCAGCAACACCTGGGAGGCCTGGCACCTTTGGTGTGGGAGCAATTGCTGGACGTTTGCAATTTTGAGCTAGGCTCCGGCGCAGGTCCCGAGAGCGAGCGAGGCACGAATGTCGGCACCCTGAGCTGGCTGGCAAGGCCGGAGCTCCAGTGTGTGTGGGGCTGTGGAAGGGCTGCCAGGGCAAGGCGAGGGCCAGCAACACCTGGGAGGCCTGGCACCTTTGGTGTGGGAGCAGTCGCTGGACGTTTGCAATTTGGAGCTGGGCTCCGGCGCAGGTCCCGAGAGCGAGCGAGGCACGAACGTCGACATCCTGAGCTGGCTGGCAAGGCCGGAGCTGCAGTGCGTGTGGGGCTGTGGAAGGGCTGCCAGGGGAAGGCGAGGGCCAGCAACACCTGGGAGGCCTGGCACATTTTGTGTGGGAGCAGTCGCTGGACGTTTGCAATTTGGAGCTGGGCTCCGGCGCCGGCCCCGTGTGCGAGCGAGGCAAGAACGTCAGCACCCTGAGCTGGCTGGCAAGGCCGGAGCCCCAGTGTGTGTGGGGCTGTGGAAGGGCTGCCAGGGGAAGGCGAGGGCCAGCAACACCTGGGAGGCCTGGCACCTTTGGTGTGGGAGCAGTCGCTGGACGTTTGCAATTTCGAGGTGGGCTCCGGCGCAGTTCCCGAGAGCGAGCGAGGCACGAACGTGGGCACCCTGAGCTGGCTGGCAAGGCCGGAGCCGCAGTGTGTGTGGGGCTGTGGAAGGGCAGCCAGGGGAAGGCGAGGGCCAGCAACACCTGGGAGGCCTGGCACCTTTGGTGTGGGAGCAGTCGCTGGACGTTTGCAATTTCGAGGTGGGCTCCGGCGCAGGTCCCGAGAGCGAGCGAGGCACGAACGTGGGCACCCTGAGCTGGCTGGCAAGGCCGGAGCCCCAGTGCGTGTGGGGCTGTGGAAGGGCTGGCAGGGCAAGGCGAGGGCCAGCAACACCTGGGAGGCCTGGCACCTTTGGTGTGGGAGCAGTCGCTGGACGTTTGCAATTTTGAGCTAGGCTCCGGCGCAGGTCCCGAGAGCGAGCGAGGCACGAATGTCGGCACCCTGAGCTGGCTGGCAAGGCTGGAGCCCCAGTGTGTGTGGGGCTGTGGAAGGGCTGCCAGGGGAAGGCGAGGGCCAGCAACACCTGGGAGGCCTGGCACCTTTCGTGTGGGAGCAGTCGCTGGACGTTTGCAGTTTCGAGCTGGGCTCCGGCCCCGGCACCGTGAGCGAGCGAGGCACGAACGTGGGCACCCTGAGCTGGCTGGCAAGGCTGGAGCCCCAGTGTGTGTGGGGCTGTGGAAGGGCTGCCAGGGGAAGGCGAGGGCCAGCAACACCTGGGAGGCCTGGCACCTTTGGTGTGGGAGCAGTCGCTGGACGTTTGCAATTTCGAGGTGGGCTGCGGCGCAGGTCCCGAGAGCGAGCGAGGCAAGAATGTCGGCACCCTGAGCTGGCTGGCAAGGCCAGAGCCCCAGTGTGTGTGGGGCTGTCGAAGGGCTGCCAGGGCAAGGCGAGGGCCAGCAACACCTGGGAGGCCTGGCACATTTTGTGTGGGAGCAGTCGCTGGACGTTTGCAATTTGGAGCTGGGCTCCGGCGCCGGCCCCGTGTGCGAGCGAGGCAAGAACGTCAGCACCCTGAGCTGGCTGGCAAGGCTGGAGCCCCAGTGTGTGTGGGGCTGTGGAAGGGCTGCCAGGGGAAGGCGAGGGCCAGCAACACCTGGGAGGCCTGGCACCTTTGGTGTGGGAGCAGTCGCTGGACGTTTGCAATTTCGAGGTGGGCTCCGGCGCAGTTCCCGAGAGCGAGCGAGGCACGAACGTGGGCACCCTGAGCTGGCTGGCAAGGGCGGAGCCGCAGTGTGTGTGGGGCTGTGGAAGGGCAGCCAGGGGAAGGCGAGGGCCAGCAACACCTGGGAGGCCTGGCACCTTTGGTGTGGGAGCAGTCGCTGGACGTTTGCAATTTCGAGGTGGGCTCCGGCGCAGGTCCCGAGAGCGAGCGAGGCACGAACGTCGACATCCTGAGCTGTCTGGCAAGGCCGGAGCTGCAGTGCGTGTGGGGCTGTGGAAGGGCTGGCAGGGCAAGGCGAGGGCCAGCAACACCTGGGAGGCCTGGCACCTTTGGTGTGGGAGCAGTCGCTGGACGTTTGCAATTTCGAGGTGGGCTCCGGCGCAGGTCCCGAGAGCGAGCGAGGCACGAATGTCGGCACCCTGAGCTGGCTGGCAAGGCCGGAGCCCCAGTGTGTGTGGGGCTGTGGAAGGGCTGCCAGGGGAAGGCGAGGGCCAGCAACACCTGGGAGGCCTGGCACCTTTCGTGTGGGAGCAGTCGCTGGACGTTTGCAGTTTCGAGCTGGGCTCCGGCCCCGGCACCGTGAGCGAGCGAGGCACGAACGTGGGCACCCTCAGCTGGCTGGCAAGGCCGGAGCTCCAGTGTGTGTGGGGCTGTGGAAGGGCTGCCAGGGCAAGGCGAGGGCCAGCAACACCTGGGAGGCCTGGCACCTTTCGTGTGGGAGCAGTCGCTGGACGTTTGCAGTTTCGAGCTGGGCTCCGGCCCCGGCACCGTCAGCGAGCGAGGCACGAACGTGGGCACCCTGAGCTGGCTGGCAAGGCCGGAGCTCCAGTGTGTGTGGGGCTGTGGAAGGGCTGCCAGGGCAAGGCGAGGGCCAGCAACACCTGGGAGGCCTGGCACCTTTGGTGTGGCAGCAGTCGCTGGACGTTTGCAATTTCGAGGTGGGCTCCGGCCCCGGCCCCGTGAGCGAGCGAGGCACGAACGTCGACATCCTGAGCTGGCTGGCAAGGCCGGAGCTCCAGTGTGTGTGGGGCTGTGGAAGGGCTGCCAGGGGAAGGCGAGGGCCAGCAACACCTGGGAGGCCTGGCACCTTTGGTGTGGGAGCAGTCGCTGGACGTTTGCAATTTCGAGGTGGGCTCCAGCGCAGTTCCCGAGAGCGAGTGAGGCACGAACGTGGGCACCCTGAGCTGGCTGGCAAGGCCGGAGCCGCAGTGTGTGTGGGGCTGTGGAAGGGCAGCCAGGAGAAGGCGAGGGCCAGCAACACCTGGGAGGCCTGGCACATATCGTGTGGGAGCAGTCGCTGGACGTTTGCAATTTCGAGGTGGGCTCCGGCGCAGTTCCCGAGAGCGAGCGAGGCACGAACGTCGACATCCTGAGCTGGCTGGCAAGGCCGGAGCCGCAGTGTGTGTGGGGCTGTGGAAGGGCAGCCAGGGGAAGGCGAGGGCCAGCAACACCTGGGAGGCCTGGCACCTTTGGTGTGGGAGCAGTCGCTGGACGTTTGCAATTTCGAGGTGGGCTGCGGCGCAGGTCCCGAGAGCGAGCGAGGCAAGAATGTCGGCACCCTGAGCTGGCTGGCAAGGCCAGAGCCCTAGTGTGTGTGGGGCTGTGGAAGGGCTGCCAGGGCAAGGCGAGGGCCAGCAACACCTGGGAGGCCTGGCACCTTCCGTGTGGGAGCAATTGCTGGACGTTTGCAATTTTGAGCTAGGCTCCGGCGCAGGTCCCGAGAGCGAGCGAGGCACGAATGTCGGCACCCTGAGCTGGCTGGCAAGGCTGGAGCCCCAGTGTGTGTGGGGCTGTGGAAGGGCTGCCAGGGGAAGGCGAGGGCCAGCAACACCTGGGAGGCCTGGCACCTTTCGTGTGGGAGCAGTCGCTGGACGTTTGCAGTTTCGAGCTGGGCTCCGGCCCCGGCACCGTGAGCGAGCGAGGCACGAACGTGGGCACCCTGAGCTGGCTGGCAAGGCCAGAGCCCCAGTGTGTGTGGGGCTGTCGAAGGGCTGCCAGGGCAAGGCGAGGGCCAGCAACACCTGGGAGGCCTGGCACCTTCCGTGTGGGAGCAATTGCTGGACGTTTGCAATTTTGAGCTAGGCTCCGGCGCAGGTCCCGAGAGCGAGCGAGGCACGAATGTCGGCACCCTGAGCTGGCTGGCAAGGCTGGAGCCCCAGTGTGTGTGGGGCTGTGGAAGGGCTGCCAGGGCAAGGCGAGGGCCAGCAACACCTGGGAGGCCTGGCACCTTTCGTGTGGGAGCAGTCGCTGGACGTTTGCAGTTTCGAGCTGGGCTCCGGCCCCGGCACCGTGAGCGAGCGAGGCACGAACGTGGGCCCCCTGAGCTGGCTGGCAAGGCCGGAGCACCAGTCTGTGTGGGGCTGTGGAAGGGCTGCCAGGGGAAGGCGAGGGCCAGCAACACCTGGGAGGCCTGGCACCTTTGGTGTGGGAGCAGTCGCTGGACGTTTGCAATTTCGAGGTGGGCTCCGGCGCAGTTCCCGAGAGCGAGCGAGGCACGAACGTGGGCACCATGAGCTGGCTGGCAAGGCCGGAGCCGCAGTGTGTGTGGGGCTGTGGAAGGGCAGCCAGGGGAAGGCGAGGGCCAGCAACACCTGGGAGGCCTGGCACCTTTGGTGTGGGAGCAGTCGCTGGACGTTTGCAATTTCGAGGTGGGCTCCGGCGCAGGTCCCGAGAGCGAGCGAGGCACGAACGTCGACATCCTGAGCTGTCTGGCAAGGCCGGAGCTGCAGTGCGTGTGGGGCTGTGGAAGGGCTGGCAGGGCAAGGCGAGGGCCAGCAACACCTGGGAGGCCTGGCACCTTACGTGTGGGAGCAGTCGCTGGACGTCTGCAATTTGGAGCTGGGCTCCGGCGCAGGTCCCGAGAGCGAGCGAGGCACGAATGTCGGCACCCTGAGCTGGCTGGCAAGGCCGGAGCCCCAGTGTGTGTGGGGCTGTGGAAGGGCTGCCAGGGCAAGGCGAGGGCCAGCAACACCTGGGAGGCCTGGCACCTTTGGTGTGGGAGCAGTCGCTGGACGTTTGCAGTTTCGAGCTGGGCTCCGGCCCCGGCACCGTGAGCGAGCGAGGCACGAACGTGGGCACCCTCAGCTGGCTGGCAAGGCCGGAGCTCCAGTGTGTGTGGGGCTGTGGAAGGGCTGCCAGGGCAAGGCGAGGGCCAGCAACACCTGGGAGGCCTGGCACCTTTCGTGTGGGAGCAGTCGCTGGACGTTTGCAGTTTCGAGCTGGGCTCCGGCCCCGGCACCGTGAGCGAGCGAGGCACGAACGTCGACATCCTGAGCTGGCTGGCAAGGCCGGAGCTCCAGTGTGTGTGGGGCTGTGGAAGGGCTGCCAGGGCAAGGCGAGGGCCAGCAACACCTGGGAGGCCTGGCACCTTTGGTGTGGGAGCAGTCGCTGGACGTTTGCAATTTCGAGGTGGGCTCGAGCGCAGTTCCCGAGAGCGAGTGAGGCACGAACGTGGGCACCCTGAGCTGGCTGGCAAGGCCGGAGCCGCAGTGTGTGTGGGGCTGTGGAAGGGCAGCCAGGGGAAGGCGAGGGCCAGCAACACCTGGGAGGCCTGGCACATATCGTGTGGGAGCAGTCGCTGGACGTTTGCAATTTCGAGGTGGGCTCCGGCGCAGTTCCCGAGAGCGAGCGAGGCACGAACGTCGACATCCTGAGCTGGCTGGCAAGGCCGGAGCCGCAGTGTGTGTGGGGCTGTGGAAGGGCAGCCAGGGGTAGGCGAGGGCCAGCAACACCTGGGAGGCCTGGCACCTTTGGTGTGGGAGCAGTCGCTGGACGTTTGCAATTTCGAGGTGGGCTGCGGCGCAGGTCCCGAGAGCGAGCGAGGCACGAATGTCGGCACCCTGAGCTGGCTGGCAAGGCCAGAGCCCTAGTGTGTGTGGGGCTGTCGAAGGGCTGCCAGGGCAAGGCGAGGGCCAGCAACACCTGGGAGGCCTGGCACCTTTCGTGTGGGAGCAGTCGCTGGACGTTTGCAGTTTCGAGCTGGGCTCCGGCTCCGGCACCGTGAGCGAGCGAGGCACGAACGTGGGCACCCTGAGCTGGCTGGCAAGGCCAGAGCCCCAGTGTGTGTGGGGCTGTCGAAGGGCTGCCAGGGCAAGGCGAGGGCCAGCAACACCTGGGAGGCCTGGCACCTTCCGTGTGGGAGCAATTGCTGGACGTTTGCAATTTTGAGCTAGGCTCCGGCGCAGGTCCCGAGAGCGAGCGAGGCACGAATGTCGGCACCCTGAGCTGGCTGGCAAGGCTGGAGCCCCAGTGTGTGTGGGGCTGTGGAAGGGCTGCCAGGGCAAGGCGAGGGCCAGCAACACCTGGGAGGCCTGGCACCTTTCGTGTGGGAGCAGTCGCTGGACGTTTGCAGTTTCGAGCTGGGCTCCGGCCCCGGCACCGTGAGCGAGCGAGGCACGAACGTGGGCACCCTGAGCTGGCTGGCAAGGCCGGAGCCCCAGTGTGTGTGGGGCTGTGGAAGGGCAGCCAGGGGAAGGCGAGGGCCAGCAACACCTGGGAGGTCTGGCACATATCGTGTGGGAGCAGTCGCTGGACGTTTGCAATTTCGAGGTGGGCTCCGGCGCAGTTCCCGAGAGCGAGCGAGGCACGAACGTCGACATCCTGAGCTGGCTGGCAAGGCCGGAGCCGCAGTGTGTGTGGGGCTGTGGAAGGGCAGCCAGGGGTAGGCGAGGGCCAGCAACACCTGGGAGGCCTGGCACCTTTGGTGTGGGAGCAGTCGCTGGACGTTTGCAATTTCGAGGTGGGCTGCGGCGCAGGTCCCGAGAGCGAGCGAGGCAAGAATGTCGGCACCCTGAGCTGGCTGGCAAGGCCAGAGCCCTAGTGTGTGTGGGGCTGTCGAAGGGCTGCCAGGGCAAGGCGAGGGCCAGCAACACCTGGGAGGCCTGGCACCTTCCGTGTGGGAGCAATTGCTGGACGTTTGCAATTTTGAGCTAGGCTCCGGCGCAGGTCCCGAGAGCGAGCGAGGCACGAATGTCGGCACCCTGAGCTGGCTGGCAAGGCTGGAGCCCCAGTGTGTGTGGGGCTGTGGAAGGGCTGCCAGGGGAAGGCGAGGGCCAGCAACACCTGGGAGGCCTGGCACCTTTCGTGTGGGAGCAGTCGCTGGACGTTTGCAGTTTCGAGCTGGGCTCCGGCTCCGGCACCGTGAGCGAGCGAGGCACGAACGTGGGCACCCTGAGCTGGCTGGCAAGGCCAGAGCCCCAGTGTGTGTGGGGCTGTCGAAGGGCTGCCAGGGCAAGGCGAGGGCCAGCAACACCTGGGAGGCCTGGCACCTTCCGTGTGGGAGCAATTGCTGGACGTTTGCAATTTTGAGCTAGGCTCCGGCGCAGGTCCCGAGAGCGAGCGAGGCACGAATGTCGGCACCCTGAGCTGGCTGGCAAGGCTGGAGCCCCAGTGTGTGTGGGGCTGTGGAAGGGCTGCCAGGGCAAGGCGAGGGCCAGCAACACCTGGGAGGCCTGGCACCTTTCGTGTGGGAGCAGTCGCTGGACGTTTGCAGTTTCGAGCTGGGCTCCGGCCCCGGCACCGTGAGCGAGCGAGGCACGAACGTGGGCACCCTGAGCTGGCTGGCAAGGCCGGAGCACCAGTCTGTGTGGGGCTGTGGAAGGGCTGCCAGGGCAAGGCGAGGGCCAGCAACACCTGGGAGGCCTGGCACCTTTGGTGTGGGAGCAGTCGCTGGACGTTTGCAATTTCGAGCTGGGCTCCGGCGCAGGTCCCGAGAGCGAGTGAGGGACGAACGTCGACATCCTGAGCTGGCTGGCAAGGCCGGAGCTGCAGTGCGTGTGGGGCTGTGGAAGGGCTGCCAGGGGAAGGCGAGGGCCAGCAACACCTGGGAGGCCTGGCACATTTTGTGTGGGAGCAGTCGCTGGACGTTTGCAATTTGGAACTGGGCTCCGGCGCCGGCCCCGTGTGCGAGCGAGGCAAGAACGTCAGCACCCTGAGCTGGCTGGCAAGGCCGGAGCCCCAGTGTGTGTGGGGCTGTGGAAGGGCAGCCAGGGGAAGGCGAGGGCCAGCAACACCTGGGAGGCCTGGCACCTTTGGTGTGGGAGCAGTCGCTGGACGTTTGCAATTTCGAGGTGGGCTCCGGCGCAGTTCCCGAGAGCGAGCGAGGCACGAACGTGGGCACCCTGAGCTGGCTGGCAAGGGCGGAGCCCCAGTGTGTGTGGGGCTGTGGAAGGGCAGCCAGGGGAAGGCGAGGGCCAGCAACACCTGGGAGGCCTGGCACCTTTGGTGTGGGAGCAGTCGCTGGACGTTTGCAATTTTGAGCTAGGCTCCGGCGCAGGTCCCGAGAGCGAGCGAGGCACGAATGTCGGCACCCTGAGCTGGCTGGCAAGGCCGGAGCCCCAGTGTGTGTGGGGCTGTGGAAGGGCAGCCAGGGGAAGGCGAGGGCCAGCAACACCTGGGAGGCCTGGCACCTTTGGTGTGGGAGCAGTCGCTGGACGTTTGCAATTTCGAGGTGGGCTCCGGCGCAGTTCCCGAGAGCGAGCGAGGCACGAACGTCGACATCCTGAGCTGGCTGGCAAGGCCGGAGCCGCAGTGTGTGTGGGGCTGTGGAAGGGCAGCCAGGGGAAGGCGAGGGCCAGCAACACCTGGGAGGCCTGGCACCTTTGGTGTGGGAGCAGTCGCTGGACGTTTGAATTTCGAGGTGGGCTCCGGCGCAGTTCCCGAGAGCGAGCGAGGCACGAACGTCGACATCCTGAGCTGGCTGGCAAGGCCGGAGCCGCAGTGTGTGTGGGGCTGTGGAAGGGCAGCCAGGGGAAGGCGAGGGCCAGCAACACCTGGGAGGCCTGGCACCTTCCGTGTGGGAGCAATTGCTGGACGTTTGCAATTTCGAGGTGGGCTCCGGCGCAGGTCCTGAGAGCGAGCGAGGCACGAATGTCGGCACCCTGAGCTGTCTGGCAAGGCCGGAGCCCCAGTGTGTGTGGGGCTGTGGAAGGGCTGCCAGGGGAAGGCGAGGGCCAGCAACACCTGGGAGGCCTGGCACCTTTCGTGTGGGAGCAGTCGCTGGACGTTTGCAGTTTCGAGCTGGGCTCCGGCCCCGGCACCGTGAGCGAGCGAGGCACGAACGTGGGCACCCTGAGCTGGCTGGCAAGGCCGGAGCTCCAGTGTGTGTGGGGCTGTGGAAGGGCTGCCAGGGCAAGGCGAGGGCCAGCAACACCTGGGAGGCCTGGCACCTTTGGTGTGGGAGCAGTCGCTGGACGTTTGCAGTTTCGAGCTGGGCTCCGGCCCCGGCACCGTGAGCGAGCGAGGCACGAACGTGGGCACCCTGAGCTGGCTGGCAAGGCCGGAGCACCAGTGTGTGTGGGGCTGTGGAAGGGCTGCCAGGGCAAGGCGAGGGCCAGCAACACCTGGGAGGCCTGGCACCTTTGGTGTGGGAGCAGTCGCTGGACGTTTGCAATTTCGAGGTGGGCTCCGGCGCAGTTCACGAGAGCGAGTGAGGCACGAACGTGGGCACCCTGAGCTGGCTGGCAAGGCCGGAGCCGCAGTGTGTGTGGGGCTGTGGAAGGGCAGCCAGGGGAAGGCGAGGGCCAGCAACACCTGGGAGGCCTGGCACCTTTGGTGTGGGAGCAGTCGCTGGACGTTTGCAATTTCGAGGTGGGCTCCGGCGCAGTTCCCGAGAGCGAGCGAGGCACGAACGTCGACATCCTGAGCTGGCTGGCAAGGCCAGAGCCCCAGTGTGTGTGGGGCTGTGGAAGGGCAGCCAGGGGAAGGCGAGGGCCAGCAACACCTGGGAGGCCTGGCACCTTTGGTGTGGGAGCAGTCGCTGGACGTTTGCAATTTCGAGGTGGGCTGCGGCGCAGGTCCCGAGAGCGAGCGAGGCAAGAATGTCGGCACCCTGAGCTGGCTGGCAAGGCCGGAGCCCCAGTGTGTGTGGGGCTGTGGAAGGGCTGCCAGGGGAAGGCGAGGGCCAGCAACACCTGGGAGGCCTGGCACCTTCCGTGTGGGAGCAATTGCTGGACGTTTGCAATTTCGAGGTGGGCTCCGGCGCAGGTCCCGAGAGCGAGCGAGGCACGAATGTCGGCACCCTGAGCTGGCTGGCAAGGCCGGAGCCCCAGTGTGTGTGGGGCTGTGGAAGGGCTGCCAGGGGAAGGCGAGGGCCAGCAACACCTGGGAGGCCTGGCACCTTTCGTGTGGGAGCAGTCGCTGGACGTTTGCAGTTTCGAGCTGGGCTCCGGCCCCGGCACCGTGAGCGAGCGAGGCACGAACGTGGGCACCCTCAGCTTGCTGGCAAGGCCGGAGCTCCAGTGTGTGTGGGGCTGTGGGAGGGCTGCCAGGGCAAGGCGAGGGCCAGCAACACCTGGGAGGCCTGGCACCTTTGGTGTGGGAGCAGTCGCTGGACGTTTGCAATTTCGAGGTGGGCTCCGGTGCAGGTCCCGTGAGCGAGCGAGGCACGAACGTCGACATCCTGAGCTGGCTGGCAAGGCTGGAGCTCCAGTGTGTGTGGGGCTGTGGAAGGGCTGCCAGGGGAAGGCGAGGGCCAGCAACACCTGGGAGGCCTGGCACCTTTGGTGTGGGAGCAGTCGCTGGACGTTTGCAATTTCGAGGTGGGCTCCAGCGCAGTTCCCGAGAGCGAGTGAGGCACGAACGTGGGCACCCTGAGCTGGCTGGCAAGGCCGGAGCCGCAGTGTGTGTGGGGCTGTGGAAGGGCAGCCAGGGGAAGGCGAGGGCCAGCAACACCTGGGAGGCCTGGCACCTTTGGTGTGGGAGCAGTCGCTGGACGTTTGCAATTTCGAGGTGGGCTCCGGCGCAGTTCCCGAGAGCGAGCGAGGCACGAACGTCGACATCCTGAGCTGGCTGGCAAGGCCGGAGCCGCAGTGTGTGTGGGGCTGTGGAAGGGCTGCCAGGGCAAGGCGAGGGCCAGCAACACCTGGGAGGCCTGGCACCTTCCGTGTGGGAGCAATTGCTGGACGTTTGCAATTTTGAGCAAGGCTCCGGCGCAGGTCCCGAGAGCGAGCGAGGCACGAATGTCGGCACCCTGAGCTGGCTGGCAAGGCTGGAGCCCCAGTGTGTGTGGGGCTGTGGAAGGGCTGCCAGGGGAAGGCGAGGGCCAGCAACACCTGGGAGGCCTGGCACCTTTCGTGTGGGAGCAGTCGCTGGACGTTTGCAATTTCGAGGTGGGCTCCGGCCCCGGCACCGTGAGCGAGCGAGGCACGAACGTGGGCACCCTGAGCTGGCTGGCAAGGCCAGAGCCCCAGTGTGTGTGGGGCTGTGGAAGGGCTGCCAGGGCAAGGCGAGGGCCAGCAACACCTGGGAGGCCTGGCACCTTCCGTGTGGGAGCAATTGCTGGACGTTTGCAATTTTGAGCTAGGCTCCGGCGCAGGTCCCGAGAGCGAGCGAGGCACGAATGTCGGCACCCTGAGCTGGCTGGCAAGGCTGGAGCCCCAGTGTGTGTGGGGCTGTGGAAGGGCTGCCAGGGCAAGGCGAGGGCCAGCAACACCTGGGAGGCCTGGCACCTTTCGTGTGGGAGCAGTCGCTGGACGTTTGCAGTTTCGAGCTGGGCTCCGGCCCCGGCACCGTGAGCGAGCGAGGCACGAACGTGGGCACCCTGAGCTGGCTGGCAAGGCCGGAGCACCAGTCTGTGTGGGGCTGTGGAAGGGCTGCCAGGGCAAGGCGAGGGCCAGCAACACCTGGGAGGCCTGGCACCTTTGGTGTGGGAGCAGTCGCTGGACGTTTGCAATTTCGAGGTGGGCTCCGGCGCAGGTCCCGAGAGCGAGCGAGGCACGAATGTCGGCACCCTGAGCTGGCTGGCAAGGCCGGAGCCGCAGTGTGTGTGGGGCTGTGGAAGGGCAGCCAGGGGAAGGCGAGGGCCAGCAACACCTGGCAGGCCTGGCACCTTTGGTGTGGGAGCAGTCGCTGGACGTTTGCAATTTCGAGGTGGGCTCCGGCGCAGTTCCCGAGAGCGAGCGAGGCACGAACGTCGACATCCTGAGCTGGCTGGCAAGGCCGGAGCCGCAGTGTGTGTGGGGCTGTGGAAGGGCAGCCAGGGGAAGGCGAGGGCCAGCAACACCTGGGAGGCCTGGCACCTTTGGTGTGGGAGCAGTCGCTGGACGTTTGCAATTTCGAGGTGGGCTGCGGCGCAGGTCCCGAGAGCGAGCGAGGCAAGAATGTCGGCACCCTGAGCTGGCTGGCAAGGCCGGAGCCCCAGTGTGTGTGGGGCTGTGGAAGGGCTGCCAGGGGAAGGCGAGGGCCAGCAACACCTGGGAGGCCTGGCACCTTTGGTGTGGGAGCAGTCGCTGGACGTTTGCAATTTCGAGGTGGGCTCCAGCGCAGTTCCCGAGAGCGAGTGAGGCACGAACGTGGGCACCCTGAGCTGGCTGGCAAGGCCGGAGCCGCAGTGTGTGTGGGGCTGTGGAAGGGCAGCCAGGGGAAGGCGAGGGCCAGCAACACCTGGGAGGCCTGGCACCTTTGGTGTGGGAGCAGTCGCTGGACGTTTGCAATTTCGAGGTGGGCTCCGGCGCAGGTCCCGAGAGCGAGCGAGACAAGAACGTCGGCACCCTGAGCTGGCTGGCAAGGCCAGAGCCGCAGTGTGTGTGGGGCTGTGGAAGGGCTGCCAGGGCAAGGCGAGGGCCAGCAACACCTGGGAGGCCTGGCACCTTCCGTGTGGGAGCAGTCGCTGGACGTTTGCAATTTTGAGCTAGGCTCCGGCGCAGGTCCCGAGAGCGAGCGAGGCACGAATGTCGGCACCCTGAGCTGGCTGGCAAGGCTGGAGCCCCAGTGTGTGTGGGGCTGTGGAAGGGCTGCCAGGGGAAGGCGAGGGCCAGCAACACCTGGGAGGCCTGGCACCTTTCGTGTGGGAGCAGTCGCTGGACGTTTGCAATTTCGAGCTGGGCTCCGGCGCAGGTCCCGAGAGCGAGCGAGGCACGAACGTGGGCACCCTGAGCTGGCTGGCAAGGCCGGAGCCCCAGTGTGTGTGGGGCTGTGGAAGGGCAGCCAGGGGAAGGCGAGGGCCAGCAACACCTGGGAGGCCTGGCACCTTTGGTGTGGGAGCAGTCGCTGGACGTTTGCAATTTCGAGGTGGGCTCCGGCGCAGGTCCCGAGAGCGAGCGAGGCAAGAACGTCGGCACCCTGAGCTGGCTGGCAAGGCCAGAGCCCCAGTGTGTGTGGGGCTGTGGAAGGGCTGCCAGGGCAAGGCGAGGGCCAGCAACACCTGGGAGGCCTGGCACCTTCCGTGTGGGAGCAGTCGCTGGACGTTTGCAATTTTGAGCTAGGCTCCGGCGCAGGTCCCGAGAGCGAGCGAGGCACGAATGTCGGCACCCTGAGCTGGCTGGCAAGGCTGGAGCCCCAGTGTGTGTGTGGGGCTGTGGAAGGGCTGCCAGGGCAAGGCGAGGGCCAGCAACACCTGGGAGGCCTGGCACCTTTCGTGTGGGAGCAGTCGCTGGACGTTTGCAGTTTCGAGCTGGGCTCCGGCCCCGGCACCGTGAGCGAGCGAGTCACGAACGTGGGCACCCTGAGCTGGCTGGCAAGGCCGGAGCTGCAGTGCGTGTGGGGCTGTGGAAGGGCTGCCAGGGCAAGGCGAGGGCCAGCAACACCTGGGAGGCCTGGCACCTTTGGTGTGGGAGCAGTCGCTGGACGTTTGCAATTTCGAGGTGGGCTCCGGCGCCGGCCACGTGTGCGAGCGAGACAAGAACGTCAGCACCCTGAGCTGGCTGGCAAGGCCGGAGCCGCAGTGTGTGTGGGGCTGTGGAAGGGCAGCCAGGGGAAGGCGAGGGCCAGCAACACCTGGGAGGCCTGGCACCTTTGGTGTGGGAGCAGTCGCTGGACGTTTGAAATTTCGAGGTGGGCTCCGGCGCAGGTCCCGAGAGCGAGCGAGGCACGAACGTCGACATCCTGAGCTGGCTGGCAAGGCCGGAGCTGCAGTGCGTGTGGGGCTGTGGAAGGGCTGCCAGGGGAAGGCGAGGGCCAGCAACACCTGGGAGGCCTGGCACCTTCCGTGTGGGAGCAGTCGCTGGACGTTTGCAATTTGGAGTGGGCTCCGGCCCGGGCCCCGTGAGCGAGCGAGGCAAGAACGTCAGCACCCTGAGCTGGCTGGCAAGGCCAGAGCCGCAGTGTGTGTGGGGCTGTGGAAGGGCTGCCAGGGGAAGGCGAGGGCCAGCAACACCTGGGAGGCCTGGCACCTTTGGTGTGGGAGCAGGTGCTGGACGTTTGCAATTTCGAGGTGGGCTCCGGCGCAGTTCCCGAGAGCGAGCGAGGCACGAACGTGGGCACCCTGAGCTGGCTGGCAAGGGCGGAGCGCCAGTGTGTGTGGGGCTGTGGAAGGGCAGCCAGGGGAAGGCGAGGGCCAGCAACACCTGGGAGGCCTGGCACCTTTGGTGTGGGAGCAGTCGCTGGACGTTTGCAATTTCGAGGTGGGCTCCGGCGCAGGTCCCGAGAGCGAGCGAGGCAAGAACGTCGGCACCCTGAGCTGGCTGGCAAGGCCAGAGCCGCAGTGTGTGTGGGGCTGTGGAAGGGCTGCCAGGGCAAGGCGAGGGCCAGCAACACCTGGGAGGCCTGGCACCTTTGGTGTGGGAGCAGGTGCTGGACGTTTGCAATTTTCAGGTGGGCTCTGGCGCAGGTCCCGAGAGCGAGCGAGGCACGAACGTCGACATCCTGAGCTGGCTGGCAAGGCCGGAGCGCCAGTGTGTGTGGGGCTGTGGAAGGGCTGCCAGGGGAAGGCGAGGGCCAGCAACACCTGGGAGGCCTGGCACCTTTGGTGTGGGAGCAGTCGCTGGACGTTTGCAATTTCGAGGTGGGCTCCGGCGCCGGCCCCGGGAGCGAGTGAGGCACGAACGTCGGCCCCCTGAGCTGGCTGGCAAGGCCGGAGCTGCAGTGCGTGTGGGGCTGTGGAAGGGCTGCCAGGGGAAGGCGAGGGCCAGCAACACCTGGGAGGCCTGGCACATTTTGTGTGGGAGCAGTCGTTGGACGTTTGCAATTTGGAGCTGGGCTCCGGCGCCGGCCCCGTGTGCGAGCGAGGCAAGAACGTGGGCACCCTGAGCTGGCTGGCAAGGCCGGAGCCCCAGTGTGTGTGGGGCTGTGGAAGGGCTGCCAGGGGAAGGCGAGGGCCAGCAACACCTGGGAGGCCTGGCACCTTACGTGTGGGAGCAATTGCTGGACGTTTGCAATTTTGAGCTAGGCTCCGGCGCAGGTCCCGAGAGCGAGCGAGGCACGAATGTCGGCACCCTGAGCTGGCTGGCAAGGCTGGAGCCCCAGTGTGTGTGGGGCTGTGGAAGGGCTGCCAGGGGAAGGCGAGGGCCAGCAACACCTGGCAGGCCTGGCACCTTCCGTGTGGGAGCAGTCGCTGGACGTTTGCAGTTTCGAGCTGGGCTCCGGCCCCGGCACCGTGAGCGAGCGAGGCACGAACGTGGGCACCCTGAGCTGGCTGGCAATGCCGGAGCTCCAGTGCGTGTGGGGCTGTGGAAGGGCTGCCAGGGGAAGGCGAGGGCCAGCAACACCTGGGAGGCCTGGCACCTTACGTGTGGGAGCAGTCGCTGGACGTTTGCAATTTCGAGGTGGGCTCCGGCACAGGTCCCGTGAGCGAGTGAGGGACGAACGTCGGCCCCCTGAGCTGGCTGGCAAGGCCGGAGCTGCAGTGCGTGTGGGGCTGTGGAAGGGCTGCCAGGGGAAGGCGAGGGCCAGCAACACCTGGGAGGCCTGGCACATTTTGTGTGGGAGCAGTCGCTGGACGTTTGCAATTTCGAGGTGGGCTCCGGCGCAGTTCCCGAGAGCGAGCGAGGCAAGAATGTCGGCACCCTGAGCTGGCTGGCAAGGCCGGAGCCGCAGTGTGTGTGGGGCTGTGGAAGGGCTGCCAGGGGAAGGCGAGGGCCAGCAACACCTGGGAGGCCTGGCACCTTTCGTGTGGGAGCAGTCGCTGGACGTTTGCAGTTTCGAGCTGGGCTCCGGCCCCGGCACCGTCAGCGAGCGAGGCACGAACGTGGGCACCCTGAGCTGGCTGGCAAGGCCGGAGCTCCAGTGTGTGTGGGGCTGTGGAAGGGCTGCCAGGGCAAGGCGAGGGCCAGCAACACCTGGGAGGCCTGGCACCTTTCGTGTGGGAGCAGTCGCTGGACGTTTGCAGTTTCGAGCTGGGCTCCGGCCCCGGCACCGTCAGCGAGCGAGGCACGAACGTGGGCACCCTGAGCTGGCTGGCAAGGCCGGAGCTCCAGTGTGTGTGGGGCTGTGGAAGGGCTGCCAGGGCAAGGCGAGGGCCAGCAACACCTGGGAGGCCTGGCACCTTACGTGTGGGAGCAGTCGCTGGACGTTTGCAATTTTGAGGTGGGCTCTGGCGCAGGTCCCGAGAGCGAGCGAGGCACGAACTTCGACATCCTGAGCTGGCTGGCAAGGCCAGAGCCGCAGTGTGTGTGGGGCTGTGGAAGGGCTGCCAGGGGAAGGCGAGGGCCAGCAACACCTGGGAGGCCTGGCACCTTTCGTGTGGGAGCAGTCGCTGGACGTTTGCAGTTTCGAGCTGGGCTCCGGCCCCGGCACCGTCAGCGAGCGAGGCACGAACGTGGGCACCCTGAGCTGGCTGGCAAGGCCGGAGCTCCAGTGTGTGTGGGGCTGTGGAAGGGCTGCCAGGGCAAGGCGAGGGCCAGCAACACCTGGGAGGCCTGGCACCTTTGGTGTGGGAGCAGTCGCTGGACGTTTGAAATTTCGAGGTGGGCTCCGGCGCAGGTCCCGAGAGCGAGCGAGGCACGACCGTCGACATCCTGAGCTGGCTGGCAAGGCCGGAGCCCCAGTGTGTGTGGGGCTGTGGAAGGGCTGCCAGGGGAAGGCGAGGGCCAGCAACACCTGGGAGGCCTGGCACATTTTGTGTGGGAGCAGTCGCTGGACGTTTGCAATTTTGAGCTAGGCTCCGGCGCAGGTCCCGAGAGCGAGCGAGGCACGAATGTCGGAACCCTGAGCTGGCTGGCAAGGCTGGAGCCCCAGTGTGTGTGGGGCTGTGGAAGGGCTGCCAGGGGAAGGCGAGGGCCAGCAACACCTGGCAGGCCTGGCACCTTTCATGTGGGAGCAGTCGCTGGACGTTTGCAGTTTCGAGCTGGGCTCCGGCCCCGGCATCGTGAGCGAGCGAGGCACGAACGTGGGCACCCTCAGCTGGCTGGCAAGGCCGGAGCTCCAGTGTGTGTGGGGCTGTGGAAGGGCTGCCAGGGCAAGGCGAGGGCCAGCAACACCTGGGAGGCCTGGCACCTTTGGTGTGGGAGCAGTCGCTGGACGTTTGCAATTTGGAGCTGGGCTCCGGCGCAGGTCCCGAGAGTGAGCGAGGCACGAACGTCGACATCCTGAGCTGGCTGGCAAGGCCGGAGCGCCAGTGCGTGTGGGGCTGTGGAAGGGCTGCCAGGGGAAGGCGAGGGCCAGCAACACCTGGGAGGCCTGGCACCTTTGGTGTGGGAGCAGTCGCTGGACGTTTGCAATTTCGAGGTGGGCTCCGGCGCAGTTCCCGAGAGCGAGCGAGGCAAGAATGTCGGCACCCTGAGCTGGCTGGCAAGGCTGGAGCCCCAGTGTGTGTGGGGCTGTGGAAGGGCAGCCAGGGGAAGGCGAGGGCCAGCAACACCTGGGAGGCCTGGCACCTTTGGTGTGGGAGCAGTCGCTGGACGTTTGCAGTTTCGAGCTGGGCTCCGGCGCAGTTCCCGAGAGCGAGCGAGGCACGAACGTGGGCACCCTGAGCTGGCTGGCAAGGCCGGAGCTGCAGTGCGTGTGGGGCTGTGGAAGGGCAGCCAGGGGAAGGCGAGGGCCAGCAACACCTGGGAGGCCTGGCACCTTTGGTGTGGGAGCAGTCGCTGGACGTTTGCAATTTGGAGTTGGGCTCCGGCGCAGGTCCCGTGAGCGAGTGAGGCACGAACGTCGGCCCCCTGAGCTGGCTGGCAAGGCCGGAGCTGCAATGCGTGTGGGGCTGTGGAAGGGCTGCCAGGGGAAGGCGAGGGCCAGCAACACCTGGGAGGCCTGGCACATTTTGTGTGGGAGCAGTCGCTGGACGTTTGCAATTTGGAGCTGGGCTCCGGCGCCGGCCCCGTGTGCGAGCGAGGCAAGAACATCGGCACCCTGAGCTGGCTGGCAAGGCCAGAGCCGCAGTGTGTGTGGGGCTGTGGAAGGGCTGCCAGGGGAAGGCGAGGGCCAGCAACACCTGGGAGGCCTGGCACCTTTGGTGTGGGAGCAGTCGCTGGACGTTTGCAGTTTCGAGCTGGGCTCCGGCCCCGGCACCGTGAGCGAGCGAGGCACGAACGTGGGCACCCTGAGCTGGCTGGCAAGGCCGGAGCGCCAGTGTGTGTGGGGCTGTGGAAGGGCTGCCAGGGCAAGGCGAGGGCCAGCAACACCTGGGAGGCCTGGCACCTTTGGTGTGGGAGCAGTCGCTGGACGTTTGCAATTTCGAGGTGGGCTCCGGCCCCGGCCCCGTGAGCGAGCGAGGCACGAACGTCGACATCCTGAGCTGGCTGGCAAGGCCGGAGCCCCAGTGTGTGTGGGGCTGTGGAAGGGCTGCCAGGGGAAGGCGAGGGCCAGCAACACCTGGGAGGCCTGGCACATTTTGTGTGGGAGCAGTCGCTGGACGTTTGCAATTTCGAGGTGGGCTCCGGCGCCGGACCCGTGTGCGAGCGAGGCAAGAACGTCGGCACCCTCAGCTAGCTGGCAAGGCCGGAGCCCCAGTGTGTGTGGGGCTGTGGAAGGGCTGCCAGGGGAAGGCGAGGGCCAGCAACACCTGGGAGGCCTGGCACCTTTGGTGTGGGAGCAGTCGCTGGACGTTTGCAATTTCGAAGTGGGCTCCGGCGCAGTTCCCGAGAGCGAGCGAGGCACGAACGTGGGCACCCTGAGCTGGCTGGGAAGGCCGGAGCCCCAGTGTGTGTGGGGCTGTGGAAGGGCAGCCAGGGGAAGGCGAGGGCCAGCAACACCTGGGAGGCCTGGCACCTTTGGTGTGGGAGCAGTCGCTGGACGTTTGCAATTTCGAGGTGGGCTGCGGCGCAGGTCCCGAGAGCGAGCGAGGCACGAACTTGGGCCCCCTGAGCTGGCTGGCAAGGCCAGAGCCCCAGTGTGTGTGGGGCTGTGGAAGGGCTGCCAGGGCAAGGCGAGGGCCAGCAACACCTGGGAGGCCTGGCACCTTCCGTGTGGGAGCAGTCGCTGGACGTTTGCAATTTTGAGCTAGGCTCCGGCGCAGGTCCCGAGAGCGAGCGAGGCACGAACGTCGACATCCTGAGCTGGCTGGCAAGGCCGGAGCCCCAGTGCGTGTGGGGCTGTGGAAGGGCTGCCAGGGCAAGGCGAGGGCCAGCAACACCTGGAAGGCCTGGCACATTTTGTGTGGGAGCAGTCGCTGGACGTTTGCAATTTGGAGCTGGGCTCCGGCGCCGGCCCCGTGTGCGAGCGAGGCAAGAACGTCAGCACCCTGAGCTGGCTGGCAAGGCCGGAGCCCCAGTGTGTGTGGGGCTGTGGAAGGGCTGCCAGGGGAAGGCGAGGGCCAGCAACACCTGGGAGGCCTGGCACCTTTGGTGTGGGAGCAGTCGCTGGACGTTTGCAATTTCGAAGTGGGCTCCGGCGCAGGTCCCGAGAGCGAGCGAGGCAAGAACGTCGGCACCCTGAGCTGGCTGGCAAGGCCAGAGCCGCAGTGTGTGTGGGGCTGTGGAAGGGCTGCCAGGGCAAGGCGAGGGCCAGCAACACCTGGGAGGCCTGGCACCTTACGTGTGGGAGCAGTCGCTGGACGTTTGCAATTTCGAGGTGGGCTCTGCCGCAGGTCCTGAGAGCGAGCGAGGCACGAACGTCGACATCCTGAGCTGGCTGGCAAGGCCGGAGCGCCAGTGTGTGTGGGGCTGTGGAAGGGCTGCCAGGGGAAGGCGAGGGCCAGCAACACCTGGGAGGCCTGGCACCTTTGGTGTGGGAGCAGTCGCTGGACGTTTGCAATTTCGAGGTGGGCTCCGGCGCAGGTCCCGTGAGCGAGTGAGGCACGAACGTCGGCCCCCTGAGCTGGCTGGCAAGGCCGGAGCTGCAGTGCGTGTGGAGCTGTGGAAGGGCTGCCAGGGGAAGGCGAGGGCCAGCAACACCTGGGAGGCCTGGCACATTTTGTGTGGGAGCAGTCGCTGGACGTTTGCAATTTCGAGGTGGGCTCCGGCGCAGGTCCCGTGAGCGAGTGAGGCACGAACGTCGGCCCCCTGAGCTGGCTGGCAAGGCCGGAGCTGCAGTGCGTGTGGGGCTGTGGAAGGGCTGCCAGGGGAAGGCGAGGGCCAGCAACACCTGGGAGGCCTGGCACCTTTGGTGTGGGAGCAGTCGCTGGACGTTTGCAATTTGGAGCTGGGCTCCGGCGCAGGTCCCGAGAGCGAGCGAGGCACGACCGTCGACATCCTGAGCTGGCTGGCAAGGCCGGAGCCCCAGTGTGTGTGGGGCTGTGGAAGGGCTGCCAGGGGAAGGCGAGGGCCAGCAACACCTGGGAGGCCTGGCACATTTTGTGTGGGAGCAGTCGCTGGACGTTTGCAATTTGGAGCTGGGCTCCGGCGCCGGCCCCGTGTGCGAGCGAGGCAAGAACGTCAGCACCAGAGCTGGCTGGCAAGGCCGGAGCGCCAGTGTGTGTGGGGCTGTGGAAGGGCTGCCAGGGCAAGGCGAGGGCCAGCAACACCTGGGAGGCCTGGCACCTTTGGTGTGGGAGCAGTCGCTGGACGTTTGCAATTTCGAGGGGGGCTCCGGCGCAGTTCCCGAGAGCGAGCGAGGCACGAACGTGACCACCCTGAGCTGGCTGGCAAGGCCGGAGCCCCAGTGTGTGTGGGGCTGTGGAAGGGCTGCCAGGGGAAGGCGAGGGCCAGCAACACCTGGGAGGCCTGGCACCTTTGGTGTGGGAGCAGTCGCTGGACATTTGCAATTTCGAGGTGGGCTGCTGCGCAGGTCCCGAGAGCGAGCGAGGCAAGAACGTCAGCACCCTGAGCTGGCTGGCAAGGCCAGAGCCCCAGTGTGTGTGGGGCTGTCGAAGGGCTGCCAGGGCAAGGCGAGGGCCAGCAACACCTGGGAGGCCTGGCACCTTCCGTGTGGGAGCAATTGCTGGACGTTTGCAATTTTGAGCTAGGCTCCGGCGCAGGTCCCGAGAGCGAGCGAGGCACGAATGTCGGCACCCTGAGCTGGCTGGCAAGGCTGGAGCCCCAGTGTGTGTGGGGCTGTGGAAGGGCTGCCAGGGGAAGGCGAGGGCCAGCAACACCTGGCAGGCCTGGCACCTTCCGTGTGGGAGCAGTCGCTGGACGTTTGCAGTTTCGAGCTGGGCTCCGGCCCCGGCATCGTGAGCGAGCGAGGCACGAACGTGGGCACCCTCAGCTGGCTGGCAAGGCCGGAGCTCCAGTGTGTGTGGGGCTGTGGAAGGGCTGCCAGGGCAAGGCGAGGGCCAGCAACACCTGGGAGGCCTGGCACCTTTGGTGTGGGAGCAGTCGCTGGACGTTTGCAATTTCGAGGTGGGCTCCGGCGCAGGTCCCGTGAGCGAGTGAGGCACGAACGTCGGCCCCCTGAGCTGGCTGGCAAGGCCGGAGCTGCAGTGCGTGTGGAGCTGTGGAAGGGCTGCCAGGGGAAGGCGAGGGCCAGCAACACCTGGGAGGCCTGGCACATTTTGTGTGGGAGCAGTCGCTGGACGTTTGCAATTTCGAGGTGGGCTCCGGCGCAGGTCCCGTGAGCGAGTGAGGCACGAACGTCGGCCCCCTGAGCTGGCTGGCAAGGCCGGAGCTGCAGTGCGTGTGGGGCTGTGGAAGGGCTGCCAGGGGAAGGCGAGGGCCAGCAACACCTGGGAGGCCTGGCACCTTTGGTGTGGGAGCAGTCGCTGGACGTTTGCAATTTGGAGCTGGGCTCCGGCGCAGGTCCCGAGAGCGAGCGAGGCACGACCGTCGACATCCTGAGCTGGCTGGCAAGGCCGGAGCCCCAGTGTGTGTGGGGCTGTGGAAGGGCTGCCAGGGGAAGGCGAGGGCCAGCAACACCTGGGAGGCCTGGCACATTTTGTGTGGGAGCAGTCGCTGGACGTTTGCAATTTGGAGCTGGGCTCCGGCGCCGGCCCCGTGTGCGAGCGAGGCAAGAACGTCAGCACCAGAGCTGGCTGGCAAGGCCGGAGCGCCAGTGTGTGTGGGGCTGTGGAAGGGCTGCCAGGGCAAGGCGAGGGCCAGCAACACCTGGGAGGCCTGGCACCTTTGGTGTGGGAGCAGTCGCTGGACGTTTGCAATTTCGAGGGGGGCTCCGGCGCAGTTCCCGAGAGCGAGCGAGGCACGAACGTGACCACCCTGAGCTGGCTGGCAAGGCCGGAGCCCCAGTGTGTGTGGGGCTGTGGAAGGGCTGCCAGGGGAAGGCGAGGGCCAGCAACACCTGGGAGGCCTGGCACCTTTGGTGTGGGAGCAGTCGCTGGACATTTGCAATTTCGAGGTGGGCTGCTGCGCAGGTCCCGAGAGCGAGCGAGGCAAGAACGTCAGCACCCTGAGCTGGCTGGCAAGGCCAGAGCCCCAGTGTGTGTGGGGCTGTCGAAGGGCTGCCAGGGCAAGGCGAGGGCCAGCAACACCTGGGAGGCCTGGCACCTTCCGTGTGGGAGCAATTGCTGGACGTTTGCAATTTTGAGCTAGGCTCCGGCGCAGGTCCCGAGAGCGAGCGAGGCACGAATGTCGGCACCCTGAGCTGGCTGGCAAGGCTGGAGCCCCAGTGTGTGTGGGGCTGTGGAAGGGCTGCCAGGGGAAGGCGAGGGCCAGCAACACCTGGCAGGCCTGGCACCTTCCGTGTGGGAGCAGTCGCTGGACGTTTGCAGTTTCGAGCTGGGCTCCGGCCCCGGCATCGTGAGCGAGCGAGGCACGAACGTGGGCACCCTCAGCTGGCTGGCAAGGCCGGAGCTCCAGTGTGTGTGGGGCTGTGGAAGGGCTGCCAGGGCAAGGCGAGGGCCAGCAACACCTGGGAGGCCTGGCACCTTTGGTGTGGGAGCAGTCGCTGGACGTTTGCAATTTGGAGCTGGGCTCCGGCGCAGGTCCCGAGAGCGAGCGAGGCAAGAACGTCGACATCCTGAGCTGGCTGGCAAGGCCGGAGCTGCAGTGCGTGTGGGGCTGTGGAAGGGCTGCCAGGGCAAGGCGAGGGCCAGCAACACCTGGGAGGCCTGGCACCTTTGGTGTGGGAGCAGTCGCTGGACGTTTGCAATTTCGAGGTGGGCTCCGGCGCAGTTCCCGAGAGCGAGCGAGGCAAGAATGTCGGCACCCTGAGCTGGCTGGCAAGGCCGGAGCCCCAGTGTGTGTGGGGCTGTAGAAGGGCAGCCAGGGGAAAGCGAGGGCCAGCAACACCTGGGAGGCCTGGCACCTTTGGTGTGGGAGCAGTCGCTGGACGTTTGCAATTTCGAGGTGGGCTCCGGCGCAGTTCCCGAGAGCGAGCGAGGCACGAACGTGGGCACCCTGAGCTGGCTGGCAAGGCCGGAGCGCCAGTGTGTGTGGGGCTGTGGAAGGGCAGCCAGGGGAAGGCGAGGGCCAGCAACACCTGGGAGGCCTGGCACCTTTGGTGTGGGAGCAGTCGCTGGATGTTTGCAATTTGGAGTTGGGCTCCGGCGCAGGTCCCGTGAGCGAGTGAGGCACGAACGTCGGCCCCCTGAGCTGGCTGGCAAGGCCGGAGCTGCAATGCGTGTGGGGCTGTGGAAGGGCTGCCAGGGCAAGGCGAGGGCCAGCAACACCTGGGAGGCCTGGCACCTTTGGTGTGGGAGCAGTCGCTGGACGTTTGCAATTTCGAGGTGGGCTCCGGCCCCGGCCCCGTGAGCGAGCGAGGCACGAACGTCGACATCCTGAGCTGGCTGGCAAGGCCGGAGCTGCAGTGCGTGTGGGGCTGTGGAAGGGCTGCCAGGGGAAGGCGAGGGCCAGCAACACCTGGGAGGCCTGGCACATTTTGTGTGGGAGCAGTCGCTGGACATTTGCAATTTTGAGCTGGGCTCCGGCGCCGGCCCCGTGTGCGAGCGAGGCAAGAACGTCGGCACCCTGAGCTAGCTGGCAAGGCCAGAGCCCCAGTGTGTGTGGGGCTGTGGAAGGGCTGCCAGGGCAAGGCGAGGGCCAGCAACACCTGGGAGGCCTGGCACCTTTGGTGTGGGAGCAGTCGCTGGACGTTTGCAATTTCGAAGTGGGCTCCGGCGCAGTTCCCGAGAGCGAGCGAGGCACGAACGTGGGCACCCTGAGCTGGCTGGCAAGGCCGGAGCCCCAGTGTGTGTGGGGCTGTGGAAGGGCAGCCAGGGGAAGGCGAGGGCCAGCAACACCTGGGAGGCCTGGCACCTTTGGTGTGGGAGCAGTCGCTGGACGTTTGCAATTTGGAGCTGGGCTCCGGCGCAGTTCCCGAGAGCGAGCGAGGCACGAACGTCGGCACCCTGAGCTGGCTGGCAAGGCCGGAGCGCCAGTGTGTGTGGGGCTGTGGAAGGGCTGCCAGGGCAAGGCGAGGGCCAGCAACACCTGGGAGGCCTGGCACCTTTGGTGTGGGAGCAGTCGCTGGACGTTTGCAATTTCGAGGTGGGCTCCGGCGCAGTTCCCGAGAGCGAGCGAGGCACGAACGTGGGCACCCTGAGCTGGCTGGCAAGGCCGGAGCGCCAGTGTGTGTGGGGCTGTGGAAGGGCAGCCAGGGGAAGGCGAGGGCCAGCAACACCTGGGAGGCCTGGCACCTTTGGTGTGGGAGCAGTCGCTGGACGTTTGCAATTTGGAGTTGGGCTCCGGCGCAGGTCCCGTGAGCGAGTGAGGCACGAACGTCGGCCCCCTGAGCTGGCTGGCAAGGCCAGAGCCGCAGTGTGTGTGGGGCTGTGGAAGGGCTGCCAGGGGAAGGCGAGGGCCAGCAACACCTGGGAGGCCTGGCACCTTTGGTGTGGGAGCAGTCGCTGGACGTTTGCAGTTTCGAGCTGGGCTCCGGCCCCGGCACCGTGAGCGAGCGAGGCACGAACGTGGGCACCCTGAGCTGGCTGGCAAGGCCGGAGCTCCAGTGTGTGTGGGGCTGTGGAAGGGCTGCCAGGGCAAGGCGAGGGCCAGCAACACCTGGGAGGCCTGGCACCTTTGGTGTGGGAGCAGTCGCTGGACGTTTGCAATTTCGAGGTGGGCTCCGGCCCCGGCCCCGTGAGCGAGCGAGGCACGAACGTCGACATCCTGAGCTGGCTGGCAAGGCCGGAGCTGCAGTGCGTGTGGGGCTGTGGAAGGGCTGCCAGGGGAAGGCGAGGGCCAGCAACACCTGGGAGGCCTGGCACATTTTGTGTGGGAGCAGTCGCTGGACATTTGCAATTTTGAGCTGGGCTCCGGCGCCGGCCCCGTGTGCGAGCGAGGCAAGAACGTCGGCACCCTCAGCTAGCTGGCAAGGCCAGAGCCCCAGTGTGTGTGGGGCTGTGGAAGGGCTGCCAGGGCAAGGCGAGGGCCAGCAACACCTGGGAGGCCTGGCACCTTTGGTGTGGGAGCAGTCGCTGGACGTTTGCAATTTCGAGGTGGGCTCCGGCGCAGTTCCCGAGAGCGAGCGAGGCACGAACGTGGGCACCCTGAGCTGGCTGGCAAGGCCGGAGCGCCAGTGTGTGTGGGGCTGTGGAAGGGCTGCCAGGGCAAGGCGAGGGCCAGCAACACCTGGGAGGCCTGGCACCTTTGGTGTGGGAGCAGTCGCTGGACGTTTGCAATTTGGAACTAGGCTCCGGCGCAGTTCCCGAGAGCGAGCGAGGCACGAACGTGGGCACCCTGAGCTGGCTGGCAAGGCCGGAGCGCCAGTGTGTGTGGGGCTGTGGAAGGGCTGCCAGGGCAAGGCGAGGGCCAGCAACACCTGGGAGGCCTGGCACCTTTGGTGTGGGAGCAGTCGCTGGACGTTTGCAATTTCGAGGTGGGCTGCGGCGCAGGTCCCGAGAGCGAGCGAGGCACGAACGTGGGCACCCTGAGCTGGCTGGCAAGGCCAGAGCCGCAGTGTGTGTGGGGCTGTGGAAGGGCTGCCAGGGCAAGGCGAGGGCCAGCAACACCTGGGAGGCCTGGCACCTTCCGTGTGGGAGCAGTCGCTGGACGTTTGCAATTTTGAGCTAGGCTCCGGCGCAGGTCCCGAGAGCGAGCGAGGCACGAACGTCGACATCCTGAGCTGGCTGGCAAGGCTGGAGCCCCAGTGTGTGTGGGGCTGTGGAAGGGCTGCCAGGGGAAGGCGAGGGCCAGCAACACCTGGGAGGCCTGGCACCTTTCGTGTGGGAGCAGTCGCTGGACGTTTGCAGTTTCGAGCTGGGCTCCGGCCCCGGCACCGTGAGCGAGCGAGTCACGAACGTGGGCACCCTGAGCTGGCTGGCAAGGCCGGAGCTGCAGTGCGTGTGGGGCTGTGGAAGGGCTGCCAGGGGAAGGCGAGGGCCAGCAACACCTGGGAGGCCTGGCACCTTTGGTGTGGGAGCAGTCGCTGGACGTTTGCAATTTGGAGCTGGGCTCCGGCGCCGGCCCCGTGTGCGAGCGAGGCAAGAACGTCAGCACCCTGAGCTGGCTGGCAAGGCCGGAGCCGCAGTGTGTGTGGGGCTGTGGAAGGGCAGCCAGGGGAAGGCGAGGGCCAGCAACACCTGGGAGGCCTGGCACCTTTGGTGTGGGAGCAGTCGCTGGACGTTTGCAATTTTGAGGTGGGCTCTGGCGCAGGTCCCGAGAGCGAGCGAGGCACGAACGTCGACATCCTGAGCTGGCTGGCAAGGCCGGAGCTGCAGTGCGTGTGGGGCTGTGGAAGGGCTGCCAGGGGAAGGCGAGGGCCAGCAACACCTGGGAGGCCTGGCACCTTTGGTGTGGGAGCAGTCGCTGGACGTTTGCAATTTCGAGGTGGGCTCCGGCGCCGGCCCCGTGTGCGAGCGAGGCAAGAACGTCAGCACCCTGAGCTGGCTGGCAAGGCCGGAGCCCCAGTGTGTGTGGGGCTGTGGAAGGGCTGCCAGGGCAAGGCGAGGGCCAGCAACACCTGGGAGGCCTGGCACCTTTGGTGTGGGAGCAGTCGCTGGACGTTTGCAATTTCGAGCTGGGCTCCGGCGCAGGTCCCGAGAGCGAGCGAGGCAAGAACGTCGGCACCCTGAGCTGGCTGGCAAGGCTAGAGCCGCAGTGTGTGTGGGGCTGTGGAAGGGCTGCCAGGGCAAGGCGAGGGCCAGCAACACCTGGGAGGCCTGGCACCTTTGGTGTGGGAGCAGGTGCTGGACGTTTGCAATTTTGAGGTGGGCTCTGGCGCAGGTCCTGAGAGCGAGCGAGGCACGAACGTCGACATCCTGAGCTGGCTGGCAAGGCCGGAGCGCCAGTGTGTGTGGGGCTGTGGAAGGGCTGCCAGGGGAAGGCGAGGGCCAGCAACACCTGGGAGGCCTGGCACCTTTGGTGTGGGAGCAGTCGCTGGACGTTTGCAATTTCGAGGTGGGCTCCGGCGCAGGTCCCGTGAGCGAGTGAGGCACGAACGTCGGCCCCCTGAGCTGGCTGGCAAGGCCGGAGCTGCAGTGCGTGTGGGGCTGTGGAAGGGCTGCCAGGGGAAGGCGAGGGCCAGCAACACCTGGGAGGCCTGGCACATTTTGTGTGGGAGCAGTCGCTGGACGTTTGCAATTTCGGGGTGGGCTCCGGCGCAGTTCCCGAGAGCGAGCGAGGCAAGAATGTCGGCACCCTGAGCTGGCTGGCAAGGCCGGAGCGCCAGTGTGTGTGGGGCTGTGGAAGGGCAGCCAGGGGAAGGCGAGGGCCAGCAACACCTGGGAGGCCTGGCACCTTTGGTGTGGGAGCAGTCGCTGGACGTTTGCAATTTCGAGGTGGGCTCCAGCGCAGTTCCCGAGAGCGAGCGAGGCACGAATGTGGGCACCCTGAGCTGGCTGGCAAGGCCGGAGCGCCAGTGTGTGTGGGGCTGTGGAAGGGCAGCCAGGGGAAGGCGAGGGCCAGCAACACCTGGGAGGCCTGGCACCTTTGGTGTGGGAGCAGTCGCTGGACGTTTGCAATTTCGAGGTGGGCTCCGGCGCAGGTCCCGTGAGCGAGTGAGGCACGAACGTCGGCACCCTGAGCTGGCTGGCAAGGCCAGAGCCGCAGTGTGTGTGGGGCTGTGGAAGGGCTGCCAGGGGAAGGCGAGGGCCAGCAACACCTGGGAGGCCTGGCACCTTACGTGTGGGAGCAGTCGCTGGACGTCTGCAATTTTGAGCTGGGCTCCGGCACAGGTCCCGTGAGCGAGTGAGGCACGAACGTCGGTCCCCTGAGCTGGCTGGCAAGGCCGGAGCTGCAGTGTGTGTGGGGCTGTGGAAGGGCTGCCAGGGCAAGGCGAGGGCCAGCAACACCTGGGAGGCCTGGCACCTTTGGTGTGGGAGCAGGTGCTGGACGTTTGCAATTTTGAGGTGGGCTCCGGCGCAGGTCCCGAGAGCGAGCGAGGCACGAACTTCGACATCCTGAGCTGGCTGGAAAGGCCGGAGCGCCAGTGTGTGTGGGGCTGTGGAAGGGCTGCCAGGGGAAGGCGAGGGCCAGCAACACCTGGGAGGCCTGGCACCTTACGTGTGGGAGCAGTCGCTGGACGTTTGCAATTTCGAGGTGGGCTCCGGCGCAGTTCCCGAGAGCGAGCGAGGCACGAACGTGGGCACCCTGAGCTGGCTGGCAAGGCCGGAGCCCCAGTGTGTGTGGGGCTGTGGAAGGGCTGCCAGGGCAAGGCGAGGGCCAGCAACACCTGGGAGGCCTGGCACCTTTGGTGTGGGAGCAGTCGCTGGACGTTTGCAATTTCGAGGTGGGCTGCGGCGCAGGTCCCGAGAGCGAGCGAGGCAAGAACGTCGGCACCCTGAGCTGGCTGGCAAGGCCAGAGCCCCAGTGTGTGTGGGGCTGTGGAAGGGCTGCCAGGGCAAGGCGAGGGCCAGCAACACCTGGGAGGCCTGGCACCTTCCGTGTGGGAGCAATTGCTGGACGTTTGCAATTTTGAGCTAGGCTCCGGCGCAGGTCCCGAGAGCGAGCGAGGCAAGAATGTCGGCACCCTGAGCTGGCTGGCAAGGCTGGAGCCCCAGTGTGTGTGGGGCTGTGGAAGGGCTGCCAGGGGAAGGCGAGGGCCAGCAACACCTGGCAGGCCTGGCACCTTTCGTGTGGGAGCAGTCGCTGGACGTTTGCAGTTTCGAGCTGGGCTCCGGCCCCGGCCCCGTCAGCGAGCGAGGCACGAACGTGGGCACCCTGAGCTGGCTGGCAAGGCCGGAGCTCCAGTGTGTGTGGGGCTGTGGAAGGGCTGCCAGGGCAAGGCGAGGGCCAGCAACACCTGGGAGGCCTGGCACCTTTGGTGTGGGAGCAGTCGCTGGACGTTTGAAATTTCGAGGTGGGCTCCGGCGCAGGTCCCGAGAGCGAGCGAGGCACGACCGTCGACATCCTGAGCTGGCTGGCAAGGCCGGAGCCCCAGTGTGTGTGGGGCTGTGGAAGGGCTGCCAGGGGAAGGCGAGGGCCAGCAACACCTGGGAGGCCTGGCACATTTTGTGTGGGAGCAGTCGCTGGACGTTTGCAATTTGGAGCTGGGCTCCGGCGCCGGCCCCGTGTGCGAGCGAGGCAAGAACGTCAGCACCCTGAGCTGGCTGGCAAGGCCGGAGCGCCAGTGTGTGTGGGGCTGTGGAAGGGCTGCCAGGGGAAGGCGAGGGCCAGCAACACCTGGGAGGCCTGGCACCTTTGGTGTGGGAGCAGTCGCTGGACGTTTGCAATTTCGAGGTGGGCTCCGGCGCAGTTCCCGAGAGCGAGCGAGGCACGAACGTGACCACCCTGAGCTGGCTGGCAAGGCCGGAGCCCCAGTGTGTGTGGGGCTGTGGAAGGGCTGCCAGGGCAAGGCGAGGGCCAGCAACACCTGGGAGGCCTGGCACCTTCCGTGTGGGAGCAATTGCTGGACGTTTGCAATTTTGAGCTAGGCTCCGGCGCAGGTCCCGAGAGCGAGCGAGGCAAGAATGTCGGCACCCTGAGCTGGCTGGCAAGGCCGGAGCCCCAGTGTGTGTGGGGCTGTGGAAGGGCTGCCAGGGGAAGGCGAGGGCCAGCAACACCTGGGAGGCCTGGCACCTTTCGTGTGGGAGCAGTCGCTGGACGTTTGCAGTTTCGAGCTGGGCTCCGGCCCCGGCCCCGTCAGCGAGCGAGGCACGAACGTGGGCACCCTGAGCTGGCTGGCAAGGCCGGAGCTCCAGTGTGTGTGGGGCTGTGGAAGGGCTGCCAGGGCAAGGCGAGGGCCAGCAACACCTGGGAGGCCTGGCACCTTTGGTGTGGGAGCAGTCGCTGGACGTTTGAAATTTCGAGGTGGGCTCCGGCGCAGGTCCCGAGAGCGAGCGAGGCACGACCGTCGACATCCTGAGCTGGCTGGCAAGGCCGGAGCCCCAGTGTGTGTGGGGCTGTGGAAGGGCTGCCAGGGGAAGGCGAGGGCCAGCAACACCTGGGAGGCCTGGCACATTTTGTGTGGGAGCAGTCGCTGGACGTTTGCAATTTGGAGCTGGGCTCCGGCGCCGGCCCCGTGTGCGAGCGAGGCAAGAACGTCAGCACCCAGAGCTGGCTGGCAAGGCCGGAGCGCCAGTGTGTGTGGGGCTGTGGAAGGGCTGCCAGGAGAAGGCGAGGGCCAGCAACACCTGGGAGGCCTGGCACCTTTGGTGTGGGGGCAGTCGCTGGACGTTTGCAATTTCGAGGTGGGCTCCGGCGCAGTTCCCGAGAGCGAGCGAGGCACGAACGTGACCACCCTGAGCTGGCTGGCAAGGCCGGAGCCCCAGTGTGTGTGGGGCTGTGGAAGGGCAGCCAGGGGAAGGCGAGGGCCAGCAACACCTGGGAGGCCTGGCACCTTTGGTGTGGGAGCAGTCGCTGGACATTTGCAATTTCGAGGTGGGCTGCGGCGCAGGTCCCGAGAGCGAGCGAGGCAAGAACGTCGGCACCCTGAGCTGGCTGGCAAGGCCAGAGCCCCAGTGTGTGTGGGGCTGTCGAAGGGCTGCCAGGGGAAGGCGAGGGCCAGCAACACCTGGCAGGCCTGGCACCTTCCGTGTGGGAGCAGTCGCTGGACGTTTGCAGTTTCGAGCTGGGCTCCGGCCCTGGCATCGTGAGCGAGCGAGGCACGAACGTGGGCCCCCTGAGCTGGCTGGCAAGGCCGGAGCTCCAGTGTGTGTGGGGCTGTGGAAGGGCTGCCAGGGGAAGGCGAGGGCCAGCAACACCTGGGAGGCCTGGCACCTTTGGTGTGGGAGCAGTCGCTGGACGTTTGCAATTTGGAGCTGGGCTCCGGCGCAGGTCCCGAGAGCGAGCGAGGCACGAACGTCGACATCCTGAGCTGGCTGGCAAGGCCGGAGCTGCAGTGCGTGTGGGGCTGTGGAAGGGCTGCCAGGGGAAGGCGAGGGCCAGCAACACCTGGGAGGCCTGGCACCTTTGGTGTGGGAGCAGTCGCTGGACGTTTGCAATTTCGAGGTGGGCTCCGGCGCAGTTCCCGAGAGCGAGCGAGGCAAGAATGTCGGCACCCTGAGCTGGCTGGCAAGGCTGGAGCCCCAGTGTGTGTGGGGCTGTGGAAGGGCAGCCAGGGGAAGGCGAGGGCCAGCAACACCTGGGAGGCCTGGCACCTTTGGTGTGGGAGCAGTCGCTGGACGTTTGCAATTTCGAGGTGGGCTCCGGCGCAGTTCCCGAGAGCGAGCGAGGCACGAACGTGGGCACCCTGAGCTGGCTGGCAAGGCCGGAGCGCCAGTGTGTGTGGGGCTGTGGAAGGGCAGCCAGGGGAAGGCGAGGGCCAGCAACACCTGGGAGGCCTGGCACCTTTGGTGTGGGAGCAGTCGCTGGACGTTTGCAATTTGGAGTTGGGCTCCGGCGCAGGTCCCGTGAGCGAGTGAGGCACGAACATCGGCCCCCTGAGCTGGCTGGCAAGGCCGGAGCTGCAATGCGTGTGGGGCTGTGGAAGGGCTGCCAGGGGAAGGCGAGGGCCAGCAACACCTGGGAGGCCTGGCACATTTTGTGTGGGAGCAGTCGCTGGACGTTTGCAATTTGGAGCTGGGCTCCGGCGCCGGCCCCGTGTGCGAGCGAGGCAAGAACGTCGGCACCCTCCGCTGGCTGGCAAGGCCAGAGCCCCAGTGTGTGTGGGGCTGTCGAAGGGCTGCCAGGGGAAGGCGAGGGCCAGCAACACCTGGGAGGCCTGGCACCTTTGGTGTGGGAGCAGTCGCTGGACGTTTGCAGTTTCGAGCTGGGCTCCGGCCCCGGCACCGTGAGCGAGCGAGGCACGAACGTGGGCACCCTGAGCTGGCTGGCAAGGCCGGATCTCCAGTGTGTGTGGGGCTGTGGAAGGGCTGCCAGGGCAAGGCGAGGGCCAGCAACACCTGGGAGGCCTGGCACCTTTGGTGTGGGAGCAGTCGCTGGACGTTTGCAATTTCGAGGTGGGCTCCGGCCCCGGCCCCGTGAGCGAGCGAGGCACGAACGTCGACATCCTGAGCTGGCTGGCAAGGGCGGAGCCGCAGTGTGTGTGGGGCTGTGGAAGGGCTGCCAGGGGAAGGCGAGGGCCAGCAACACCTGGGAGGCCTGGCACCTTTGGTGTGGGAGCAGTCGCTGGACGTTTGCAATTTCGAAGTGGGCTCCGGCGCAGGTCCCGAGAGCGAGCGAGGCACGAACGTGGGCACCCTGAGCTGGCTGGCAAGGCCGGAGCCCCAGTGTGTGTGGGGCTGTGGAAGGGCAGCCAGGGGAAGGCGAGGGCCAGCAACACCTGGGAGGCCTGGCACCTTTGGTGTGGGAGCAGTCGCTGGACGTTTGCAATTTCGAGGTGGGCTCCGGCGCAGTTCCCGAGAGCGAGCGAGGCACGAACGTGGGCCCCCTGAGCTGGCTGGCAAGGCCAGAGCCCCAGTGTGTGTGGGGCTGTGGAAGGGCTGCCAGGGCAAGGCGAGGGCCAGCAACACCTGGGAGGCCTGGCACCTTCCGTGTGGGAGCAGTCGCTGGACGTTTGCAATTTTGAGCTAGGCTCCGGCGCAGGTCCCGAGAGCGAGCGAGGCACGAACGTCGACATCCTGAGCTGGCTGGCAAGGCTGGAGCCCCAGTGTGTGTGGGGCTGTGGAAGGGCTGCCAGGGGAAGGCGAGGGCCAGCAACACCTGGGAGGCCTGGCACCTTTGGTGTGGGAGCAGTCGCTGGACGTTTGCAGTTTCGAGCTGGGCTCCGGCGCAGGTCCCGTGAGCGAGTGAGGGACGAACGTCGGCCCCCTGAGCTGGCTGGCAAGGCCGGAGCTGCAGTGCGTGTGGGGCTGTGGAAGGGCTGCCAGGGGAAGGCGAGGGCCAGCAACACCTGGGAGGCCTGGCACATTTTGTGTGGGAGCAGTCGCTGGACGTTTGCAATTTCGAGGTGGGCTCCGGCGCAGTTCCCGAGAGCGAGCGAGGCAAGAATGTCGGCACCCTGAGCTGGCTGGCAAGGCCGGAGCCCCAGTGTGTGTGGGGCTGTGGAAGGGCAGCCAGGGCAAGGCGAGGGCCAGCAACACCTGGGAGGCCTGGCACCTTTGGTGTGGGAGCAGTCGCTGGACGTTTGCAATTTCGAGGTGGGCTCCAGCGCAGTTCCCGAGAGCGAGCGAGGCACGAACGTGGGCACCCTGAGCTGGTTGGCAAGGCCGGAGCGCCAGTGTGTGTGGGGCTGTGGAAGGGCTGCCAGGGCAAGGCGAGGGCCAGCAACACCTGGGAGGCCTGGCACCTTACGTGTGGGAGCAGTCGCTGGACGTTTGCAATTTCGAGGTGGGCTCCGGCGCAGGTCCCGTGAGCGAGTGAGGCACGAACGTCGGCACCCTGAGCTGGCTGGCAAGGCCAGAGCCGCAGTGTGTGTGGGGCTGTGGAAGGGCTGCCAGGGGAAGGTGAGGGCCAGCAACACCTGGGAGGCCTGGCACCTTACGTGTGGGAGCAGTCGCTGGACGTCTGCAATTTTTAGCTGGGCTCCGGCACAGGTCCCGTGAGCGAGTGAGGCACGAACGTCGGCCCCCTGAGCTGGCTGGCAAGGCCGGAGCTCCAGTGTGTGTGGGGCTGTGGAAGGGCTGCCAGGGCAAGGCGAGGGCCAGCAACACCTGGGAGGCCTGGCACCTTTGGTGTGGGAGCAGGTGCTGGACGTTTGCAATTTCGAGGTGGGCTCTGGCGCAGTTCCCGAGAGCGAGCGAGGCACGAACGTCGACATCCTGAGCTGGCTGGCAAGGCCGGAGCGCCAGTGTGTGTGGGGCTGTGGAAGGGCTGCCAGGGGAAGGCGAGGGCCAGCAACACCTGGGAGGCCTGGCACCTTACGTGTGGGAGCAGTCGCTGGACGTTTGCAATTTCGAGGTGGGCTCCGGCGCAGTTCCCGAGAGCGAGCGAGGCACGAACGTGGGCACCCTGAGCTGGCTGGCAAGGCCGGAGCCGCAGTGTGTGTGGGGCTGTGGAAGGGCTGCCAGGGGAAGGCGAGGGCCAGCAACACCTGGGAGGCCTGGCACCTTTGGTGTGGGAGCAGTCGCTGGACGTTTGCAATTTGGAGCTGGGCTCCGGCGCCGGCCCCGTGTGCGAGCGAGGCAAGAACGTCAGCACCCAGAGCTAGCTGGCAAGGTCGGAGCGCCAGTGTGTGTGGGGCTGTCGAAGGGCTGCCAGGGCAAGGCGAGGGCCAGCAACACCTGGGAGGCCTGGCACCTTCCGTGTGGGAGCAATTGCTGGACGTTTGCAATTTTGAGCTAGGCTCCGGCGCAGGTCCCGAGAGCGAGCGAGGCACGAATGTCGGCACCCTGAGCTGGCTGGCAAGGCTGGAGCCCCAGTGTGTGTGGGGCTGTGGAAGGGCTGCCAGGGGAAGGCGAGGGCCAGCAACACCTGGCAGGCCTGGCACCTTTCATGTGGGAGCAGTCGCTGGACGTTTGCAGTTTCGAGCTGGGCTCTGGCCCCGGCATCGTGAGCGAGCGAGGCACGAACGTGGGCACCCTCAGCTGGCTGGCAAGGCCGGAGCTCCAGTGTGTGTGGGGCTGTGGAAGGGCTGCCAGGGCAAGGCGAGGGCCAGCAACACCTGGGAGGCCTGGCACCTTTGGTGTGGGAGCAGTCGCTGGACGTTTGCAATTTTGAGCTAGGCTCCGGCGCAGGTCCCGAGAGCGAGCGAGGCACGAATGTCGGCACCCTGAGCTGGCTGGCAAGGCTGGAGCCCCAGTGTGTGTGGGGCTGTGGAAGGGCTGCCAGGGGAAGGCGAGGGCCAGCAACACCTGGGAGGCCTGGCACATTTTGTGTGGGAGCAGTCGTTGGACGTTTGCAATTTGGAGCTGGGCTCCGGCGCCGGCCCCGTGTGCGAGCGAGGCAAGAACGTCGGCACCCTGAGCTGGCTGGCAAGGCCAGAGCCCCAGTGTGTGTGGGGCTGTGGAAGGGCTGCCAGGGGAAGGCGAGGGCCAGCAACACCTGGGAGGCCTGGCACCTTTGGTGTGGGAGCAGTCGCTGGACGTTTGCAATTTCGAGGTGGGCTCCGGCGCAGTTCCCGAGAGCGAGCGAGGCAAGAATGTCGGCACCCTGAGCTGGCTGGCAAGGCCGGAGCGCCAGTGTGTGTGGGGCTGTGGAAGGGCTGCCAGGGGAAGGCGAGGGCCAGCAACACCTGGGAGGCCTGGCACCTTTGGTGTGGGAGCAGTCGCTGGACGTTTGCAATTTCGAGGTGGGCTGCGGCGCAGGTCCCGAGAGCGAGCGAGGCACGAACGTGGGCCCCCTGAGCTGGCTGGCAAGGCCAGAGCCGCAGTGTGTGTGGGGCTGTGGAAGGGCTGCCAGGGCAAGGCGAGGGCCAGCAACACCTGGGAGGCCTGGCACCTTCCGTGTGGGAGCAGTCGCTGGACGTTTGCAATTTTGAGCTAGGCTCCGGCGCAGGTCCCGAGAGCGAGCGAGGCACGAACGTCGACATCCTGAGCTGGCTGGCAAGGCTGGAGCCCCAGTGTGTGTGGGGCTGTGGAAGGGCTGCCAGGGGAAGGCGAGGGCCAGCAACACCTGGGAGGCCTGGCACCTTTGGTGTGGGAGCAGTCGCTGGACATTTGCAGTTTCGAGCTGGGCTCCGGCGCAGGTCCCGTGAGCGAGTGAGGGACGAACGTCGGCCCCCTGAGCTGGCTGGCAAGGCCGGAGCTGCAGTGCGTGTGGGGCTGTGGAAGGGCTGCCAGGGCAAGGCGAGGGCCAGCAACACCTGGGAGGCCTGGCACCTTTGGTGTGGGAGCAGTCGCTGGACGTTTGCAATTTCGAGGTGGGCTCCGGCGCAGGTCCCGTGAGCGAGTGAGGCACGAACGTCGGCACCCTGAGCTGGCTGGCAAGGCCAGAGCCGCAGTGTGTGTGGGGCTGTGGAAGGGCTGCCAGGGGAAGGTGAGGGCCAGCAACACCTGGGAGGCCTGGCACCTTACGTGTGGGAGCAGTCGCTGGACGTCTGCAATTTTTAGCTGGGCTCCGGCACAGGTCCCGTGAGCGAGTGAGGCACGAACGTCGGCCCCCTGAGCTGGCTGGCAAGGCCGGAGCTCCAGTGTGTGTGGGGCTGTGGAAGGGCTGCCAGGGCAAGGCGAGGGCCAGCAACACCTGGGAGGCCTGGCACCTTTGGTGTGGGAGCAGGTGCTGGACGTTTGCAATTTCGAGGTGGGCTCTGGCGCAGGTCCCGAGAGCGAGCGAGGCACGAACGTCGACATCCTGAGCTGGCTGGCAAGGCCGGAGCGCCAGTGTGTGTGGGGCTGTGGAAGGGCTGCCAGGGGAAGGCGAGGGCCAGCAACACCTGGGAGGCCTGGCACCTTACGTGTGGGAGCAGTCGCTGGACGTTTGCAATTTCGAGGTGGGCTCCGGCGCAGTTCCCGAGAGCGAGCGAGGCACGAACGTGGGCACCCTGAGCTGGCTGGCAAGGCCGGAGCCGCAGTGTGTGTGGGGCTGTGGAAGGGCTGCCAGGGGAAGGCGAGGGCCAGCAACACCTGGGAGGCCTGGCACCTTTGGTGTGGGAGCAGTCGCTGGACGTTTGCAATTTGGAGCTGGGCTCCGGCGCCGGCCCCGTGTGCGAGCGAGGCAAGAACGTCAGCACCCAGAGCTAGCTGGCAAGGTCGGAGCGCCAGTGTGTGTGGGGCTGTCGAAGGGCTGCCAGGGCAAGGCGAGGGCCAGCAACACCTGGGAGGCCTGGCACCTTCCGTGTGGGAGCAATTGCTGGACGTTTGCAATTTTGAGCTAGGCTCCGGCGCAGGTCCCGAGAGCGAGCGAGGCACGAATGTCGGCACCCTGAGCTGGCTGGCAAGGCTGGAGCCCCAGTGTGTGTGGGGCTGTGGAAGGGCTGCCAGGGGAAGGCGAGGGCCAGCAACACCTGGCAGGCCTGGCACCTTTCATGTGGGAGCAGTCGCTGGACGTTTGCAGTTTCGAGCTGGGCTCCGGCCCCGGCATCGTGAGCGAGCGAGGCACGAACGTGGGCACCCTCAGCTGGCTGGCAAGGCCGGAGCTCCAGTGTGTGTGGGGCTGTGGAAGGGCTGCCAGGGGAAGGCGAGGGCCAGCAACACCTGGGAGGCCTGGCACCTTTGGTGTGGGAGCAGTCGCTGGACGTTTGCAATTTCGAGGTGGGCTCCGGCGCAGTTCCCGAGAGCGAGCGAGGCAAGAATGTCGGCACCCTGAGCTGGCTGGCAAGGCCGGAGCGCCAGTGTGTGTGGGGCTGTGGAAGGGCTGCCAGGGGAAGGCGAGGGCCAGCAACACCTGGGAGGCCTGGCACCTTTGGTGTGGGAGCAGTCGCTGGACGTTTGCAATTTCGAGGTGGGCTGCGGCGCAGGTCCCGAGAGCGAGCGAGGCACGAACGTGGGCCCCCTGAGCTGGCTGGCAAGGCCGGAGCGCCAGTGTGTGTGGGGCTGTGGAAGGGCTGCCAGGGGAAGGCGAGGGCCAGCAACACCTGGGAGGCCTGGCACCTTACGTGTGGGAGCAGTCGCTGGACGTTTGCAATTTCGAGGGGGGCTCCGGCGCAGTTCCCGAGAGCGAGCGAGGCACGAACGTGGGCACCCTGAGCTGGCTGGCAAGGCCGGAGCCGCAGTGTGTGTGGGGCTGTGGAAGGGCTGCCAGGGGAAGGCGAGGGCCAGCAACACCTGGGAGGCCTGGCACCTTTGGTGTGGGAGCAGTCGCTGGACGTTTGCAATTTGGAGCTGGGCTCCGGCGCCGGCCCCGTGTGCGAGCGAGGCAAGAACGTCAGCACCCAGAGCTAGCTGGCAAGGTCGGAGCGCCAGTGTGTGTGGGGCTGTCGAAGGGCTGCCAGGGCAAGGCGAGGGCCAGCAACACCTGGGAGGCCTGGCACCTTCCGTGTGGGAGCAATTGCTGGACGTTTGCAATTTTGAGCTAGGCTCCGGCGCAGGTCCCGAGAGCGAGCGAGGCACGAATGTCGGCACCCTGAGCTGGCTGGCAAGGCTGGAGCCCCAGTGTGTGTGGGGCTGTGGAAGGGCTGCCAGGGGAAGGCGAGGGCCAGCAACACCTGGCAGGCCTGGCACCTTTCATGTGGGAGCAGTCGCTGGACGTTTGCAGTTTCGAGCTGGGCTCCGGCCCCGGCATCGTGAGCGAGCGAGGCACGAACGTGGGCACCCTCAGCTGGCTGGCAAGGCCGGAGCTCCAGTGTGTGTGGGGCTGTGGAAGGGCTGCCAGGGGAAGGCGAGGGCCAGCAACACCTGGGAGGCCTGGCACCTTTGGTGTGGGAGCAGTCGCTGGACGTTTGCAATTTCGAGGTGGGCTCCGGCGCAGTTCCCGAGAGCGAGCGAGGCAAGAATGTCGGCACCCTGAGCTGGCTGGCAAGGCCGGAGCGCCAGTGTGTGTGGGGCTGTGGAAGGGCTGCCAGGGGAAGGCGAGGGCCAGCAACACCTGGGAGGCCTGGCACCTTTGGTGTGGGAGCAGTCGCTGGACGTTTGCAATTTCGAGGTGGGCTGCGGCGCAGGTCCCGAGAGCGAGCGAGGCACGAACGTGGGCCCCCTGAGCTGGCTGGCAAGGCCAGAGCCGCAGTGTGTGTGGGGCTGTGGAAGGGCTGCCAGGGCAAGGCGAGGGCCAGC
Organism: Spheniscus humboldti; assembly: GCA_027474245.1. Lineage (NCBI taxonomy): Eukaryota > Metazoa > Chordata > Aves > Sphenisciformes > Spheniscidae > Spheniscus > Spheniscus humboldti. The sequence continues at coordinate 26,073,966 of CM049895.1, forward strand.
AACACCTGGGAGGCCTGGCACCTTCCGTGTGGGAGCAGTCGCTGGACGTTTGCAATTTTGAGCTAGGCTCCGGCGCAGGTCCCGAGAGCGAGCGAGGCACGAACGTCGACATCCTGAGCTGGCTGGCAAGGCTGGAGCCCCAGTGTGTGTGGGGCTGTGGAAGGGCTGCCAGGGGAAGGCGAGGGCCAGCAACACCTGGGAGGCCTGGCACCTTTGGTGTGGGAGCAGTCGCTGGACGTTTGCAGTTTCGAGCTGGGCTCCGGCGCAGGTCCCGTGAGCGAGTGAGGGACGAACGTCGGCCCCCTGAGCTGGCTGGCAAGGCCGGAGCTGCAGTGCGTGTGGGGCTGTGGAAGGGCTGCCAGGGGAAGGCGAGGGCCAGCAACACCTGGGAGGCCTGGCACATTTTGTGTGGGAGCAGTCGCTGGACGTTTGCAATTTCGAGCTGGGCTCCGGCGCAGTTCCCGAGAGCGAGCGAGGCACGAACGTTGGCACCCTGAGCTGGCTGGCAAGGCCGGAGCCCCAGTGTGTGTGGGGCTGTGGAAGGGCAGCCAGGGCAAGGCGAGGGCCAGCAACACCTGGGAGGCCTGGCACCTTTGGTGTGGGAGCAGTCGCTGGACGTTTGCAATTTCGAGGTGGGCTCCAGCGCAGTTCCCGAGAGCGAGCGAGGCACGAACGTGGGCACCCTGAGCTGGTTGGCAAGGCCGGAGCCCCAGTGTGTGTGGGGCTGTGGAAGGGCAGCCAGGGGAAGGCGAGGGCCAGCAACACCTGGGAGGCCTGGCACCTTTGGTGTGGGAGCAGTCGCTGGACATTTGCAATTTCGAGGTGGGCTCCGGCGCAGGTCCCGTGAGCGAGTGAGGCACGAACGTCGGCACCCTGAGCTGGCTGGCAAGGCCAGAGCCGCAGTGTGTGTGGGGCTGTGGAAGGGCTGCCAGGGGAAGGCGAGGGCCAGCAACACCTGGGAGGCCTGCCACCTTACGTGTGGGAGCAGTCGCTGGACGTCTGCAATTTTTAGCTGGGCTCCGGCACAGGTTCCGTGAGCGAGTGAGGCACGAACGTCGGCCCCCTGAGCTGGCTGGCAAGGCCGGAGCCGCAGTGTGTGTGGGGCTGTGGAAGGGCTGCCAGGGCAAGGCGAGGGCCAGCAACACCTGGGAGGCCTGGCACCTTTGGTGTGGGAGCAGGTGCTGGACGTTTGCAATTTCGAGGTGGGCTCTGGCGCAGGTCCCGAGAGCGAGCGAGGCACGAACGTCGGCCCCCTGAGCTGGCTGGCAAGGCCGGAGCCCCAGTGTGTGTGGGGCTGTGGAAGGGCTGCCAGGGGAAGGCGAGGGCCAGCAACACCTGGGAGGCCTGGCACCTTTGGTGTGGGAGCAGTCGCTGGACGTTTGCAATTTCGAGGTGGGCTCCGGCGCAGTTCCCGAGAGCGAGCGAGGCACGAACGTGGGCACCCTGAGCTGGCTGGCAAGGCCAGAGCCGCAGTGTGTGTGGGGCTGTGGAAGGGCTGCCAGGGGAAGGCGAGGGCCAGCAACACCTGGGAGGCCTGGCACCTTTGGTGTGGGAGCAGTCGCTGGACGTTTGCAATTTGGAGCTGGGCTCCGGCGCCGGCCCCGTTTGCGAGCGAGGCAAGAACGTCAGCACCCAGAGCTGGCTGGCAAGGTCGGAGCGCCAGTGTGTGTGGGGCTGTGGAAGGGCTGCCAGGGCAAGGCGAGGGCCAGCAACACCTGGGAGGCCTGGCACCTTTGGTGTGGGAGCAGTCGCTGGACGTTTGCAATTTCGAGGTGGGCTCCGGCGCAGTTCCCGAGAGCGAGCGAGGCACGAACGTGACCACCCTGAGCTGGCTGGCAAGGCCGGAGCCCCAGTGTGTGTGGGGCTGTGTAAGGGCTGCCAGGGGAAGGCGAGGGCCAGCAACACCTGGCAGGCCTGGCACCTTTCATGTGGGAGCAGTCGCTGGACGTTTGCAGTTTCGAGCTGGGCTCCGGCCCCGGCATCGTGAGCGAGCGAGGCACGAACGTGGGCACCCTCAGCTGGCTGGCAAGGCCGGAGCTGCAGTGCGTGTGGGGCTGTGGAAGGGCTGCCAGGGGAAGGCGAGGGCCAGCAACACCTGGGAGGCCTGGCACATTTTGTGTGGGAGCAGTCGTTGGACGTTTGCAATTTGGAGCTGGGCTCCGGCGCTGGCCCCGTGTGCGAGCGAGGCAAGAACGTCGGCACCCTGAGCTGGCTGGCAAGGCCAGAGCCCCAGTGTGTGTGGGGCTGTGGAAGGGCTGCCAGGGGAAGGCGAGGGCCAGCAACACCTGGGAGGCCTGGCACCTTTGGTGTGGGAGCAGTCACTGGACGTTTGCAATTTCGAGGTGGGCTCCGGCGCAGTTCCCGAGAGCGAGCGAGGCACGAATGTCGGCACCCTGAGCTGGCTGGCAAGGCCGGAGCGCCAGTGTGTGTGGGGCTGTGGAAGGGCTGCCAGGGGAAGGCGAGGGCCAGCAACACCTGGGAGGCCTGGCACCTTTGGTGTGGGAGCAGGTGCTGGACGTTTGCAATTTCGAGGTGGGCTCTGGCGCAGGTCCCGAGAGCGAGCGAGGCACGAACGTCGGCCCCCTGAGCTGGCTGGCAAGGCCGGAGCCCCAGTGTGTGTGGGGCTGTGGAAGGGCTGCCAGGGGAAGGCGAGGGCCAGCAACACCTGGGAGGCCTGGCACCTTTGGTGTGGGAGCAGTCGCTGGACGTTTGCAATTTCGAGATGGGCTCCGGCGCAGTTCCCGAGAGCGAGCGAGGCACGAACGTGGGCACCCTGAGCTGGCTGGCAAGGCCAGAGCCGCAGTGTGTGTGGGGCTGTGGAAGGGCTGCCAGGGGAAGGCGAGGGCCAGCAACACCTGGGAGGCCTGGCACCTTTGGTGTGGGAGCAGTCGCTGGACGTTTGCAATTTGGAGCTGGGCTCCGGCGCCGGCCCCGTTTGTGAGCGAGGCAAGAACGTCAGCACCCAGAGCTGGCTGGCAAGGTCGGAGCGCCAGTGTGTGTGGGGCTGTGGAAGGGCTGCCAGGGCAAGGCGAGGGCCAGCAACACCTGGGAGGCCTGGCACCTTTGGTGTGGGAGCAGTCGCTGGACGTTTGCAATTTCGAGGTGGGCTCCGGCGCAGTTCCCGAGAGCGAGCGAGGCACGAACGTGACCACCCTGAGCTGGCTGGCAAGGCCGGAGCCCCAGTGTGTGTGGGGCTGTGTAAGGGCTGCCAGGGGAAGGCGAGGGCCAGCAACACCTGGCAGGCCTGGCACCTTTCATGTGGGAGCAGTCGCTGGACGTTTGCAGTTTCGAGCTGGGCTCCGGCCCCGGCATCGTGAGCGAGCGAGGCACGAACGTGGGCACCCTCAGCTGGCTGGCAAGGCCGGAGCTGCAGTGCGTGTGGGGCTGTGGAAGGGCTGCCAGGGGAAGGCGAGGGCCAGCAACACCTGGGAGGCCTGGCACATTTTGTGTGGGAGCAGTCGTTGGACGTTTGCAATTTGGAGCTGGGCTCCGGCGCTGGCCCCGTGTGCGAGCGAGGCAAGAACGTCGGCACCCTGAGCTGGCTGGCAAGGCCAGAGCCCCAGTGTGTGTGGGGCTGTGGAAGGGCTGCCAGGGGAAGGCGAGGGCCAGCAACACCTGGGAGGCCTGGCACCTTTGGTGTGGGAGCAGTCGCTGGACGTTTGCAATTTCGAGGTGGGCTCCGGCGCAGTTCCCGAGAGCGAGCGAGGCAAGAATGTCGGCACCCTGAGCTGGCTGGCAAGGCCGGAGCCCCAGTGTGTGTGGGGCTGTGGAAGGGCAGCCAGGGGAAGGCGAGGGCCAGCAACACCTGGGAGGCCTGGCACCTTTGGTGTGGGAGCAGTCGCTGGACGTTTGCAATTTCGAGGTGGGCTCCGGCGCAGTTCCCGAGAGCGAGCGAGGCACGAACGTGGGCACCCTGAGCTGGCTGGCAAGGCCGGAGCGCCAGTGTGTGTGGGGCTGTGGAAGGGCAGCCAGGGGAAGGCGAGGGCCAGCAACACCTGGGAGGCCTGGCACCTTTGGTGTGGGAGCAGTCGCTGGACGTTTGCAATTTGGAGTTGGGCTCCGGCGCAGGTCCCGTGAGCGAGTGAGGCACGAACGTCGGCCCCCTGAGCTGGCTGGCAAGGCCGGAGCTGCAATGCGTGTGGGGCTGTGGAAGGGCTGCCAGGGGAAGGCGAGGGCCAGCAACACCTGGGAGGCCTGGCACATTTTGTGTGGGAGCAGTCGCTGGACGTTTGCAATTTGGAGCTGGGCTCCGGCGCAGGCCCCGTGTGCGAGCGAGGCAAGAACATCGGCACCCTCAGCTGGCTGGCAAGGCCAGAGCCGCAGTGTGTGTGGGGCTGTGGAAGGGCTGCCAGGGGAAGGCGAGGGCCAGCAACACCTGGGAGGCCTGGCACCTTTGGTGTGGGAGCAGTCGCTGGACGTTTGCAATTTCGAGGTGGGCTCCGGTGCAGTTCCCAAGAGCGAGCAATGCACGAACGTGGGCACCCTGAGGTGGCTGGCAAGGCCGGAGCCCCAGTGTGTGTGGGGCTGTGGAAGGGCAGCCAGGGGAAGGCGAGGGCCAGCAACACCTGAGAGGCCTGGCACCTTTGGTGTGGGAGCAGTCGCTGGACGTTTGCAATTTCAAGGTGGGCTCCGGCGCAGTTCCCGAGAGCGAGCGAGGCACGAACGTGGGCACCCTGAGCTGGCTGGCAAGGTCGGAGCCGCAGTGTGTGTGGGGCTGTGGAAGGGCAGCCAGGGGAAGGCGAGGGCCAGCAACACCTGGGAGGCCTGGCACCTTCCGTGTGGGAGCAATTGCTGGACGTTTGCAATTTTGAGCTAGGCTCCGGCGCAGGTCCCGAGAGCGAGCGAGGCAAGAATGTCGGCACCCTGAGCTGGCTGGCAAGGCTGGAGCCCCAGTGTGTGTCGGGCTGTGGAAGGGCTGCCAGGGCAAGGCGAGGGCCAGCAACACCTGGGAGGCCTGGCACCTTTCGTGTGGGAGTAGTCTCTGGACGTTTGCAGTTTCGAGCTGGGCTCCGGCCCCGGCACCGTGAGCGAGCGAGGCACGAACGTGGGCACCCTGAGCTGGCTGGCAAGGCCGGAGCTCCAGTGTGTGTGGGGCTGTGGAAGGGCTGCCAGGGGAAGGCGAGGGCCAGCAACACCTGGGAGGCCTGGCACCTTTGGTGTGGGAGCAGTCGCTGGACGTTTGCAATTTCGAGGTGGGCTCCGGCGCAGTTCCCGAGAGCGAGCGAGGCACGAACGTGGGCACCCTGAGCTGGCTGGCAAGGCCAGAGCCCCAGTGTGTGTGGGGCTGTGGAAGGGCTGCCAGGGGAAGGCGAGGGCCAGCAACACCTGGGAGGCCTGGCACATTTTGTGTGGGAGCAGTCGCTGGACGTTTGCAATTTGGAGCTGGGCTCCGGCGCCGGCCCCGTGTGCGAGCGAGGCAAGAACATCAGCACCCAGAGCTGGCTGGCAAGGCCGGAGCGCCAGTGTGTGTGGGGCTGTGGAAGGGCTGCCAGGGGAAGGCGAGGGCCAGCAACACCTGGGAGGCCTGGCACCTTTGGTGTGGGAGCAGTCGCTGGACGTTTGCAATTTTGAGCTAGGCTCCGGCGCAGGTCCCGAGAGCGAGCGAGGCACGAATGTCGGCCCCCTGAGCTGGCTGGCAAGGCTGGAGCCGCAGTGTGTGTGGGGCTGTGGAAGGGCTGCCAGGGGAAGGCGAGGGCCAGCAACACCTGGGAGGCCTGGCACCTTTCGTGTGGGAGCAGTCGCTGGACGTTTGCATTTTCGAGTTGGGCTCCGGCCCCGGCATCGTGAGCGAGCGAGGCACGAACGTGGGCACCCTGAGCTGGCTGGCAAGGCCGGAGCTCCAGTGTGTGTGGGGCTGTGGAAGGGCTGCCAGGGCAAGGCGAGGGCCAGCAACACCTGGGAGGCCTGGCACATTTTGTGTGGGAGCAGTCGCTGGACGTTTGCAATTTGGAGCTGGGCTCCGGCGCCGGCCCCGTGTGCGAGCGAGGCAAGAACGTCAGCACCCTGAGCTGGCTGGCAAGGCCGGAGCCCCAGTGTGTGTGGGGCTGTGGAAGGGCTGCCAGGGGAAGGTGAGGGCCAGCAACACCTGGGAGGCCTGGCACCTTTGGTGTGGGAGCAGTCGCTGGACGTTTGCAATTTCGAGGTGGGCTCCGGCGCAGTTCCCGAGAGCGAGCGAGGCACGAACGTGGGCACCCTGAGCTGGCTGGCAAGGCCGGAGCCCCAGTGTGTGTGGGGCTGTGGAAGGGCTGCCAGGGGAAGGTGAGGGCCAGCAACACCTGGGAGGCCTGGCACCTTTGGTGTGGGAGCAGTCGCTGGACGTTTGCAATTTCGAGGTGGGCTCCGGCGCAGTTCCCGAGAGCGAGCGAGGCAAGAATGTCAGCACCCTGAGCTGGCTGGCAAGGCCGGAGCCGCAGTGTGTGTGGGGCTGTGGAAGGGCAGCCAGGGGAAGGCGAGGGCCAGCAACACCTGGGAGGCCTGGCACCTTTGGTGTGGGAGCAGTCGCTGGACGTTTGCAATTTTGAGGTGGGCTCCGGCGCAGTTCCCGAGAGCGAGCGAGGCACGAACGTGGGCACCCTGAGCTGGCTGGCAAGGCCGGAGCGCCAGTGTGTGTGGGGCTGTGGAAGGGCAGCCAGGGGAAGGCGAGGGCCAGCAACACCTGGGAGGCCTGGCACATTTTGTGTGGGAGCAGTCGCTGGACGTTTGCAATTTGGAGCTGGGCTCCGGCGCCGGCCCCGTGTGCGAGCGAGGCAAGAACTTCGGCACCCTGAGCTGGCTGGCAAGGCCAGAGCCCCAGAGTGTGTGGGGCTGTGGAAGGGCTGCCAGGGGAAGGCGAGGGCCAGCAACACCTGGGAGGCCTGGCACCTTACGTGTGGGAGCAGTCGTTGGACGTTTGCAATTTGGAGCTGGGCTCCGGCGCCGGCCCCGTGTGCGAGCGAGGCAAGAACATCGGCACCCTCAGCTGGCTGGCAAAGCCAGAGCCGCAGTGTGTGTGGGGCTGTGGAAGGGCTGCCAGGGGAAGGCGAGGGCCAGCAACACCTGGGAGGCCTGGCACCTTTTGTGTGGGAGCAGTCGCTGGACGTTTGCAATTTCGAGGTGGGCTCCGGCGCAGTTCCCGAGAGCGAGCGAGGCACGAACGTGGGCACCCTGAGCTGGCTGGCAAGGCCGGAGCCCCAGTGTGTGTGGGGCTGTGGAAGGGCAGCCAGGGGAAGGCGAGGGCCAGCAACACCTGGGAGGCCTGGCACCTTTGGTGTGGGAGCAGTCGCTGGACGTTTGCAATTTCAAGGTGGGCTCCGGCGCAGTTCCCGAGAGCGAGCGAGGCACGAACGTGGGCACCCTGAGCTGGCTGGCAAGGCCGGAGCCGCAGTGTGTGTGGGGCTGTGGAAGGGCAGCCAGGGGAAGGCGAGGGCCAGCAACACCTGGGAGGCCTGGCACCTTTGGTGTGGGAGCAGTCGCTGGACGTTTGCAATTTCGAGGTGGGCTGCGGCGCAGGTCCCGAGAGCGAGCGAGGCAAGAACGTCGGCACCCTGAGCTGGCTGGCAAGGCCAGAGCCCCAGTGTGTGTGGGGCTGTGGAAGGGCTGCCAGGGCAAGGCGAGGGCCAGCAACACCTGGGAGGCCTGGCACCTTCCGTGTGGGAGCAATTGCTGGACGTTTGCAATTTTGAGGTGGGCTCCGGCGCAGGTCCCGAGAGCGAGCGAGGCAAGAATGTCGGCACCCTGAGCTGGCTGGCAAGGCTGGAGCCCCAGTGTGTGTGGGACTGTGGAAGGGCTGCCAGGGGAAGGCGAGGGCCAGCAACACCTGGGAGGCCTGGCACCTTTCGTGTGGGAGCAGTCTCTGGACGTTTGCAGTTTCGAGCTGGGCTCCGGCCCCGGCACCGTGAGCGAGCGAGGCACGAACGTGGGCACCCTGAGCTGGCTGGCAAGGCCGGAGCTGCAGTGTGTGTGGGGCTGTGGAAGGGCTGCCAGGGGAAGGCGAGGGCCAGCAACACCTGGGAGGCCTGGCACCTTTGGTGTGGGAGCAGTCGCTGGACGTTTGCAATTTCGAGGTGGGCTCCGGCGCAGGTCCCGAGAGCGAGCGAGGCACGACCGTCGACATCCTGAGCTGGCTGGCAAGGCCGGAGCTGCAGTGCGTGTGGGGCTGTGGAAGGGCTGCCAGGGCAAGGCGAGGGCCAGCAACACCTGGGAGGCCTGGCACATTTTGTGTGGGAGCAGTCGCTGGACGTTTGCAATTTGGAGCTGGGCTCCGGCCCCGGCACCGTGAGCGAGCGAGGCACGAACGTGGGCACCCTGAGCTGGCTGGCAAGGCCGGAGCCCCAGTGTGTGTGGGGCTGTGGAAGGGCTGCCAGGGGAAGGCGAGGGCCAGCAACACCTGGGAGGCCTGGCACCTTTGGTGTGGGAGCAGTCGCTGGACGTTTGCAATTTCGAGGTGGGCTCCGGCGCAGTTCCCGAGAGCGAGCGAGGCACGAACGTGGGCACCCTGAGCTGGCTGGCAAGGCCGGAGCGCCAGTGTGTGTGGGGCTGTGGAAGGGCAGCCAGGGGAAGGCGAGGGCCAGCAACACCTGGGAGGCCTGGCACCTTTGGTGTGGGAGCAGTCGCTGGACGTTTGCAATTTGGAGTTGGGCTCCGGCGCAGGTCCCGTGAGCGAGTGAGGCACGAACGTCGGCCCCCTGAGCTGGCTGGCAAGGCCGGAGCTGCAATGCGTGTGGGGCTGTGGAAGGGCTGCCAGGGGAAGGCGAGGGCCAGCAACACCTGGGAGGCCTGGCACATTTTGTGTGGGAGCAGTCGCTGGACGTTTGCAATTTGGAGCTGGGCTCCGGCGCCGGCCCCGTGTGCGAGCGAGGCAAGAACATCGGCACCCTCAGCTGGCTGGCAAGGCCAGAGCCGCAGTGTGTGTGGGGCTGTGGAAGGGCTGCCAGGGGAAGGCGAGGGCCAGCAACACCTGGGAGGCCTGGCACCTTTGGTGTGGGAGCAGTCGCTGGACGTTTGCAATTTCGAGGTGGGCTCCGGTGCAGTTCCCAAGAGCGAGCAATGCACGAACGTGGGCACCCTGAGCTGGCTGGCAAGGCCGGAGCCCCAGTGTGTGTGGGGCTGTGGAAGGGCAGCCAGGGGAAGGCGAGGGCCAGCAACACCTGAGAGGCCTGGCACCTTTGGTGTGGGAGCAGTCGCTGGACGTTTGCAATTTCAAGGTGGGCTCCGGCGCAGTTCCCGAGAGCGAGCGAGGCACGAACGTGGGCACCCTGAGCTGGCTGGCAAGGTCGGAGCCGCAGTGTGTGTGGGGCTGTGGAAGGGCAGCCAGGGGAAGGCGAGGGCCAGCAACACCTGGGAGGCCTGGCACCTTCCGTGTGGGAGCAATTGCTGGACGTTTGCAATTTTGAGCTAGGCTCCGGCGCAGGTCCCGAGAGCGAGCGAGGCAAGAATGTCGGCACCCTGAGCTGGCTGGCAAGGCTGGAGCCCCAGTGTGTGTCGGGCTGTGGAAGGGCTGCCAGGGCAAGGCGAGGGCCAGCAACACCTGGGAGGCCTGGCACCTTTCGTGTGGGAGTAGTCTCTGGACGTTTGCAGTTTCGAGCTGGGCTCCGGCCCCGGCACCGTGAGCGAGCGAGGCACGAACGTGGGCACCCTGAGCTGGCTGGCAAGGCCGGAGCTGCAGTGTGTGTGGGGCTGTGGAAGGGCTGCCAGGGGAAGGCGAGGGCCAGCAACACCTGGGAGGCCTGGCACCTTTGGTGTGGGAGCAGTCGCTGGACGTTTGCAATTTCGAGGTGGGCTCCGGCGCAGGTCCCGAGAGCGAGCGAGGCACGACCGTCGACATCCTGAGCTGGCTGGCAAGGCCGGAGCTGCAGTGCGTGTGGGGCTGTGGAAGGGCTGCCAGGGGAAGGCGAGGGCCAGCAACACCTGGGAGGCCTGGCACATTTTGTGTGGGAGCAGTCGCTGGACGTTTGCAATTTGGAGCTGGGCTCCGGCGCCGGCCCCGTGTGCGAGCGAGGCAAGAACATCAGCACCCAGAGCTGGCTGGCAAGGCCGGAGCGCCAGTGTGTGTGGGGCTGTGGAAGGGCTGGCAGGGGAAGGCGAGGGCCAGCAACACCTGGGAGGCCTGGCACCTTTGGTGTGGGAGCAGTCGCTGGACGTTTGCAATTTTGAGCTAGGCTCCGGCGCAGGTCCCGAGAGCGAGCGAGGCACGAATGTCGGCACCCTGAGCTGGCTGGCAAGGCCGGAGCCCCAGTGTGTGTGGGGCTGTGGAAGGGCTGCCAGGGGAAGGCGAGGGCCAGCAACACCTGGCAGGCCTGGCACCTTTCGTGTGGGAGCAGTCGCTGGACGTTTGCATTTTCGAGTTGGGCTCCGGCCCCGGCATCGTGAGCGAGCGAGGCACGAACGTGGGCACCCTGAGCTGGCTGGCAAGGCCGGAGCTCCAGTGTGTGTGGGGCTGTGGAAGGGCTGCCAGGGCAAGGCGAGGGCCAGCAACACCTGGGAGGCCTGGCACATTTTGTGTGGGAGCAGTCGCTGGACGTTTGCAATTTGGAGCTGGGCTCCGGCGCCGGCCCCGTGTGCGAGCGAGGCAAGAACGTCAGCACCCTGAGCTGGCTGGCAAGGCCGGAGCCCCAGTGTGTGTGGGGCTGTGGAAGGGCTGCCAGGGGAAGGTGAGGGCCAGCAACACCTGGGAGGCCTGGCACCTTTGGTGTGGGAGCAGTCGCTGGACGTTTGCAATTTCGAGGTGGGCTCCGGCGCAGTTCCCGAGAGCGAGCGAGGCACGAACGTGGGCACCCTGAGCTGGCTGGCAAGGCTGGAGCCCCAGTGTGTGTGGGGCTGTGGAAGGGCTGCCAGGGGAAGGCGAGGGCCAGCAACACCTGGGAGGCCTGGCACCTTTGGTGTGGGAGCAGTCGCTGGACGTTTGCAATTTCGAGGTGGGCTCCGGCGCAGTTCCCGAGAGCGAGCGAGGCAAGAATGTCGGCACCCTGAGCTGGCTGGCAAGGCCGGAGCCGCAGTGTGTGTGGGGCTGTGGAAGGGCAGCCAGGGGAAGGCGAGGGCCAGCAACACCTGGGAGGCCTGGCACCTTTGGTGTGGGAGCAGTCGCTGGACGTTTGCAATTTTGAGGTGGGCTCCGGCGCAGTTCCCGAGAGCGAGCGAGGCACGAACGTGGGCACCCTGAGCTGGCTGGCAAGGCCGGAGCGCCAGTGTGTGTGGGGCTGTGGAAGGGCAGCCAGGGGAAGGCGAGGGCCAGCAACACCTGGGAGGCCTGGCACATTTTGTGTGGGAGCAGTCGCTGGACGTTTGCAATTTGGAGCTGGGCTCCGGCGCCGGCCCCGTGTGCGAGCGAGGCAAGAACTTCGGCACCCTGAGCTGGCTGGCAAGGCCAGAGCCCCAGAGTGTGTGGGGCTGTGGAAGGGCTGCCAGGGGAAGGCGAGGGCCAGCAACACCTGGGAGGCCTGGCACCTTTGGTGTGGGAGCAGTCGTTGGACGTTTGCAATTTGGAGCTGGGCTCGGGCGCCGGCCCCGTGTGCGAGCGAGGCAAGAACATCGGCACCCTCAGCTGGCTGGCAAGGCCAGAGCCGCAGTGTGTGTGGGGCTGTGGAAGGGCTGCCAGGGGAAGGCGAGGGCCAGCAACACCTGGGAGGCCTGGCACCTTTTGTGTGGGAGCAGTCGCTGGACGTTTGCAATTTCGAGGTGGGCTCCGGCGCAGTTCCCGAGAGCGAGCGAGGCACGAACGTGGGCACCCTGAGCTGGCTGGCAAGGCCGGAGCCCCAGTGTGTGTGGGGCTGTGGAAGGGCAGCCAGGGGAAGGCGAGGGCCAGCAACACCTGGGAGGCCTGGCACCTTTGGTGTGGGAGCAGTCGCTGGACGTTTGCAATTTCAAGGTGGGCTCCGGCGCAGTTCCCGAGAGCGAGCGAGGCACGAACGTGGGCACCCTGAGCTGGCTGGCAAGGCCGGAGCCGCAGTGTGTGTGGGGCTGTGGAAGGGCAGCCAGGGGAAGGCGAGGGCCAGCAACACCTGGGAGGCCTGGCACCTTTGGTGTGGGAGCAGTCGCTGGACGTTTGCAATTTCGAGGTGGGCTGCGGCGCAGGTCCCGAGAGCGAGCGAGGCAAGAACGTCGGCACCCTGAGCTGGCTGGCAAGGCCAGAGCCCCAGTGTGTGTGGGGCTGTGGAAGGGCTGCCAGGGCAAGGCGAGGGCCAGCAACACCTGGGAGGCCTGGCACCTTCCGTGTGGGAGCAATTGCTGGACGTTTGCAATTTTGAGGTGGGCTCCGGCGCAGGTCCCGAGAGCGAGCGAGGCAAGAATGTCGGCACCCTGAGCTGGCTGGCAAGGCTGGAGCCCCAGTGTGTGTGGGACTGTGGAAGGGCTGCCAGGGGAAGGCGAGGGCCAGCAACACCTGGGAGGCCTGGCACCTTTCGTGTGGGAGCAGTCTCTGGACGTTTGCAGTTTCGAGCTGGGCTCCGGCCCCGGCACCGTGAGCGAGCGAGGCACGAACGTGGGCACCCTGAGCTGGCTGGCAAGGCCGGAGCACCAGTCTGTGTGGGGCTGTGGAAGGGCTGCCAGGGGAAGGCGAGGGCCAGCAACACCTGGGAGGCCTGGCACCTTTGGTGTGGGAGCAGTCGCTGGACGTTTGCAATTTCGAGGTGGGCTCCGGCGCAGGTCCCGAGAGCGAGCGAGGCACGACCGTCGACATCCTGAGCTGGCTGGCAAGGCCGGAGCTGCAGTGCGTGTGGGGCTGTGGAAGGGCTGCCAGGGCAAGGCGAGGGCCAGCAACACCTGGGAGGCCTGGCACATTTTGTGTGGGAGCAGTCGCTGGACGTTTGCAATTTGGAGCTGGGCTCCGGCCCCGGCACCGTGAGCGAGCGAGGCACGAACGTGGGCACCCTGAGCTGGCTGGCAAGGCCGGAGCACCAGTCTGTGTGGGGCTGTGGAAGGGCTGCCAGGGGAAGGCGAGGGCCAGCAACACCTGGGAGGCCTGGCACCTTTGGTGTGGGAGCAGTCGCTGGACGTTTGCAATTTCGAGGTGGGCTCCGGCGCAGGTCCCGAGAGCGAGCGAGGCACGAACGTGGGCACCCTGAGCTGGCTGGCAAGGGCGGAGCCCCAGTGTGTGTGGGGCTGTGGAAGGGCAGCCAGGGGAAGGCGAGGGCCAGCAACACCTGGGAGGCCTGGCACCTTTGGTGTGGGAGCAGTCGCTGGACGTTTGCAATTTCGAGGTGGGCTGCGGCGCAGGTCCCGAGAGCGAGCGAGGCAAGAACGTCGGCACCCTGAGCTGGCTGGCAAGGCCAGAGCCCCAGTGTGTGTGGGGCTGTGGAAGGGCTGCCAGGGCAAGGCGAGGGCCAGCAACACCTGGGAGGCCTGGCACCTTACGTGTGGGAGCAGTCGCTGGACGTTTGCAATTTGGAGTTGGGCTCCGGCGCAGGTCCCGTGAGCGAGTGAGGCACGAACGTCGGCACCCTGAGCTGGCTGGCAAGGCCGGAGCTGCAGTGCGTGTGGGGCTGTGGAAGGGCTGCCAGGGGAAGGCGAGGGCCAGCAACACCTGGGAGGCCTGGCACATTTTGTGTGGGAGCAGTCGCTGGACGTTTGCAATTTGGAGCTGGGCTCTGGCGCAGGTCCCGAGAGCGAGCGAGGCAAGAAAGTCGGCACCCTGAGCTGGCTGGCAAGGCCAGAGCCCCAGTGTGTGTGGGGCTGTGGAAGGGCTGCCAGAGCAAGGCGAGGGCCAGCAACACCTGGGAGGCCTGGCACCTTTGGTGTGGGAGCAGTCGCTGGACGTTTGCAATTTCGAGGTGGGCTCCGGCGCAGTTCCCGAGAGCGAGCGAGGCACGAACGTGGGCACCCTGAGCTGGCTGGCAAGGCCGGAGCCCCAGTGTGTGTGGGGCTGTGGAAGGGCTGCCAGGGGAAGGCGAGGGCCAGCAACACCTGGGAGGCCTGGCACCTTTGGTGTGGGAGCAGTCGCTGGACGTTTGCAATTTCGAGGTGGGCTCCGGCGCAGTTCCCGAGAGCGAGCGAGGCACGAACGTGGGCACCCTGAGCTGGCTGGCAAGGCCGGAGCCCCAGTGTGTGTGGGGCTGTGGAAGGGCTGCCAGGGGAAGGCGAGGGCCAGCAACACCTGGGAGGCCTGGCACCTTTGGTGTGGGAGCAGTCGCTGGACGTTTGCAATTTCGAGGTGGGCTCCGGCGCAGTTCCCGAGAGCGAGCGAGGCAAGAATGTCGGCACCCTGAGCTGGCTGGCAAGGCCGGAGCCGCAGTGTGTGTGGGGCTGTGGAAGGGCAGCCAGGGGAAGGCGAGGGCCAGCAACACCTGGGAGGCCTGGCACCTTTGGTGTGGGAGCAGTCGCTGGACGTTTGCAATTTTGAGGTGGGCTCCGGCGCAGTTCCCGAGAGCGAGCGAGGCACGAACGTGGGCACCCTGAGCTGGCTGGCAAGGCCGGAGCGCCAGTGTGTGTGGGGCTGTGGAAGGGCAGCCAGGGGAAGGCGAGGGCCAGCAACACCTGGGAGGCCTGGCACATTTTGTGTGGGAGCAGTCGCTGGACGTTTGCAATTTGGAGCTGGGCTCCGGCGCCGGCCCCGTGTGCGAGCGACGCAAGAACTTCGGCACCCTGAGCTGGCTGGCAAGGCCAGAGCCCCAGAGTGTGTGGGGCTGTGGAAGGGCTGCCAGGGGAAGGCGAGGGCCAGCAACACCTGGGAGGCCTGGCACCTTTGGTGTGGGAGCAGTCGTTGGACGTTTGCAATTTGGAGCTGGGCTCGGGCGCCGGCCCCGTGTGCGAGCGAGGCAAGAACATCGGCACCCTCAGCTGGCTGGCAAGGCCGGAGCCGCAGTGTGTGTGGGGCTGTGGAAGGGCTGCCAGGGGAAGGCGAGGGCCAGCAACACCTGGGAGGCCTGGCACCTTTGGTGTGGGAGCAGTCGCTGGACGTTTGCAATTTCGAGGTGGGCTCCGGCGCAGTTCCCGAGAGCGAGCGAGGCACGAACGTGGGCACCCTGAGCTGGCTGGCAAGGCCGGAGCCCCAGTGTGTGTGGGGCTGTGGAAGGGCAGCCAGGGGAAGGCGAGGGCCAGCAACACCTGGGAGGCCTGGCACCTTTGGTGTGGGAGCAGTCGCTGGACGTTTGCAATTTCAAGGTGGGCTCCGGCGCAGTTCCCGAGAGCGAGCGAGGCACGAACGTGGGCACCCTGAGCTGGCTGGCAAGGCCGGAGCCGCAGTGTGTGTGGGGCTGTGGAAGGGCAGCCAGGGGAAGGCGAGGGCCAGCAACACCTGGGAGGCCTGGCACCTTTGGTGTGGGAGCAGTCGCTGGACGTTTGCAATTTCGAGGTGGGCTGCGGCGCAGGTCCCGAGAGCGAGCGAGGCAAGAACGTCGGCACCCTGAGCTGGCTGGCAAGGCCAGAGCCCCAGTGTGTGTGGGGCTGTGGAAGGGCTGCCAGGGCAAGGCGAGGGCCAGCAACACCTGGGAGGCCTGGCACCTTCCGTGTGGGAGCAATTGCTGGACGTTTGCAATTTTGAGCTAGGCTCCGGCGCAGGTCCCGAGAGCGAGCGAGGCACGAATGTCGGCACCCTGAGCTGGCTGGCAAGGCTGGAGCCCCAGTGTGTGTGGGACTGTGGAAGGGCTGCCAGGGGAAGGCGAGGGCCAGCAACACCTGGGAGGCCTGGCACCTTTCGTGTGGGAGCAGTCTCTGGACGTTTGCAGTTTCGAGCTGGGCTCCGGCCCCGGCACCGTGAGCGAGCGAGGCACGAACGTGGGCACCCTGAGCTGGCTGGCAAGGCCGGAGCACCAGTCTGTGTGGGGCTGTGGAAGGGCTGCCAGGGGAAGGCGAGGGCCAGCAACACCTGGGAGGCCTGGCACCTTTGGTGTGGGAGCAGTCGCTGGACGTTTGCAATTTCGAGGTGGGCTCCGGCGCAGGTCCCGAGAGCGAGCGAGGCACGACCGTCGACATCCTGAGCTGGCTGGCAAGGCCGGAGCTGCAGTGCGTGTGGGGCTGTGGAAGGGCTGCCAGGGCAAGGCGAGGGCCAGCAACACCTGGGAGGCCTGGCACATTTTGTGTGGGAGCAGTCGCTGGACGTTTGCAATTTGGAGCTGGGCTCCGGCCCCGGCACCGTGAGCGAGCGAGGCACGAACGTGGGCACCCTGAGCTGGCTGGCAAGGCCGGAGCACCAGTCTGTGTGGGGCTGTGGAAGGGCTGCCAGGGGAAGGCGAGGGCCAGCAACACCTGGGAGGCCTGGCACCTTTGGTGTGGGAGCAGTCGCTGGACGTTTGCAATTTCGAGGTGGGCTCCGGCGCAGTTCCCGAGAGCGAGCGAGGCACGAACGTGGGCACCCTGAGCTGGCTGGCAAGGGCGGAGCCCCAGTGTGTGTGGGGCTGTGGAAGGGCAGCCAGGGGAAGGCGAGGGCCAGCAACACCTGGGAGGCCTGGCACCTTTGGTGTGGGAGCAGTCGCTGGACGTTTGCAATTTCGAGGTGGGCTGCGGCGCAGGTCCCGAGAGCGAGCGAGGCAAGAACGTCGGCACCCTGAGCTGGCTGGCAAGGCCAGAGCCCCAGTGTGTGTGGGGCTGTGGAAGGGCTGCCAGGGCAAGGCGAGGGCCAGCAACACCTGGGAGGCCTGGCACCTTACGTGTGGGAGCAGTCGCTGGACGTTTGCAATTTGGAGTTGGGCTCCGGCGCAGGTCCCGTGAGCGAGTGAGGCACGAACGTCGGCACCCTGAGCTGGCTGGCAAGGCCGGAGCCCCAGTGTGTGTGGGGCTGTGGAAGGGCTGCCAGGGGAAGGCGAGGGCCAGCAACACCTGGGAGGCCTGGCACATTTTGTGTGGGAGCAGTCGCTGGACGTTTGCAATTTGGAGCTGGGCTCTGGCGCAGGTCCCGAGAGCGAGCGAGGCAAGAAAGTCGGCACCCTGAGCTGGCTGGCAAGGCCAGAGCCCCAGTGTGTGTGGGGCTGTGGAAGGGCTGCCAGGGCAAGGCGAGGGCCAGCAACACCTGGGAGGCCTGGCACCTTTGGTGTGGGAGCAGTCGCTGGACGTTTGCAATTTCGAGGTGGGCTCCGGCGCAGTTCCGAGAGCGAGCGAGGCAAGAATGTCGGCACCCTGAGCTGGCTGGCAAGGCCGGAGCCCCAGTGTGTGTGGGGCTGTGGAAGGGCTGCCAGGGCAAGGCGAGGGCCAGCAACACCTGGGAGGCCTGGCACCTTTGGTGTGGGAGCAGTCGCTGGACGTTTGCAATTTCGAGGTGGGCTCCGGCGCAGTTCCCGAGAGCGAGCGAGGCACGAACGTGGGCACCCTGAGCTGGCTGGCAAGGCCGGAGCCCCAGTGTGTGTGGGGCTGTGGAAGGGCAGCCAGGGGAAGGCGAGGGCCAGCAACACCTGGGAGGCCTGGCACCTTTGGTGTGGGAGCAGTCGCTGGACGTTTGCAATTTCGAGGTGGGCTCCGGCGCAGTTCCCGAGAGCGAGCGAGGCACGAACGTGGGCACCCTGAGCTGGCTGGCAAGGCCGGAGCCGCAGTGTGTGTGGGGCTGTGGAAGGGCAGCCAGGGGAAGGCGAGGGCCAGCAACACCTGGGAGGCCTGGCACCTTTGGTGTGGGAGCAGTCGCTGGACGTTTGAAATTTCGAGGTGGGCTCCGGCGCAGGTCCCGAGAGCGAGCGAGGCACGACCGTCGACATCCTGAGCTGGCTGGCAAGGCCGGAGCTGCAGTGCGTGTGGGGCTGTGGAAGGGCTGCCAGGGGAAGGCGAGGGCCAGCAACACCTGGGAGGCCTGGCACATTTTGTGTGGGAGCAGTCGCTGGACGTTTGCAATTTGGAGCTGGGCTCCGGCGCCGGCCCCGTGTGCGAGCGAGGCAAGAACGTCAGCACCCAGAGCTGGCTGGCAAGGCCGGAGCGCCAGTGTGTGTGGGGCTGTGGAAGGGCTGCCAGGGGAAGGCGAGGGCCAGCAACACCTGGGAGGCCTGGCACCTTTGGTGTGGGAGCAGTCGCTGGACGTTTGCAATTTCGAGGTGGGCTCCGGCGCAGTTCCCGAGAGCGAGCGAGGCACGAACGTGGGCACCCTGAGCTGGCTGGCAAGGCCAGAGCCCCAGTGTGTGTGGGGCTGTGGAAGGGCTGCCAGGGGAAGGCGAGGGCCAGCAACACCTGGGAGGCCTGGCACCTTTGGTGTGGGAGCAGTCGCTGGACGTTTGCAATTTCGAAGTGGGCTCCGGCGCAGGTCCCGAGAGCGAGCGAGGCACGACCGTCGACATCCTGAGCTGGCTGGCAAGGCCGGAGCTGCAGTGCGTGTGGGGCTGTGGAAGGGCTGCCAGGGGAAGGCGAGGGCCAGCAACACCTGGGAGGCCTGGCACATTTTGTGTGGGAGCAGTCGCTGGACGTTTGCAATTTTGAGCTGGGCTCCAGCGCCGGCCCCGTGTGCGAGCGAGGCAAGAACGTCAGCACCCTGAGCTGGCTGGCAAGGCCGGAGCGCCAGTGTGTGTGGGGCTGTGGAAGGGCTGCCAGGGGAAGGCGAGGGCCAGCAACACCTGGGAGGCCTGGCACCTTTGGTGTGGGAGCAGTCGCTGGACGTTTGCAATTTCGAGGTTGGCTGCGGCGCAGGTCCCGGGAGCGAGCGAGGCAAGAACGTCGGCACCCTGAGCTGGCTGGCAAGGCCAGAGCCCCAGTGTGTGTGGGGCTGTGGAAGGGCTGCCAGGGCAAGGCGAGGGCCAGCAACACCTGGGAGGCCTGGCACCTTCCGTGTGGGAGCAGTCGCTGGACGTTTGCAGTTTCGAGCTGGGCTCCGGCCCCGGCATCGTGAGCGAGCGAGGCACGAACGTGGGCACCCTGAGCTGGCTGGCAAGGCCGGAGCTCCAGTGTGTGTGGGGCTGTGGAAGGGCTGCCAGGGCAAGGCGAGGGCCAGCAACACCTGGGAGGCCTGGCACCTTTGGTGTGGGAGCAGTCGCTGGACGTTTGCAATTTCGAGGTGGGCTCCGGCGCAGGTCCCGAGAGCGACCGAGGCACGAACGTCGACATCCTGAGCTGGCTGGCAAGGCCGGAGCTGCAGTGTGTGTGGGGCTGTGGAAGGGCAGCCAGGGGAAGGCGAGGGCCAGCAACACCTGGGAGGCCTGGCACCTTTGGTGTGGGAGCAGTCGCTGGACGTTTGCAATTTCGAGGTGGGCTCCGGCTGAGTTCCCGA
This sequence comes from Spheniscus humboldti, assembly GCA_027474245.1. NCBI lineage: Eukaryota > Metazoa > Chordata > Aves > Sphenisciformes > Spheniscidae > Spheniscus > Spheniscus humboldti. The sequence continues at coordinate 26,093,050 of CM049895.1, forward strand.
GAGCGAGCGAGGCACGAACGTGGGCACCCTGAGCTGGCTGGCAAGGCCGGAGCCGCAGTGTGTGTGGGGCTGTGGAAGGGCAGCCAGGGGAAGGCGAGGGCCAGCAACACCTGGGAGGCCTGGCACCTTTGGTGTGGGAGCAGTCGCTGGACGTTTGCAATTTCGAGGTGGGCTCTGGCGCAGGTCCCGAGAGCGAGCGAGGCACGACCGTCGACATCCTGAGCTGGCTGGCAAGGCCGGAGCTGCAGTGCGTGTGGGGCTGTGGAAGGGCTGCCAGGGGAAGGCGAGGGCCAGCAACACCTGGGAGGCCTGGCACATTTTGTGTGGGAGCAGTCGCTGGACGTTTGCAATTTGGAGCTGGGCTCCGGCGCCGGCCCCGTGTGCGAGCGAGTCAAGAACGTCAGCACCCAGAGCTGGCTGGCAAGGCCAGAGCCCCAGTGTGTGTGGGGCTGTGGAAGGGCTGCCAGGGGAAGGCGAGGGCCAGCAACACCTGGGAGGCCTGGCACCTTTGGTGTGGGAACAGTCGCTGGACGTTTGCAATTTCGAGGTGGGCTCCGGCGCAGTTCCCGAGAGCGAGCGAGGCACGAACGTGGGCACCCTGAGCTGGCTGGCAAGGCCAGAGCCCCAGTGTGTGTGGGGCTGTGGAAGGGCTGCCAGGGGAAGGCGAGGGCCAGCAACACCTGGGAGGCCTGGCACCTTTGGTGTGGGAGCAGTCGCTGGACGTTTGCAATTTCGAAGTGGGCTCCGGCGCAGGTCCCGAGAGCGAGCGAGGCACGACCGTCGACATCCTGAGCTGGCTGGCAAGGCCGGAGCTGCAGTGCGTGTGGGGCTGTGGAAGGGCTGCCAGGGGAAGGCGAGGGCCAGCAACACCTGGGAGGCCTGGCACATTTTGTGTGGGAGCAGTCGCTGGACGTTTGCAATTTTGAGCTGGGCTCCGGCGCCGGCCCCGTGTGCGAGCGAGGCAAGAACGTCAGCACCCAGAGCTGGCTGGCAAGGCCGGAGCGCCAGTGTGTGTGGGGCTGTGGAAGGGCTGCCAGGGGAAGGCGAGGGCCAGCAACACCTGGGAGGCCTGGCACCTTTGGTGTGGGAGCAGTCGCTGGACGTTTGCAATTTCGAGGTGGGCTCCGGCGCAGGTCCCGAGAGCGAGCGAGGCAAGAACGTCGGCACCCTGAGCTGGCTGGCAAGGCCAGAGCCCCAGTGTGTGTGGGGCTGTCGAAGGGCTGCCAGGGCAAGGCGAGGGCCAGCAACACCTGGGAGGCCTGGCACCTTCCGTGTGGGAGCAATTGCTGGACGTTTGCAATTTTGAGCTAGGCTCCGGCGCAGGTCCCGAGAGCGAGCGAGGCACGAATGTCGGCACCCTGAGCTGGCTGGCAAGGCTGGAGCCCCAGTGTGTGTGGGGCTGTGGAAGGGCTGCCAGGGGAAGGCGAGGGCCAGCAACACCTGGCAGGCCTGGCACCTTTCGTGTGGGAGCAGTCGCTGGACGTTTGCAGTTTCGAGCTGGGCTCCGGCCCCGGCATCGTGAGCGAGCGAGGCACGAACGTGGGCACCCTGAGCTGGCTGGCAAGGCCGGAGCCCCAGTGTGTGTGGTGCTGTGCAAGGGCAGCCAGGGGAAGGCGAGGGCCAGCAACACCTGGGAGGCCTGGCACCTTTGGTGTGGGAGCAGTCGCTGGACGTTTGCAATTTCGAGGTGGGCTCCGGCGCAGTTCCCGAGAGCGAGCGAGGCACGAACGTCGACATCCTGAGCTGGCTGGCAAGGCCGGAGCCGCAGTGCGTGTGGGGCTGTGGAAGGGCAGCCAGGGGAAGGCGAGGGCCAGCAACACCTGGGAGGCCTGGCACCTTTGGTGTGGGAGCAGTCGCTGGACGTTTGCAATTTGGAGCTGGGCTCCGGCGCCGGCCCCGTGTGCGAGCGAGGCAAGAACGTCAGCACCCAGAGCTGGCTGGCAAGGCCGGAGCTGCAGTGTGTGTGGGGCTGTGGAAGGGCTGCCAGGGGAAGGCGAGGGCCAGCAACACCTGGGAGGCCTGGCACCTTTGGTGTGGGAGCAGTCGCTGGACGTTTGCAATTTCGAGGTGGGCTCCGGCGCAGTTCCCGAGAGCGAGCGAGGCACGAACGTGGGCACCCTGAGCTGGCTGGCAAGGCCGGAGCTCCAGTGTGTGTGGGGCTGTGGAAGGGCAGCCAGGGGAAGGCGAGGGCCAGCAACACCTGGGAGGCCTGGCACCTTTGGTGTGGGAGCAGTCGCTGGACGTTTGCAATTTCGAGGTGGGCTGCGGCGCAGGTCCCGAGAGCGAGCGAGGCAAGAACGTCGGCACCCTGAGCTGGCTGGCAAGGCCAGAGCCCCAGTGTGTGTGGGGCTGTGGAAGGGCTGCCAGGGGAAGGCGAGGGCCAGCAACACCTGGGAGGCCTGGCACCTTCTGTGTGGGAGCAATTGCTGGACGTTTGCAATTTGGAGCTAGGCTCCGGCGCAGGTCCCGAGAGCGAGCGAGGCAAGAACGTCGGCACCGTGAGCTGGCTGGCAAGGCTGGAGCCCCAGTGTGTGTGGGGCTGTGGAAGGGCTGCCAGGGGAAGGCGAGGGCCAGCAACACCTGGCAGGCCTGGCACCTTTGGTGTGGGAGCAGTCGCTGGACGTTTGCAGTTTCGAGCTGGGCTCCGGCCCCGGCATCGTGAGCGAGCGAGGCACGAACGTGGGCACCCTGAGCTGGCTGGCAAGGCCGGAGCTCTAGTGTGTGTGGGGCTGTGGAAGGGCTGCCAGGGCAAGGCGAGGGCCAGCAACACCTGGGAGGCCTGGCACCTTCCGTGTGGGAGCAATTGCTGGACGTTTGCAATTTTGAGCTAGGCTCCGGCGCAGGTCCCGAGAGCGAGCGAGGCACGAATGTCGGCACCCTGAGCTGGCTGGCAAGGCTGGAGCCCCAGTGTGTGTGGGGCTGTGGAAGGGCTGCCAGGGGAAGGCGAGGGCCAGCAACACCTGGCAGGCCTGGCACCTTTCGTGTGGGAGCAGTCGCTGGACGTTTGCAGTTTCGAGCTGGGCTCCGGCCCCGGCATCGTGAGCGAGCGAGGCACGAACGTGGGCACCCTGAGCTGGCTGGCAAGGCCGGAGCCCCAGTGTGTGTAGTGCTGTGCAAGGGCTGCCAGGGCAAGGCGAGGGCCAGCAACACCTGGGAGGCCTGGCACCTTTGGTGTGGGAGCAGTCGCTGGACGTTTGCAATTTCGAGGTGGGCTCCGGCGCAGTTCCCGAGAGCGAGCGAGGCACGAACGTGGGCACCCTGAGCTGGCTGGCAAGGCCGGAGCCGCAGTGTGTGTGGGGCTGTGGAAGGGCAGCCAGGGGAAGGCGAGGGCCAGCAACACCTGGGAGGCCTGGCACCTTTGGTGTGGGAGCAGTCGCTGGACGTTTGCAATTTCGAGGTGGGCTCCGGCGCAGTTCCCGAGAGCGAGCGAGGCACGAACGTCGACATCCTGAGCTGGCTGGCAAGGCCGGAGCCGCAGTGTGTGTGGGGCTGTGGAAGGGCAGCCAGGGGAAGGCGAGGGCCAGCAACACCTGGGAGGCCTGGCACCTTTGGTGTGGGAGCAGTCGCTGGACGTTTGCAATTTGGAGCTGGGCTCCGGCGCCGGCCCCGTGTGCGAGCGAGGCAAGAACGTCAGCACCCAGAGCTGGCTGGCAAGGCCGGAGCGCCAGTGTGTGTGGGGCTGTGGAAGGGCTGCCAGGGGAAGGCGAGGGCCAGCAACACCTGGGAGGCCTGGCACCTTTGGTGTGGGAGCAGTCGCTGGACGTTTGCAATTTCGAGGTGGGCTCCGGCGCAGTTCCCGAGAGCGAGCGAGGCACGAACGTGGGCACCCTGAGCTGGCTGGCAAGGCCGGAGCTCCAGTGTGTGTGGGGCTGTGGAAGGGCAGCCAGGGGAAGGCGAGGGCCAGCAACACCTGGGAGGCCTGGCACCTTTGGTGTGGGAGCAGTCGCTGGACGTTTGCAATTTCGAGGTGGGCTGCGGCGCAGGTCCCGAGAGCGAGCGAGGCAAGAACGTCGGCACCCTGAGCTGGCTGGCAAGGCCAGAGCCCCAGTGTGTGTGGGGCTGTGGAAGGGCTGCCAGGGGAAGGCGAGGGCCAGCAACACCTGGGAGGCCTGGCACCTTCCGTGTGGGAGCAATTGCTGGACGTTTGCAATTTGGAGCTAGGCTCCGGCGCAGGTCCCGAGAGCGAGCGAGGCAAGAACGTCGGCACCGTGAGCTGGCTGGCAAGGCTGGAGCCCCAGTGTGTGTGGGGCTGTGGAAGGGCTGCCAGGGGAAGGCGAGGGCCAGCAACACCTGGCAGGCCTGGCACCTTTGGTGTGGGAGCAGTCGCTGGACGTTTGCAGTTTCGAGCTGGGCTCCGGCCCCGGCATCGTGAGCGAGCGAGGCACGAACGTGGGCACCCTGAGCTGGCTGGCAAGGCCGGAGCTCTAGTGTGTGTGGGGCTGTGGAAGGGCTGCCAGGGCAAGGCGAGGGCCAGCAACACCTGGGAGGCCTGGCACCTTTGGTGTGGGAGCAGTCGCTGGACGTTTGCAATTTCGAGGTGGGCTCCGGCGCAGGTCCCGAGAGCGAGCGAGGCACGACCGTCGACATCCTGAGCTGGCTGGCAAGGCCGGAGCTGCAGTGCGTGTGGGGCTGTGGAAGGGCTGCCAGGGGAAGGCGAGGGCCAGCAACACCTGGGAGGCCTGGCACATTTCGTGTGGGAGCAGTCGCTGGACGTTTGCAATTTGGAGCTGGGCTCCGGCCCCGGCATCGTGAGCGAGCGAGGCACGAACGTGGGCACCCTGAGCTGGCTGGCAAGGCCGGAGCCCCAGTGTGTGTGGGGCTGTGGAAGGGCTGCCAGGGCAAGGCGAGGGCCAGCAACACCTGGGAGGCCTGGCACCTTTGGTGTGGGAGCAGTCGCTGGACGTTTGCAATTTCGAGGTGGGCTCCGGCGCAGTTCCCGAGAGCGAGCGAGGCACGAACGTGGGCACCCTGAGCTGGCTGGCAAGGCCAGAGCGCCAGTGTGTGTGGGACTGTGGAAGGGCTGCCAGGGCAAGGCGAGGGCCAGCAACACCTGGGAGGCCTGGCACCTTTCGTGTGGGAGCAGTTGCTGGACGTTTGCAATTTTGAGGTGGGCTCTGGCGCAGGTCCCGAGAGCGAGCGAGGCACGAACGTCGACATCCTGAGCTGGCTGGCAAGGCCGGAGCTGCAGTGCGTGTGGGGCTGTGGAAGGGCTGCCAGGGGAAGGCGAGGGCCAGCAACACCTGGGAGGCCTGGCACATTTTGTGTGGGAGCAGTCGCTGGACGTTTGCAATTTGGAGCTGGGCTCCGGCGCCGGCCCCGTGTGCGAGCGAGGCAAGAACTTCGGCACCCTGAGCTGGCTGGCAAGGCCAGAGCCCCAGTGTGTGTGGGGCTGTGGAAGGGCTGCCAGGGGAAGGCGAGGGCCAGCAACACCTGGGAGGCCTGGCACCTTACGTGTGGGAGCAGTCGCTGGACGTCTGCAATTTTGAGCTGGGCTCCGGCGCAGGTCCCGTGAGCGAGTGAGGCACGAACGTGGGCACCCTGAGCTGGCTGGCAAGGCTGGAGCCCCAGTGTGTGTGGGGCTGTGGAAGGGCTGCCAGGGGAAGGCGAGGGCCAGCAACACCTGGCAGGCCTGGCACCTTTCGTGTGGGAGCAGTCGCTGGATGTTTGCAGTTTCGAGCTGGGCTCCGGCCCCGGCATCGTGAGCGAGCGAGGCACGAACGTGGGCACCCTGAGCTGGCTGGCAAGGCCGGAGCCCCAGTGTGTGTGGTGCTGTGCAAGGGCTGCCAGGGCAAGGCGAGGGCCAGCAACACCTGGGAGGCCTGGCACCTTTGGTGTGGGAGCAGTCGCTGGACGTTTGCAATTTCGAGGTGGGCTCCGGCGCAGTTCCCGAGAGCGAGCAAGGCACGAACGTGGGCACCCTGAGCTGGCTGGCAAGGCCGGAGCCGCAGTGTGTGTGGGGCTGTGGAAGGGCAGCCAGGGGAAGGCGAGGGCCAGCAACACCTGGGAGGCCTGGCACCTTTGGTGTGGGAGCAGTCGCTGGACGTTTGCAATTTCGAGGTGGGCTCCGGCGCAGTTCCCGAGAGCGAGCGAGGCACGAACGTCGACATCCTGAGCTGGCTGGCAAGGCCGGAGCCGCAGTGCGTGTGGGGCTGTGGAAGGGCAGCCAGGGGAAGGCGAGGGCCAGCAACACCTGGGAGGCCTGGCACCTTTGGTGTGGGAGCAGTCGCTGGACGTTTGCAATTTGGAGCTGGGCTCCGGCGCCGGCCCCGTGTGCGAGCGAGGCAAGAACGTCAGCACCCAGAGCTGGCTGGCAAGGCCGGAGCTGCAGTGTGTGTGGGGCTGTGGAAGGGCTGCCAGGGCAAGGCGAGGGCCAGCAACACCTGGGAGGCCTGGCACCTTTGGTGTGGGAGCAGTCGCTGGACGTTTGCAATTTCGAGGTGGGCTCCGGCGCAGTTCCCGAGAGCGAGCGAGGCACGAACGTGGGCACCCTGAGCTGGCTGGCAAGGCCGGAGCTCCAGTGTGTGTGGGGCTGTGGAAGGGCAGCCAGGGGAAGGCGAGGGCCAGCAACACCTGGGAGGCCTGGCACCTTTGGTGTGGGAGCAGTCGCTGGACGTTTGCAATTTCGAGGTGGGCTGCGGCGCAGGTCCCGAGAGCGAGCGAGGCAAGAACGTCGGCACCCTGAGCTGGCTGGCAAGGCCAGAGCCCCAGTGTGTGTGGGGCTGTGGAAGGGCTGCCAGGGGAAGGCGAGGGCCAGCAACACCTGGGAGGCCTGGCACCTTCTGTGTGGGAGCAATTGCTGGACGTTTGCAATTTGGAGCTAGGCTCCGGCGCAGGTCCCGAGAGCGAGCGAGGCAAGAACGTCGGCACCGTGAGCTGGCTGGCAAGGCTGGAGCCCCAGTGTGTGTGGGGCTGTGGAAGGGCTGCCAGGGGAAGGCGAGGGCCAGCAACACCTGGCAGGCCTGGCACCTTTGGTGTGGGAGCAGTCGCTGGACGTTTGCAGTTTCGAGCTGGGCTCCGGCCCCGGCATCGTGAGCGAGCGAGGCACGAACGTGGGCACCCTGAGCTGGCTGGCAAGGCCGGAGCTCTAGTGTGTGTGGGGCTGTGGAAGGGCTGCCAGGGCAAGGCGAGGGCCAGCAACACCTGGGAGGCCTGGCACCTTCCGTGTGGGAGCAATTGCTGGACGTTTGCAATTTTGAGCTAGGCTCCGGCGCAGGTCCCGAGAGCGAGCGAGGCACGAATGTCGGCACCCTGAGCTGGCTGGCAAGGCTGGAGCCCCAGTGTGTGTGGGGCTGTGGAAGGGCTGCCAGGGGAAGGCGAGGGCCAGCAACACCTGGCAGGCCTGGCACCTTTCGTGTGGGAGCAGTCGCTGGACGTTTGCAGTTTCGAGCTGGGCTCCGGCCCCGGCATCGTGAGCGAGCGAGGCACGAACGTGGGCACCCTGAGCTGGCTGGCAAGGCCGGAGCCCCAGTGTGTGTAGTGCTGTGCAAGGGCTGCCAGGGCAAGGCGAGGGCCAGCAACACCTGGGAGGCCTGGCACCTTTGGTGTGGGAGCAGTCGCTGGACGTTTGCAATTTCGAGGTGGGCTCCGGCGCAGTTCCCGAGAGCGAGCGAGGCACGAACGTGGGCACCCTGAGCTGGCTGGCAAGGCCGGAGCCGCAGTGTGTGTGGGGCTGTGGAAGGGCAGCCAGGGGAAGGCGAGGGCCAGCAACACCTGGGAGGCCTGGCACCTTTGGTGTGGGAGCAGTCGCTGGACGTTTGCAATTTCGAGGTGGGCTCCGGCGCAGTTCCCGAGAGCGAGCGAGGCACGAACGTCGACATCCTGAGCTGGCTGGCAAGGCCGGAGCCGCAGTGTGTGTGGGGCTGTGGAAGGGCAGCCAGGGGAAGGCGAGGGCCAGCAACACCTGGGAGGCCTGGCACCTTTGGTGTGGGAGCAGTCGCTGGACGTTTGCAATTTGGAGCTGGGCTCCGGCGCCGGCCCCGTGTGCGAGCGAGGCAAGAACGTCAGCACCCAGAGCTGGCTGGCAAGGCCGGAGCGCCAGTGTGTGTGGGGCTGTGGAAGGGCTGCCAGGGGAAGGCGAGGGCCAGCAACACCTGGGAGGCCTGGCACCTTTGGTGTGGGAGCAGTCGCTGGACGTTTGCAATTTCGAGGTGGGCTCCGGCGCAGTTCCCGAGAGCGAGCGAGGCACGAACGTGGGCACCCTGAGCTGGCTGGCAAGGCCGGAGCTCCAGTGTGTGTGGGGCTGTGGAAGGGCAGCCAGGGGAAGGCGAGGGCCAGCAACACCTGGGAGGCCTGGCACCTTTGGTGTGGGAGCAGTCGCTGGACGTTTGCAATTTCGAGGTGGGCTGCGGCGCAGGTCCCGAGAGCGAGCGAGGCAAGAACGTCGGCACCCTGAGCTGGCTGGCAAGGCCAGAGCCCCAGTGTGTGTGGGGCTGTGGAAGGGCTGCCAGGGGAAGGCGAGGGCCAGCAACACCTGGGAGGCCTGGCACCTTCCGTGTGGGAGCAATTGCTGGACGTTTGCAATTTGGAGCTAGGCTCCGGCGCAGGTCCCGAGAGCGAGCGAGGCAAGAACGTCGGCACCGTGAGCTGGCTGGCAAGGCTGGAGCCCCAGTGTGTGTGGGGCTGTGGAAGGGCTGCCAGGGGAAGGCGAGGGCCAGCAACACCTGGCAGGCCTGGCACCTTTGGTGTGGGAGCAGTCGCTGGACGTTTGCAGTTTCGAGCTGGGCTCCGGCCCCGGCATCGTGAGCGAGCGAGGCACGAACGTGGGCACCCTGAGCTGGCTGGCAAGGCCGGAGCTCTAGTGTGTGTGGGGCTGTGGAAGGGCTGCCAGGGCAAGGCGAGGGCCAGCAACACCTGGGAGGCCTGGCACCTTTGGTGTGGGAGCAGTCGCTGGACGTTTGCAATTTCGAGGTGGGCTCCGGCGCAGGTCCCGAGAGCGAGCGAGGCACGACCGTCGACATCCTGAGCTGGCTGGCAAGGCCGGAGCTGCAGTGCGTGTGGGGCTGTGGAAGGGCTGCCAGGGGAAGGCGAGGGCCAGCAACACCTGGGAGGCCTGGCACATTTCGTGTGGGAGCAGTCGCTGGACGTTTGCAATTTGGAGCTGGGCTCCGGCCCCGGCATCGTGAGCGAGCGAGGCACGAACGTGGGCACCCTGAGCTGGCTGGCAAGGCCGGAGCCCCAGTGTGTGTGGGGCTGTGGAAGGGCTGCCAGGGCAAGGCGAGGGCCAGCAACACCTGGGAGGCCTGGCACCTTTGGTGTGGGAGCAGTCGCTGGACGTTTGCAATTTCGAGGTGGGCTCCGGCGCAGTTCCCGAGAGCGAGCGAGGCACGAACGTGGGCACCCTGAGCTGGCTGGCAAGGCCAGAGCGCCAGTGTGTGTGGGACTGTGGAAGGGCTGCCAGGGCAAGGCGAGGGCCAGCAACACCTGGGAGGCCTGGCACCTTTCGTGTGGGAGCAGTTGCTGGACGTTTGCAATTTTGAGGTGGGCTCTGGCGCAGGTCCCGAGAGCGAGCGAGGCACGAACGTCGACATCCTGAGCTGGCTGGCAAGGCCGGAGCTGCAGTGCGTGTGGGGCTGTGGAAGGGCTGCCAGGGGAAGGCGAGGGCCAGCAACACCTGGGAGGCCTGGCACATTTTGTGTGGGAGCAGTCGCTGGACGTTTGCAATTTGGAGCTGGGCTCCGGCGCCGGCCCCGTGTGCGAGCGAGGCAAGAACTTCGGCACCCTGAGCTGGCTGGCAAGGCCAGAGCCCCAGTGTGTGTGGGGCTGTGGAAGGGCTGCCAGGGGAAGGCGAGGGCCAGCAACACCTGGGAGGCCTGGCACCTTACGTGTGGGAGCAGTCGCTGGACGTCTGCAATTTTGAGCTGGGCTCCGGCGCAGGTCCCGTGAGCGAGTGAGGCACGAACGTGGGCACCCTGAGCTGGCTGGCAAGGCCGGAGCTGCAATGCGTGTGGGGCTGTGGAAGGGCTGCCAGGGGAAGGCGAGGGCCAGCAACACCTGGGAGGCCTGGCACATTTTGTGTGGGAGCAGTCGCTGGACGTTTGCAATTTGGAGCTGGGCTCCGGCGCCGGCCCCGTGTGCGAGCGAGGCAAGAACATCGGCACCCTCAGCTGGCTGGCAAGGCCAGAGCCGCAGTGTGTGTGGGGCTGTGGAAGGGCAGCCAGGGGAAGGCGAGGGCCAGCAACACCTGGGAGGCCTGGCACCTTTGGTGTGGGAGCAGTCACTGGACGTTTGTAATTTCGAGGTGGGCTCCGGCGCAGGTCCCGGGAGCGAGCGAGGCAAGAACGTCGGCACCCTGAGCTGGCTGGCAAGGCCAGAGCCCCAGTGTGTGTGGGGCTGTCGAAGGGCTGCCAGGGCAAGGCGAGGGCCAGCAACACCTGGGAGGCCTGGCACCTTCCGTGTGGGAGCAATTGCTGGACGTTTGCAATTTTGAGCTAGGCTCCGGCGCAGGTCCCGAGAGCGAGCGAGGCACGAATGTCGGCACCCTGAGCTGGCTGGCAAGGCTGGAGCCCCAGTGTGTGTGGGGCTGTGGAAGGGCTGCCAGGGGAAGGCGAGGGCCAGCAACACCTGGGAGGCCTGGCACCTTTCGTGTGGGAGCAGTCGCTGGACGTTTGCAGTTTCGAGCTGGGCTCCGGCCCCGGCATCGTGAGCGAGCGAGGCACGAACGTGGGCACCCTGAGCTGGCTGGCAAGGCCGGAGCTGCAGTGCGTGTGGGGCTGTGGAAGGGCTGCCAGGGGAAGGCGAGGGCCAGCAACACCTGGGAGGCCTGGCACATTTTGTGTGGGAGCAGTCGCTGGACGTTTGCAATTTGGAGCTGGGCTCCGGCGCCGGCCCCGTGTGCGAGCGAGGCAAGAACGTCAGCACCCTGAGCTGGCTGGCAAGGCCGGAGCCCCAGTGTGTGTGGGGCTGTGGAAGGGCTGCCAGGGCAAGGCGAGGGCCAGCAACACCTGGGAGGCCTGGCACCTTTGGTGTGGGAGCAGTCGCTGGACGTTTGCAATTTCGAGGTGGGCTCCGGCGCAGTTCCCGAGAGCGAGCGAGGCACGAACGTGGGCACCCTGAGCTGGCTGGCAAGGCCAGAGCGCCAGTGTGTGTGGGACTGTGGAAGGGCTGCCAGGGCAAGGCGAGGGCCAGCAACACCTGGCAGGCCTGGCACCTTTCGTGTGGGAGCAGTTGCTGGACGTTTGCAATTTTGAGGTGGGCTCTGGCGCAGGTCCCGAGAGCGAGCGAGGCACGAACGTCGACATCCTGAGCTGGCTGGCAAGGCCGGAGCGCCAGTGTGTGTGGGGCTGTGGAAGGGCTGCCAGGGCAAGGCGAGGGCCAGCAACACCTGGGAGGCCTGGCACCTTTGGTGTGGGAGCAGTCGCTGGACGTTTGCAATTTGGAGTTGGGCTCCGGCGCAGGTCCCGTGAGCGAGTGAGGCACGAACGTCGGCACCCTGAGCTGGCTGGCAAGGCCGGAGCTGCAGTGCGTGTGGGGCTGTGGAAGGGCTGCCAGGGGAAGGCGAGGGCCAGCAACACCTGGGAGGCCTGGCACATTTTGTGTGGGAGCAGTCGCTGGACGTTTGCAATTTGGAGCTGGGCTCTGGCGCAGGTCCCGAGAGCGAGCGAGGCAAGAAAGTCGGCACCGTGAGCTGGCTGGCAAGGCCAGAGCCCCAGTGTGTGTGGGGCTGTGGAAGGGCAGCCAGGGGAAGGCGAGGGCCAGCAACACCTGGGAGGCCTGGCACCTTTGGTGTGGGAGCAGTCGCTGGACGTTTGCAATTTCGAGGTGGGCTCCGGCGCAGTTCCCAAGAGCGAGCGAGGCACGAACGTGGGCACCCTGAGCTGGCTGGCAAGGCCGGAGCCGCAGTGTGTGTGGGGCTGTGGAAGGGCAGCCAGGGGAAGGCGAGGGCCAGCAACACCTGGGAGGCCTGGCACCTTACGTGTGGGAGCAGTCGCTGGACGTTTGCAATTTCGAGGTGGGCTCCGGCGCAGTTCCCGAGAGCGAGCGAGGCACGAACGTGGGCACCCTGAGCTGGCTGGCAAGGCCGGAGCCGCAGTGTGTGTGGGGCTGTGGAAGGGCAGCCAGGGGAAGGCGAGGGCCAGCAACACCTGGGAGGCCTGGCACCTTTGGTGTGGGAGCAGTCGCTGGACGTTTGCAATTTCGAGGTGGGCTCCGGCGCAGGTCCCGAGAGCGAGCGAGGCACGACCGTCGACATCCTGAGCTGGCTGGCAAGGCCGGAGCTGCAGTGCGTGTGGGGCTGTGGAAGGGCTGCCAGGGGAAGGCGAGGGCCAGCAACACCTGGGAGGCCTGGCACATTTTGTGTGGGAGCAGTCGCTGGACGTTTGCAATTTGGAGCTGGGCTCCGGCGCCGGCCCCGTGTGCGAGCGAGGCAAGAACGTCAGCACCCAGAGCTGGCTGGCAAGGCCGGAGCGCCAGTGTGTGTGGGGCTGTGGAAGGGCTGCCAGGGGAAGGCGAGGGCCAGCAACACCTGGGAGGCCTGGCACCTTTGGTGTGGGAGCAGTCGCTGGACGTTTGCAATTTCGAGGTGGGCTCCGGCGCAGTTCCCGAGAGCGAGCGAGGCACGAACGTGGGCACCCTGAGCTGGCTGGCAAGGCCAGAGCCCCAGTGTGTGTGGGGCTGTGGAAGGGCAGCCAGGGGAAGGCGAGGGCCAGCAACACCTGGGAGGCCTGGCACCTTTGGTGTGGGAGCAGTCGCTGGACGTTTGAAATTTCGAGGTGGGCTCCGGCGCAGGTCCCGAGAGCGAGCGAGGCACGACCGTCGACATCCTGAGCTGGCTGGCAAGGCCGGAGCTGCAGTGCGTGTGGGGCTGTGGAAGGGCTGCCAGGGGAAGGCGAGGGCCAGCAACACCTGGGAGGCCTGGCACATTTTGTGTGGGAGCAGTCGCTGGACGTTTGCAATTTGGAGCTGGGCTCCGGCGCCGGCCCCGTGTGCGAGCGAGGCAAGAACGTCAGCACCCAGAGCTGGCTGGCAAGGCCGGAGCGCCAGTGTGTGTGGGGCTGTGGAAGGGCTGCCAGGGGAAGGCGAGGGCCAGCAACACCTGGGAGGCCTGGCACCTTTGGTGTGGGAGCAGTCGCTGGACGTTTGCAATTTCGAGGTGGGCTCCGGCGCAGTTCCCGAGAGCGAGCGAGGCACGAACGTGGGCACCCTGAGCTGGCTGGCAAGGCCGGAGCTCCAGTGTGTGTGGGGCTGTGGAAGGGCAGCCAGGGGAAGGCGAGGGCCAGCAACACCTGGGAGGCCTGGCACCTTTGGTGTGGGAGCAGTCGCTGGACGTTTGCAATTTCGAGGTGGGCTCCGGCGCAGGTCCCGGGAGCGAGCGAGGCAAGAACGTCGGCACCCTGAGCTGGCTGGCAAGGCCGGAGCCCCAGTGTGTGTGGGGCTGTCGAAGGGCTGCCAGGGCAAGGCGAGGGCCAGCAACACCTGGGAGGCCTGGCACCTTCCGTGTGGGAGCAATTGCTGGACGTTTGCAATTTTGAGCTAGGCTCCGGCGCAGGTCCCGAGAGCGAGCGAGGCACGAATGTCGGCACCCTGAGCTGGCTGGCAAGGCTGGAGCCCCAGTGTGTGTGGGGCTGTGGAAGGGCTGCCAGGGCAAGGCGAGGGCCAGCAACACCTGGGAGGCCTGGCACCTTTCGTGTGGGAGCAGTCGCTGGACGTTTGCAGTTTCGAGCTGGGCTCCGGCCCCTGCCCCGTCAGCGAGCGAGGCACGAACGTGGGCACCCTGAGCTGGCTGGCAAGGCCGGAGCTCCAGTGTGTGTGGGGCTGTGGAAGGGCTGCCAGGGCAAGGCGAGGGCCAGCAACACCTGGGAGGCCTGGCACCTTTGGTGTGGGAGCAGTCGCTGGACGTTTGCAATTTCGAGGTGGGCTCCGGCGCAGGTCCCGAGAGCGAGCGAGGCACGAACGTCGACATCCTGAGCTGGCTGGCAAGGCCGGAGCTGCAGTGCGTGTGGGGCTGTGGAAGGGCTGCCAGGGGAAGGCGAGGGCCAGCAACACCTGGGAGGCCTGGCACCTTTGGTGTGGGAGCAGTCGCTGGACGTTTGCAATTTGGAGCTGGGCTCCGGCGCCGGCCCCGTGTGCGAGCGAGGCAAGAACGTCAGCACCCTGAGCTGGCTGGCAAGGCCGGAGCCCCAGTGTGTGTGGTGCTGTGCAAGGGCTGCCAGGGGAAGGCGAGGGCCAGCAACACCTGGGAGGCCTGGCACCTTTGGTGTGGGAGCAGTCGCTGGACGTTTGCAATTTCGAGGTGGGCTCCGGCGCAGTTCCCGAGAGCGAGCGAGGCACGAACGTGGGCACCCTGAGCTGGCTGGCAAGGCCGGAGCCGCAGTGTGTGTGGGGCTGTGGAAGGGCAGCCAGGGGAAGGCGAGGGCCAGCAACACCTGGGAGGCCTGGCACCTTTGGTGTGGGAGCAGTCGCTGGACGTTTGCAATTTCGAGGTGGGCTGCGGCGCAGTTCCCAAGAGCGAGCGAGGCACGAACGTGGGCACCCTGAGCTGGCTGGCAAGGCCGGAGCCGCAGTGTGTGTGGGGCTGTGGAAGGGCAGCCAGGGGAAGGCGAGGGCCAGCAACACCTGGGAGGCCTGGCACCTTACGTGTGGGAGCAGTCGCTGGACGTTTGCAATTTCGAGGTGGGCTCCGGCGCAGTTCCCGAGAGCGAGCGAGGCACGAACGTGGGCACCCTGAGCTGGCTGGCAAGGCCGGAGCCGCAGTGTGTGTGGGGCTGTGGAAGGGCAGCCAGGGGAAGGCGAGGGCCAGCAACACCTGGGAGGCCTGGCACCTTTGGTGTGGGAGCAGTCGCTGGACGTTTGCAATTTCGAGGTGGGCTCCGGCGCAGGTCCCGAGAGCGAGCGAGGCACGACCGTCGACATCCTGAGCTGGCTGGCAAGGCCGGAGCTGCAGTGCGTGTGGGGCTGTGGAAGGGCTGCCAGGGGAAGGCGAGGGCCAGCAACACCTGGGAGGCCTGGCACATTTTGTGTGGGAGCAGTCGCTGGACGTTTGCAATTTGGAGCTGGGCTCCGGCGCCGGCCCCGTGTGCGAGCGAGGCAAGAACGTCAGCACCCAGAGCTGGCTGGCAAGGCCGGAGCGCCAGTGTGTGTGGGGCTGTGGAAGGGCTGCCAGGGGAAGGCGAGGGCCAGCAACACCTGGGAGGCCTGGCACCTTTGGTGTGGGAGCAGTCGCTGGACGTTTGCAATTTCGAGGTGGGCTCCGGCGCAGTTCCCGAGAGCGAGCGAGGCACGAACGTGGGCACCCTGAGCTGGCTGGCAAGGCCAGAGCCCCAGTGTGTGTGGGGCTGTGGAAGGGCAGCCAGGGGAAGGCGAGGGCCAGCAACACCTGGGAGGCCTGGCACCTTTGGTGTGGGAGCAGTCGCTGGACGTTTGAAATTTCGAGGTGGGCTCCGGCGCAGGTCCCGAGAGCGAGCGAGGCACGACCGTCGACATCCTGAGCTGGCTGGCAAGGCCGGAGCTGCAGTGCGTGTGGGGCTGTGGAAGGGCTGCCAGGGGAAGGCGAGGGCCAGCAACACCTGGGAGGCCTGGCACATTTTGTGTGGGAGCAGTCGCTGGACGTTTGCAATTTGGAGCTGGGCTCCGGCGCCGGCCCCGTGTGCGAGCGAGGCAAGAACGTCAGCACCCAGAGCTGGCTGGCAAGGCCGGAGCGCCAGTGTGTGTGGGGCTGTGGAAGGGCTGCCAGGGGAAGGCGAGGGCCAGCAACACCTGGGAGGCCTGGCACCTTTGGTGTGGGAGCAGTCGCTGGACGTTTGCAATTTCGAGGTGGGCTCCGGCGCAGTTCCCGAGAGCGAGCGAGGCACGAACGTGGGCACCCTGAGCTGGCTGGCAAGGCCGGAGCTCCAGTGTGTGTGGGGCTGTGGAAGGGCAGCCAGGGGAAGGCGAGGGCCAGCAACACCTGGGAGGCCTGGCACCTTTGGTGTGGGAGCAGTCGCTGGACGTTTGCAATTTCGAGGTGGGCTCCGGCGCAGGTCCCGGGAGCGAGCGAGGCAAGAACGTCGGCACCCTGAGCTGGCTGGCAAGGCCGGAGCCCCAGTGTGTGTGGGGCTGTCGAAGGGCTGCCAGGGCAAGGCGAGGGCCAGCAACACCTGGGAGGCCTGGCACCTTCCGTGTGGGAGCAATTGCTGGACGTTTGCAATTTTGAGCTAGGCTCCGGCGCAGGTCCCGAGAGCGAGCGAGGCACGAATGTCGGCACCCTGAGCTGGCTGGCAAGGCTGGAGCGCCAGTGTGTGTGGGGCTGTGGAAGGGCTGCCAGGGGAAGGCGAGGGCCAGCAACACCTGGGAGGCCTGGCACCTTTCGTGTGGGAGCAGTCGCTGGACGTTTGCAGTTTCGAGCTGGGCTCCGGCCCCTGCCCCGTCAGCGAGCGAGGCACGAACGTGGGCACCCTGAGCTGGCTGGCAAGGCCGGAGCTCCAGTGTGTGTGGGGCTGTGGAAGGGCTGCCAGGGCAAGGCGAGGGCCAGCAACACCTGGGAGGCCTGGCACCTTTGGTGTGGGAGCAGTCGCTGGACGTTTGCAATTTCGAGGTGGGCTCCGGCGCAGGTCCCGAGAGCGAGCGAGGCACGAACGTCGACATCCTGAGCTGGCTGGCAAGGCCGGAGCTGCAGTGCGTGTGGGGCTGTGGAAGGGCTGCCAGGGGAAGGCGAGGGCCAGCAACACCTGGGAGGCCTGGCACCTTTGGTGTGGGAGCAGTCGCTGGACGTTTGCAATTTGGAGCTGGGCTCCGGCGCCGGCCCCGTGTGCGAGCGAGGCAAGAACGTCAGCACCCTGAGCTGGCTGGCAAGGCCGGAGCCCCAGTGTGTGTGGTGCTGTGCAAGGGCTGCCAGGGGAAGGCGAGGGCCAGCAACACCTGGGAGGCCTGGCACCTTTGGTGTGGGAGCAGTCGCTGGACGTTTGCAATTTCGAGGTGGGCTCCGGCGCAGTTCCCGAGAGCGAGCGAGGCACGAACGTGGGCACCCTGAGCTGGCTGGCAAGGCCGGAGCCGCAGTGTGTGTGGGGCTGTGGAAGGGCAGCCAGGGGAAGGCGAGGGCCAGCAACACCTGGGAGGCCTGGCACCTTTGGTGTGGGAGCAGTCGCTGGACGTTTGCAATTTCGAGGTGGGCTCTGCCGCAGGTCCCGAGAGCGAGCGAGGCACGACCGTCGACATCCTGAGCTGGCTGGCAAGGCCGGAGCTGCAGTGCGTGTGGGGCTGTGGAAGGGCTGCCAGGGGAAGGCAAGGGCCAGCAACACCTGGGAGGCCTGGCACATTTTGTTTGGGAGCAGTCGCTGGACGTTTGCAATTTGGAGCTGGGCTCCGTCGCCGGCCCCGTGTGCGAGCGAGGCAAGAACGTCAGCACCCAGAGCTGGCTGGCAAGGCCGGAGCGCCAGTGTGTGTGGGGCTGTGGAAGGGCTGCCAGGGGAAGGCGAGGGCCAGCAACACCTGGGAGGCCTGGCACCTTTGGTGTGGGAGCAGTCGCTGGACGTTTGCAATTTGGAGCTGGGCTCCGGCGCAGTTCCCGAGAGCGAGCGAGGCACGAATGTGGGCACCCTGAGCTGGCTGGCAAGGCCGGAGCTCCAGTGTGTGTGGGGCTGTGGAAGGGCAGCCAGGGGAAGGCGAGGGCCAGCAACACCTGGGAGGCCTGGCACCTTTGGTGTGGGAGCAGGTGCTGGACGTTTGCAATTTGGAGCTGGGCTCCGGCGCCGGCCCCGTGTGCGAGCGAGGCAAGAACGTCAGCACCCTGAGCTGGCTGGCAAGGCCGGAGCCCCAGTGTGTGTGGTGCTGTGCAAGGGCTGCCAGGGGAAGGCGAGGGCCAGCAACACCTGGGAGGCCTGGCACCTTTGGTGTGGGAGCAGTCGCTGGACGTTTGCAATTTCGAGGTGGGCTGCGGCGCAGGTCCCGGGAGCGAGCGAGGCAAGAACGTCGGCACCCTGAGCTGGCTGGCAAGGCCGGAGCTGCAGTGCGTGTGGGGCTGTGGAAGGGCTGCCAGGGGAAGGCGAGGGCCAGCAACACCTGGGAGGCCTGGCACCTTCCGTGTGGGAGCAATTGCTGGACGTTTGCAATTTTGAGCTAGGCTCCGGCGCAGGTCCCGAGAGCGAGCGAGGCACGAATGTCGGCACCCTGAGCTGGCTGGCAAGGCTGGAGCGCCAGTGTGTGTGGGGCTGTGGAAGGGCTGCCAGGGGAAGGCGAGGGCCAGCAACACCTGGGAGGCCTGGCACCTTTGGTGTGGGAGCAGTCGCTGGACGTTTGCAGTTTCGAGCTGGGCTCCGGCCCCGGCATCGTGAGCGAGCGAGGCACGAACGTGGGCACCCTGAGCTGGCTGGCAAGGCCGGAGCTCCAGTGTGTGTGGGGCTGTGGAAGGGCTGCCAGGGGAAGGCGAGGGCCAGCAACACCTGGGAGGCCTGGCACCTTTGGTGTGGGAGCAGTCGCTGGACGTTTGCAATTTCGAGGTGGGCTCCGGCGCAGGTCCCGAGAGCGAGCGAGGCACGAACGTCGACATCCTGAGCTGGCTGGCAAGGCCGGAGCTGCAGTGCGTGTGGGGCTGTGGAAGGGCTGCCAGGGCAAGGCGAGGGCCAGCAACACCTGGGAGGCCTGGCTCATTTTGTGTGGGAGCAGTCGCTGGACGTTTGCAATTTGGAGCTGGGCTCCGGCGCCGGCCCCGTGTGCGAGCGAGGCAAGAACGTCAGCACCCTGAGCTGGCTGGCAAGGCCGGAGCCCCAGTGTGTGTGGTGCTGTGCAAGGGCTGCCAGGGGAAGGCGAGGGCCAGCAACACCTGGGAGGCCTGGCACCTTTGGTGTGGGAGCAGTCGCTGGACGTTTGCAATTTCGAGGTGGGCTCCGGCGCAGTTCCCGAGAGCGAGCGAGGCACGAACGTGGGCACCCTGAGCTGGCTGGCAAGGCCGGAGCCGCAGTGTGTGTGGGGCTGTGGAAGGGAAGCCAGGGGAAGGCGAGGGCCAGCAACACCTGGGAGGCCTGGCACCTTTGGTGTGGGAGCAGTCGCTGGACGTTTGCAATTTCGAGGTGGGCTCCGGCGCAGGTCCCGAGAGCGAGCGAGGCACGACCGTCGACATCCTGAGCTGGCTGGCAAGGCCGGAGCTGCAGTGCGTGTGGGGCTGTGGAAGGGCTGCCAGGGGAAGGCAAGGGCCAGCAACACCTGGGAGGCCTGGCACATTTTGTGTGGGAGCAGTCGCTGGACGTTTGCAATTTGCAGCTGGGCTCCGGCGCCGGCCCCGTGTGCGAGCGAGTCAAGAACGTCAGCACCCTGAGCTGGCTGGCAAGGCCGGAGCCCCAGTGTGTGTGGGGCTGTGGAAGGGCTGCCAGGGGAAGGCGAGGGCCAGCAACACCTGGGAGGCCTGGCACCTTTGGTGTGGGAGCAGTCGCTGGACGTTTGCAATTTCGAGGTGGGCTCCGGCGCAGGTCCCGAGAGCGAGCGAGGCACGAACGTGGGCACCCTGAGCTGGCTGGCAAGGCCGGAGCTCCAGTGTGTGTGGGGCTGTGGAAGGGCAGCCAGGGGAAGGCGAGGGCCAGCAACACCTGGGAGGCCTGGCACCTTTGGTGTGGGAGCAGTCGCTGGACGTTTGCAATTTCGAGGTGGGCTCCGGCGCAGTTCCCGAGAGCGAGCGCGGCAAGAACGTCGGCACCCTGAGCTGGCTGGCAAGGCCAGAGCCCCAGTGTGTGTGGGGCTGTGGAAGGGCTGCCAGGGGAAGGCTCGGTCCAGCAACACCTGGGAGGCCTGGCACCTTCCGTGTGGGAGCAATTGCTGGACGTTTGCAATTTTGAGCTAGGCTCCGGCGCAGGTCCCGAGAGCGAGCGAGGCAAGAACGTCGGCACCCTGAGCTGGCTGGCAAGGCTGGAGCCCCAGTGTGTGTGGGGCTGTGGAAGGGCTGCCAGGGGAAGGCGAGGGCCAGCAACACCTGGCAGGCCTGGCACCTTTCGTGTGGGAGCAGTCGCTGGACGTTTGCAGTTTCGAGCTGGGATACGGCCCCGGCATCGTGAGCGAGCGAGGCACGAACGTGGGCACCCTGAGCTGGCTGGCAAGGCCGGAGCGCCAGTGTGTGTGGGGCTGTGGAAGGGCTGCCAGGGCAAGGCGAGGGCCAGCAACACCTGGGAGGCCTGGCACCTTTGGTGTGGGAGCAGTCGCTGGACGTTTGCAATTTCGAGGTGGGCTCCGGCGCAGTTCCCGAGAGCGAGCGAGGCACGAACGTCGACATCCTGAGCTGGCTGGCAAGGCCGGAGCGCCAGTGTGTGTGGGGCTGTGGAAGGGCTGCCAGGGCAAGGCGAGGGCCAGCAACACCTGGGAGGCCTGGCACCTTACGTGTGGGAGCAGTCGCTGGACGTTTGCAATTTGGAGTTGGGCTCCGGCGCAGGTCCCGTGAGCGAGTGAGGCACGAACGTCGGCCCCCTGAGCTGGCTGGCAAGGCCGGAGCTGCAGTGCGTGTGGGGCTGTGGAAGGGCTGCCAGGGGAAGGCGAGGGCCAGCAACACCTGGGAGGCCTGGCACATTTTGTGTGGGAGCAGTCGCTGGACGTTTGCAATTTGGAGCTGGGCTCTGGCGCAGGTCCCGAGAGCGAGCGAGGCAAGAAAGTCGGCACCCTGAGCTGGCTGGCAAGGCCAGAGCCCCAGTGTGTGTGGGGCTGTGGAAGGGCTGCCAGGGGAAGGCGAGGGCCAGCAACACCTGGGAGGCCTGGCACCTTTCGTGTGGGAGCAGTCGCTGGACGTTTGCAATTTCGAGGTGGGCTCCGGCGCAGTTCCGAGAGCGAGCGAGGCAAGAATGTCGGCACCCTGAGCTGGCTGGCAAGGCCGGAGCTCCAGTGTGTGTGGGGCTGTGGAAGGGCAGCCAGGGGAAGGCGAGGGCCAGCAACACCTGGGAGGCCTGGCACCTTTGGTGTGGGAGCAGTCGCTGGACGTTTGCAATTTCGAGGTGGGCTCCGGCGCAGTTCCCAAGAGCGAGCGAGGCACGAACGTGGGCACCCTGAGCTGGCTGGCAAGGCCGGAGCCCCAGTGTGTGTGGGGCTGTGGAAGGGCTGCCAGGGGAAGGCGAGGGCCAGCAACACCTGGGAGGCCTGGCACCTTTGGTGTGGGAGCAGTCGCTGGACGTTTGCAATTTCGAGGTGGGCTCCGGCGCAGTTCCCGAGAGCGAGCGAGGCACGAACGTGGGCACCCTGAGCTGGCTGGCAAGGCCGGAGCGCCAGTGTGTGTGGGGCTGTGGAAGGGCAGCCAGGGGAAGGCGAGGGCCAGCAACACCTGGGAGGCCTGGCACCTTTGGTGTGGGAGCAGTCGCTGGACGTTTGCAATTTCGAGGTGGGCTCCGGCGCAGGTCCCGAGAGCGAGCGAGGCACGACCGTCGACATCCTGAGCTGGCTGGCAAGGCCGGAGCTGCAGTGCGTGTGGGGCTGTGGAAGGGCTGCCAGGGGAAGGCGAGGGCCAGCAACACCTGGGAGGCCTGGCACATTTTGTGTGGGAGCAGTCGCTGGACGTTTGCAATTTGGAGCTGGGCTCCGGCGCCGGCCCCGTGTGCGAGCGAGGCAAGAACGTCAGCACCCAGAGCTGGCTGGCAAGGCCGGAGCGCCAGTGTGTGTGGGGCTGTGGAAGGGCTGCCAGGGGAAGGCGAGGGCCAGCAACACCTGGGAGGCCTGGCACCTTTGGTGTGGGAGCAGTCGCTGGACGTTTGCAATTTGGAGCTGGGCTCCGGCGCCGGCCCCGTGTGCGAGCGAGGCAAGAACGTCAGCACCCTGAGCTGGCTGGCAAGGCCGGAGCGCCAGTGTGTGTGGGGCTGTGGAAGGGCTGCCAGGGCAAGGCGAGGGCCAGCAACACCTGGGAGGCCTGGCACCTTTGGTGTGGGAGCAGTCGCTGGACGTTTGCAATTTCGAGGTGGGCTCCGGCGCAGGTCCCGAGAGCGAGCGAGGCACGAACGTCGACATCCTGAGCTGGCTGGCAAGGCCGGAGCTGCAGTGCGTGTGGGGCTGTGGAAGGGCTGCCAGGGGAAGGCGAGGGCCAGCAACACCTGGGAGGCCTGGCACATTTTGTGTGGGAGCAGTCGCTGGACGTTTGCAATTTGGAGCTGGGCTCCGGCGCCGGCCCCGTGTGCGAGCGAGGCAAGAACGTCAGCACCCTGAGCTGGCTGGCAAGGCCAGAGCCCCAGTGTGTGTGGGGCTGTGGAAGGGCTGCCAGGGGAAGGCGAGGGCCAGCAACACCTGGGAGGCCTGGCACCTTTGGTGTGGCAGCAGTCGCTGGACGTTTGCAATTTGGAGCTGGGCTCCGGCGCAGTTCCCGAGAGCGAGCGAGGCACGAACGTGGGCACCCTGAGCTGGCTGGCAAGGCCGGAGCGCCAGTGTGTGTGGGGCTGTGGAAGGGCTGCCAGGGCAAGGCGAGGGCCAGCAACACCTGGGAGGCCTGGCACCTTACGTGTGGGAGCAGTCGCTGGACGTTTGCAATTTCGAGGTGGGCTCCGGCGCAGGTCCCGTGAGCGAGTGAGGCACGAACGTCGGCCCCCTGAGCTGGCTGGCAAGGCCGGAGCTGCAGTGCGTGTGGGGCTGTGGAAGGGCTGCCAGGGGAAGGCGAGGGCCAGCAACACCTGGGAGGCCTGGCACATTTTGTGTGGGAGCAGTCGCTGGACGTTTGCAATTTGGAGCTGGGCTCTGGCGCAGGTCCCGAGAGCGAGCGAGGCAAGAAAGTCGGCACCCTGAGCTGGCTGGCAAGGCCAGAGCCCCAGTGTGTGTGGGGCTGTGGAAGGGCTGCCAGGGGAAGGCGAGGGCCAGCAACACCTGGGAGGCCTGGCACCTTTCGTGTGGGAGCAGTCGCTGGACGTTTGCAATTTCGAGGTGGGCTCCGGCGCAGTTCCGAGAGCGAGCGAGGCAAGAATGTCGGCACCCTGAGCTGGCTGGCAAGGCCAGAGCTCCAGTGTGTGTGGGGCTGTGGAAGGGCAGCCAGGGGAAGGCGAGGGCCAGCAACACCTGGGAGGCCTGGCACCTTTGGTGTGGGAGCAGTCGCTGGACGTTTGCAATTTCGAGGTGGGCTCCGGCGCAGTTCCCAAGAGCGAGCGAGGCACGAACGTGGGCACCCTGAGCTGGCTGGCAAGGCCGGAGCCGCAGTGTGTGTGGGGCTGTGGAAGGGCTGCCAGGGCAAGGCGAGGGCCAGCAACACCTGGGAGGCCTGGCACCTTTGGTGTGGGAGCAGTCGCTGGACGTTTGCAATTTGGAGCTGGGCTCCGGCGCCGGCCCCGTGTGCGAGCGAGGCAAGAACGTCAGCACCCTGAGCTGGCTGGCAAGGCCGGAGCGCCAGTGTGTGTGGGGCTGTGGAAGGGCTGCCAGGGCAAGGCGAGGGCCAGCAACACCTGGGAGGCCTGGCACCTTTGGTGTGGGAGCAGTCGCTGGACGTTTGCAATTTCGAGGTGGGCTCCGGCGCAGGTCCCGAGAGCGAGCGAGGCACGAACGTCGACATCCTGAGCTGGCTGGCAAGGCCGGAGCTGCAGTGCGTGTGGGGCTGTGGAAGGGCTGCCAGGGGAAGGCGAGGGCCAGCAACACCTGGGAGGCCTGGCACCTTTGGTGTGGCAGCAGTCGCTGGACGTTTGCAATTTGGAGCTGGGCTCCGGCGCAGTTCCCGAGAGCGAGCGAGGCACGAACGTGGGCACCCTGAGCTGGCTGGCAAGGCCGGAGCGCCAGTGTGTGTGGGGCTGTGGAAGGGCTGCCAGGGCAAGGCGAGGGCCAGCAACACCTGGGAGGCCTGGCACCTTACGTGTGGGAGCAGTCGCTGGACGTTTGCAATTTGGAACTGGGCTCCGGCGCAGGTCCCGAGAGCGAGTGAGGCACGAACGTCGGCCCCCTGAGCTGGCTGGCAAGGCCGGAGCTGCAGTGCGTGTGGGGCTGTGGAAGGGCTGCCAGGGGAAGGCGAGGGCCAGCAACACCTGGGAGGCCTGGCACATTTTGTGTGGGAGCAGTCGCTGGACGTTTGCAATTTGGAGCTGGGCTCTGGCGCAGGTCCCGAGAGCGAGCGAGGCAAGAAAGTCGGCAACCTGAGCTGGCTGGCAAGGCCAGAGCCCCAGTGTGTGTGGGGCTGTGGAAGGGCTGCCAGGGGAAGGCGAGGGCCAGCAACACCTGGGAGGCCTGGCACCTTTCGTGTGGGAGCAGTCGCTGGACGTTTGCAATTTCGAGGTGGGCTCCGGCGCAGTTCCGAGAGCGAGCGAGGCAAGAATGTCGGCACCCTGAGCTGGCTGGCAAGGCCGGAGCTCCAGTGTGTGTGGGGCTGTGGAAGGGCAGCCAGGGGAAGGCGAGGGCCAGCAACACCTGGGAGGCCTGGCACCTTTGGTGTGGGAGCAGTCGCTGGACGTTTGCAATTTCGAGGTGGGCTCCGGCGCAGTTCCCAAGAGCGAGCGAGGCACGAACGTGGGCACCCTGAGCTGGCTGGCAAGGCCGGAGCCCCAGTGTGTGTGGGGCTGTGGAAGGGCTGCCAGGGCAAGGCGAGGGCCAGCAACACCTGGGAGGCCTGGCACCTTTGGTGTGGGAGCAGTCGCTGGACGTTTGCAATTTCGAGGTGGGCTCCGGCGCAGTTCCCGAGAGCGAGCGAGGCACGAACGTGGGCACCCTGAGCTGGCTGGCAAGGCCGGAGCCGCAGTGTGTGTGGGGCTGTGGAAGGGCAGCCAGGGGAAGGCGAGGGCCAGCAACACCTGGGAGGCCTGGCACCTTTGGTGTGGGAGCAGTCGCTGGACGTTTGCAATTTCGAGGTGGGCTCCGGCGCAGGTCCCGAGAGCGAGCGAGGCACGACCGTCGACATCCTGAGCTGGCTGGCAAGGCCGGAGCTGCAGTGCGTGTGGGGCTGTGGAAGGGCTGCCAGGGGAAGGCGAGGGCCAGCAACACCTGGGAGGCCTGGCACATTTTGTGTGGGAGCAGTCGCTGGACGTTTGCAATTTGGAGCTGGGCTCCGGCGCCGGCCCCGTGTGCGAGCGAGGCAAGAACGTCAGCACCCAGAGCTGGCTGGCAAGGCCGGAGCGCCAGTGTGTGTGGGGCTGTGGAAGGGCTGCCAGGGGAAGGCGAGGGCCAGCAACACCTGGGAGGCCTGGCACCTTTGGTGTGGGAGCAGTCGCTGGACGTTTGCAATTTCGAGGTGGGCTCCGGCGCAGTTCCCGAGAGCGAGCGAGGCACGAACGTGGGCACCCTGAGCTGGCTGGCAAGGCCAGAGCCCCAGTGTGTGTGGGGCTGTGGAAGGGCAGCCAGGGGAAGGCGAGGGCCAGCAACACCTGGGAGGCCTGGCACCTTTCGTGTGGGAGCAGTCGCTGGACGTTTGCAATTTTGAGCTAGGCTCCGGCGCAGGTCCCGAGAGCGAGCGAGGCACGAACGTCGACATCCTGAGCTGGCTGGCAAGGCCGGAGCTGCAGTGCGTGTGGGGCTGTGGAAGGGCTGCCAGGGGAAGGCGAGGGCCAGCAACACCTGGGAGGCCTGGCACATTTTGTGTGGGAGCAGTCGCTGGACGTTTGCAATTTGGAGCTGGGCTCCGGCGCCGGCCCCGTGTGCGAGCGAGGCAAGAACGTCAGCACCCAGAGCTGGCTGGCAAGGCCGGAGCGCCAGTGTGTGTGGGGCTGTGGAAGGGCTGCCAGGGGAAGGCGAGGGCCAGCAACACCTGGGAGGCCTGGCACCTTTGGTGTGGGAGCAGTCGCTGGACGTTTGCAATTTCGAGGTGGGCTCCGGCGCAGTTCCCGAGAGCGAGCGAGGCACGAACGTGGGCACCCTGAGCTGGCTGGCAAGGCCGGAGCTCCAGTGTGTGTGGGGCTGTGGAAGGGCTGCCAGGGGAAGGCGAGGGCCAGCAACACCTGGGAGGCCTGGCACCTTTGGTGTGGGAGCAGTCGCTGGACGTTTGCAATTTCGAGGTGGGCTGCGGCGCAGGTCCCGGGAGCGAGCGAGGCAAGAACGTCGGCACCCTGAGCTGGCTGGCAAGGCCAGAGCCCCAGTGTGTGTGGGGCTGTCGAAGGGCTGCCAGGGCAAGGCGAGGGCCAGCAACACCTGGGAGGCCTGGCACCTTTGGTGTGGGAGCAGTCGCTGGACGTTTGCAGTTTCGAGCTGGGCTCCGGCCCCGGCATCGTGAGCGAGCGAGGCACGAACGTGGGCACCCTGAGCTGGCTGGCAAGGCCGGAGCCCCAGTGTGTGTGGTGCTGTGGAAGGGCTGCCAGGGGAAGGCGAGGGCCAGCAACACCTGGGAGGCCTGGCACCTTTGGTGTGGGAGCAGTCGCTGGATGTTTGCAATTTCGAGGTGGGCTCCGGCGCAGTTCCCGAGAGCGAGCGAGGAACGAACGTGGGCACCCTGAGCTGGCTGGCAAGGCCGGAGCCGCAGTGTGTGTGGGGCTGTGGAAGGGCTGCCAGGGCAAGGCGAGGGCCAGCAACACCTGGGAGGCCTGGCACCTTTGGTGTGGGAGCAGTCGCTGGACGTTTGAAATTTCGAGGTGGGCTCCGGCGCAGGTCCCGAGAGCGAGAGAGGCACGAACGTCGACATCCTGAGCTGGCTGGCAAGGCCAGAGCGCCAGTGTGTGTGGGACTGTGGAAGGGCTGCCAGGGCAAGGCGAGGGCCAGCAACACCTGGGAGGCCTGGCACCTTTGGTGTGGGAGCAGTCGCTGGACGTTTGCAATTTCGAGCTGGGCTCCGGCGCAGGTCCCGAGAGCGAGCGAGGCAAGAACGTCGGCACCCTGAGCTGGCTGGCAAGGCCAGAGCCGCAGTGTGTGTGGGGCTGTGGAAGGGCTGCCAGGGCAAGGCGAGGGCCAGCAACACCTGGGAGGCCTGGCATCTTTGGTGTGGGAGCAGGTGCTGGACGTTTGCAATTTTGAGGTGGGCTCTGGCGCAGGTCCCGAGAGCGAGCGAGGCACGAACGTCGGCAGCCTGAGCTGGCTGGCAAGGCCGGAGCCCCAGTGTGTGTGGGGCTGTGGAAGGGCTGGCAGGGGAAGGCGAGGGCCAGCAACACCTGGGAGGCCTGGCACCTTACGTGTGGGAGCAGTCGCTGGACATTTGCAATTTGGAGTTGGGCTCCGGCGCAGGTCCCGTGAGCGAGTGAGGCACGAACGTCGGCCCCCTGAGCTGGCTGGCAAGGCCGGAGCTGCAGTGCGTGTGGGGCTGTGGAAGGGCTGCCAGGGGAAGGCGAGGGCCAGCAACACCTGGGAGGCCTGGCACATTTTGTGTGGGAGCAGTCGCTGGACGTTTGCAATTTGGAGCTGGGCTCCGTCGCCGGCCCCGTGTGCGAGCGAGGCAAGAACGTCGGCACCCTGAGCTGGCTGGCAAGGCCAGAGCCGCAGTGTGTGTGGGGCTGTGGAAGGGCTGCCAGGGGAAGGCGAGGGCCAGCAACACCTGGGAGGCCTGGCACCTTACGTGTGGGAGCAGTCGCTGGACGTTTGCAATTTCGAGGTGGGCTCCGGCGCAGTTCCCGAGAGCGAGCGAGGCACGAACGTGGGCACCCTGAGCTGGCTGGCAAGGCCGGAGCGCCAGTGTGTGTGGGGCTGTGGAAGGGCAGCCAGGGGAAGGCGAGGGCCAGCAACACCTGGGAGGCCTGGCACCTTTGGTGTGGGAGCAGTCGCTGGACATTTGCAATTTCGAGCTGGGCTCCGGCGCAGGTCCCGAGAGCGAGCGAGGCACAAACGTCGACATCCTGAGCTGGCTGGCAAGGCCGGAGCGCCAGTGTGTGTGGTGCTGTGGAAGGGCTGCCAGGGGAAGGCGAGGGCCAGCAACACCTGGGAGGCCTGGCACCTTTGGTGTGGGAGCAGTCGCTGGACGTTTGCAATTTGGAGCTGGGCTCCGGCGCAGGTCCCGACAGTGAGTGAGGCACGAACGTTGGCACCCTGAGCTGGCTTGTAAGGCCGGAGCCGCAGTGCGTGTGGGGCTGTGGAAGGGCTGCCAGGGCAAGGCGAGGGCCAGCAACACCTGGGAGGCCTGGCACCTTTGGTGTGGGAGCAGTCGCTGGACGTCTGCAATTTGGAGCTGGGCTCCGGCACCGACCCCGTGAGCGAGCGAGGCACGAACGTCGACATCCTGAGCTGGCTGGCAAGGCCGGAGCGCCAGTGTGTGTGGGGCTGTGGAAGGGCTGCCAGGGGAAGGCGAGGGCCAGCAACACCTGGGAGGCCTGGCACCTTACGTGTGGGAGCAGTCGCTGGACGTTTGCAATTTGGAACTGGGCTCCGGCGCAGGTCCCGAGAGCGAGTGAGGCACGAACGTCGGCCCCCTGAGCTGGCTGGCAAGGCCGGAGCTGCAGTGCGTGTGGGGCTGTGGAAGGGCTGCCAGGGGAAGGCGAGGGCCAGCAACACCTGGGAGGCCTGGCACATTTTGTGTGGGAGCAGTCGCTGGACGTTTGCAATTTGGAGCTGGGCTCCGGCGCCGGCACCGTGTGCGAGCGAGGCAAGAACGTCGGCACCCTGAGCTGGCTGGCAAGGCCAGAGCCCCAGTGTGTGTGGGGCTGTGGAAGGGCTGCTAGGGGAAGGCGAGGGCCAGCAACACCTGGGAGGCCTGGCACCTTTGGTGTGGGAGCAGTTGCTGGACGTTTGCAATTTCGAGGTGGGCTCCGGCGCAGTTCCCGAGAGCGAGCGAGGCACGAACGTGGGCACCCTGAGCTGGCTGGCAAGGCCGGAGCCCCAGTGTGTGTGGGGCTGTGGAAGGGCAGCCAGGGGAAGGCGAGGGCCAGCAACACCTGGGAGGCCTGGCACCTTTGGTGTGGGAGCAGTCGCTGGACATTTGCAATTTCGAGCTGGGCTCCGGCGCAGGTCCCGAGAGCGAGCGAGGCACGAACGTCGGCACCCTGAGCTGGCTGGCAAGGCCGGAGCGCCAGTGTGTGTGGGGCTGTGGAAGGGCTGCCAGGGGAAGGCGAGGGCCAGCAACACCTGGGAGGCCTGGCACCTTTGGTGTGGGAGCAGTCGCTGGACGTTTGCAATTTCGAGGTGGGCTCCGGCGCAGGTCCCGAGAGCGAGCGAGGCACGACCGTCGACATCCTGAGCTGGCTGGCAAGGCCGGAGCTGCAGTGCGTGTGGGGCTGTGGAAGGGCTGCCAGGGGAAGGCAAGGGCCAGCAACACCTGGGAGGCCTGGCACATTTTGTGTGGGAGCAGTCGCTGGACGTTTGCAATTTGGAGCTGGGCTCCGGCGCCGGCCCCGTGTGCGAGCGAGGCAAGAACGTCAGCACCCAGAGCTGGCTGGCAAGGCCGGAGCGCCAGTGTGTGTGGGGCTGTGGAAGGGCTGCCAGGGGAAGGCGAGGGCCAGCAACACCTGGGAGGCCTGGCACCTTTGGTGTGGGAGCAGTCGCTGGACGTTTGCAATTTCGAGGTGGGCTCCGGCGCAGTTCCCGAGAGCGAGCGAGGCACGAACGTGGGCACCCTGAGCTGGCTGGCAAGGCCGGAGCTCCAGTGTGTGTGGGGCTGTGGAAGGGCAGCCAGGGGAAGGCGAGGGCCAGCAACACCTGGGAGGCCTGGCACCTTTGGTGTGGGAGCAGTCGCTGGACGTTTGCAATTTCGAGGTGGGCTGCGGCGCAGGTCCCGAAAGCGAGCGAGGCAAGAACGTCGGCACCCTGAGCTGGCTGGCAAGGC
This sequence comes from Spheniscus humboldti, assembly GCA_027474245.1. Taxonomy (NCBI): domain Eukaryota; kingdom Metazoa; phylum Chordata; class Aves; order Sphenisciformes; family Spheniscidae; genus Spheniscus; species Spheniscus humboldti. Next base: position 26,122,544 of record CM049895.1, read on the forward strand.
CAGAGCCCCAGTGTGTGTGGGGCTGTGGAAGGGCTGCCAGGGGAAGGCGAGGGCCAGCAACACCTGGGAGGCCTGGCACCTTTCGTGTGGGAGCAGTCGCTGGACGTTTGCAGTTTCGAGCTGGGCTCCGGCCCCGGCATCGTGAGCGAGCGAGGCACGAACGTGGGCACCCTGAGCTGGCTGGCAAGGCCGGAGCGCCAGTGTGTGTGGGGCTGTGGAAGGGCTGCCAGGGCAAGGCGAGGGCCAGCAACACCTGGGAGGCCTGGCACCTTTGGTGTGGGAGCAGTCGCTGGACGTTTGCAATTTCGAGGTGGGCTCCGGCGCAGGTCCCGAGAGCGAGCGAGGCACGAACGTCGACATCCTGAGCTGGCTGGCAAGGCCGGAGCTGCAGTGCGTGTGGGGCTGTGGAAGGGCTGCCAGGGGAAGGCGAGGGCCAGCAACACCTGGGAGGCCTGGCACATTTTGTGTGGGAGCAGTCGCTGGACGTTTGCAATTTGGAGCTGGGCTCTGGCGCCGGCCCCGTGTGCGAGCGAGGCAAGAACGTCAGCACCCTGAGCTGGCTGGCAAGGCCGGAGCCCCAGTGTGTGTGGGGCTGTGGAAGGGCTGCCAGGGCAAGGCGAGGGCCAGCAACACCTGGGAGGCCTGGCACCTTTGGTGTGGGAGCAGTCGCTGGATGTTTGCAATTTCGAGGTGGGCTCCGGCGCAGTTCCCGAGAGCGAGCGAGGAACGAACGTGGGCACCCTGAGCTGGCTGGCAAGGCCGGAGCCGCAGTGTGTGTGGGGCTGTGGAAGGGCTGCCAGGGCAAGGCGAGGGCCAGCAACACCTGGGAGGCCTGGCACCTTTGGTGTGGGAGCAGTCGCTGGACGTTTGAAATTTCGAGGTGGGCTCCGGCGCAGGTCCCGAGAGCGAGCGAGGCACGAACGTCGACATCCTGAGCTGGCTGGCAAGGCCAGAGCGCCAGTGTGTGTGGGGCTGTGGAAGGGCTGCCAGGGCAAGGCGAGGGCCAGCAACACCTGGGAGGCCTGGCACCTTTGGTGTGGGAGCAGTCGCTGGACGTCTGCAATTTGGAGCTGGGCTCCGGCGCCGGCCCCGGGAGCGAGTGAGGCACGAACGTTGGCACCCTGAGCTGGCTTGTAAGGCCGGAGCCGCAGTGCGTGTGGGGCTGTGGAAGGGCTGCCAGGGCAAGGCGAGGGCCAGCAACACCTGGGAGGCCTGGCACCTTTGGTGTGGGAGCAGTCGCTGGACGTCTGCAATTTGGAGCTGGGCTCCGGCACCGACCCCGTGAGCGAGCGAGGCACGAACGTCGACATCCTGAGCTGGCTGGCAAGGCTGGAGCCGCAGTGTGTGTGGGGCTGTGGAAGGGCTGCCAGGGCAAGGCGAGGGCCAGCAACACCTGGGAGGCCTGGCACCTTACGTGTGGGAGCAGTCGCTGGACGTTTGCAATTTGGAACTGGGCTCCGGCGCAGGTCCCGTGAGCGAGTGAGGCACGAACGTCGGCCCCCTGAGCTGGCTGGCAAGGCCGGAGCCGCAGTGTGTGTGGGGCTGTGGAAGGGCTGCTAGGGGAAGGCGAGGGCCAGCAACACCTGGGAGGCCTGGCACCTTTGGTGTGGGAGCAGTCGCTGGACGTTTGCAATTTCGAAGTGGGCTCCGGCGCAGTTCCCGAGAGCGAGCGAGGCACGAACGTGGGCACCCTGAGCTGGCTGGCAAGGCCGGAGCCCCAGTGTGTGTGGGGCTGTGGAAGGGCAGCCAGGGGAAGGCGAGGGCCAGCAACACCTGGGAGGCCTGGCACCTTTGGTGTGGGAGCAGTCGCTGGACGTTTGCAATTTCGAGGTGGGCTCCGGTGCAGTTCCCGAGAGCGAGCGAGGCACGAACGTGGGCACCCTGAGCTGGCTGGCAAGGCCGGAGCGCCAGTGTGTGTGGGGCTGTGGAAGGGCTGCCAGGGGAAGGCGAGGGCCAGCAACACCTGGGAGGCCTGGCACCTTACGTGTGGGAGCAGTCGCTGGACGTCTGCAATTTGGAGCTGGGCTCCGGCGCCGGCCCCGGGAGCGAGTGAGGCACGAACGTTGGCACCCTGAGCTGGCTTGTAAGGCCGGAGCCGCAGTGCGTGTGGGGCTGTGGAAGGGCTGCCAGGGCAAGGCGAGGGCCAGCAACACCTGGGAGGCCTGGCACCTTTGGTGTGGGAGCAGTCGCTGGACGTCTGCAATTTGGAGCTGGGCTCCGGAACCGACCCCGTGAGTGAGTGAGGCACGAACGTCGGCACCCTGAGCTGGCTGGCAAACCGGAGCTGCAGTGCGTGTGGGACTGTGGAAGGGCTGCCAGGGCAAGGCGAGGGCCAGCAACACCTGGGAGGCCTGGCACCTTTGGTGTGGGAGCAGTCGCTGGACGTTTGCAATTTGGAGCTGGGCTCCGGCGCCGGCCCCGTGTGCGAGCGAGGCAAGAACGTCAGCACCCTGAGCTGGCTGGCAAGGCCGGAGCGCCAGTGTGTGTGGGGCTGTGGAAGGGCTGCCAGGGGAAGGCGAGGGCCAGCAACACCTGGGAGGCCTGGCACCTTACGTGTGGGAGCAGTCGCTGGACGTTTGCAATTTCGAGGTGGGCTCCGGCGCAGTTCCCGAGAGCGAGCGAGGCACGAACGTGGGCACCCTGAGCTGGCTGGCAAGGCCGGAGCCGCAGTGTGTGTGGTGCTGTGGAAGGGCTGCCAGGGGAAGGCGAGGGCCAGCAACACCTGGGAGGCCTGGCACCTTTCGTGTGGGAGCAGTCGCTGGACGTTTGCAATTTCGAGCTGGGCTCCGGCGCAGGTCCCGAGAGCGAGCGAGGCAAGAACGTCGGCACCCTGAGCTGGCTGGCAAGGCCAGAGCCGCAGTGTGTGTGGGGCTGTGGAAGGGCTGCCAGGGCAAGGCGAGGGCCAGCAACACCTGGGAGGCCTGGCACCTTTGGTGTGGGAGCAGGTGCTGGACGTTTGCAATTTTGAGGTGGGCTCTGGCGCAGGTCCCGAGAGCGAGCGAGGCACGAACGTCGACATCCTGAGCTGGCTGGCAAGGCCGGAGCCCCAGTGTGTGTGGGGCTGTGGAAGGGCTGCCAGGGGAAGGCGAGGGCCAGCAACACCTGGGAGGCCTGGCACCTTCCGTGTGGGAGCAGTCGCTGGACGTTTGCAATTTGGAGCTGGGCTCCGGCGCAGGTCCCTACAGTGAGTGAGGCACGAACGTCGGCCCCCTGAGCTGGCTGGCAAGGCCGGAGCTGCAGTGCGTGTGGGGCTGTGGAAGGGCTGCCAGGGGAAGGCGAGGGCCAGCAACACCTGGGAGGCCTGGCACATTTTGTGTGGGAGCAGTCGCTGGACGTTTGCAATTTGGAGCTGGGCTCCGGCGCCGGCCCCTTGTGCGAGCGAGGCAAGAACGTCGGCACCCTGAGCTGGCTGGCAAGGCCAGAGCCCCAGTGTGTGTGGGGCTGTGGAAGGGCTGCCAGGGCAAGGCGAGGGCCAGCAACACCTGGGAGGCCTGGCACCTTTGGTGTGGGAGCAGTCGCTGGACGTTTGCAATTTTGAGGTGGGCTCCGGCGCAGTTTCCGAGAGCGAGCGAGGCACGAACGTGGGCACCCTGAGCTGGCTGGCAAGGCCGGAGCCCCAGTGTGTGTGGGGCTGTGGAAGGGCTGCCAGGGCAAGGCGAGGGCCAGCAACACCTGGGAGGCCTGGCACCTTTGGTGTGGGAGCAGTCGCTGGACGTCTGCAATTTGGAGCTGGGCTCCGGCACCGACCCCGTGAGCGAGCGAGGCACGAACGTCGACATCCTGAGCTGGCTGGCAAGGCTGGAGCCGCAGTGTGTGTGGGGCTGTGGAAGGGCTGCCAGGGCAAGGCGAGGGCCAGCAACACCTGGGAGGCCTGGCACCTTTGGTGTGGGAGCAGTCGCTGGACGTTTGCAATTTGGAACTGGGCTCCGGCGCAGTTCCCGAGAGCGAGCGAGGCACGAACGTGGGCACCCTGAGCTGGCTGGCAAGGCCGGAGCGCCAGTGTGTGTGGGGCTGTGGAAGGGCAGCCAGGGGAAGGCGAGGGCCAGCAACACCTGGGAGGCCTGGCACCTTTGGTGTGGGAGCAGTCGCTGGACGTTTGCAATTTCGAGGTGGGCTCCGGTGCAGTTCCCGAGAGCGAGCGAGGCACGAACGTGGGCACCCTGAGCTGGCTGGCAAGGCCGGAGCGCCAGTGTGTGTGGGGCTGTGGAAGGGCTGCCAGGGCAAGGCGAGGGCCAGCAATACCTGGGAGGCCTGGCACCTTTGGTGTGGGAGCAGTCGCTGGACATTTCTAATTTCGAGCTGGGCTCCGGCGCAGGTCCCGAGAGCGAGCGAGGCACGAACGTCGACATCCTGAGCTGGCTGGCAAGGCCGGAGCGCCAGTGTGTGTGGGGCTGTGGAAGGGCTGCCAGGGCAAGGCGAGGGCCAGCAACACCTGGGAGGCCTGGCACCTTACGTGTGGGAGCAGTCGCTGGACGTCTGCAATTTGGAGCTGGGCTCTGGCGCCGGCCCCGGGAGCGAGTGAGGCACGAACGTTGGCACCCTGAGCTGGCTTGTAAGGCCGGAGCCGCAGTGCGTGTGGGGCTGTGGAAGGGCTGCCAGGGCAAGGCGAGGGCCAGCAACACCTGGGAGGCCTGGCACCTTTGGTGTGGGAGCAGTCGCTGGACGTCTGCAATTTGGAGCTGGGCTCCGGCACCGAACCCGTGAGCGAGCAAGGCACGAACGTCGACATCCTGAGCTGGCTGGCAAGGCTGGAGCCGCAGTGTGTGTGGGGCTGTGGAAGGGCTGCCAGGGCAAGGCGAGGGCCAGCAACACCTGGGAGGCCTGGCACCTTACGTGTGGGAGCAGTCGCTGGACGTTTGCAATTTGGAACTGGGCTCCGGCGCAGGTCCCGTGAGCGAGTGAGGCACGAACGTCGGCCCCCTGAGCTGGCTGGCAAGGCCGGAGCTGCAGTGCGTGTGGGGCTGTGGAAGGGCTGCCAGGGCAAGGCGAGGGCCAGCAACACCTGGGAGGCCTGGCACATTTTGTGTGGGAGCAGTCGCTGGACGTTTGCAATTTGGAGCTGGGCTCCGGCGCCGGCCCCGTGTGCGAGCGAGGCAAGAACGTCGGCACCCTGAGCTGGCTGGCAAGGCCAGAGCCCCAGTGTGTGTGGGGCTGTGGAAGGGCTGCTAGGGGAAGGCGAGGGCCAGCAACACCTGGGAGGCCTGGCACCTTTGGTGTGGGAGGAGTCGCTGGACGTTTGCAATTTCGAAGTGGGCTCCGGCGCAGTTCCCGAGAGCGAGCGAGGCACGAACGTGGGCACCCTGAGCTGGCTGGCAAGGCCGGAGCGCCAGTGTGTGTGGGGCTGTGGAAGGGCAGCCAGGGGAAGGCGAGGGCCAGCAACATCTGGGAGGCCTGGCACCTTTGGTGTGGGAGCAGTCGCTGGACGTTTGCAATTTCGAGGTGGGCTGCGGTGCAGTTCCCGAGAGCGAGCGAGGCACGAACGTGGGCACCCTGAGCTGGCTGGCAAGGCCGGAGCGCCAGTGTGTGTGGGGCTGTGGAAGGGCTGCCAGGGGAAGGCGAGGGCCAGCAACACCTGGGAGGCCTGGCACCTTTGGTGTGGGAGCAGTCGCTGGACATTTGCAATTTCGAGCTGGGCTCCGGCGCAGGTCCCGAGAGCGAGCGAGGCACGAACGTCGACATCCTGAGCTGGCTGGCAAGGCCGGAGCGCCAGTGTGTGTGGGGCTGTGGAAGGGCTGCCAGGGGAAGGCGAGGGCCAGCAACACCTGGGAGGCCTGGCACCTTACGTGTGGGAGCAGTCGCTGGACGTCTGCAATTTGGAGCTGGGCTCCGGCGCCGGCCCCGGGAGCGAGTGAGGCACGAACGTTGGCACCCTGAGCTGGCTTGTAAGGCCGGAGCCGCAGTGCGTGTGGGGCTGTGGAAGGGCTGCCAGGGCAAGGCGAGGGCCAGCAACACCTGGGAGGCCTGGCACCTTTGGTGTGGGAGCAGTCGCTGGACGTCTGCAATTTGGAGCTGGGCTCCGGCACCGACCCCGTGAGTGAGTGAGGCACGAACGTCGGCACCCTGAGCTGGCTGGCAAACCGGAGCTGCAGTGCGTGTGGGACTGTGGAAGGGCTGCCAGGGCAAGGCGAGGGCCAGCAACACCTGGGAGGCCTGGCACCTTTGGTGTGGGAGCAGTCGCTGGACGTTTGCAATTTGGAGCTGGGCTCCGGCGCCGGCCCCGTGTGCGAGCGAGGCAAGAACGTGGGCACCCTGAGCTGGCTGGCAAGGCCGGAGCCCCAGTGTGTGTGGGGCTGTGGAAGGGCTGCCAGGGGAAGGCGAGGGCCAGCAACACCTGGGAGGCCTGGCACCTTTGGTGTGGGAGCAGTCGCTGGACGTTTGCAATTTCGAGGTGGGCTCCGGCGCAGTTCCCGAGAGCGAGCGAGGCACGAACGTGGGCACCCTGAGCTGGCTGGCAAGGCCGGAGCCGCAGTGTGTGTGGGGCTGTGGAAGGGCTGCCAGGGGAAGGCGAGGGCCAGCAACACCTGGGAGGCCTGGCACCTTTGGTGTGGGAGCAGTCGCTGGACGTTTGCAATTTTGAGGTGGGCTCTGGCGCAGGTCCCGAGAGCGAGCGAGGCAAGAACGTGGGCACCCTGAGCTGGCTGGCAAGGCCAGAGCCGCAGTGTGTGTGGGGCTGTGGAAGGGCTGCCAGGGCAAGGCGAGGGCCAGCAACACCAGGGAGGCCTGGCACCTTTGGTGTGGGAGCAGTCGCTGGACGTTTGCAATTTTGAGGTGGGCTCTGGCGCAGGTCCCGAGAGCGAGCGAGGCACGAACGTCGACATCCTGAGCTGGCTGGCAAGGCCGGAGCGCCAGTGTGTGTGGGGCTGTGGAAGGGCTGCCAGGGGAAGGCGAGGGCCAGCAACACCTGGGAGGCCTGGCACCTTTGGTGTGGGAGCAGTCGCTGGACGTTTGCAATTTGGAGCTGGGCTCCGGCGCAGGTCCCGTGAGCGAGTGAGGCACGAACGTCGGCCCCCTGAGCTGGCTGGCAAGGCCGGAGCTGCAGTGCGTGTGGGGCTGTGGAAGGGCTGCCAGGGGAAGGCGAGGGCCAGCAACACCTGGGAGGCCTGGCACCTTTCGTGTGGGAGCAGTCGCTGGACGTTTGCAATTTGGAGCTGGGCTCTGGCGCCGGCCCCTTGTGCGAGCGAGGCAAGAACGTCGGCACCCTGAGCTGGCTGGCAAGGCCAGAGCCGCAGTGTGTGTGGGGCTGTGGAAGGGCTGCCAGGGCAAGGCGAGGGCCAGCAACACCTGGGAGGCCTGGCACCTTTGGTGTGGGAGCAGTCGCTGGACGTTTGCAATTTCGAGGTGGGCTCCGGCGCAGTTTCCGAGAGCGAGCGAGGCACGAACGTGGGCACCCTGAGCTGGCTGGCAAGGCCGGAGCCCCAGTGTGTGTGGGGCTGTGGAAGGGCAGCCAGGGGAAGGCGAGGGCCAGCAACACCTGGGAGGCCTGGCACCTTTGGTGTGGGAGCAGTCGCTGGACGTCTGCAATTTGGAGCTGAGCTCCGGCACCGACCCCGTGAGCGAGCGAGGCACGAACGTCGACATCCTGAGCTGGCTGGCAAGGCTGGAGCCGCAGTGTGTGTGGGGCTGTGGAAGGGCTGCCAGGGGAAGGCGAGGGCCAGCAACACCTGGGAGGCCTGGCACCTTTGGTGTGGGAGCAGTCGCTGGACGTTTACAATTTGGAACTGGGCTCCGGCGCAGGTCCCTTGAGCGAGTGAGGCACGAACGTCGGCCCCCTGAGCTGGCTGGCAAGGCCGGAGCCCCAGTGCGTGTGGGGCTGTGGAAGGGCTGCCAGGGGAAGGCGAGGGCCAGCAACACCTGGGAGGCCTGGCACCTTTTGTGTGGGAGCAGTCGCTGGACGTTTGCAATTTGGAGCTGGGCTCCGGCGCCGGCCCCGTGTGCGAGCGAGGCAAGAACGTCGGCACCCTGAGCTGGCTGGCAAGGCCAGAGCCCCAGTGTGTGTGGGGCTGTGGAAGGGCTGCTAGGGGAAGGCGAGGGCCAGCAACACCTGGGAGGCCTGGCACCTTTGGTGTGGGAGCAGTCGCTGGACGTTTGCAATTTCGAAGTGGGCTCCGGCGCAGTTCCCGAGAGCGAGCGAGGCACGAACGTGGGCACCCTGAGCTGGCTGGCAAGGCCGGAGCGCCAGTGTGTGTGGGGCTGTGGAAGGGCTGCTAGGGGAAGGCGAGGGCCAGCAACACCTGGGAGGCCTGGCACCTTTGGTGTGGGAGCAGTCGCTGGACGTCTGCAATTTGGAGCTGGGCTCCGGCGCCGGCCCCGGGAGCGAGTGAGGCGCGAACGTTGGCACCCTGAGCTGGCTTGTAAGGCCGGAGCCGCAGTGCGTGTGGGGCTGTGGAAGGGCTGCCAGGGGAAGGCGAGGGCCAGCAACACCTGGGAGGCCTGGCACCTTCCGTGTGGGAGCAGTCGCTGGACGTCTGCAATTTGGAGCTGGGCTCCGGCACCGACCCCGTGAGTGAGTGAGGCACGAACGTCGGCACCCTGAGCTGGCTGGCAAACCGGAGCTGCAGTGCGTGTGGGACTGTGGAAGGGCTGCCAGGGCAAGGCGAGGGCCAGCAACACCTGGGAGGCCTGGCACCTTTGGTGTGGGAGCAGTCGCTGGACGTTTGCAATTTCGAGGTGGGCTCCGGCGCAGTTCCCGAGAGCGAGCGAGGCACGAACGTGGGCACCCTGAGCTGGCTGGCAAGGCCGGAGCTGCAGTGTGTGTGGGGCTGTGGAAGGGCTGCCAGGGCAAGGCGAGGGCCAGCAACACCTGGGAGGCCTGGCACCTTTGGTGTGGGAGCAGTCGCTGGACGTTTGCAATTTGGAGCTGGGCTCCGGCGCAGGTCCCGAGAGCGAGCGAGGCAAGAACGTCGGCCCCCTGAGCTGGCTGGCAAGGCCAGAGCCGCAGTGTGTGTGGGGCTGTGGAAGGGCTGCCAGGGGAAGGCGAGGGCCAGCAACACCTGGGAGGCCTGGCACCTTTGGTGTGGGAGCAGTCGCTGGACGTTTGCAATTTTGATGTGGGCTCCGGCGCCGGCCCCGGGAGCGAGTGAGGCACGAACGTTGGCACCCTGAGCTGGCTTGTAAGGCCGGAACCGCAGTGCGTGTGGGGCTGTGGAAGGGCTGCCAGGGCAAGGCGAGGGCCAGCAACACCTGGGAGGCCTGGCACCTTTGGTGTGGGAGCAGTCGCTGGACGTTTGCAATTTCGAGGTGGGCTCCGGCGCCGGCCCCGTGAGCGAGCGAGGCAAGAACGTGGGCACCCTGAGCTGGCTGGCAAGGCCGGAGCTCCAGTGTGTGTGGGGCTGTGGAAGGGCTGCTAGGGGAAGGCGAGGGCCAGCAACACCTGGGAGGCCTGGCACCTTTGGTGTGGGAGCAGTCGCTGGACGTTTGCAATTTCGAGGTGGGCTCCGGCGCAGTTTCCGAGAGCGAGCGAGGCACGAACGTGGGCACCCTGAGCTGGCTGGCAAGGCCGGAGCCCCAGTGTGTGTGGGGCTGTGGAAGGGCAGCCAGGGGAAGGCGAGGGCCAGCAACACCTGGGAGGCCTGGCACCTTTGGTGTGGGAGCAGTCGCTGGACGTCTGCAATTTGGAGCTGGGCTCCGGCACCGACCCCGTGAGCGAGCGAGGCACGAACGTCGACATCCTGAGCTGGCTGGCAAGGCTGGAGCCGCAGTGTGTGTGGGGCTGTGGAAGGGCTGCCAGGGCAAGGCGAGGGCCAGCAACACCTGGGAGGCCTGGCACCTTACGTGTGGGAGCAGTCGCTGGACGTTTGCAATTTTGATGTGGGCTCCGGCGCAGGTCCCTTGAGCGAGTGAGGCACGAACGTCGGCCCCCTGAGCTGGCTGGCAAGGCCGGAGCCCCAGTGCGTGTGGGGCTGTGGAAGGGCTGCCAGGGGAAGGCGAGGGCCAGCAACACCTGGGAGGCCTGGCACCTTTTGTGTGGGAGCAGTCGCTGGACGTTTGCAATTTGGAGCTGGGCTCCGGCGCCGGCCCCGTGTGCGAGCGAGGCAAGAACGTCGGCACCCTGAGCTGGCTGGCAAGGCCAGAGCCCCAGTGTGTGTGGGGCTGTGGAAGGGCTGCTAGGGGAAGGCGAGGGCCAGCAACACCTGGGAGGCCTGGCACCTTTGGTGTGGGAGCAGTCGCTGGACGTTTGCAATTTCGAAGTGGGCTCCGGCGCAGTTCCCGAGAGCGAGCGAGGCACGAACGTGGGCACCCTGAGCTGGCTGGCAAGGCCGGAGCGCCAGTGTGTGTGGGACTGTGGAAGGACAGCCAGGGGAAGGCGAGGGCCAGCAACACCTGGGAGGCCTGGCACCTTTGGTGTGGGAGCAGTCGCTGGACATTTGCAATTTCGAGCTGGGCTCCGGCGCAGGTCCCGAGAGCGAGCGAGGCACGAACATCGACATCCTGAGCTGGCTGGCAAGGCCGGAGCGCCAGTGTGTGTGGGGCTGTGGAAGGGCTGCCAGGGGAAGGCGAGGGCCAGCAACACCTGGGAGGCCTGGCACCTTACGTGTGGGAGCAGTCGCTGGACGTCTGCAATTTGGAGCTGGGCTCCGGCGCCGGCCCCGGGAGCGAGTGAGGCGCGAACGTTGGCACCCTGAGCTGGCTTGTAAGGCCGGAGCCGCAGTGCGTGTGGGGCTGTGGAAGGGCTGCCAGGGGAAGGCGAGGGCCAGCAACACCTGGGAGGCCTGGCACCTTCCGTGTGGGAGCAGTCGCTGGACGTCTGCAATTTGGAGCTGGGCTCCGGCACCGACCCCGTGAGTGAGTGAGGCACGAACGTCGGCACCCTGAGCTGGCTGGCAAACCGGAGCTGCAGTGCGTGTGGGACTGTGGAAGGGCTGCCAGGGCAAGGCGAGGGCCAGCAACACCTGGGAGGCCTGGCACCTTTGGTGTGGGAGCAGTCGCTGGACGTTTGCAATTTCGAGGTGGGCTCCGGCGCAGTTCCCGAGAGCGAGCGAGGCACGAACGTGGGCACCCTGAGCTGGCTGGCAAGGCCGGAGCTGCAGTGTGTGTGGGGCTGTGGAAGGGCTGCCAGGGCAAGGCGAGGGCCAGCAACACCTGGGAGGCCTGGCACCTTTGGTGTGGGAGCAGTCGCTGGACGTTTGCAATTTGGAGCTGGGCTCCGGCGCAGGTCCCGAGAGCGAGCGAGGCAAGAACGTCGGCCCCCTGAGCTGGCTGGCAAGGCCAGAGCCGCAGTGTGTGTGGGGCTGTGGAAGGGCTGCCAGGGGAAGGCGAGGGCCAGCAACACCTGGGAGGCCTGGCACCTTTGGTGTGGGAGCAGTCGCTGGACGTTTGCAATTTTGATGTGGGCTCCGGCGCCGGCCCCGGGAGCGAGTGAGGCACGAACGTTGGCACCCTGAGCTGGCTTGTAAGGCCGGAACCGCAGTGCGTGTGGGGCTGTGGAAGGGCTGCCAGGGCAAGGCGAGGGCCAGCAACACCTGGGAGGCCTGGCACCTTTGGTGTGGGAGCAGTCGCTGGACGTTTGCAATTTCGAGGTGGGCTCCGGCGCCGGCCCCGTGAGCGAGCGAGGCAAGAACGTGGGCACCCTGAGCTGGCTGGCAAGGCCGGAGCTCCAGTGTGTGTGGGGCTGTGGAAGGGCTGCTAGGGGAAGGCGAGGGCCAGCAACACCTGGGAGGCCTGGCACCTTTGGTGTGGGAGCAGTCGCTGGACGTTTGCAATTTCGAGGTGGGCTCCGGCGCAGTTTCCGAGAGCGAGCGAGGCACGAACGTGGGCACCCTGAGCTGGCTGGCAAGGCCGGAGCCCCAGTGTGTGTGGGGCTGTGGAAGGGCAGCCAGGGGAAGGCGAGGGCCAGCAACACCTGGGAGGCCTGGCACCTTTGGTGTGGGAGCAGTCGCTGGACGTCTGCAATTTGGAGCTGGGCTCCGGCACCGACCCCGTGAGCGAGCGAGGCACGAACGTCGACATCCTGAGCTGGCTGGCAAGGCTGGAGCCGCAGTGTGTGTGGGGCTGTGGAAGGGCTGCCAGGGCAAGGCGAGGGCCAGCAACACCTGGGAGGCCTGGCACCTTACGTGTGGGAGCAGTCGCTGGACGTTTGCAATTTGGAACTGGGCTCCGGCGCAGGTCCCTTGAGCGAGTGAGGCACGAACGTCGGCCCCCTGAGCTGGCTGGCAAGGCCGGAGCTGCAGTGCGTGTGGGGCTGTGGAAGGGCTGCCAGGGCAAGGCGAGGGCCAGCAACACCTGGGAGGCCTGGCACCTTTTGTGTGGGAGCAGTCGCTGGACGTTTGCAATTTGGAGCTGGGCTCCGGCGCCGGCCCCGTGTGCGAGCGAGGCAAGAACGTCGGCACCCTGAGCTGGCTGGCAAGGCCAGAGCCCCAGTGTGTGTGGGGCTGTGGAAGGGCTGCTAGGGGAAGGCGAGGGCCAGCAACACCTGGGAGGCCTGGCACCTTTGGTGTGGGAGCAGTCGCTGGACGTTTGCAATTTCGAAGTGGGCTCCGGCGCAGTTCCCGAGAGCGAGCGAGGCACGAACGTGGGCACCCTGAGCTGGCTGGCAAGGCCGGAGCGCCAGTGTGTGTGGGACTGTGGAAGGACAGCCAGGGGAAGGCGAGGGCCAGCAACACCTGGGAGGCCTGGCACCTTTGGTGTGGGAGCAGTCGCTGGACATTTGCAATTTCGAGCTGGGCTCCGGCGCAGGTCCCGAGAGCGAGCGAGGCACGAACATCGACATCCTGAGCTGGCTGGCAAGGCCGGAGCGCCAGTGTGTGTGGGGCTGTGGAAGGGCTGCCAGGGGAAGGCGAGGGCCAGCAACACCTGGGAGGCCTGGCACCTTACGTGTGGGAGCAGTCGCTGGACGTCTGCAATTTGGAGCTGGGCTCCGGCGCCGGCCCCGGGAGCGAGTGAGGCGCGAACGTTGGCACCCTGAGCTGGCTTGTAAGGCCGGAGCCGCAGTGCGTGTGGGGCTGTGGAAGGGCTGCCAGGGGAAGGCGAGGGCCAGCAACACCTGGGAGGCCTGGCACCTTCCGTGTGGGAGCAGTCGCTGGACGTCTGCAATTTGGAGCTGGGCTCCGGCACCGACCCCGTGAGTGAGTGAGGCACGAACGTCGGCACCCTGAGCTGGCTGGCAAACCGGAGCTGCAGTGCGTGTGGGACTGTGGAAGGGCTGCCAGGGCAAGGCGAGGGCCAGCAACACCTGGGAGGCCTGGCACCTTTGGTGTGGGAGCAGTCGCTGGACGTTTGCAATTTCGAGGTGGGCTCCGGCGCAGTTCCCGAGAGCGAGCGAGGCACGAACGTGGGCACCCTGAGGTGGCTGGCAAGGCCGGAGCCCCAGTGTGTGTGGGGCTGTGGAAGGGCTGCCAGGGCAAGGCGAGGGCCAGCAACACCTGGGAGGCCTGGCACCTTTGGTGTGGGAGCAGTCGCTGGACGTTTGCAATTTGGAGCTGGGCTCCGGCGCAGGTCCCGAGAGCGAGCGAGGCAAGAACGTCGGCCCCCTGAGCTGGCTGGCAAGGCCAGAGCCGCAGTGTGTGTGGGGCTGTGGAAGGGCTGCCAGGGGAAGGCGAGGGCCAGCAACACCTGGGAGGCCTGGCACCTTTGGTGTGGGAGCAGTCGCTGGACGTTTGCAATTTTGATGTGGGCTCCGGCGCCGGCCCCGGGAGCGAGTGAGGCACGAACGTTGGCACCCTGAGCTGGCTTGTAAGGCCGGAACCGCAGTGCGTGTGGGGCTGTGGAAGGGCTGCCAGGGCAAGGCGAGGGCCAGCAACACCTGGGAGGCCTGGCACCTTTGGTGTGGGAGCAGTCGCTGGACGTTTGCAATTTCGAGGTGGGCTCCGGCGCAGGTCCCGTGAGCGAGTGAGGCACGAACGTCGGCCCCCTGAGCTGGCTGGCAAGGCCGGAGCCGCAGTGCGTGTGGGGCTGTGGAAGGGCTGCCAGGGGAAGGCGAGGGCCAGCAACACCTGGGAGGCCTGGCACATTTTGTGTGGGAGCAGTCGCTGGACGTTTGCAATTTGGAGCTGGGCTCCGGCGCCGGCCCCTTGTGCGAGCGAGGCACGAATGTCGGCACCCTGAGCTGGCTGGCAAGGCCGGAGCCCCAGTGTGTGTGGGGCTGTGGAAGGGCTGCCAGGGGAAGGCGAGGGCCAGCAACACCTGGGAGGCCTGGCACCTTTGGTGTGGGAGCAGTCGCTGGACGTTTGCAATTTCGAGGTGGGCTCCGGCGCAGTTCCCGAGAGCGAGCGAGGCACGAACGTGGGCACCCTGAGCTGGCTGGCAAGGTCGGAGCGCCAGTGTGTGTGGGGCTGTGGAAGGGCAGCCAGGGGAAGGCGAGGGCCAGCAACACCTGGGAGGCCTGGCACCTTTGGTGTGGGAGCAGTCGCTGGACGTTTGCAATTTCGAGGTGGGCTCCGGCGCAGGTCCCGAGAGCGAGCGAGGCACGAACGTCGACATCCTGAGCTGGCTGGCAAGGCCGGAGCGCCAGTGTGTGTGGGGCTGTGGAAGGGCTGCCAGGGCAAGGCGAGGGCCAGCAACACCTGGGAGGCCTGGCACCTTACGTGTGGGAGCAGTCGCTGGACGTCTGCAATTTGGAGCTGGGCTCCGGCGCCGGCCCCGGGAGCGAGTGAGGCACGAACGTTGGCACCCTGAGCTGGCCTGTAAGGCCGGAGCCGCAGTGCGTGTGGGGCTGTGGAAGGGCTGCCAGGGCAAGGCGAGGGCCAGCAACACCTGGGAGGCCTGGCACCTTTGGTGTGGGAGCAGTCGCTGGACGTCTGCAATTTGGAGCTGGGCTCCGGCACCGACCCCGTGAGCGAGCGAGGCACGAACGTCGACATCCTGAGCTGGCTGGCAAGGCCGGAGCCCCAGTGTGTGTGGGGCTGTGGAAGGGCTGCCAGGGCAAGGCGAGGGCCAGCAACACCTGGGAGGCCTGGCACCTTTGGTGTGGGAGCAGTCGCTGGACGTCTGCAATTTGGAGCTGGGCTCCGGCGCCGGCCCCGGGAGCGAGTGAGGCACGAACGTTGGCACCCTGAGCTGGCTTGTAAGGCCGGAGCCGCAGTGCGTGTGGGGCTGTGGAAGGGCTGCCAGGGCAAGGCGAGGGCCAGCAACACCTGGGAGGCCTGGCACCTTTGGTGTGGGAGCAGTCGCTGGACGTTTGCAATTTGGAGCTGGGCTCCGGCGCCGGCCCCGTGTGCGAGCGAGGCAAGAACGTGGGCACCCTGAGCTGGCTGGCAAGGCCGGAGCCCCAGTGTGTGTGGGGCTGTGGAAGGGCTGCCAGGGCAAGGCGAGGGCCAGCAACACCTGGGAGGCCTGGCACCTTTGGTGTGGGAGCAGTCGCTGGACGTTTGCAATTTCGAGGTGGGCTCCGGCGCAGTTCCCGAGAGCGAGCGAGGCACGAACGTGGGCACCCTGAGCTGGCTGGCAAGGCCGGAGCCGCAGTGTGTGTGGGGCTGTGGAAGGGCTGCCAGGGCAAGGCGAGGGCCAGCAACACCTGGGAGGCCTGGCACCTTTGGTGTGGGAGCAGTCGCTGGACGTTTGCAATTTCGAGCTGGGCTCCGGCGCAGGTCCCGAGAGCGAGCGAGGCAAGAACGTCGGCACCCTGAGCTGGCTGGCAAGGCCAGAGCCGCAGTGTGTGTGGGGCTGTGGAAGGGCAGCCAGGGGAAGGCGAGGGCCAGCAACACCTGGGAGGCCTGGCACCTTTGGTGTGGGAGCAGTCGCTGGACGTTTGCAATTTGGAGCTGGGCTCCGGCGCAGGTCCCGTGAGCGAGTGAGGCACGAATGTCGGCCCCCTGAGCTGGCTGGCAAGGCCGGAGCCCCAGTGCGTGTGGGGCTGTGGAAGGGCTGCCAGGGGAAGGCGAGGGCCAGCAACACCTGGGAGGCCTGGCACCTTTTGTGTGGGAGCAGTCGCTGGACGTTTGCAATTTGGAGCTGGGCTCCGGCGCCGGCCCCGTGTGCGAGCGAGGCAAGAACGTCGGCACCCTGAGCTGGCTGGCAAGGCCAGAGCCGCAGTGTGTGTGGGGCTGTGGAAGGGCTGCTAGGGGAAGGCGAGGGCCAGCAACACCTGGGAGGCCTGGCACCTTTGGTGTGGGAGCAGTCGCTGGACGTCTGCAATTTGGAGCTGGGCTCCGGCGCAGGTCCCGTGAGTGAGTGAGGCACGAACGTCGGCACCCTGAGCTGGCTGGCAAACCGGAGCTGCAGTGCGTGTGGGACTGTGGAAGGGCTGCCAGGGCAAGGCGAGGGCCAGCAACACCTGGGAGGCCTGGCACCTTTGGTGTGGGAGCAGTCGCTGGACGTTTGCAATTTCGAGGTGGGCTCCGGCGCAGTTCCCGAGAGCGAGCGAGGCACGAACGTGGGCACCCTGAGCTGGCTGGCAAGGCCGGAGCGCCAGTGTGTGTGGGGCTGTGGAAGGGCTGCCAGGGCAAGGCGAGGGCCAGCAACACCTGGGAGGCCTGGCACCTTTGGTGTGGGAGCAGTCGCTGGACGTTTGCAATTTGGAGCTGGGCTCCGGCGCAGGTCCCGAGAGCGAGCGAGGCAAGAACGTCGGCCCCCTGAGCTGGCTGGCAAGGCCAGAGCCGCAGTGTGTGTGGGGCTGTGGAAGGGCTGCCAGGGCAAGGCGAGGGCCAGCAACACCTGGGAGGCCTGGCACCTTTGGTGTGGGAGCAGTCGCTGGACGTTTGCAATTTTGATGTGGGCTCCGGCGCCGGCCCCGGGAGCGAGTGAGGCACGAACGTTGGAACCCTGAGCTGGCTTGTAAGGCCGGAGCCGCAGTGCGTGTGGGGCTGTGGAAGGGCTGCCAGGGCAAGGCGAGGGCCAGCAACACCTGGGAGGCCTGGCACCTTTGGTGTGGGAGCAGTCGCTGGACGTCTGCAATTTGGAGCTGGGCTCCGGCACCGACCCCGTGAGTGAGTGAGGCACGAACGTCGGCATCCTGAGCTGGCTGGCAAACCGGAGCTGCAGTGCGTGTGGGACTGTGGAAGGGCTGCCAGGGCAAGGCGAGGGCCAGCAACACCTGGGAGGCCTGGCACCTTTGGTGTGGGAGCAGTCGCTGGACGTTTGCAATTTCGAGGTGGGCTCCGGCGCCGGCCCCGTGAGCGAGCGAGGCAAGAACGTGGGCACCCTGAGCTGGCTGGCAAGGCCGGAGCTGCAGTGCGTGTGGGGCTGTGGAAGGGCTGCCAGGGGAAGGCGAGGGCCAGCAACACCTGGGAGGCCTGGCACATTTTAAGTGGGAGCAGTCGCTGGACGTTTGCAATTTTGAGCTGGGCTCCGGCGCCGGCCCCTTGTGCGAGCGAGGCAAGAACGTCGGCACCCTGAGCTGGCTGGCAAGGCCGGAGCCCCAGTGTGTGTGGGGCTGTGGAAGGGCTGCCAGGGCAAGGCGAGGGCCAGCAACACCTGGGAGGCCTGGCACCTTTGGTGTGGGAGCAGTCGCTGGACGTTTGCAATTTCGAGCTGGGCTCCGGCGCAGTTTCCGAGAGCGAGCGAGGCACGAACGTGGGCACCCTGAGCTGGCTGGCAAGGCCGGAGCCGCAGTGTGTGTGGGGCTGTGGAAGGGCTGCCAGGGCAAGGCGAGGGCCAGCAACACCTGGGAGGCCTGGCACCTTTGGTGTGGGAGCAGTCGCTGGACGTTTGCAATTTGGAGCTGGGCTCCGGCGCAGGTCCCGAGAGCGAGCGAGGCAAGAACGTCGGCACCCTGAGCTGGCTGGCAAGGCCGGAGCCCCAGTGTGTGTGGGGCTGTGGAAGGGCTGCCAGGGCAAGGCGAGGGCCAGCAACACCTGGGAGGCCTGGCACCTTTGGTGTGGGAGCAGTCGCTGGACGTTTGCAATTTCGAGGTGGGCTCCGGCGCATTTCCCGAGAGCGAGCGAGGCACGAACGTGGGCACCCTGAGCTGGCTGGCAAGGCCGGAGCCGCAGTGTGTGTGGGGCTGTGGAAGGGCTGCCAGGGCAAGGCGAGGGCCAGCAACACCTGGGAGGCCTGGCACCTTTGGTGTGGGAGCAGTCGCTGGACGTTTGCAATTTCGAGCTGGGCTCCGGCGCAGGTCCCGAGAGCGAGCGAGGCAAGAACGTCGGCACCCTGAGCTGGCTGGCAAGGCCAGAGCCGCAGTGTGTGTGGGGCTGTGGAAGGGCAGCCAGGGGAAGGCGAGGGCCAGCAACACCTGGGAGGCCTGGCACCTTTGGTGTGGGAGCAGTCGCTGGACGTTTGCAATTTGGAGCTGGGCTCCAGCGCAGGTCCCGTGAGCGAGTGAGGCACGAATGTCGGCCCCCTGAGCTGGCTGGCAAGGCCGGAGCCCCAGTGCGTGTGGGGCTGTGGAAGGGCTGCCAGGGGAAGGCGAGGGCCAGCAACACCTGGGAGGCCTGGCACCTTTTGTGTGGGAGCAGTCGCTGGACGTTTGCAATTTGGAGCTGGGCTCCGGCGCCGGCCCCGTGTGCGAGCGAGGCAAGAACGTCGGCACCCTGAGCTGGCTGGCAAGGCCAGAGCCGCAGTGTGTGTGGGGCTGTGGAAGGGCTGCTAGGGGAAGGCGAGGGCCAGCAACACCTGGGAGGCCTGGCACCTTTGGTGTGGGAGCAGTCGCTGGACGTTTGCAATTTGGAGCTGGGCTCCGGCGCCGGCCCCGTGTGCGAGCGAGGCAAGAACGTCAGCACCCAGAGCTGGCTGGCAAGGCCGGAGCCCCAGTGTGTGTGGGGCTGTGGAAGGGCTGCCAGGGCAAGGCGAGGGCCAGCAACACCTGGGAGGCCTGGCACCTTTGGTGTGGGAGCAGTCGCTGGACGTTTGCAATTTCGAGGTGGGCTCCGGCGCATTTCCCGAGAGCGAGCGAGGCACGAACGTGGGCACCCTGAGCTGGCTGGCAAGGCCGGAGCCGCAGTGTGTGTGGGGCTGTGGAAGGGCTGCCAGGGCAAGGCGAGGGCCAGCAACACCTGGGAGGCCTGGCACCTTTGGTGTGGGAGCAGTCGCTGGACGTTTGCAATTTCGAGCTGGGCTCCGGCGCAGGTCCCGAGAGCGAGCGAGGCAAGAACGTCGGCACCCTGAGCTGGCTGGCAAGGCCAGAGCCGCAGTGTGTGTGGGGCTGTGGAAGGGCAGCCAGGGGAAGGCGAGGGCCAGCAACACCTGGGAGGCCTGGCACCTTTGGTGTGGGAGCAGTCGCTGGACGTTTGCAATTTGGAGCTGGGCTCCGGCGCAGGTCCCGTGAGCGAGTGAGGCACGAATGTCGGCCCCCTGAGCTGGCTGGCAAGGCCGGAGCCCCAGTGCGTGTGGGGCTGTGGAAGGGCTGCCAGGGGAAGGCGAGGGCCAGCAACACCTGGGAGGCCTGGCACCTTTTGTGTGGGAGCAGTCGCTGGACGTTTGCAATTTGGAGCTGGGCTCCGGCGCCGGCCCCGTGTGCGAGCGAGGCAAGAACGTCGGCACCCTGAGCTGGCTGGCAAGGCCAGAGCCGCAGTGTGTGTGGGGCTGTGGAAGGGCTGCTAGGGGAAGGCGAGGGCCAGCAACACCTGGGAGGCCTGGCACCTTTGGTGTGGGAGCAGTCGCTGGACGTCTGCAATTTGGAGCTGGGCTCCGGCGCAGGTCCCGTGAGTGAGTGAGGCACGAACGTCGGCACCCTGAGCTGGCTGGCAAACCGGAGCTGCAGTGCGTGTGGGACTGTGGAAGGGCTGCCAGGGCAAGGCGAGGGCCAGCAACACCTGGGAGGCCTGGCACCTTTGGTGTGGGAGCAGTCGCTGGACGTTTGCAATTTCGAGGTGGGCTCTGGCGCAGGTCCCGAGAGCGAGCGAGGCACGAACGTGGGCACCCTGAGCTGGCTGGCAAGGCCGGAGCGCCAGTGTGTGTGGGGCTGTGGAAGGGCTGCCAGGGCAAGGCGAGGGCCAGCAACACCTGGGAGGCCTGGCACCTTTGGTGTGGGAGCAGTCGCTGGACGTTTGCAATTTGGAGCTGGGCTCCGGCGCAGGTCCCGAGAGCGAGCGAGGCAAGAACGTCGGCCCCCTGAGCTGGCTGGCAAGGCCA
Organism: Spheniscus humboldti; assembly: GCA_027474245.1. NCBI lineage: Eukaryota > Metazoa > Chordata > Aves > Sphenisciformes > Spheniscidae > Spheniscus > Spheniscus humboldti. Next base: position 26,142,488 of record CM049895.1, read on the forward strand.
GAGCCGCAGTGTGTGTGGGGCTGTGGAAGGGCTGCCAGGGCAAGGCGAGGGCCAGCAACACCTGGGAGGCCTGGCACCTTTGGTGTGGGAGCAGTCGCTGGACGTTTGCAATTTTGATGTGGGCTCCGGCGCCGGCCCCGGGAGCGAGTGAGGCACGAACGTTGGAACCCTGAGCTGGCTTGTAAGGCCGGAGCCGCAGTGCGTGTGGGGCTGTGGAAGGGCTGCCAGGGCAAGGCGAGGGCCAGCAACACCTGGGAGGCCTGGCACCTTTGGTGTGGGAGCAGTCGCTGGACGTCTGCAATTTGGAGCTGGGCTCCGGCACCGACCCCGTGAGTGAGTGAGGCACGAACGTCGGCCCCCTGAGCTGGCTGGCAAACCGGAGCTGCAGTGCGTGTGGGACTGTGGAAGGGCTGCCAGGGCAAGGCGAGGGCCAGCAACACCTGGGAGGCCTGGCACCTTTGGTGTGGGAGCAGTCGCTGGACGTTTGCAATTTCGAGGTGGGCTCCGGCGCCGGCCCCGTGAGCGAGCGAGGCAAGAACGTGGGCACCCTGAGCTGGCTGGCAAGGCCGGAGCTGCAGTGCGTGTGGGGCTGTGGAAGGGCTGCCAGGGGAAGGCGAGGGCCAGCAACACCTGGGAGGCCTGGCACATTTTGTGTGGGAGCAGTCGCTGGACGTTTGCAATTTTGAGCTGGGCTCCGGCGCCGGCCCCTTGTGCGAGCGAGGCAAGAACGTCGGCACCCTGAGCTGGCTGGCAAGGCCAGAGCCCCAGTGTGTGTGGGGCTGTGGAAGGGCTGCCAGGGCAAGGCGAGGGCCAGCAACACCTGGGAGGCCTGGCACCTTTGGTGTGGGAGCAGTCGCTGGACGTTTGCAATTTCGAGGTGGGCTCCGGCGCAGTTTCCGAGAGCGAGCGAGGCACGAACGTGGGCACCCTGAGCTGGCTGGCAAGGCCGGAGCCCCAGTGTGTGTGGGGCTGTGGAAGGGCAGCCAGGGGAAGGCGAGGGCCAGCAACACCTGGGAGGCCTGGCACCTTTGGTGTGGGAGCAGTCGCTGGACGTTTGCAATTTGGAGCTGGGCTCCGGCGCAGTTCCCAAGAGCGAGCGAGGCACGAACGTCGACATCCTGAGCTGGCTGGCAAGGCCGGAGCGCCAGTGTGTGTGGGGCTGTGGAAGGGCTGCCAGGGGAAGGCGAGGGCCAGCAACACCTGGGAGGCCTGGCACCTTACGTGTGGGAGCAGTCGCTGGACGTCTGCAATTTGGAGCTGGGCTCCGGCGCCGGCCCCGGGAGCGAGTGAGGCACGAACGTTGGCACCCTGAGCTGGCTTGTAAGGCCGGAGCCGCAGTGCGTGTGGGGCTGTGGAAGGGCTGCCAGGGCAAGGCGAGGGCCAGCAACACCTGGGAGGCCTGGCACCTTTGGTGTGGGAGCAGTCGCTGGACGTCTGCAATTTGGAGCTGGGCTCCGGCACCGACCCCGTGAGCGAGTGAGGCACGAACGTCGACATCCTGAGCTGGCTGGCAAGGCCGGAGCCCCAGTGTGTGTGGGGCTGTGGAAGGGCTGCCAGGGCAAGGCGAGGGCCAGCAACACCTGGGAGGCCTGGCACCTTTGGTGTGGGAGCAGTCGCTGGACGTCTGCAATTTGGAGCTGGGCTCTGGCGCCGGCCCCGGGAGCGAGTGAGGCACGAACGTTGGCACCCTGAGCTGGCTTGTAAGGCCGGAGCCGCAGTGCGTGTGGGGCTGTGGAAGGGCTGCCAGGGGAAGGCGAGGGCCAGCAACACCTGGGAGGCCTGGCACCTTTGGTGTGGGAGCAGTCGCTGGACGTCTGCAATTTGGAGCTGGGCTCCGGCACCGACCCCGTGAGCGAGCGAGGCACGAACGTCGACATCCTGAGCTGGCTGGCAAGGCCGGAGCCGCAGTGTGTGTGGGGCTGTGGAAGGGCTGCCAGGGCAAGGCGAGGGCCAGCAACACCTGGGAGGCCTGGCACCTTACGTGTGGGAGCAGTCGCTGGACGTTTGCAATTTGGAACTGGGCTCCGGCGCAGGTCCCGTGAGCGAGTGAGGCACGAACGTCGGCCCCCTGAGCTGGCTGGCAAGGCCGGAGCTGCAGTGCGTGTGGGGCTGTGGAAGGGCTGCCAGGGGAAGGCGAGGGCCAGCAACACCTGGGAGGCCTGGCACATTTTGTGTGGGAGCAGTCGCTGGACGTTTGCAATTTGGAGCTGGGCTCCGGCGCCGGCCCCGTGTGCGAGCGAGGCAAGAACGTCGGCACCCTGAGCTGGCTGGCAAGGCCAGAGCCCCAGTGTGTGTGGGGCTGTGGAAGGGCTGCTAGGGGAAGGCGAGGGCCAGCAACACCTGGGAGGCCTGGCACCTTTGGTGTGGGAGCAGTCGCTGGACGTTTGCAATTTCGAGGTGGGCTCCGGCGCAGTTCCCGAGAGCGAGCGAGGCACGAACGTGGGCACCCTGAGCTGGCTGGCAAGGTCGGAGCGCCAGTGTGTGTGGGGCTGTGGAAGGGCAGCCAGGGGAAGGCGAGGGCCAGCAACACCTGGGAGGCCTGGCACCTTTGGTGTGGGAGCAGTCGCTGGACGTTTGCAATTTCGAGGTGGGCTCCGGCGCAGTTCCCGAGAGCGAGCGAGGCACGAACGTCGACATCCTGAGCTGGCTGGCAAGGCCGGAGCGCCAGTGTGTGTGGGGCTGTGGAAGGGCTGCCAGGGGAAGGCGAGGGCCAGCAACACCTGGGAGGCCTGGCACCTTACGTGTGGGAGCAGTCGCTGGACGTCTGCAATTTGGAGCTGGGCTCCGGCGCCGGCCCCGGGAGCGAGTGAGGCACGAACGTTGGCACCCTGAGCTGGCTTGTAAGGCCGGAGCCGCAGTGCGTGTGGGGCTGTGGAAGGGCTGCCAGGGCAAGGCGAGGGCCAGCAACACCTGGGAGGCCTGGCACCTTTGGTGTGGGAGCAGTCGCTGGACGTCTGCAATTTGGAGCTGGGCTCCGGCACCGACCCCGTGAGCGAGCGAGGCACGAACGTCGACATCCTGAGCTGGCTGGCAAGGCCGGAGCCCCAGTGTGTGTGGGGCTGTGGAAGGGCTGCCAGGGCAAGGCGAGGGCCAGCAACACCTGGGAGGCCTGGCACCTTTGGTGTGGGAGCAGTCGCTGGACGTCTGCAATTTGGAGCTGGGCTCCGGCGCCGGCCCCGGGAGCGAGTGAGGCACGAACGTTGGCACCCTGAGCTGGCTTGTAAGGCCGGAGCCGCAGTGCGTGTGGGGCTGTGGAAGGGCTGCCAGGGCAAGGCGAGGGCCAGCAACACCTGGGAGGCCTGGCACCTTTGGTGTGGGAGCAGTCGCTGGACGTCTGCAATTTGGAGCTGGGCTCCGGCACCGACCCCGTGAGCGAGCGAGGCACGAACGTCGACATCCTGAGCTGGCTGGCAAGGCTGGAGCCGCAGTGTGTGTGGGGCTGTGGAAGGGCTGCCAGGGCAAGGCGAGGGCCAGCAACACCTGGGAGGCCTGGCACCTTACGTGTGGGAGCAGTCGCTGGACGTTTGCAATTTGGAACTGGGCTCCGGCGCAGGTCCCGTGAGCGAGTGAGGCACGAACGTCGGCCCCCTGAGCTGGCTGGCAAGGCCGGAGCTGCAGTGCGTGTGGGGCTGTGGAAGGGCTGCCAGGCGAAGGCGAGGGCCAGCAACACCTGGGAGGCCTGGCACATTTTGTGTGGGAGCAGTCGCTGGACGTTTGCAATTTGGAGCTGGGCTCCGGCGCCGGCCCCGTGTGCGAGCGAGGCAAGAACGTCGGCCCCCTGAGCTGGCTGGCAAGGCCGGAGCTGCAGTGCGTGTGGGGCTGTGGAAGGGCTGCCAGGGGAAGGCGAGGGCCAGCAACACCTGGGAGGCCTGGCACATTTTGTGTGGGAGCAGTCGCTGGACGTTTGCAATTTGGAGCTGGGCTCCGGCGCAGTTCCCGAGAGCGAGCGAGGCACGAACGTGGGCACCCTGAGCTGGCTGGCAAGGCCGGAGCGCCAGTGTGTGTGGGGCTGTGGAAGGGCTGCCAGGGCAAGGCGAGGGCCAGCAACACCTGGGAGGCCTGGCACCTTTGGTGTGGGAGCAGTCGCTGGACGTTTGCAATTTCGAGCTGGGCTCCGGCGGAGGTCCCGAGAGCGAGCGAGGCAAGAACGTCGGCCCCCTGAGCTGGCTGGCAAGGCCAGAGCCGCAGTGTGTGTGGGGCTGTGGAAGGGCTGCCAGGGGAAGGCGAGGGCCAGCAACACCTGGGAGGCCTGGCACCTTACGTGTGGGAGCAGTCGCTGGACGTTTGCAATTTTGAGGTGGGCTCCGGCGCCGGCCCCGGGAGCGAGTGAGGCACGAACGTTGGCACCCTGAGCTGGCTTGTAAGGCCGGAGCCGCAGTGCGTGTGGGGCTGTGGAAGGGCTGCCAGGGGAAGGCGAGGGCCAGCAACACCTGGGAGGCCTGGCACCTTTGGTGTGGGAGCAGTCGCTGGACGTCTGCAATTTGGAGCTGGGCTCCGGCACCGACCCCGTGAGTGAGTGAGGCACGAACGTCGGCACCCTGAGCTGGCTGGCAAACCGGAGCTGCAGTGCGTGTGGGACTGTGGAAGGGCTGCCAGGGCAAGGCGAGGGCCAGCAACACCTGGGAGGCCTGGCACCTTTGGTGTGGGAGCAGTCGCTGGACGTTTGCAATTTCGAGGTGGGCTCCGGCGCCGGCCCCGTGAGCGAGCGAGGCACGAACGTCGTCACCCTGAGCTGGCTGGCAAGGCCGGAGCCCCAGTGTGTGTGGGGCTGTGGAAGGGCTGCCAGGGCAAGGCGAGGGCCAGCAACACCTGGGAGGCCTGGCACCTTTGGTGTGGGAGCAGTCGCTGGACGTTTGCAATTTCGAGGTGGGCTCTGGCGCAGGTCCCGAGAGCGAGCGAGGCACGAACGTCGACATCCTGAGCTGGCTGGCAAGGCCGGAGCTGCAGTGCGTGTGGGGCTGTGGAAGGGCTGCCAGGGGAAGGCGAGGGCCAGCAACACCTGGGAGGCCTGGCACATTTTGTGTGGGAGCAGTCGCTGGACGTTTGCAATTTGGAGCTGGGCTCCGGCGCCGGCCCCGTGTGCGAGCGAGGCAAGAACGTCAGCACCCTGAGCTGGCTGGCAAGGCCGGAGCCCCAGTGTGTGTGGGGCTGTGGAAGGGCTGCCAGGGCAAGGCGAGGGCCAGCAACACCTGGGAGGCCTGGCACCTTTGGTGTGGGAGCAGTCGCTGGACGTTTGCAATTTCGAGGTGGGCTCCGGCGCAGTTCCCGAGAGCGAGCGAGGCACGAACGTGGGCACCCTGAGCTGGCTGGCAAGGCCGGAGCCGCAGTGTGTGTGGGGCTGTGGAAGGGCTGCCAGGGCAAGGCGAGGGCCAGCAACACCTGGGAGGCCTGGCACCTTTGGTGTGGGAGCAGTCGCTGGACGTTTGCAATTTTGAGCTGGGCTCCGGCGCAGGTCCCGAGAGCGAGCGAGGCAAGAACGTCGGCACCCTGAGCTGGCTGGCAAGGCCAGAGCCGCAGTGTGTGTGGGGCTGTGGAAGGGCTGCCAGGGCAAGGCGAGGGCCAGCAACACCTGGGAGGCCTGGCACCTTTGGTGTGGGAGCAGGTGCTGGACGTTTGCAATTTTGAGGTGGGTTCTGGCGCAGGTCCCGAGAGCGAGCGATGCACGAACGTCGGCCCCCTGAGCTGGCTGGCAAGGCCGGAGCTGCAGTGCGTGTGGGGCTGTGGAAGGGCTGCCAGGGGAAGGCGAGGGCCAGCAACACCTGGGAGGCCTGGCACCTTACGTGTGGGAGCAGTCGCTGGACGTTTGCAATTTGGAGTTGGGCTCCGGCGCAGGTCCCGAGAGCGAGCGAGGCACGAACGTCAGCACCCTGAGCTGTCTGGTAAGGCGGGAGCCGCAGTGTGTGTGGGGCTGTGGAAGGGCAGCCAGGGCAAGGCGAGGGCCAGCAACACCTGGGAGGCCTGGCACCTTTGGTGTGGGAGCAGGTGCTGGACGTTTGCAATTTTGATGTGGGCTCCGGCGCCGGCCCCGGGAGCGAGTGAGGCACGAACGTTGGCACCCTGAGCTGGCTTGTAAGGCCGGAGCCGCAGTGCGTGTGGGGCTGTGGAAGGGCTGCCAGGGCAAGGCGAGGGCCAGCAACACCTGGGAGGCCTGTCACCTTTGGTGTGGGAGCAGTCGCTGGACGTCTGCAATTTGGAGCTGGGCTCCGGCACCGACCCCGTGAGTGAGTGAGGCACGAACGTCGGCACCCTGAGCTGGCTGGCAAACCGGAGCTGCAGTGCGTGTGGGACTGTGGAAGGGCTGCCAGGGCAAGGCGAGGGCCAGCAACACCTGGGAGGCCTGGCACCTTTGGTGTGGGAGCAGTCGCTGGACGTTTGCAATTTCGAGGTGGGCTCCGGCGCCGGCCCCGTGAGCTAGCGAGGCAAGAACGTGGGCACCCTGAGCTGGCTGGCAAGGCCGGAGCTGCAGTGCGTGTGGGGCTGTGGAAGGGCTGCCAGGGGAAGGCGAGGGCCAGCAACACCTGGGAGGCCTGGCACATTTTGTGTGGGAGCAGTCGCTGGACGTTTGCAATTTGGAGCTGGGCTCCGGCGCCGGCCCCTTGTGCGAGCGAGGCAAGAACGTCGGCACCCTGAGCTGGCTGGCAAGGCCAGAGCCCCAGTGTGTGTGGGGCTGTGGAAGGGCTGCCAGGGGAAGGCGAGGGCCAGCAACACCTGGGAGGCCTGGCACCTTCCGTGTGGGAGCAGTCGCTGGACGTTTGCAATTTCGAGGTGGGCTCCGGCGCAGTTTCCGAGAGCGAGCGAGGCACGAACGTGGGCACCCTGAGCTGGCTGGCAAGGCCGGAGCCGCAGTGTGTGTGGGGCTGTGGAAGGGCAGCCAGGGGAAGGCGAGGGCCAGCAACACCTGGGAGGCCTGGCACCTTTGGTGTGGGAGCAGTCGCTGGACGTTTGCAATTTCGAGGTGGGCTCCGGCGCAGTTCCCGAGAGCGAGCGAGGCACGAACGTCGACATCCTGAGCTGGCTGGCAAGGCCGGAGCGCCAGTGTGTGTGGGGCTGTGGAAGGGCTGCCAGGGCAAGGCGAGGGCCAGCAACACCTGGGAGGCCTGGCACCTTACGTGTGGGAGCAGTCGCTGGACGTCTGCAATTTGGAGCTGGGCTCTGGCGCCGGCCCCGGGAGCGAGTGAGGCACGAACGTTGGCACCCTGAGCTGGCTTGTAAGGCCGGAGCCGCAGTGCGTGTGGGGCTGTGGAAGGGCTGCCAGGGCAAGGCGAGGGCCAGCAACACCTGGGAGGCCTGGCACCTTTGGTGTGGGAGCAGTCGCTGGACGTCTGCAATTTGGAGCTGGGCTCCGGCACCGACCCCGTGAGCGAGCGAGGCACGAACGTCGACATCCTGAGCTGGCTGGCAAGGCCGGAGCCCCAGTGTGTGTGGGGCTGTGGAAGGGCTGCCAGGGCAAGGCGAGGGCCAGCAACACCTGGGAGGCCTGGCACCTTTGGTGTGGGAGCAGTCGCTGGACGTCTGCAATTTGGAGGTGGGCTCCGGCGCCGGCCCCGGGAGCGAGTGAGGCACGAACGTTGGCACCCTGAGCTGGCTTGTAAGGCCGGAGCCGCAGTGCGTGTGGGGCTGTGGAAGGGCTGCCAGGGCAAGGCGAGGGCCAGCAACACCTGGGAGGCCTGGCACTTTGGTGTGGGAGCAGTCGCTGGACGTCTGCAATTTGGAGCTGGGCTCCGGCACCGACCCCGTGAGCGAGCGAGGCACGAACGTCGACATCCTGAGCTGGCTGGCAAGGCTGGAGCCGCAGTGTGTGTGGGGCTGTGGAAGGGCTGCCAGGGCAAGGCGAGGGCCAGCAACACCTGGGAGGCCTGGCACCTTACGTGTGGGAGCAGTCGCTGGACGTTTGCAATTTGGAACTGGGCTCCGGCGCAGGTCCCGTGAGCGAGTGAGGCACGAACGTCGGCCCCCTGAGCTGGCTGGCAAGGCCGGAGCTGCAGTGCGTGTGGGGCTGTGGAAGGGCTGCCAGGGGAAGGCGAGGGCCAGCAACACCTGGGAGGCCTGGCACATTTTGTGTGGGAGCAGTCGCTGGACGTTTGCAATTTGGAGCTGGGCTCCGGCGCAGTTCCCGAGAGCGAGCGAGGCACGAACGTGGGCACCCTGAGCTGGCTGGCAAGGCCGGAGCGCCAGTGTGTGTGGGGCTGTGGAAGGGCTGCCAGGGCAAGGCGAGGGCCAGCAACACCTGGGAGGCCTGGCACCTTTGGTGTGGGAGCAGTCGCTGGACGTTTGCAATTTCGAGCTGGGCTCCGGCGCAGGTCCCGAGAGCGAGCGAGGCAAGAACGTCGGCACCCTGAGCTGGCTGGCAAGGCCAGAGCTGCAGTGTGTGTGGGGCTGTGGAAGGGCTGCCAGGGGAAGGCGAGGGCCAGCAACACCTGGGAGGCCTGGCACCTTACGTGTGGGAGCAGTCGCTGGACGTTTGCAATTTGGAGGTGGGCTCCGGCGCAGGTCCCGTGAGCGAGTGAGGCACGAACGTCGGCCCCCTGAGCTGGCTGGCAAGGCCGGAGCTGCAGTGCGTGTGGGGCTGTGGAAGGGCTGCCAGGGCAAGGCGAGGGCCAGCAACACCTGGGAGGCCTGGCACCTTTGGTGTGGGAGCAGTCGCTGGACGTTTGCAATTTGGAGCTGGGCTCCGGCGCCGGCCCCTTGTGCGAGCGAGGCAAGAACGTCGGCACCCTGAGCTGGCTGGCAAGGCCAGAGCCCCAGTGTGTGTGGGACTGTGGAAGGGCTGCCAGGGCAAGGCGAGGGCCAGCAACACCTGGGAGGCCTGGCACCTTTGGTGTGGGAGCAGTCGCTGGACATTTGCAATTTCGAGGTGGGCTCCGGCGCAGTTTCCGAGAGCGAGCGAGGCACGAACGTGGGCACCCTGAGCTGGCTGGCAAGGCCGGAGCCCCAGTGTGTGTGGGGCTGTGGAAGGGCAGCCAGGGGAAGGCGAGGGCCAGCAACACCTGGGAGGCCTGGCACCTTTGGTGTGGGAGCAGTCGCTGGACGTTTGCAATTTGGAACTGGGCTCCGGCGCAGTTCCCGAGAGCGAGCGAGGCACGAACGTGGGCACCCTGAGCTGGCTGGCAAGGCCGGAGCTGCAGTGTGTGTGGGGCTGTGGAAGGGCTGCCAGGGGAAGGCGAGGGCCAGCAACACCTGGGAGGCCTGGCACCTTTGGTGTGGGAGCAGTCGCTGGACATTTGCAATTTCGAGCTGGGCTCCGGCGCAGGTCCCGAGAGCGAGCGAGGCACGAACGTCGACATCCTGAGCTGGCTGGCAAGGCCGGAGCGCCAGTGTGTGTGGGGCTGTGGAAGGGCTGCCAGGGCAAGGCGAGGGCCAGCAACACCTGGGAGGCCTGGCACCTTTGGTGTGGGAGCAGTCGCTGGACGTTTGCAATTTGGAGGTGGGCTCCGGCGCAGGTCCCGTGAGCGAGTGAGGCACGAACGTCGGCCCCCTGAGCTGGCTGGCAAGGCCGGAGCTGCAGTGCGTGTGGGGCTGTGGAAGGGCTGCCAGGGCAAGGCGAGGGCCAGCAACACCTGGGAGGCCTGGCACCTTTGGTGTGGGAGCAGTCGCTGGACGTTTGCAATTTCGAGCTGGGCTCCGGCGCCGGCCCCTTGTGCGAGCGAGGCAAGAACTTCGGCACCCTGAGCTGGCTGGCAAGGCCAGAGCCCCAGTGTGTGTGGGACTGTGGAAGGGCTGCCAGGGCAAGGCGAGGGCCAGCAACACCTGGGAGGCCTGGCACCTTTGGTGTGGGAGCAGTCGCTCGACGTTTGCAATTTCGAGGTGGGCTCCGGCGCAGTTTCCGAGAGCGAGCGAGGCACGAACGTGGGCACCCTGAGCTGGCTGGCAAGGCCGGAGCCCCAGTGTGTGTGGGGCTGTGGAAGGGCAGCCAGGGGAAGGCGAGGGCCAGCAACACCTGGGAGGCCTGGCACCTTTGGTGTGGGAGCAGTCGCTGGACGTTTGCAATTTCGAGCTGGGCTCCGGCGCAGTTCCCGAGAGCGAGCGAGGCACGAACGTGGGCACCCTGAGCTGGCTGGCAAGGCCGGAGCTGCAGTGTGTGTGGGGCTGTGGAAGGGCTGCCAGGGCAAGGCGAGGGCCAGCAACACCTGGGAGGCCTGGCACCTTTGGTGTGGGAGCAGTCGCTGGACATTTGCAATTTCGAGCTGGGCTCCGGCGCAGGTCCCGAGAGCGAGCGAGGCACGAACGTCGACATCCTGAGCTGGCTGGCAAGGCCGGAGCGCCAGTGTGTGTGGGGCTGTGGAAGGGCTGCCAGGGGAAGGCGAGGGCCAGCAACACCTGGGAGGCCTGGCACCTTACGTGTGGGAGCAGTCGCTGGACGTCTGCAATTTGGAGCTGGGCTCCGGCGCAGGTCCCGAGAGCGAGCAAGGCACGAACGTGGGTACCCTGAGCTGGCTGGCAAGGCCAGAGCCGCAGTGTGTGTGGGGCTGTGGAAGGGCTGCCAGGGGAAGGCGAGGGCCAGCAACACCTGGGAGGCCTGGCACCTTTCGTGTGGGAGCAGTAGCTGGATGTTTGCAAATTGGAGCTGGGCTCCGGCGCCGGCCCCATGAGCGAGCGAGGCACGAACGTCGGCACCCTGAGCTGGCTGGCAAGGCCGGAGCCCCAGTGTGTGTGGGGCTGTGGAAGGGCTGCCAGGGCAAGGCGAGGGCCAGCAACACCTGGGAGGCCTGGCACCTTTGGTGTAGGAGCAGGTGCTGTACGTTTGCAATTTTGAGGTGGGCTCTGGCGCAGGTCCCGAGAGCGAACGAGGCACGAACGTCGACATCCTGAGCTGGCTGGCAAGGCCGGAGCGCCAGTGCGTGTGGGACTGTGGAAAGGCTGCCAGGGCAAGGCGAGGGCCAGCAACACCTGGGAGGCCTGGCACCTTTGGTGTGGGAGCAGTCTCTGGACGTTTGCAGTTTCGAGCTGGGCTCCGGCCCCGGCACCGTGAGCGAGCGAGGCACGAACGTGGGCACCCTGAGCTGGCTGGCAAGGCCGGAGCTCCAGTGTGTGTGGGGCTGTGGAAGGGCTGCCAGGGCAAGGCGAGGGCCAGCAACACCTGGGAGGCCTGGCACCTTTGGTGTGGGAGCAGTCGCTGGACGTTTGCAATTTCGAGGTGGGCTCCGGCGCAGGTCCCGAGAGCGAGCGAGGCACGAACGTCGACATCCAGAGCTGGCTGGCAAGGCCGGAGCTGCAGTGCGTGTGGGGCTGTGGAAGGGCTGCCAGGGGAAGGCGAGGGCCAGCAACACCTGGGAGGCCTGGCACATTTTGTGTGGGAGCAGTCGCTGGACGTTTGCAATTTGGAGCTGGGCTGCGGCGCCGGCCCCGTGTGCGAGCGAGGCAAGAACGTCGGCACCCTGAGCTGGCTGGCAAGGCCAGAGCCGCAGTGTGTGTGGGGCTGTGGAAGGGCTGCCAGGGGAAGGCGAGGGCCAGCAACACCTGGGAGGCCTGGCACCTTACGTGTGGGAGCAGTCGCTGGACGTTTGCAATTTGGAGGTGGGCTCCGGCGCAGGTCCCGTGAGCGAGTGAGGCACGAACGTCGGCCCCCTGAGCTGGCTGGCAAGGCCGGAGCTGCAGTGCGTGTGGGGCTGTGGAAGGGCTGCCAGGGGAAGGCGAGGGCCAGCAACACCTGGGAGGCGTGGCACCTTTGGTGTGGGAGCAGTCGCTGGACGTTTGCAATTTGGAGCTGGGCTCCGGCGCCGGCCCCTTGTGCGAGCGAGGCAAGAACGTCGGCACCCTGAGCTGGCTGGCAAGGCCAGAGCCCCAGTGTGTGTGGGACTGTGGAAGGGCTGCCAGGGCAAGGCGAGGGCCAGCAACACCTGGGAGGCCTGGCACCTTTGGTGTGGGAGCAGTCACTGGACGTTTGCAATTTCGAGGTGGGCTCCGGCGCAGTTTCCGAGAGCGAGCGAGGCACGAACGTGGGCACCCTGAGCTGGCTGGCAAGGCCGGAGCGCCAGTGTGTGTGGGGCTGTGGAAGGGCAGCCAGGGGAAGGCGAGGGCCAGCAACACCTGGGAGGCCTGGCACCTTTGGTGTGGGAGCAGTCGCTGGACGTTTGCAATTTCGAGGTGGGCTCCGGCGCAGTTCCCGAGAGCGAGCGAGGCACGAACGTCGGCACCCTGAGCTGGCTGGCAAGGCCGGAGCGCCAGTGTGTGTGGGGCTGTGGAAGGGCTGCCAGGGGAAGGCGAGGGCCAGCAACACCTGGGAGGCCTGGCACCTTTGGTGTGGGAGCAGTCGCTGGACGTTTGCAATTTCGAGGTGGGCTCCGGCGCAGGTCCCGTGAGCGAGTGAGGCACGAACGTCGACATCCTGAGCTGGCTGGCAAGGCCGGAGCTGCAGTGCGTGTGGGGCTGTGGAAGGGCTGCCATGGGAAGGCGAGGTCCAGCAACACCTGGGAGGCCTGGCACATTTTGTGTGGGAGCAGTCGCTGGACGTTTGCAATTTGGAGCTGGGCTCCGGCGCCGGCCCCGTGTGCGAGCGAGGCAAGAACGTCGGCACCCTGAGCTGGCTGGCAAGGCCAGAGCCCCAGTGTGTGTGGGGCTGTGGAAGGGCTGCTAGGGGAAGGCGAGGGCCAGCAACACCTGGGAGGCCTGGCACCTTTGGTGTGGGAGCAGTCGCTGGACGTTTGCAATTTCGAGCTGGGCTCCGGCGCAGGTCCCGACAGTGAGTGAGGCACGAACGTCGGCCCCCTGAGCTGGCTGGCAAGGCCGGAGCTGCAGTGCGTGTGGGACTGTGGAAGGGCTGCCAGGGCAAGGCGAGGGCCAGCAACACCTGGGAGGCCTGGCACCTTTGGTGTGGGAGCAGTCGCTGGACGTCTGCAATTTGGAGCTGGGCTCCGGCACCGACCCCGTGAGCGAGCGAGGCATGAACGTCGACATCCTGAGCTGGCTTGTAAGGCCGGAGCCGCAGTGCGTGTGGGGCTGTGGAAGGGCTGCCAGGGGAAGGCGAGGGCCAGCAACACCTGGGAGGCCTGGCACCTTTGGTGTGGGAGCAGTCGCTGGACGTTTGCAATTTGGAACTGGGCTCCGGCGCAGGTCCCGTGAGCGAGTGAGGCACGAACGTCGACATCCTGAGCTGGCTGGCAAGGCCGGAGCTGCAGTGCGTGTGGGGCTGTGGAAGGGCTGCCATGGGAAGGCGAGGTCCAGCAACACCTGGGAGGCCTGGCACATTTTGTGTGGGAGCAGTCGCTGGACGTTTGCAATTTGGAGCTGGGCTCCGGCGCCGGCCCCGTGTGCGAGCGAGGCAAGAACGTCGGCACCCTGAGCTGGCTGGCAAGGCCAGAGCCCCAGTGTGTGTGGGGCTGTGGAAGGGCTGCTAGGGGAAGGCGAGGGCCAGCAACACCTGGGAGGCCTGGCACCTTTGGTGTGGGAGCAGTCGCTGGACGTTTGCAATTTCGAGCTGGGCTCCGGCGCAGGTCCCGACAGTGAGTGAGGCACGAACGTCGGCCCCCTGAGCTGGCTGGCAAGGCCGGAGCTGCAGTGCGTGTGGGACTGTGGAAGGGCTGCCAGGGCAAGGCGAGGGCCAGCAACACCTGGGAGGCCTGGCACCTTTGGTGTGGGAGCAGTCGCTGGACGTCTGCAATTTGGAGCTGGGCTCCGGCACCGACCCCGTGAGCGAGCGAGGCATGAACGTCGACATCCTGAGCTGGCTGGCAAGGCCAGAGCCGCAGTGTGTGTGGGGCTGTGGCAGGGCTGCCAGGGGAAGGCGAGGGCCAGCAACACCTGGGAGGCCTGGCACCTTTGGTGTGGGAGCAGTCGCTGGACGTCTGCAATTTGGAGCTGGGCTCCGACGCAGGTCCCGAGAGCGAGCAAGGCACGAACGTGGGTACCCTGAGCTGGCTGGCAAGGCCGGAGCCGCAGTCTGTGTGGGGCTGTGGAAGGGCTGCCAGGGGAAGGCGAGGGCCAGCAACACCTGGGAGGCCTGGCACCTTTCGTGTGGGAGCAGTAGCTGGATGTTTGCAATTTGGAGCTGGGCTCCGGCGCCGGCCCCATGAGCGAGCGAGGCACGAACGTCGGCACCCTGAGCTGGCTGGCAAGGCCGCAGCGCCAGTGTGTGTGGGGCTGTGGAAGGGCTGCCAGGGCAAGGCGAGGGCCAGCAACACCTGGGAGGCCTGGCACGTTTGGTGTAGGAGCAGGTGCTGGACGTTTGCAATTTTGAGGTGGGCTCTGGCGCAGGTCCCGAGAGCGAACGAGGCACGAACGTCGACATCCTGAGTTGGCTGGCAAGGCCGGAGCGCCAGTGTGTGTGGGGCTGTGGAAGGGCTGCCAGGGCAAGGCGAGGGCCAGCAACACCTGGGACGCCTGGCACCTTACGTGTGGGAGCAGTCGCTGGACGTTTGCAATTTCGAGCTGGGCTCCGGCGCAGGTCCCGACAGTGAGTGAGGCACGAACGTCGGCCCCCTGAGCTGGCTGGCAAGGCCGGAGCTGCAGTGCGTGTGGGACTGTGGAAGGGCTGCCAGGGGAAGGCGAGGGCCAGCAACACCTGGGAGGCCTGGCACCTTTGGTGTGGGAGCAGTCGCTGGACGTTTGCAATTACGAGGTGGGCTCCGGCGCAGGTCCCGAGAGCGAGCGAGGCACGAACGTCGACATCCTGAGCTGGCTGGCAAGGCCGGAGCTGCAGTGCGTGTGGGGCTGTGGAAGGGCTGCCAGGGGAAGGCGAGGGCCAGCAACACCTGGGAGGCCTGGCACATTTTGTGTGGGAGCAGTCGCTGGACGTTTGCAATTTGGAGCTGGGCTCCGGCGCCGGCCCCGTGTGCGAGCGAGGCAAGAACGTCGACATCCTGAGCTGGCTGGCAAGGCCGGAGCCCCAGTGTGTGTGGGGCTGTGGAAGGGCTGCCATGGGAAGGCGAGGGCCAGCAACACCTGGGAGGCCTGGCACCTTACGTGTGGGAGCAGTCGCTGGACGTCTGCAATTTGGAGCTGGGCTCCGGCGCAGTTCCCGAGAGCGAGCGAGGCACGAACGTGGGCACCCTGAGCTGGCTGGCAAGGCCGGAGCCGCAGTGTGTGTGGGGCTGTGGAAGGGCAGCCAGGGGAAGGCGAGGGCCAGCAACACCTGGGAGGCCTGGCACATTTTGTGTGGGAGCAGTCGCTGGACATTTGCAATTTTGAGCTGGGCTCCGGCGCAGGTCCCGAGAGCGAGCGAGGCACGAACGTGGGCACCCTGAGCTGGCTGGCAAGGCCGGAGCGCCAGTGTGTGTGGGGCTGTGGAAGGGCAGCCAGGGGAAGGCGAGGGCCAGCAACACCTGGGAGGCCTGGCACCTTTGGTGTGGGAGCAGTCGCTGGACATTTGCAATTTCGAGCTGGGCTCCGGCGCAGGTCCCGAGAGCGAGCGAGGCACGAACGTGGGCACCCTGAGCTGGCTGGCAAGGCCGGAGCCCCAGTGTGTGTGGGGCTGTGGAAGGGCTGCCAGGGGAAGGCGAGGCCCAGCAACACCTGGGAGGCCTGGCACCTTTGGTGTGGGAGCAGTCGCTGGACGTTTGCAATTTCGAGCTGGGCTCCGGCGCAGGTCCCGACAGTGAGTGAGGCACGAACGTCGGCCCCCTGAGCTGGCTGGCAAGGCCGGAGCTGCAGTGCGTGTGGGACTGTGGAAGGGCTGCCAGGACAAGGCGAGGGCCAGCAACACCTGGGAGGCCTGGCACCTTTGGTGTGGGAGCAGTCGCTGGACGTCTGCAATTTGGAGCTGGGCTCCGGCACCGACCTCGTGAGCGAGCGAGGCATGAACGTCGACATCCTGAGCTGGCTGGCAAGGCCAGAGCCGCAGTGTGTGTGGGGCTGTGGAAGGGCTGCCAGGGCAAGGCGAGGGCCAGCAACACCTGGGAGGCCTGGCACCTTTGGTGTGGGAGCAGTCGCTGGACGTCTGCAATTTGGAGCTGGGCTCCGACGCAGGTCCCGAGAGCGAGCAAGGCACGAACGTGGGTACCCTGAGCTGGCTGGCAAGGCCGGAGCCCCAGTGTGTGTGGGGCTGTGGAAGGGCTGCCAGGGGAAGGCGAGGGCCAGCAACACCTGGGAGGCCTGGCACCTTTCGTGTGGGAGCAGTAGCTGGATGTTTGCAATTTGGAGCTGGGCTCCGGCGCCGGCCCCATGAGCGAGCGAGGCACGAACGTCGGCACCCTGAGCTGGCTGGCAAGGCCGGAGCGCCAGTGTGTGTGGGGCTGTGGAAGGGCTGCCAGGGCAAGGCGAGGGCCAGCAACACCTGGGAGGCCTGGCACCTTACGTGTGGGAGCAGTCGCTGGACGTCTGCAATTTCGAGCTGGGCTCCGGCGCAGGTCCCGACAGTGAGTGAGGCACGAACGTCGGCCCCCTGAGCTGGCTGGCAAGGCCGGAGCTGCAGTGCGTGTGGGACTGTGGAAGGGCTGCCAGGGGAAGGCGAGGGCCAGCAACACCTGGGAGGCCTGGCACCTTTGGTGTGGGAGCAGTCGCTGGACGTTTGCAGTTTCGAGCTGGGCTCCGGCCCCGGCACCGTGAGCGAGCGAGGCACGAACGTGGGCACCCTGAGCTGGCTGGCAAGGCCGGAGCTGCAGTGTGTGTGGGGCTGTGGAAGGGCTGCCAGGGCAAGGCGAGGGCCAGCAACACCTGGGAGGCCTGGCACCTTTGGTGTGGGAGCAGTCGCTGGACGTTTGCAATTACGAGGTGGGCTCCGGCGCAGGTCCCGAGAGCGAGCGAGGCACGAACGTCGACATCCTGAGCTGGCTGGCAAGGCCGGAGCTGCAGTGCGTGTGGGGCTGTGGAAGGGCTGCCAGGGGAAGGCGAGGGCCAGCAACACCTGGGAGGCCTGGCACCTTCCGTGTGGGAGCAGTCGCTGGACGTTTGCAGTTTCGAGGTGGGCTCCGGCGCAGTTCCCGAGAGCGAGCGAGGCACGAACGTGGGCACCCTGAGCTGGCTGGCAAGGCCGGAGCGCCAGTGTGTGTGGGGCTGTGGAAGGGCAGCCAGGGGAAGGCGAGGGCCAGCAACACCTGGGAGGCCTGGCACCTTTGGTGTGGGAGCAGTCGCTGGACATTTGCAATTTCGAGCTGGGCTCCGGCGCAGGTCCCGAGAGCGAGCGAGGCACGAACGTCGACATCCTGAGCTGGCTGGCAAGGCCGGAGCGCCAGTGTGTGTGGGGCTGTGGAAGGGCTGCCAGGGGAAGGCGAGGGCCAGCAACACCTGGGAGGCCTGGCACCTTTGGTGTGGGAGCAGTCGCTGGACGTCTGCAATTTGGAGCTGGGCTCCGGCGCCGGCCCCGGGAGCGAGTGAGGCACGAACGTTGGCACCCTGAGCTGGCTTGTAAGGCCGGAGCCGCAGTGCGTGTGGGGCTGTGGAAGGGCTGCCAGGGCAAGGCGAGGGCCAGCAACACCTGGGAGGCCTGGCACCTTTGGTGTGGGAGCAGTCGCTGGACGTTTGCAATTTCGAGGTGGGCTCCGGCGCCGGCCCCGTGAGCGAGCGAGGCACGAACGTCGTCACCCTGAGCTGGCTGGCAAGGCCGGAGCCCCAGTGTGTGTGGGGCTGTGGAAGGGCTGCCAGGGCAAGGCGAGGGCCAGCAACACCTGGGAGGCCTGGCACCTTACGTGTGGGAGCAGTCGCTGGACGTTTGCAATTTGGAGCTGGGCTCCGGCGCAGGTCCTGAGAGCGAGCGAGGCACGAACGTGGGCACCCTGAGCTGGCTGGCAAGGCTGGAGCCGCAGTGTGTGTGGGGCTGTGGAAGGGCTGCCAGGGCAAGGCGAGGGCCAGCAACACCTGGGAGGCCTGGCACCTTTTGTGTGGGAGCAGTCGCTGGACGTCTGCAATTTGGAGCTGGGCTCCGGCGCCGGCCCCGGGAGTGAGTGAGGCACGAACGTCAGCACCCTGAGCTGGCTGGCAAGGCCGGAGCCCCAGTGTGTGTGGTGCTGTGCAAGGGCTGCCAGGGCAAGGCGAGGGCCAGCAACACCTGGGAGGCCTGGCACCTTTGGTGTGGGAGCAGTCGCTGGACGTTTGCAATTTCGAGGTGGGCTCCGGCGCAGGTCCCGAGAGCGAGCGAGGCACGAACGTCGACATCCTGAGCTGGCTGGCAAGGCCGGAGCGCCAGTGTGTGTGGGGCTGTGGAAGGGCTGCCAGGGGAAGGCGAGGGCCAGCAACACCTGGGAGGCCTGGCACCTTTGGTGTGGGAGCAGTCGCTGGACGTTTGCAATTTCGAGCTGGGCTCCGGCGCAGGTCCCGACAGTGAGTGAGGCACGAACGTCGGCCCCCTGAGCTGGCTGGCAAGGCCGGAGCTGCAGTGCGTGTGGGACTGTGGAAGGGCTGCCAGGGCAAGGCGAGGGCCAGCAACACCTGGGAGGCCTGGCACCTTTGGTGTGGGAGCAGTCGCTGGACGTCTGCAATTTGGAGCTGGGCTCCGACGCAGGTCCCGAGAGCGAGCAAGGCACGAACGTGGGTACCCTGAGCTGGCTGGCAAGGCCGGAGCCGCAGTCTGTGTGGGGCTGTGGAAGGGCTGCCAGGGGAAGGCGGGGGCCAGCAACACCTGGGAGGCCTGGCACCTTTCGTGTGGGAGCAGTAGCTGGATGTTTGCAATTTGGAGCTGGGCTCCGGCGCCGGCCCCATGAGCGAGCGAGGCACGAACATCGGCACCCTGAGCTGGCTGGCAAGGCCGGAGCGCCAGTGTGTGTGGGGCTGTGGAAGGGCTGCCAGGGCAAGGCGAGGGCCAGCAACACCTGGGAGGCCTGGCACCTTTGGTGTAGGAGCAGGTGCTGGACGTTTGCAATTTGGAGCTGGGCTCTGGCGCAGGTCCCGAGAGCGAACGAGGCACGAACGTCGACATCCTGAGTTGGCTGGCAAGGCCGGAGCGCCATTGTGTGTGGGGCTGTGGAAGGGCTGCCAGGGCAAGGCGAGGGCCAGCAACACCTGGGAGGCCTGGCACCTTACGTGTGGGAGCAGTCGCTGGACGTCTGCAATTTCGAGCTGGGCTCCGGCGCAGGTCCCGACAGTGAGTGAGGCACGAACGTCGGCCCCCTGAGCTGGCTGGCAAGGCCGGAGCTGCAGTGTGTGTGGGGCTGTGGAAGGGCTGCCAGGGCAAGGCGAGGGCCAGCAACACCTGGGAGGCCTGGCACCTTTGGTGTGGGAGCAGTCGCTGGACGTTTGCAGTTTCGAGCTGGGCTCCGGCCCCGGCACCGTGAGCGAGCGAGGCACGAACGTGGGCACCCTGAGCTGGCTGGCAAGGCCGGAGCTGCAGTGTGTGTGGGGCTGTGGAAGGGCTGCCAGGGCAAGGCGAGGGCCAGCAACACCTGGGAGGCCTGGCACCTTTGGTGTGGGAGCAGTCGCTGGACGTTTGCAATTACGAGGTGGGCTCCGGCGCAGGTCCCGAGAGCGAGCGAGGCACGAACGTCGACATCCTGAGCTGGCTGGCAAGGCCGGAGCTGCAGTGCGTGTGGGGCTGTGGAAGGGCTGCCAGGGGAAGGCGAGGGCCAGCAACACCTGGGAGGCCTGGCACATTTTGTGTGGGAGCAGTCGCTGGACGTTTGCAATTTGGAGCTGGGCTCCGGCGCCGGCCCCGTGTGCGAGCGAGGCACGAACGTCGACATCCTGAGCTGGCTGGCAAGGCCGGAGCCGCAGTGTGTGTGGGGCTGTGGAAGGGCAGCCAGGGGAAGGCGAGGGCCAGCAACACCTGGGAGGCCTGGCACCTTACGTGTGGGAGCAGTCGCTGGACGTCTGCAATTTGGAGCTGGGCTCCGGCGCCGGCCCCGGGAGCGAGTGAGGCACGAACGTTGGCACCCTGAGCTGGCTGGCAAGGCCGGAGCCGCAGTGTGTGTGGGGCTGTGGAAGGGCAGCCAGGGGAAGGCGAGGGCCAGCAACACCTGGGAGGCCTGGCACCTTACGTGTGGGAGCAGTCGCTGGACGTCTGCAATTTGGAGCTGGGCTCCGGCGCCGGCCCCGGGAGCGAGTGAGGCACGAACGTTGGCACCCTGAGCTGGCTTGTAAGGCCGGAGCCGCAGTGCGTGTGGGGCTGTGGAAGGGCTGCCAGGGCAAGGCGAGGGCCAGCAACACCTGGGAGGCCTGGCACCTTTGGTGTGGGAGCAGTCGCTGGACGTTTGCAATTTCGAGGTGGGCTCCGGCGCCGGCCCCGTGAGCGAGCGAGGCACGAACGTCGTCACCCTGAGCTGGCTGGCAAGGCCGGAGCCGCAGTGTGTGTGGGGCTGTGGAAGGGCTGCCAGGGCAAGGCGAGGGCCAGCAACACCTGGGAGGCCTGGCACCTTTTGTGTGGGAGCAGTCGCTGGACGTCTGCAATTTGGAGCTGGGCTCCGGCGCCGGCCCCGGGAGTGAGTGAGGCACGAACGTCAGCACCCTGAGCTGGCTGGCAAGGCCGGAGCCCCAGTGTGTGTGGTGCTGTGCAAGGGCTGCCAGGGCAAGGCGAGGGCCAGCAACACCTGGGAGGCCTGGCACCTTACGTGTGGGAGCAGTCGCTGGACGTTTGCAATTTCGAGGTGGGCTCCGGCGCAGGTCCCGAGAGCGAGCGAGGCACGAACGTCGACATCCTGAGCTGGCTGGCAAGGCCGGAGCGCCAGTGTGTGTGGGGCTGTGGAAGGGCTGCCAGGGGAAGGCGAGGGCCAGCAACACCTGGGAGGCCTGGCACCTTTGGTGTGGGAGCAGTCGCTGGACGTTTGCAATTTCGAGCTGGGCTCCGGCGCAGGTCCCGACAGTGAGTGAGGCACGAACGTCGGCCCCCTGAGCTGGCTGGCAAGGCCGGAGCTGCAGTGCGTGTGGGACTGTGGAAGGGCTGCCAGGGCAAGGCGAGGGCCAGCAACACCTGGGAGGCCTGGCACCTTTGGTGTGGGAGCAGTCGCTGGACGTCTGCAATTTGGAGCTGGGCTCCGACGCAGGTCCCGAGAGCGAGCAAGGCACGAACGTGGGTACCCTGAGCTGGCTGGCAAGGCCGGAGCCGCAGTCTGTGTGGGGCTGTGGAAGGGCTGCCAGGGGAAGGCGGGGGCCAGCAACACCTGGGAGGCCTGGCACCTTTCGTGTGGGAGCAGTAGCTGGATGTTTGCAATTTGGAGCTGGGCTCCGGCGCCGGCCCCATGAGCGAGCGAGGCACGAACATCGGCACCCTGAGCTGGCTGGCAAGGCCGGAGCGCCAGTGTGTGTGGGGCTGTGGAAGGGCTGCCAGGGCAAGGCGAGGGCCAGCAACACCTGGGAGGCCTGGCACCTTTGGTGTAGGAGCAGGTGCTGGACGTTTGCAATTTGGAGCTGGGCTCTGGCGCAGGTCCCGAGAGCGAACGAGGCACGAACGTCGACATCCTGAGTTGGCTGGCAAGGCCGGAGCGCCATTGTGTGTGGGGCTGTGGAAGGGCTGCCAGGGCAAGGCGAGGGCCAGCAACACCTGGGAGGCCTGGCACCTTACGTGTGGGAGCAGTCGCTGGACGTCTGCAATTTCGAGCTGGGCTCCGGCGCAGGTCCCGACAGTGAGTGAGGCACGAACGTCGGCCCCCTGAGCTGGCTGGCAAGGCCGGAGCTGCAGTGTGTGTGGGGCTGTGGAAGGGCTGCCAGGGCAAGGCGAGGGCCAGCAACACCTGGGAGGCCTGGCACCTTTGGTGTGGGAGCAGTCGCTGGACGTTTGCAGTTTCGAGCTGGGCTCCGGCCCCGGCACCGTGAGCGAGCGAGGCACGAACGTGGGCACCCTGAGCTGGCTGGCAAGGCCGGAGCTGCAGTGTGTGTGGGGCTGTGGAAGGGCTGCCAGGGCAAGGCGAGGGCCAGCAACACCTGGGAGGCCTGGCACCTTTGGTGTGGGAGCAGTCGCTGGACGTTTGCAATTACGAGGTGGGCTCCGGCGCAGGTCCCGAGAGCGAGCGAGGCACGAACGTCGACATCCTGAGCTGGCTGGCAAGGCCGGAGCTGCAGTGCGTGTGGGGCTGTGGAAGGGCTGCCAGGGGAAGGCGAGGGCCAGCAACACCTGGGAGGCCTGGCACATTTTGTGTGGGAGCAGTCGCTGGACGTTTGCAATTTGGAGCTGGGCTCCGGCGCCGGCCCCGTGTGCGAGCGAGGCACGAACGTCGACATCCTGAGCTGGCTGGCAAGGCCGGAGCCCCAGTGTGTGTGGGGCTGTGGAAGGGCTGCCATGGGAAAGCGAGGGCCAGCAACACCTGGGAGGCCTGGCACCTTACGTGTGGGAGCAGTCGCTGGACGTCTGCAATTTGGAGCTGGGCTGCGGCGCAGTTCCCGAGAGCGAGCGAGGCACGAACGTGGGCACCCTGAGCTGGCTGGCAAGGCCGGAGCCGCAGTGTGTGTGGGGCTGTGGAAGGGCAGCCAGGGGAAGGCGAGGGCCAGCAACACCTGGGAGGCCTGGCACCTTACGTGTGGGAGCAGTCGCTGGACGTCTGCAATTTGGAGCTGGGCTCCGGCGCCGGCCCCGGGAGCGAGTGAGGCACGAACGTTGGCACCCTGAGCTGGCTTGTAAGGCCGGAGCCGCAGTGCGTGTGGGGCTGTGGAAGGGCTGCCAGGGCAAGGCGAGGGCCAGCAACACCTGGGAGGCCTGGCACCTTTGGTGTGGGAGCAGTCGCTGGACGTTTGCAATTTCGAGGTGGGCTCCGGCGCCGGCCCCGTGAGCGAGCGAGGCATGAACGTCGTCACCCTGAGCTGGCTGGCAAGGCCGGAGCCGCAGTGTGTGTGGGGCTGTGGAAGGGCTGCCAGGGCAAGGCGAGGGCCAGCAACACCTGGGAGGCCTGGCACCTTTGGTGTGGGAGCAGTCGCTGGACGTTTGCAATTTCGAGGTGGGCTCCGGCGCCGGCCCCGTGAGCGAGCGAGGCACGAACGTCAGCACCCTGAGCTGGCTGGCAAGGCCGGAGCCCCAGTGTGTGTGGGGCTGTGCAAGGGCTGCCAGGGCAAGGCGAGGGCCAGCAACACCTGGGAGGCCTGGCACCTTACGTGTGGGAGCAGTCGCTGGACGTTTGCAATTTCGAGGTGGGCTCCGGCGCAGGTCCCGACAGTGAGTGAGGCACGAACGTCGGCCCCCTGAGCTGGCTGGCAAGGCCGGAGCTGCAGTGTGTGTGGGGCTGTGGAAGGGCTGCCAGGGCAAGGCGAGGGCCAGCAACACCTGGGAGGCCTGGCACCTTTGGTGTGGGAGCAGTCGCTGGACGTTTGCAGTTTCGAGCTGGGCTCCGGCCCCGGCACCGTGAGCGAGCGAGGCACGAACGTGGGCACCCTGAGCTGGCTGGCAAGGCCGGAGCTGCAGTGTGTGTGGGGCTGTGGAAGGGCTGCCAGGGCAAGGCGAGGGCCAGCAACACCTGGGAGGCCTGGCACCTTTGGTGTGGGAGCAGTCGCTGGACGTTTGCAATTACGAGGTGGGCTCCGGCGCAGGTCCCGAGAGCGAGCGAGGCACGAACGTCGACATCCTGAGCTGGCTGGCAAGGCCGGAGCTGCAGTGCGTGTGGGGCTGTGGAAGGGCTGCCAGGGGAAGGCGAGGGCCAGCAACACCTGGGAGGCCTGGCACATTTTGTGTGGGAGCAGTCGCTGGACGTTTGCAATTTGGAGCTGGGCTCCGGCGCCGGCCCCGTGTGCGAGCGAGGCACGAACGTCGACATCCTGAGCTGGCTGGCAAGGCCGGAGCCCCAGTGTGTGTGGGGCTGTGGAAGGGCTGCCATGGGAAAGCGAGGGCCAGCAACACCTGGGAGGCCTGGCACCTTACGTGTGGGAGCAGTCGCTGGACGTCTGCAATTTGGAGCTGGGCTGCGGCGCAGTTCCCGACAGTGAGCGAGGCACGAACGTGGGCACCCTGAGCTGGCTGGCAAGGCCGGAGCCGCAGTGTGTGTGGGGCTGTGGAAGGGCAGCCAGGGGAAGGCGAGGGCCAGCAACACCTGGGAGGCCTGGCACCTTACGTGTGGGAGCAGTCGCTGGACGTCTGCAATTTGGAGCTGGGCTCCGGCGCCGGCCCCGGGAGCGAGTGAGGCACGAACGTTGGCACCCTGAGCTGGCTTGTAAGGCCGGAGCCGCAGTGCGTGTGGGGCTGTGGAAGGGCTGCCAGGGCAAGGCGAGGGCCAGCAACACCTGGGAGGCCTGGCACCTTTGGTGTGGGAGCAGTCGCTGGACGTTTGCAATTTCGAGGTGGGCTCCGGCGCCGGCCCCGTGAGCGAGCGAGGCACGAACGTCGTCACCCTGAGCTGGCTGGCAAGGCCGGAGCCGCAGTGTGTGTGGGGCTGTGGAAGGGCTGCCAGGGCAAGGCGAGGGCCAGCAACACCTGGGAGGCCTGGCACCTTACGTGTGGGAGCAGTCGCTGGACGTTTGCAATTTGGAGCTGGGCTCCGGCGCAGGTCCTGAGAGCGAGCGAGGCACGAACGTGGGCACCCTGAGCTGGCTGGCAAGGCTGGAGCCGCAGTGTGTGTGGGGCTGTGGAAGGGCTGCCAGGGCAAGGCGAGGGCCAGCAACACCTGGGAGGCCTGGCACCTTTGGTGTGGGAGCAGTCGCTGGACGTCTGCAATTTGGAGCTGGGCTCCGGCGCCGGCCCCGGGAGTGAGTGAGGCACGAACGTCAGCACCCTGAGCTGGCTGGCAAGGCCGGAGCCCCAGTATGTGTGGTGCTGTGGAAGGGCTGCCAGGGCAAGGCGAGGGCCAGCAACACCTGGGAGGCCTGGCACCTTACGTGTGGGAGCAGTCGCTGGACGTTTGCAATTTCGAGGTGGGCTCCGGCGCAGGTCCCGAGAGCGAGCGAGGCACGAACGTGGGCACCCTGAGCTGGCTGGCAAGGCCGGAGCGCCAGTGTGTGTGGGGCTGTGGAAGGGCTGCCAGGGGAAGGCGAGGGCCAGCAACACCTGGGAGGCCTGGCACCTTTGGTGTGGGAGCAGTCGCTGGACGTTTGCAATTTCGAGCTGGGCTCCGGCGCAGGTCCCGACAGTGAGTGAGGCACGAACGTCGGCCCCCTGAGCTGGCTGGCAAGGCCGGAGCTGCAGTGCGTGTGGGACTGTGGAAGGGCTGCCAGGGCAAGGCGAGGGCCAGCAACACCTGGGAGGCCTGGCACCTTTGGTGTGGGAGCAGTCGCTGGACGTCTGCAATTTGGAGCTGGGCTCCGACGCAGGTCCCGAGAGCGAGCAAGGCACGAACGTGGGTACCCTGAGCTGGCTGGCAAGGCCGGAGCCGCAGTCTGTGTGGGGCTGTGGAAGGGCTGCCAGGGGAAGGCGGGGGCCAGCAACACCTGGGAGGCCTGGCACCTTTCGTGTGGGAGCAGTAGCTGGATGTTTGCAATTTGGAGCTGGGCTCCGGCGCCGGCCCCATGAGCGAGCGAGGCACGAACGTCGGCACCCTGAGCTGGCTGGCAAGGCCGGAGCGCCAGTGTGTGTGGGGCTGTGGAAGGGCTGCCAGGGCAAGGCGAGGGCCAGCAACACCTGGGAGGCCTGGCACCTTTGGTGTAGGAGCAGGTGCTGGACGTTTGCAATTTGGAGCTGGGCTCTGGCGCAGGTCCCGAGAGCGAACGAGGCACGAACGTCGACATCCTGAGTTGGCTGGCAAGGCCGGAGCGCCATTGTGTGTGGGGCTGTGGAAGGGCTGCCAGGGCAAGGCGAGGGCCAGCAACACCTGGGAGGCCTGGCACCTTACGTGTGGGAGCAGTCGCTGGACGTCTGCAATTTCGAGCTGGGCTCCGGCGCAGGTCCCGACAGTGAGTGAGGCACGAACGTCGGCCCCCTGAGCTGGCTGGCAAGGCCGGAGCTGCAGTGTGTGTGGGGCTGTGGAAGGGCTGCCAGGGCAAGGCGAGGGCCAGCAACACCTGGGAGGCCTGGCACCTTTGGTGTGGGAGCAGTCGCTGGACGTTTGCAGTTTCGAGCTGGGCTCCGGCCCCGGCACCGTGAGCGAGCGAGGCACGAACGTGGGCACCCTGAGCTGGCTGGCAAGGCCGGAGCTGCAGTGTGTGTGGGGCTGTGGAAGGGCTGCCAGGGCAAGGCGAGGGCCAGCAACACCTGGGAGGCCTGGCACCTTTGGTGTGGGAGCAGTCGCTGGACGTTTGCAATTACGAGGTGGGCTCCGGCGCAGGTCCCGAGAGCGAGCGAGGCACGAACGTCGACATCCTGAGCTGGCTGGCAAGGCCGGAGCTGCAGTGCGTGTGGGGCTGTGGAAGGGCTGCCAGGGGAAGGCGAGGGCCAGCAACACCTGGGAGGCCTGGCACATTTTGTGTGGGAGCAGTCGCTGGACGTTTGCAATTTGGAGCTGGGCTCCGGCGCCGGCCCCGTGTGCGAGCGAGGCAAGAACGTCGACATCCTGAGCTGGCTGGCAAGGCCGGAGCCCCAGTGTGTGTGGGGCTGTGGAAGGGCTGCCATGGGAAAGCAAGGGCCAGCAACACCTGGGAGGCCTGGCACCTTACGTGTGGGAGCAGTCGCTGGACGTCTGCAATTTGGAGCTGGGCTCCGGCGCAGTTCCCGAGAGCGAGCGAGGCACGAACGTGGGCACCCTGAGCTGGCTGGCAAGGCCGGAGCCGCAGTGTGTGTGGGGCTGTGGAAGGGCAGCCAGGGGAAGGCGAGGGCCAGCAACACCTGGGAGGCCTGGCACCTTACGTGTGGGAGCAGTCGCTGGACGTCTGCAATTTGGAGCTGGGCTCCGGCGCCGGCCCCGGGAGTGAGTGAGGCACGAACGTCGGCACCCTGAGCTGGCTGGCAAACCGGAGCTGCAGTGCTTGTGGGGCTGTCGAAGGGCTGCCAGGGCAAGGCGAGGGCCAGCAACACCTGGGAGGCCTGGCACCTTTGGTGTGGGAGCAGTCGCTGGACGTTTGCAATTTCGAGGTGGGCTCCGGCGCAGGTCCCGAGAGCGAGCGAGGCACGAACGTCGACATCCTGAGCTGGCTGGCAAGGCCGGAGCGCCAGTGTGTGTGGGGCTGTGGAAGGGCTGCCAGGGGAAGGCGAGGGCCAGCAACACCTGGGAGGCCTGGCACCTTTGGTGTGGGAGCAGTCGCTGGACGTTTGCAATTTCGAGCTGGGCTCCGGCGCAGGTCCCGACAGTGAGTGAGGCACGAACGTCGGCCCCCTGAGCTGGCTGGCAAGGCCGGAGCTGCAGTGCGTGTGGGACTGTGGAAGGGCTGCCAGGGCAAGGCGAGGGCCAGCAACACCTGGGAGGCCTGGCACCTTTGGTGTGGGAGCAGTCGCTGGACGTCTGCAATTTGGAGCTGGCCTCCGGCACCGACCCCGTGAGCGAGCGAGGCATGAACGTCGACATCCTGAGCTGGCTGGCAAGGCCAGAGCCGCAGTGTGTGTGGGGCTGTGGAAGGGCTGCCAGGGGAAGGCGAGGGCCAGCAACACCTGGGAGGCCTGGCACCTTTGGTGTGGGAGCAGTCGCTGGACGTCTGCAATTTGGAGCTGGGCTCCGGCGCTGGTCCCGTGAGTGAGTGAGGCACGAACGTCGGCACCCTGAGCTGGCTGGCAAACCGGAGCTGCAGTGCGTGTGGGACTGTGGAAGGGCTGCCAGGGCAAGGCGAGGGCCAGCAACACCTGGGAGGCCTTGCACCTTTGGTGTGGGAGCAGTCGCTGGACGTTTGCAATTTCGAGGTGGGCTCCGGCGCAGGTCCCGACAGTGAGTGAGGCATGAACGTCGGCCCCCTGAGCTGGCTGGCAAGGCCGGAGCTGCAGTGTGTGTGCGACTGTGGAAGGGCTGCCAGGGGAAGGCGAGGGCCAGCAACACCTGGGAGGCCTGGCACCTTTCGTGTGGGAGCAGTCGCTGGACGTTTGCAGTTTCGAGCTGGGCTCCGGCCCCGGCACCGTGAGCGAGCGAGGCACGAACGTGGGCACCCTGAGCTGGCTGGCAAGGCCGGAGCCCCAGTGTGTGTGGGGCTGTGGAAGGGCTGCCAGGGCAAGGCGAGGGCCAGCAACACCTGGGAGGCCTGGCACCTTTGGTGTGGGAGCAGTCGCTGGATGTTTGCAATTTCGAGGTGGGCTCCGGCGCAGTTCCCGAGAGCGAGCGAGGCACGAACGTCGACATCCTGAGCTGGCTGGCAAGGCCGGAGCTGCAGTGCGTGTGGGGCTGTGGAAGGGCTGCCAGGGGAAGGCGAGGGCCAGCAACACCTGGGAGGCCTGGCACATTTTGTGTGGGAGCAGTCGCTGGACGTTTGAAATTTCGAGGTGGGCTGCGGCGCAGGTCCCGAGAGCGAGCGAGGCACGAACGTCGACATCCTGAGCTGGCTGGCAAGGCCGGAGCGCCAGTGTGTGTGGGACTGTGGAAGGGCTGTCAGGGCAAGGCGAGGGCCAGCAACACCTGGGAGGCCTGGCACCTTTGGTGTGGGAGCAGTCGCTGGACGTTTGCAATTTGGAGCTGGGCTCCGGCGCAGGTCCCGAGAGCGAGCGAGGCAAGAACGTCGGCACCCTGAGCTGGCTGGCAAGGCCGGAGCGCCAGTGTGTGTGGGGCTGTGGAAGGGCTGCCAGGGCAAGGCGAGGGCCAGCAACACCTGGGAGGCCTGGCACCTTTGGTGTGGGAGCAGTCGCTGGACGTTTGCAATTTGGAGCTGGGCTCCGGCGCAGTTCCCGAGAGCGAGCGAGGCACGAACGTGGGCACCCTGAGCTGGCTGGCAAGGCCGGAGCGCCAGTGTGTGTGGGGCTGTGGAAGGGCTGCCAGGGCAAGGCGAGGGCCAGCAACACCTGGGAGGCCTGGCACCTTTCGTGTGGGAGCAGTCGCTGGACGTTTGCAATTTGGAGTTGGGCTCCGGCGCAGGTCCCGTGAGCGAGTGAGGCACGAACGTCAGCCCCCTGAGCTGACTGGCAAGGCCGGAGCTGCAGTGCGTGTGGGGCTGTGGAAGGGCTGCCAGGGGAAGGCGAGGGCCAGCAACACCTGGGAGGCCTGGCACATTTTGTGTGGGAGCAGTCGCTGGACGTTTGCAATTTGGAGCTGGGCTCCGGCGCCGGCCCCGTGTGCGAGCGAGGCAAGAACGTCGGCACCCTGAGCTGGCTGGCAAGGCCAGAGCCCCAGTGTGTGTGGGGCTGTGGAAGGGCTGCCAGGGCAAGGCGAGGGCCAGCAACACCTGGGAGGCCTGGCACCTTTGGTGTGGGAGCAGTCGCTGGACGTTTGCAATTTCGAGGTGGGCTGCGGCGCAGGTCCCGAGAGCGAGCGAGGCACGAACGTGGGCACCCTGAGCTGGCTGGCAAGGCCGGAGCGCCAGTGTGTGTGGGGCTGTGGAAGGGCAGCCAGGGCAAGGCGAGGGCCAGCAACACCTGGGAGGCCTGGCACCTTACGTGTGGGAGCAGTCGCTGGACATTTGCAATTTCGAGGTGGGCTCCGGCGCAGGTCCCGAGAGCGAGCGAGGCACGAACGTCGACATCCTGAGCTGGCTGGCAAGGCCGGAGCGCCAGTGTGTGTGGGACTGTGGAAGGGCTGCCAGGGCAAGGCGAGGGCCAGCAACACCTGGGAGGCCTGGCACCTTTGGTGTAGGAGCAGGTGCTGGACGTTTGCAATTTGGAGCTGGGCTCCGGCGCAGGTCCCGAGAGCGAACGAGGCACGAACGTCGACATCCTGAGTTGGCTGGCAAGGCCGGAGCGCCATTGTGTGTGGGGCTGTGGAAGGGCTGCCAGGGCAAGGCGAGGGCCAGCAACACCTGGGAGGCCTGGCACCTTACGTGTGGGAGCAGTCGCTGGACGTCTGCAATTTCGAGCTGGGCTCCGGCGCAGGTCCCGACAGTGAGTGAGGCACGAACGTCGGCCCCCTGAGCTGGCTGGCAAGGCCGGAGCTGCAGTGTGTGTGGGGCTGTGGAAGGGCTGCCAGGGCAAGGCGAGGGCCAGCAACACCTGGGAGGCCTGGCACCTTTGGTGTGGGAGCAGTCGCTGGACGTTTGCAGTTTCGAGCTGGGCTCCGGCCCCGGCACCGTGAGCGAGCGAGGCACGAACGTGGGCACCCTGAGCTGGCTGGCAAGGCCGGAGCTGCAGTGTGTGTGGGGCTGTGGAAGGGCTGCCAGGGCAAGGCGAGGGCCAGCAACACCTGGGAGGCCTGGCACCTTTGGTGTGGGAGCAGTCGCTGGACGTTTGCAATTACGAGGTGGGCTCCGGCGCAGGTCCCGAGAGCGAGCGAGGCACGAACGTCGACATCCTGAGCTGGCTGGCAAGGCCGGAGCTGCAGTGCGTGTGGGGCTGTGGAAGGGCTGCCAGGGGAAGGCGAGGGCCAGCAACACCTGGGAGGCCTGGCACATTTTGTGTGGGAGCAGTCGCTGGACGTTTGCAATTTGGAGCTGGGCTCCGGCGCCGGCCCCGTGTGCGAGCGAGGCAAGAACGTCGACATCCTGAGCTGGCTGGCAAGGCCGGAGCCCCAGTGTGTGTGGGGCTGTGGAAGGGCTGCCATGGGAAAGCGAGGGCCAGCAACACCTGGGAGGCCTGGCACCTTACGTGTGGTAGCAGTCGCTGGACGTCTGCAATTTGGAGCTGGGCTGCGGCGCAGTTCCCGAGAGCGAGCGAGGCACGAACGTGGGCACCCTGAGCTGGCTGGCAAGGCCGGAGCCGCAGTGTGTGTGGGGCTGTGGAAGGGCAGCCAGGGGAAGGCGAGGGCCAGCAACACCTGGGAGGCCTGGCACCTTACGTGTGGGAGCAGTCGCTGGACGTCTGCAATTTGGAGCTGGGCTCCGGCGCCGGCCCCGGGAGCGAGTGAGGCACGAACGTTGGCACCCTGAGCTGGCTTGTAAGGCCGGAGCCGCAGTGCGTGTGGGGCTGTGGAAGGGCTGCCAGGGCAAGGCGAGGGCCAGCAACACCTGGGAGGCCTGGCACCTTTGGTGTGGGAGCAGTCGCTGGACGTTTGCAATTTCGAGGTGGGCTCCGGCGCCGGCCCCGTGAGCGAGCGAGGCACGAACGTCGTCACCCTGAGCTGGCTGGCAAGGCCGGAGCCCCAGTGTGTGTGGGGCTGTGGAAGGGCTGCCAGGGCAAGGCGAGGGCCAGCAACACCTGGGAGGCCTGGCACCTTACGTGTGGGAGCAGTCGCTGGACGTTTGCAATTTGGAGCTGGGCTCCGGCGCAGGTCCTGAGAGCGAGCGAGGCACGAACGTGGGCACCCTGAGCTGGCTGGCAAGGCTGGAGCCGCAGTGTGTGTGGGGCTGTGGAAGGGCTGCCAGGGCAAGGCGAGGGCCAGCAACACCTGGGAGGCCTGGCACCTTTGGTGTGGGAGCAGTCGCTGGACGTCTGCAATTTGGAGCTGGGCTCCGGTGCCGGCCCCGGGAGTGAGTGAGGCACGAACGTCAGCACCCTGAGCTGGCTGGCAAGGCCGGAGCCCCAGTGTGTGTGGTGCTGTGCAAGGGCTGCCAGGGCAAGGCGAGGGCCAGCAACACCTGGGAGGCCTGGCACCTTACGTGTGGGAGCAGTCGCTGGACGTTTGCAATTTCGAGGTGGGCTCCGGCGCAGGTCCCGAGAGCGAGCGAGGCACGAACGTGGGCACCCTGAGCTGGCTGGCAAGGCCGGAGCGCCAGTGTGTGTGGGGCTGTGGAAGGGCTGCCAGGGGAAGGCGAGGGCCAGCAACACCTGGGAGGCCTGGCACCTTTGGTGTGGGAGCAGTCGCTGGACGTTTGCAATTTCGAGCTGGGCTCCGGCGCAGGTCCCGACAGTGAGTGAGGCACGAACGTCGGCCCCCTGAGCTGGCTGGCAAGGCCGGAGCTGCAGTGCGTGTGGGACTGTGGAAGGGCTGCCAGGGCAAGGCGAGGGCCAGCAACACCTGGGAGGCCTGGCACCTTTGGTGTGGGAGCAGTCGCTGGACGTCTGCAATTTGGAGCTGGGCTCCGACGCAGGTCCCGAGAGCGAGCAAGGCACGAACGTGGGTACCCTGAGCTGGCTGGCAAGGCCGGAGCGCCAGTCTGTGTGGGGCTGTGGAAGGGCTGCCAGGGGAAGGCGGGGGCCAGCAACACCTGGGAGGCCTGGCACCTTTCGTGTGGGAGCAGTAGCTGGATGTTTGCAATTTGGAGCTGGGCTCCGGCGCCGGCCCCATGAGCGAGCGAGGCACGAACGTCGGCACCCTGAGCTGGCTGGCAAGGCCGGAGCGCCAGTGTGTGTGGGGCTGTGGAAGGGCTGCCAGGGCAAGGCGAGGGCCAGCAACACCTGGGAGGCCTGGCACCTTTGGTGTAGGAGCAGGTGCTGGACGTTTGCAATTTGGAGCTGGGCTCTGGCGCAGGTCCCGAGAGCGAACGAGGCACGAACGTCGACATCCTGAGTTGGCTGGCAAGGCCGGAGCGCCATTGTGTGTGGGGCTGTGGAAGGGCTGCCAGGGCAAGGCGAGGGCCAGCAACACCTGGGAGGCCTGGCACCTTACGTGTGGGAGCAGTCGCTGGACGTCTGCAATTTCGAGCTGGGCTCCGGCGCAGGTCCCGACAGTGAGTGAGGCACGAACGTCGGCCCCCTGAGCTGGCTGGCAAGGCCGGAGCTGCAGTGTGTGTGGGGCTGTGGAAGGGCTGCCAGGGCAAGGCGAGGGCCAGCAACACCTGGGAGGCCTGGCACCTTTGGTGTGGGAGCAGTCGCTGGACGTTTGCAGTTTCGAGCTGGGCTCCGGCCCCGGCACCGTGAGCGAGCGAGGCACGAACGTGGGCACCCTGAGCTGGCTGGCAAGGCCGGAGCTGCAGTGTGTGTGGGGCTGTGGAAGGGCTGCCAGGGCAAGGCGAGGGCCAGCAACACCTGGGAGGCCTGGCACCTTTGGTGTGGGAGCAGTCGCTGGACGTTTGCAATTACGAGGTGGGCTCCGGCGCAGGTCCCGAGAGCGAGCGAGGCACGAACGTCGACATCCTGAGCTGGCTGGCAAGGCCGGAGCTGCAGTGCGTGTGGGGCTGTGGAAGGGCTGCCAGGGGAAGGCGAGGGCCAGCAACACCTGGGAGGCCTGGCACATTTTGTGTGGGAGCAGTCGCTGGACGTTTGCAATTTGGAGCTGGGCTCCGGCGCCGGCCCCGTGTGCGAGCGAGGCAAGAACGTCGACATCCTGAGCTGGCTGGCAAGGCCGGAGCCCCAGTGTGTGTGGGGCTGTGGAAGGGCTGCCATGGGAAAGCGAGGGCCAGCAACACCTGGGAGGCCTGGCACCTTACGTGTGGGAGCAGTCGCTGGACGTCTGCAATTTGGAGCTGGGCTCCGGCGCAGTTCCCGAGAGCGAGCGAGGCACGAACGTGGGCACCCTGAGCTGGCTGGCAAGGCCGGAGCCGCAGTGTGTGTGGGGCTGTGGAAGGGCAGCCAGGGGAAGGCGAGGGCCAGCAACACCTGGGAGGCCTGGCACCTTACGTGTGGGAGCAGTCGCTGGACGTCTGCAATTTGGAGCTGGGCTCCGGCGCCGGCCCCGGGAGTGAGTGAGGCACGAACGTCGGCACCCTGAGCTGGCTGGCAAACCGGAGCTGCAGTGCTTGTGGGACTGTGGAAGGGCTGCCAGGGCAAGGCGAGGGCCAGCAACACCTGGGAGGCCTGGCACCTTTGGTGTGGGAGCAGTCGCTGGACGTTTGCAATTTCGAGGTGGGCTCCGGCGCAGGTCCCGAGAGCGAGCGAGGCACGAACGTCGACATCCTGAGCTGGCTGGCAAGGCCGGAGCGCCAGTGTGTGTGGGGCTGTGGAAGGGCTGCCAGGGGAAGGCGAGGGCCAGCAACACCTGGGAGGCCTGGCACCTTTGGTGTGGGAGCAGTCGCTGGACGTTTGCAATTTGGAGCTGGGCTCCGGCGCAGGTCCCGACAGTGAGTGAGGCACGAACGTCGGCCCCCTGAGCTGGCTGGCAAGGCCGGAGCTGCAGTGCGTGTGGGACTGTGGAAGGGCTGCCAGGGCAAGGCGAGGGCCAGCAACACCTGGGAGGCCTGGCACCTTACGTGTGGGAGCAGTTGCTGGACGTTTGCAATTTGGAGCTGGGCTCCGGCACCGACCCCGTGAGCGAGCGAGGCAAGAACGTCGACATCCTGAGCTGGCTGGCAAGGCTGGAGCCGCAGTGTGTGTGGGGCTGTGGAAGGGCTGCCAGGGGAAGGCGAGGGCCAGCAACACCTGGGAGGCCTGGCACATTTTGTGTGGGAGCAGTCGCTGGACGTTTGCAATTTCGAGGTGGGCTCCGGCGCAGTTCCCGAGAGCGAGCGAGGCACGAACGTGGGCACCCTGAGCTGGCTGGCAAGGCCGGAGCCCCAGTGTGTGTGGGGCTGTGGAAGGGCAGCCAGGGGAAGGCGAGGGCCAGCAACACCTGGGAGGCCTGGCACCTTTGGTGTGGGAGCAGTCGCTGGACGTTTGCAATTTGGAGCTGGGCTCCGGCGCAGTTCCCGAGAGCGAGCGAGGCACGAACGTCGACATCCTGAGCTGGCTGGCAAGGCCGGAGCGCCAGTGTGTGTGGGGCTGTGGAAGGGCTGCCAGGGGAAGGCGAGGGCCAGCAACACCTGGGAGGCCTGGCACCTTTGGTGTGGGAGCAGTCGCTGGACGTCTGCAATTTCGAGCTGGGCTCCGGTGTAGGTCCCGTGAGTGAGTGAAGCACGAACGTCAGCACCCTGAGCTGGCTGGCAAGGCTGGAGCCGCAGTGTGTGTGGGGCTGTGGAAGGGCTGCCAGGGCAAGGCGAGGGCCAGCAACACCTGGGAGGCCTGGCACCTTTGGTGTGGGAGCAGTCGCTGGACGTTTGCAATTTCGAGGTGGGCTCCGGCGCAGGTCCCGAGAGCGAGCGAGGCACGAACGTGGGCACCCTGAGCTGGCTGGCAAGGCCGGAGCCGCAGTGTGTGTGGGGCTGTGGAAGGGCTGCCAGGGCAAGGCGAGGGCCAGCAACACCTGGGAGGCCTGGCACCTTACGTGTGGGAGCAGTCGCTGGACGTCTGCAATTTGGAGCTGGGCTCCGGCGCCGGCCCCGGGAGCGAGTGAGGCACGAACGTTGGCACCCTGAGCTGGCTTGTAAGGCCGGAGCCGCAGTGCGTGTGGGGCTGTGGAAGGGCTGCCAGGGCAAGGCGAGGGCCAGCAACACCTGGGAGGCCTGGCACCTTTGGTGTGGGAGCAGTCGCTGGACATCTGCAATTTGGAGCTGGGCTCCGGCACCGACCCCGTGAGCGAGCGAGGCACGAACGTCGACATCCTGAGCTGGCTGGCAAGGCTGGAGCCGCAGTGTGTGTGGGGCTGTGGAAGGGCTGCCAGGGCAAGGCGAGGGCCAGCAACACCTGGGAGGCCTGGCACCTTACGTGTGGGAGCAGTCGCTGGACGTCTGCAATTTGGAGGTGGGCTCCGGCGCCGGCCCCGGGAGCGAGTGAGGCACGAACGTTGGCACCCTGAGCTGGCTGGCAAGGCCGGAGCCGCAGTGCGTGTGGGGCTGTGGAAGGGCTGCCAGGGGAAGGCGAGGGCCAGCAACACCTGGGAGGCCTGGCACCTTTGGTGTGGGAGCAGTCGCTGGACGTCTGCAATTTGGAGCTGGGCTCCGGCACCGACCCCGTGAGCGCGCGAGGCACGAACATCGACATCCTGAGCTGGCTGGCAAGGCTGGAGCCGCAGTGTGTGTGGGGCTGTGGAAGGTCTGCCAGGGGAAGGCGAGGGCCAGCAACACCTGGGAGGCCTGGCACCTTTGGTGTGGGAGCAGTCGCTGGACGTCTGCAATTTCGAGCTGGGCTCCGGTGTAGGTCCCGTGAGTGAGTGAGGCACGAACGTCGGCACCCTGAGCTGGCTGGCAAACCGGAGCTGCAGTGCGTGTGGGACTGTGGAAGGGCTGCCAGGGGAAGGCGAGTGCCAGCAACACCTGGGAGGCCTGGCACCTTTGGTGTGGGAGCAGTCGCTGGACGTTTGCAATTTTGAGGTGGGCTCCGGCGCAGGTCCCGAGAGCGAGCGAGGCACGAACGTCGACATCCTGAGCTGGCTGGCAAGGCCGGAGCTGCAGTGCGTGTGGGACTGTGGAAGGGCTGCCAGGGCAAGGCGAGGGCCAGCAACACCTGGGAGGCCTGGCACCTTTGGTGTGGGAGCAGTCGCTGGACGTCTGCAATTTGGAGCTGGGCTCCGGCGCCGGCCCCGGGAGCGAGTGAGGCACGAACGTTGGCACCCTGAGCTGTCTTGTAAGGCCGGAGCCGCAGTGCGTGTGGGGCTGTGGAAGGGCTGCCAGGGGAAGGCGAGGGCCAGCAACACCTGGGAGGCCTGGCACCTTTGGTGTGGGAGCAGTCGCTGGACGTTTGCAATTTGGAGCTGGGCTCCGGCGCAGGTCCTGAGAGCGAGCGAGGCACGAACATCGACATCCTGAGCTGGCTGGAAAGGCAGGAGCCGCAGTGTGTGTGGGGCTGTGGAAGGGCTGCCAGGGCAAGGCGAGGGCCAGCAACACCTGGGAGGCCTGGCACCTTACGTGTGGGAGCAGTCGCTGGACGTCTGCAATTTGGAGCTGGGCTCCGGCGTAGGTCCCGTGAGTGAGTGAGGCACGAACGTCGGCACCCTGAGCTGGCTGGCAAACCGGAGCTGCAGTGCGTGTGGGACTGTGGAAGGGCTGCCAGGGGAAGGCGAGGGCCAGCAACACCTGGGAGGCCTGGCACCTTTGGTGTGGGAGCAGTCGCTGGACGTTTGCAATTTCGAGGTGGGCTCTGGCGCAGGTCCCGACAGTGAGTGAGGCACGAACGTCGGCCCCCTGAGCTGGCTGGCAAGGCCGGAGCTGCAGTGCGTGTGGGACTGTGGAAGGGCTGCCAGGGCAAGGCGAGGGCCAGCAACACCTGGGAGGCCTGGCACCTTTGGTGTGGGAGCAGTCGCTGGACGTCTGCAATTTGGAGCTGGCCTCCGGCACCGACCCCGTGAGCGAGCGAGGCATGAACGTCGACATCCTGAGCTGGCTGGCAAGGCCAGAGCCGCAGTGTGTGTGGGGCTGTGGAAGGGCTGCCAGGGGAAGGCGAGGGCCAGCAACACCTGGGAGGCCTGGCACCTTTGGTGTGGGAGCAGTCGCTGGACGTCTGCAATTTGGAGCTGGGCTCCGGCGCAGGTCCCGTGAGTGAGTGAGGCACGAACGTCGGCACCCTGAGCTGGCTGGCAAACCGGAGCTGCAGTGCCTGTGGGACTGTGGAAGGGCTGCCAGGGCAAGGCGAGGGCCAGCAACACCTGGCAGGCCTGGCACCTTTGGTGTGGGAGCAGTCGCTGGACGTTTGCAATTTCGAGGTGGGCTCCGGCGCAGGTCCCGACAGTGAGTGAGGCATGAACGTCGGCCCCCTGAGCTGGCTGGCAAGGCCGGAGCTGCAGTGCGTGTGGGGCTGTGGAAGGGCTGCCAGGGGAAGGCGAGGGCCAGCAACACCTGGGAGGCCTGGCACATTTTGTGTGGGAGCAGTCGCTGGACGTTTGCAATTTCGAGCAGGGCTCCGGCGCAGGTCCCGAGAGCGAGCGAGGCAAGAACGTCGACATCCTGAGCTGGCTGGCAAGGCTGGAGCCGCAGTGTGTGTGGGGCTGTGGAAGGGCTGCCAGGGGAAGGCGAGGGCCAGCAACACCTGGGAGGCCTGGCACCTTACGTGTGGGAGCAGTCGCTGGACGTTTGCAATTTGGAGCTGGGCTCCGGCGCAGGTCCCGTGAGCGAGTGAGGCACGAACGTCGGCACCCTGAGCTGGCTGGCAAGGCCGGAGCTGCAGTGCGTGTGGGGCTGTGGAAGGGCTGCCAGGCGAAGGCGAGGGCCAGCAACACCTGGGAGGCCTGGCACATTTTGTGTGGGAGCAGTCGCTGGACGTTTGCAATTTGGAGCTGGGCTCCGGCGCCGGCCCCGTGTGCGAGCGAGGCAAGAATGTCGGCACCCAGAGTTGGCTGGCAAGGCCAGAGCCCCAGTGTGTGTGGGGCTGTGGAAGGGCTGCTAGGGGAAGGCGAGGGCCAGCAACACCTGGGAGGCCTGGCACCTTTGGTGTGGGAGCAGTCGCTGGACGTTTGCAATTTCGAGGTGGGCTCCGGCGCAGTTCCCGAGAGCGAGCGAGGCACGAACGTGGGCACCCTGAGCTGGCTGGCAAGGCCGGAGCCCCAGTGTGTGTGGGGCTGTGGAAGGGCAGCCAGGGGAAGGCGAGGGCCAGCAACACCTGGGAGGCCTGGCACCTTTGGTGTGGGAGCAGTCGCTGGACGTCTGCAATTTGGAGCTGGGCTCCGGCGCAGTTCCCGAGAGCGAGTGAGGCACGAACGTCGGCACCCTGAGCTGGCTGGCAAACCGGAGCTGCAGTGCGTGTGGGACTGTGGAAGGGCTGCCAGGGCAAGGCGAGGGCCAGCAACACCTGGGAGGCCTGGCACCTTTGGTGTGGGAGCAGTCGCTGGACGTTTGCAATTTCGAGGTGGGCTCCGGCGCAGGTCCCGACAGTGAGTGAGGCATGAACGTCGGCCCCCTGAGCTGGCTGGCAAGGCCGGAGCTGCAGTGCGTGTGGGGCTGTGGAAGGGCTGCCAGGGGAAGGCGAGGGCCAGCAACACCTGGGAGGCCTGGCACATTTTGTGTGGGAGCAGTCGCTGGACGTTTGCAATTTCGAGCTGGGCTCCGGCGCAGGTCCCGAGAGCGAGCGAGGCACGAACGTCGACATCCTGAGCTGGCTGGCAAGGCCGGAGCGCCAGTGTGTGTGGGGCTGTGGAAGGGCTGCCAGGGCAAGGCGAGGGCCAGCAACACCTGGGAGGCCTGGCACCTTTGGTGTGGGAGCAGTCGCTGGACGTTTGCAATTTGGAGCTGGGCTCCGGCACCGACCCCGTGAGCGAGCGAGGCAAGAACGTCGACATCCTGAGCTGGCTGGCAAGGCTGGAGCCGCAGTGTGTGTGGGGCTGTGGAAGGGCTGCCAGGGGAAGGCGAGGGCCAGCAACACCTGGGAGGCCTGGCACCTTACGTGTGGGAGCAGTCGCTGGACGTTTGCAATTTGGAGCTGGGCTCCGGCGCAGGTCCCGTGAGCGAGTGAGGCACGAACGTCGGCCCCCTGAGCTGGCTGGCAAGGCCGGAGCTGCAGTGCGTGTGGGGCTGTGGAAGGGCTGCCAGGGGAAGGCGAGGGCCAGCAACACCTGGGAGGCCTGGCACATTTTGTGTGGGAGCAGTCGCTGGACGTTTGCAATTTGGAGCTGGGCTCCGGCGCAGGTCCCGTGAGCGAGTGAGGCACGAACGTCGGCCCCCTGAGCTGGCTGGCAAGGCCGGAGCTGCAGTGCGTGTGGGGCTGTGGAAGGGCTGCCAGGGGAAGGCGAGGGCCAGCAACACCTGGGAGGCCTGGCACCTTTGGTGTGGGAGCAGTCGCTGGACGTTTGCAATTTGGAGCTGGGCTCCGGCACCGACCCCGTGAGCGAGCGAGGGAAGAACGTCGACATCCTGAGCTGGCTGGCAAGGCTGGAGCCGCAGTGTGTGTGGGGCTGTGGAAGGGCTGCCAGGGGAAGGCGAGGGCCAGCAACACCTGGGAGGCCTGGCACCTTACGTGTGGGAGCAGTCGCTGGACGTTTGCAATTTGGAGCTGGGCTCCGGCGCAGGTCCCGAGAGCGAGCGAGGCACGAACGTGGGCACCCTGAGCTGGCTGGCAAGGCCGGAGCCCCAGTGTGTGTGGGGCTGTGGAAGGGCAGCCAGGGGAAGGCGAGGGCCAGCAACACCTGGGAGGCCTGGCACCTTTGGTGTGGGAGCAGTCGCTGGACGTCTGCAATTTGGAGCTGGGCTCCGGCGCAGTTCCCGAGAGCGAGTGAGGCACGAACGTCGGCACCCTGAGCTGGCTGGCAAACCGGAGCTGCAGTGCGTGTGGGACTGTGGAAGGGCTGCCAGGGCAAGGCGAGGGCCAGCAACACCTGGGAGGCCTGGCACCTTTGGTGTGGGAGCAGTCGCTGGACGTTTGCAATTTCGAGGTGGGCTCCGGCGCAGGTCCCGACAGTGAGTGAGGCATGAACGTCGGCCCCCTGAGCTGGCTGGCAAGGCCGGAGCTGCAGTGCGTGTGGGGCTGTGGAAGGGCTGCCAGGGGAAGGCGAGGGCCAGCAACACCTGGGAGGCCTGGCACATTTTGTGTGGGAGCAGTCGCTGGACGTTTGCAATTTCGAGCTGGGCTCCGGCGCAGGTCCCGAGAGCGAGCGAGGCACGAACGTCGACATCCTGAGCTGGCTGGCAAGGCCGGAGCGCCAGTGTGTGTGGGGCTGTGGAAGGGCTGCCAGGGGAAGGCGAGGGCCAGCAACACCTGGGAGGCCTGGCACCTTACGTGTGGGAGCAGTCGCTGGACGTTTGCAATTTGGAGCTGGGCTCCGGCACCGACCCCGTGAGCGAGCGAGGCAAGAACGTCGACATCCTGAGCTGGCTGGCAAGGCTGGAGCCGCAGTGTGTGTGGGGCTGTGGAAGGGCTGCCAGGGGAAGGCGAGGGCCAGCAACACCTGGGAGGCCTGGCACCTTACGTGTGGGAGCAGTCGCTGGACGTTTGCAATTTGGAGCTGGGCTCCGGCGCAGGTCCCGTGAGCGAGTGAGGCACGAACGTCGGCCCCCTGAGCTGGCTGGCAAGGCCGGAGCTGCAGTGCGTGTGGGGCTGTGGAAGGGCTGCCAGGGGAAGGCGAGGGCCAGCAACACCTGGGAGGCCTGGCACATTTTGTGTGGGAGCAGTCGCTGGACGTTTGCAATTTGGAGCTGGGCTCCGGCGCAGGTCCCGTGAGCGAGTGAGGCACGAACGTCGGCCCCCTGAGCTGGCTGGCAAGGCCGGAGCTGCAGTGCGTGTGGGGCTGTGGAAGGGCTGCCAGGGGAAGGCGAGGGCCAGCAACACCTGGGAGGCCTGGCACCTTTGGTGTGGGAGCAGTCGCTGGACGTTTGCAATTTGGAGCTGGGCTCCGGCACCGACCCCGTGAGCGAGCGAGGGAAGAACGTCGACATCCTGAGCTGGCTGGCAAGGCTGGAGCCGCAGTGTGTGTGGGGCTGTGGAAGGACTGCCAGGGGAAGGCGAGGGCCAGCAACACCTGGGAGGCCTGGCACCTTACGTGTGGGAGCAGTCGCTGGACGTTTGCAATTTGGAGCTGGGCTCCGGCGCAGGTCCCGTGAGCGAGTGAGGCACGAACGTCGGCCCCGTGAGCTGGCTGGCAAGGCCGGAGCTGCAGTGCGTGTGGGGCTGTGGAAGGGCTGCCAGGGGAAGGCGAGGGCCAGCAACACCTGGGAGGCCTGGCACATTTTGTGTGGGAGCAGTCGCTGGACGTTTGCAATTTGGAGCTGGGCTCCGGCGCCGGCCCCGTGTGCGAGCGAGGCAAGAATGTCGGCACCCTGAGTTGGCTGGCAAGGCCAGAGCCCCAGTGTGTGTGGGGCTGTGGAAGGGCTGCTAGGGGAATGCGAGGGCCAGCAACACCTGGGAGGCCTGGCACCTTTGGTGTGGGAGCAGTCGCTGGACGTTTGCAATTTCGAGGTGGGCTCCGGCGCAGTTCCCGAGAGCGAGCGAGGCACGAACGTGGGCACCCTGAGCTGGCTGGCAAGGCCGGAGCCCCAGTGTGTGTGGGGCTGTGGAAGGGCAGCCAGGGGAAGGCGAGGGCCAGCAACACCTGGGAGGCCTGGCACCTTTGGTGTGGGAGCAGTCGCTGGACGTCTGCAATTTGGAGCTGGGCTCCGGCGCAGTTCCCGAGAGCGAGTGAGGCACGAACGTCGGCACCCTGAGCTGGCTGGCAAACCGGAGCTGCAGTGCGTGTGGGACTGTGGAAGGGCTGCCAGGGCAAGGCGAGGGCCAGCAACACCTGGGAGGCCTGGCACCTTTGGTGTGGGAGCAGTCGCTGGACGTTTGCAATTTCGAGGTGGGCTCCGGCGCAGGTCCCGACAGTGAGTGAGGCATGA
Source organism: Spheniscus humboldti (assembly GCA_027474245.1). NCBI lineage: Eukaryota > Metazoa > Chordata > Aves > Sphenisciformes > Spheniscidae > Spheniscus > Spheniscus humboldti. The sequence continues at coordinate 26,184,053 of CM049895.1, forward strand.
ACGCCGGCCCCCTGAGCTGGCTGGCAAGGCCGGAGCCCCAGTGCGTGTGGGGCTGTGGAAGGGCTGCCAGGGGAAGGCGAGGGCCAGCAACACCTGGGAGGCCTGGCACATTTTGTGTGGGAGCAGTCGCTGGACGTTTGCAATTTCGAGCTGGGCTCCGGCGCAGGTCCCGAGAGCGAGCGAGGCACGAACGTCGACATCCTGAGCTGGCTGGCAAGGCCGGAGCGCCAGTGTGTGTGGGGCTGTGGAAGGGCTGCCAGGGGAAGGCGAGGGCCAGCAACACCTGGGAGGCCTGGCACCTTACGTGTGGGAGCAGTCGCTGGACGTTTGCAATTTGGAGCTGGGCTCCGGCACCGACCCCGTGAGCGAGCGAGGCAAGAACGTCGACATCCTGAGCTGGCTGGCAAGGCTGGAGCCGCAGTGTGTGTGGGGCTGTGGAAGGGCTGCCAGGGGAAGGCGAGGGCCAGCAACACCTGGGAGGCCTGGCACCTTACGTGTGGGAGCAGTCGCTGGACGTTTGCAATTTGGAGCTGGGCTCCGGCGCAGGTCCCGTGAGCGAGTGAGGCACGAACGTGGGCACCCTGAGCTGGCTGGCAAGGCCGGAGCTGCAGTGCGTGTGGGGCTGTGGAAGGGCTGCCAGGGGAAGGCGAGGGCCAGCAACACCTGGGAGGCCTGGCACATTTTGTGTGGGAGCAGTCGCTGGACGTTTGCAATTTGGAGCTGGGCTCCGGCGCCGGCCCCGTGTGCGAGCGAGGCAAGAATGTCGGCACCCTGAGTTGGCTGGCAAGGCCAGAGCCCCAGTGTGTGTGGGGCTGTGGAAGGGCTGCTAGGGGAAGGCGAGGGCCAGCAACACCTGGGAGGCCTGGCACCTTTGGTGTGGGAGCAGTCGCTGGACGTTTGCAATTTCGAGGTGGGCTCTGGCGCAGTTCCCGAGAGCGAGCGAGGCACGAACGTGGGCACCCTGAGCTGGCTGGCAAGGCCGGAGCCCCAGTGTGTGTGGGGCTGTGGAAGGGCAGCCAGGGGAAGGCGAGGGCCAGCAACACCTGGGAGGCCTGGCACCTTTGGTGTGGGAGCAGTCGCTGGACGTTTGCAATTTCGAGGTGGGCTCCGGCGCAGTTCCCGAGAGCGAGCGAGGCACGAACGTCGACATCCTGAGCTGGCTGGCAAGGCCGGAGCGCCAGTGTGTGTGGGGCTGTGGAAGGGCTGCCAGGGGAAGGCGAGGGCCAGCAACACCTGGGAGGCCTGGCACCTTTGGTGTGGGAGCAGTCGCTGGACGTCTGCAATTTGGAGCTTGGCTCCGGCACCGACCCCGTGAGCGAGCGAGGCACGAACGTCGACATCCTGAGCTGGCTGGCAAGGCTGGAGCCGCAGTGTGTGTGGGGCTGTGGAAGGGCTGCCAGGGCAAGGCGAGGGCCAGCAACACCTGGGAGGCCTGGCACCTTTGGTGTGGGAGCAGTCGCTGGACGTTTGCAATTTCGAGCTGGGCTCCGGCGCAGGTCCCGACAGTGAGTGAGGCACGAACGTCGGCCCCCTGAGCTGGCTGGCAAGGCCGGAGCTGCAGTGCGTGTGGTGCTGTGGCAGGGCTGCCAGGGGAAGGCGAGGGCCAGCAACACCTGGGAGGCCTGGCACATTTTGTGTGGGAGCAGTCGCTGGACGTTTGCAATTTGGAGCTGGGCTCCGGCGCCGGCCACGTGTGCGAGCGAGGCAAGAACGTCGGCACCCTGAGCTGGCTGGCAAGGCCAGAGCCGCAGTGTTTGTGGGGCTGTCGAAGGGCTGCCAGGGCAAGGCGAGGGCCAGCAACACCTGGGAGGCCTGGCACATTTTGTGTGGGAGCAGTCGCTGGACGTTTGCAATTTGGAGCTGGGCTCCGGCGCCGGCCCCGTGAGCGAGCGAGGCAAGAACGTCGGCACCCTGAGCTGGCTGGCAAGGCCGGAGCGCCAGTGTGTGTGGGGCTGTGGAAGGGCTGCCAGGGCAAGGCGAGGGCCAGCAACACCTGGGAGGCCTGGCACCTTTCGTGAGGCAGCAGTCGCTGGACGTTTGCAATTTTGAGGTGGGCTCTGGCGCAGGTCCCGAGAGCGAACGAGGCACGAACGTCGACATCCTGAGCTGGCTGGCAAGGCCGCAGCGCCAGTGTGTGTGGGGCTGTGGAAGGGCTGCCAGGGCAAGGCGAGGGCCAGCAACACCTGGGAGGCCTGGCACCTTTGGTGTGGGAGCAGTCGCTGGACGTCTGCAATTTGGAGCTGGGCTCCGGCGCAGGTCCCGTGAGCGAGTGAGGCACGAACGTCGGCACCCCGAGCTGGCTGGCAAGGCCGGAGCTGCAGTGCGTGTGGGACTGTGGAAGGGCTGCCAGGGCAAGGCGAGGGCCAGCAACACCTGGGAGGCCTGGCACCTTTGGTGTGGGAGCAGTCGCTGGACGTTTCCAATTTCGAGGTGGGCTCCGGCGCAGGTCCCGAGAGCGAGCGAGGCACGAACGTCGACATCCTGAGCTGGCTGGCAAGGCCGGAGCCCCAGTGTGTGTGGGGCTGTGGAAGGGCTGCCAGGGCAAGGCGAGGGCCAGCAACACCTGGGAGGCCTGGCACCTTTGGTGTGGGAGCAGTCGCTGGACGTTTGCAATTTCGAGCTGGGCTCCGGCGCAGGTCCCGACAGTGAGTGAGGCACGAACGTCGGCCCCCTGAGCTGGCTGGCAAGGCCGGAGCTGCAGTGCGTGTGGGGCTGTGGCAGGGCTGCCAGGGGAAGGCGAGGGCCAGCAACACCTGGGAGGCCTGGCACATTTTGTGTGGGAGCAGTCGCTGGACGTTTGCAATTTCGAGGTGGGCTCCTGCGCCGGCCACGTGTGCGAGCGAGGCACGAACGTGGGCACCCTGAGCTGGCTGGCAAGGCCAGAGCCGCAGTGTGTGTGGGGCTGTCGAAGGGCTGCCAGGGCAAGGCGAGGGCCAGCAACACCTGGGAGGCCTGGCACATTTTGTGTGGGAGCAGTCGCTGGACGTTTGCAATCTGGAGCTGGGCTCCGGCGCCGGCCCCGTGTGCGAGCGAGGCAAGAACGTCGGCACCCTGAGCTGGCTGGCAAGGCCGGAGCCCCAGTGTGTGTTGGGCTGTGGAAGGGCTGCCAGGGGAAGGCGAGGGCCAGCAACACCTGGGAGGCCTGGCACCTTTGGTGTGGGAGCAGTCGCTGGACGTTTGCAATTTCGAGGTGGGCTCCGGCGCAGTTCCCGAGAGCGAGCGAGGCACGAACGTGGGCACCCTGAGCTGGCTGGCAAGGCCGGAGCTGCAGTGTGGGTGGGGCTGTGGAAGGGCAGCCAGGGGAAGGCGAGGGCCAGCAACACCTGGGAGGCCTGGCACCTTTGGTGTGGGAGCAGTCGCTGGACGTTTGAAATTTCGAGGTGGGCTCTGGCGCAGGTCCCGAGAGCGAGCGAGGCACGAACGTCGACATCCTGAGCTGGCTGGCAAGGCCGGAGCCCCAGTGTGTGTGGGGCTGTGGAAGGGCTGCCAGGGCAAGGCGAGGGCCAGCAACACCTGGGAGGCCTGGCACCTTTGGTGTGGGAGCAGTCGCTGGACGTTTGCAATTTCGAGGTGGGCTCCGGCGCAGTTCCCGAGAGCGAGCGAGGCAAGAACGTCGGCACCCTGAGCTGGCTGGCAAGGCCAGAGCCGCAGTGTGTGTGGGGCTGTGGAAGGGCTGCCAGGGCAAGGCGAGGGCCAGCAACACCTGGGAGGCCTGGCACCTTTGGTGTGGGAGCAGGTGCTGGACGTTTGCAATTTCGAGGTGGGCTCTGGCGCAGGTCCCGAGAGCGAGCGAGGCACGAACGTCGACATCCTGAGCTGGCTGGCAAGGCCGGAGCGCCAGTGTGTGTGGGGCTGTGGAAGGGCTGCCAGGGCAAGGCGAGGGCCAGCAACACCTGGGAGGCCTGGCACCTTTGGTGTGGGAGCAGTCGCTGGACGTTTGCAATTTCGAGCTGGGCTCCGGCGCAGGTCCCGACAGTGAGTGAGGCACGAACGTCGGCCCCCTGAGCTGGCTGGCAAGGCCGGAGCTGCAGTGCGTGTGGTGCTGTGGCAGGGCTGCCAGGGGAAGGCGAGGGCCAGCAACACCTGGGAGGCCTGGCACATTTTGTGTGGGAGCAGTCGCTGGACGTTTGCAATTTGGAGCTGGGCTCCGGCGCCGGCCACGTGTGCGAGCGAGGCAAGAACGTCGGCACCCTGAGCTGGCTGGCAAGGCCAGAGCCGCAGTGTTTGTGGGGCTGTCGAAGGGCAGCCAGGGGAAGGCGAGGGCCAGCAACACCTGGGAGGCCTGGCACATTTTGTGTGGGAGCAGTCGCTGGACGTTTGCAATTTGGAGCTGGGCTCCGGCGCCGGCCCCGTGAGCGAGCGAGGCAAGAACGTCGGCACCCTGAGCTGGCTGGCAAGGCCAGAGCGCCAGTGTGTGTGGGGCTGTGGAAGGGCTGCCAGGGCAAGGCGAGGGCCAGCAACACCTGGGAGGCCTGGCACCTTTCGTGAGGCAGCAGTCGCTGGACGTTTGCAATTTTGAGGTGGGCTCTGGCGCAGGTCCCGAGAGCGAACGAGGCACGAACGTCGACATCCTGAGCTGGCTGGCAAGGCCGCAGCGCCAGTGTGTGTGGGGCTGTGGAAGGGCTGCCAGGGCAAGGCGAGGGCCAGCAACACCTGGGAGGCCTGGCACCTTTGGTGTGGGAGCAGTCGCTGGACGTTTGCAATTTGGAGCTGGGCTCCGGCGCCGGCGCCGTGTGCGAGCGAGGCAAGAACGTCGGCACCCTGAGCTGGCTGGCAAGGCCGGAGCCGCAGTGTGTGTGGGGCTGTGGAAGGGCTGCCAGGGGAAGGCGAGGGCCAGCAACACCTGGGAGGCCTGGCACCTTTGGTGTGGGAGCAGTCGCTGGACGTTTGCAATTTCGAGCTGGGCTCCGGCGCAGTTCCCGAGAGCGAGCGAGGCACGAACGTGGGCACCCTGAGCTGGCTGGCAAGGCCGGAGCGCCAGTGTGTGTGGGGCTGTGGAAGGGCAGCCAGGGGAAGGCGAGGGCCAGCAACACCTGGGAGGCCTGGCACCTTTGGTGTGGGAGCAGTCGCTGGACGTTTGCAATTTGGAGCTGGGCTCCGGCGCAGTTCCCGAGAGCGAGCGAGGCACGAACGTCGACATCCTGAGCTGGCTGGCAAGGCCGGAGCGCGAGTGTGTGTGGGGCTGTGGAAGGGCTGCCAGGGGAAGGCGAGGGCCAGCAACACCTGGGAGGCCTGGCACCTTACGTGTGGGAGCAGTCGCTGGACGTCTGCAATTTGGAGCTGGGCTCCGGTGCCGGCCCAGGGAGCGAGTGAGGCACGAACGTTGGCACCCTGAGCTGGCTTGTAAGGCCGGAGCCGCAGTGCGTGTGGGGCTGTGGAAGGGCTGCCAGGGCAAGGCGAGGGCCAGCAACACCTGGGAGGCCTGGCACCTTTGGTGTGGGAGCAGTCGCTGGACGTCTGCAATTTGGAGCTGGGCTCCGGCACCGACCCCGTGAGCGAGCGAGGCACGAACGTCGACATCCTGAGCTGGCTGGCAAGGCTGGAGCCGCAGTGTGTGTGGGGCTGTGGAAGGGCTGCCAGGGCAAGGCGAGGGCCAGCAACACCTGGGAGGCCTGGCACCTTACGTGTGGGAGCAGTCGCTGGACGTCTGCAATTTGGAGCTGGGCTCCGGCGCAGGTCCCGTGAGTGAGTGAGGCACGAACGTCGGCACCCTGAGCTGGCTGGCAAACCGGAGCTGCAGTGCGTGTGGGACTGTGGAAGGGCTGCCAGGGCAAGGCGAGGGCCAGCAACACCTGGGAGGCCTGGCACCTTTGGTGTGGGAGCAGTCGCTGGACGTTTGCAATTTGGAGCTGGGCTCCGGCGCAGGTCCCGAGAGCGAGCGAGGCACGAACGTCGACATCCTGAGCTGGCTGGCAAGGCCGGAGCGCCAGTGTGTGTGGGGCTGTGGAAGGGCTGCCAGGGCAAGGCGAGGGCCAGCAACACCTGGGAGGCCTGGCACCTTTGGTGTAGGAGCAGGTGCTGGACGTTTGCAATTTTGAGGTGGGCTCTGGCGCAGGTCCCGAGAGCGAACGAGGCACCTACGTCGACATCCTGAGCTGGCTGGCAAGGCCGGAGCGCCAGTGTGTGTGGGGCTGTGGAAGGGCTGCCAGGGGAAGGCGAGGGCCAGCAACACCTGGGAGGCCTGGCACCTTTGGTGTGGGAGCAGTCGCTGGACGTCTGCAATTTGGAGCTGGGCTCCGGCGCAGGTCCCGTGAGCGAGTGAGGCACGAACGTCGGCCCCCTGAGCTGGCTGGCAAGGCCGGAGCTGCAGTGCGTGTGGGACTGTGGAAGGGCTGCCAGGGCAAGGCGAGGGCCAGCAACACCTGGGAGGCCTGGCACCTTTGGTGTGGGAGCAGTCGCTGGACGTTTGAAATTTCGAGGTGGGCTCTGGCGCAGGTCCCGAGAGCGAGCGAGGCACGAACGTCGACATCCTGAGCTGGCTGGCAAGGCCGGAGCCCCAGTGTGTGTGGGGCTGTGGAAGGGCTGCCAGGGCAAGGCGAGGGCCAGCAACACCTGGGAGGCCTGGCACCTTTGGTGTGGGAGCAGTCGCTGGACGTTTGCAATTTCGAGGTGGGCTCCGGCGCAGTTCCCGAGAGCGAGCGAGGCAAGAACGTGGGCACCCTGAGCTGGCTGGCAAGGCCAGAGCCGCAGTGTGTGTGGGGCTGTGGAAGGGCTGCCAGGGCAAGGCGAGGGCCAGCAACACCTGGGAGGCCTGGCACCTTTGGTGTGGGAGCAGGTGCTGGACGTTTGCAATTTCGAGGTGGGCTCTGGCGCAGGTCCCGAGAGCGAGCGAGGCACGAACGTGGGCCCCCTGAGCTGGCTGGCAAGGCCGGAGCGCCAGTGTGTGTGGGGCTGTGGAAGGGCTGCCAGGGCAAGGCGAGGGCCAGCAACACCTGGGAGGCCTGGCACCTTTGGTGTGGGAGCAGTCGCTGGACGTTTGCAATTTCGAGCTGGGCTCCGGCGCAGGTCCCGACAGTGAGTGAGGCACGAACGTCGGCCCCCTGAGCTGGCTGGCAAGGCCGGAGCTGCAGTGCGTGTGGTGCTGTGGCAGGGCTGCCAGGGCAAGGCGAGGGCCAGCAACACCTGGGAGGCCTGGCACCTTTCGTGAGGCAGCAGTCGCTGGACGTTTGCAATTTTGAGGTGGGCTCTGGCGCAGGTCCCGAGAGCGAACGAGGCACGAACGTCGACATCCTGAGCTGGCTGGCAAGGCCGGAGCCCCAGTGTGTGTGGGGCTGTGGAAGGGCTGCCAGGGCAAGGCGAGGGCCAGCAACACCTGGGAGGCCTGGCACATTTTGTGTGGGAGCAGTCGCTGGACGTTTGCAATTTGGAGCTGGGCTCCGGCGCCGGCGCCGTGTGCGAGCGAGGCAAGAACGTCGGCACCCTGAGCTGGCTGGCAAGGCCGGAGCCGCAGTGTGTGTGGGGCTGTGGAAGGGCTGCCAGGGGAAGGCGAGGGCCAGCAACACCTGGGAGGCCTGGCACCTTTGGTGTGGGAGCAGTCGCTGGACGTTTGCAATTTCGAGCTGGGCTCCGGCGCAGTTCCCGAGAGCGAGCGAGGCACGAACGTGGGCACCCTGAGCTGGCTGGCAAGGCCGGAGCTGCAGTGCGTGTGGGACTGTGGAAGGGCTGCCAGGGGAAGGCGAGGGCCAGCAACACCTGGGAGGCCTGGCACCTTTGGTGTGGGAGCAGTCGCTGGACGTTTGCAATTTGGAGCTGGGCTCCGGCGCAGTTCCCGAGAGCGAGCGAGGCACGAACGTGGGCATCCTGAGCTGGCTGGCAAGGCCGGAGCGCCAGTGTGTGTGGGGCTGTGGAAGGGCTGCCAGGGGAAGGCGAGGGCCAGCAACACCTGGGAGGCCTGGCACCTTACGTGTGGGAGCAGTCGCTGGACGTCTGCAATTTGGAGCTGGGCTCCGGTGCCGGCCCAGGGAGCGAGTGAGGCACGAACGTTGGCACCCTGAGCTGGCTTGTAAGGCCGGAGCCGCAGTGCGTGTGGGGCTGTGGAAGGGCTGCCAGGGCAAGGCGAGGGCCAGCAACACCTGGGAGGCCTGGCACCTTCCGTGTGGGAGCAGTCGCTGGACGTCTGCAATTTGGAGCTGGGCTCCGGCACCGACCCCGTGAGCGAGCGAGGCACGAACGTCGACATCCTGAGCTGGCTGGCAAGGCTGGAGCCGCAGTGTGTGTGGGGCTGTGGAAGGGCTGCCAGGGCAAGGCGAGGGCCAGCAACACCTGGGAGGCCTGGCACCTTACGTGTGGGAGCAGTCGCTGGACGTCTGCAATTTGGAGCTGGGCTCCGGCGCAGGTCCCGTGAGTGAGTGAGGCACGAACGTCGGCACCCTGAGCTGGCTGGCAAACCGGAGCTGCAGTGCGTGTGGGACTGTGGAAGGGCTGCCAGGGCAAGGCGAGGGCCAGCAACACCTGGGAGGCCTGGCACCTTTGGTGTGGGAGCAGTCGCTGGACGTTTGCAATTTCGAGGTGGGCTCCGGCGCAGGTCCCGAGAGCGAGCGAGGCACGAACGTCGACATCCTGAGCTGGCTGGCAAGGCCGGAGCGCCAGTGTGTGTGGGGCTGTGGAAGGGCTGCCAGGGGAAGGCGAGGGCCAGCAACACCTGGGAGGCCTGGCACCTTTGGTGTAGGAGCAGGTGCTGGACGTTTGCAATTTTGAGGTGGGCTCTGGCGCAGGTCCCGAGAGCGAACGAGGCACCTACGTCGACATCCTGAGCTGGCTGGCAAGGCCGGAGCGCCAGTGTGTGTGGGGCTGTGGAAGGGCTGCCAGGGCAAGGCGAGGGCCAGCAACACCTGGGAGGCCTGGCACCTTTGGTGTGGGAGCAGTCGCTGGACGTCTGCAATTTGGAGCTGGGCTCCGGCGCAGGTCCCGTGAGCGAGTGAGGCACGAACGTCGGCCCCCTGAGCTGGCTGGCAAGGCCGGAGCTGCAGTGCGTGTGGGACTGTGGAAGGGCTGCCAGGGCAAGGCGAGGGCCAGCAACACCTGGGAGGCCTGGCACCTTTGGTGTGGGAGCAGTTGCTGGACGTTTGAAATTTCGAGGTGGGCTCTGGCGCAGGTCCCGAGAGCGAGCGAGGCACGAACGTCGACATCCTGAGCTGGCTGGCAAGGCCGGAGCCCCAGTGTGTGTGGGGCTGTGGAAGGGCTGCCAGGGCAAGGCGAGGGCCAGCAACACCTGGGAGGCCTGGCACCTTTGGTGTGGGAGCAGTCGCTGGACGTTTGCAATTTCGAGGTGGGCTCCGGCGCAGTTCCCGAGAGCGAGCGAGGCAAGAACGTCGGCACCCTGAGCTGGCTGGCAAGGCCAGAGCCGCAGTGTGTGTGGGGCTGTGGAAGGGCTGCCAGGGCAAGGCGAGGGCCAGCAACACCTGGGAGGCCTGGCACCTTTGGTGTGGGAGCAGGTGCTGGACGTTTGCAATTTCGAGGTGGGCTCTGGCGCAGGTCCCGAGAGCGAGCGAGGCACGAACGTGGGCACCCTGAGCTGGCTGGCAAGGCCGGAGCGCCAGTGTGTGTGGGGCTGTGGAAGGGCTGCCAGGGCAAGGCGAGGGCCAGCAACACCTGGGAGGCCTGGCACCTTTGGTGTGGGAGCAGTCGCTGGACGTTTGCAATTTCGAGCTGGGCTCCGGCGCAGGTCCCGACAGTGAGTGAGGCACGAACGTCGGCCCCCTGAGCTGGCTGGCAAGGCCGGAGCTGCAGTGCGTGTGGTGCTGTGGCAGGGCTGGCAGGGGAAGGCGAGGGCCAGCAACACCTGGGAGGCCTGGCACATTTTGTGTGGGAGCAGTCGCTGGACGTTTGCAATTTGGAGCTGGGGTCCGGCGCCGGCCACGTGTGCGAGCGAGGCAAGAACGTCGGCACCCTGAGCTGGCTGGCAAGGCCAGAGCCGCAGTGTTTGTGGGGCTGTCGAAGGGCAGCCAGGGGAAGGCGAGGGCCAGCAACACCTGGGAGGCCTGGCACATTTTGTGTGGGAGCAGTCGCTGGACGTTTGCAATTTGGAGCTGGGCTCCGGCGCCGGCCCCGTGAGCGAGCGAGGCAAGAACGTCGGCACCCTGAGCTGGCTGGCAAGGCCGGAGCGCCAGTGTGTGTGGGGCTGTGGAAGGGCTGCCAGGGCAAGGCGAGGGCCAGCAACACCTGGGAGGCCTGGCACCTTTCGTGAGGCAGCAGTCGCTGGACGTTTGGAATTTTGAGGTGGGCTCTGGCGCAGGTCCCGAGAGCGAGCGAGGCAAGAACGTCGACATCCTGAGCTGGCTGGCAAGGCTGGAGCCGCAGTGTGTGTGGGGCTGTGGAAGGGCTGCCAGGGCAAGGCGAGGGCCAGAAACACCTGGGAGGCCTGGCACCTTACGTGTGGGAGCAGTCGCTGGACGTCTGCAATTTGGAGCTGGGCTCCGGCGCAGGTCCCGTGAGTGAGTGAGGCACGAACGTCGGCACCCTGAGCTGGCTGGCAAACCGGAGCTGCAGTGCGTGTGGGACTGTGGAAGGGCTGCCAGGGCAAGGCGAGGGCCAGCAACACCTGGGAGGCCTGGCACCTTTGGTGTGGGAGCAGTCGCTGGACGTTTGCAATTTCGAGGTGGGCTCCGGCGCAGGTCCCGAGAGCGAGCGAGGCACGAACGTCGACATCCTGAGCTGGCTGGCAAGGCCGGAGCGCCAGTGTGTGTGGGGCTGTGGAAGGGCTGCCAGGGGAAGGCGAGGGCCAGCAACACCTGGGAGGCCTGGCACCTTTGGTGTAGGAGCAGGTGCTGGACGTTTGCAATTTTGAGGTGGGCTCTGGCGCAGGTCCCGAGAGCGAACGAGGCACCTACGTCGACATCCTGAGCTGGCTGGCAAGGCCGGAGCGCCAGTGTGTGTGGGGCTGTGGAAGGGCTGCCAGGGCAAGGCGAGGGCCAGCAACACCTGGGAGGCCTGGCACCTTTGGTGTGGGAGCAGTCGCTGGACGTTTGCAATTTGGAGCTGGGCTCCGGCGCAGGTCCCGTGAGCGAGTGAGGCACGAACGTCGGCCCCCTGAGCTGGCTGGCAAGGCCGGAGCTGCAGTGCGTGTGGGACTGTGGAAGGGCTGCCAGGGCAAGGCGAGGGCCAGCAACACCTGGGAGGCCTGGCACCTTTGGTGTGGGAGCAGTTGCTGGACGTTTGAAATTTCGAGGTGGGCTCTGGCGCAGGTCCCGAGAGCGAGCGAGGCACGAACGTCGACATCCTGAGCTGGCTGGCAAGGCCGGAGCCCCAGTGTGTGTGGGGCTGTGGAAGGGCTGCCAGGGCAAGGCGAGGGCCAGCAACACCTGGGAGGCCTGGCACCTTTGGTGTGGGAGCAGTCGCTGGACGTTTGCAATTTCGAGGTGGGCTCCGGCGCAGTTCCCGAGAGCGAGCGAGGCAAGAACGTCGGCACCCTGAGCTGGCTGGCAAGGCCAGAGCCGCAGTGTGTGTGGGGCTGTGGAAGGGCTGCCAGGGCAAGGCGAGGGCCAGCAACACCTGGGAGGCCTGGCACCTTTGGTGTGGGAGCAGGTGCTGGACGTTTGCAATTTCGAGGTGGGCTCTGGCGCAGGTCCCGAGAGCGAGCGAGGCACGAACGTGGGCACCCTGAGCTGGCTGGCAAGGCCGGAGCGCCAGTGTGTGTGGGGCTGTGGAAGGGCTGCCAGGGCAAGGCGAGGGCCAGCAACACCTGGGAGGCCTGGCACCTTTGGTGTGGGAGCAGTCGCTGGACGTTTGCAATTTCGAGCTGGGCTCCGGCGCAGGTCCCGACAGTGAGTGAGGCACGAACGTCGGCCCCCTGAGCTGGCTGGCAAGGCCGGAGCTGCAGTGCGTGTGGTGCTGTGGCAGGGCTGGCAGGGGAAGGCGAGGGCCAGCAACACCTGGGAGGCCTGGCACATTTTGTGTGGGAGCAGTCGCTGGACGTTTGCAATTTGGAGCTGGGGTCCGGCGCCGGCCACGTGTGCGAGCGAGGCAAGAACGTCGGCACCCTGAGCTGGCTGGCAAGGCCAGAGCCGCAGTGTTTGTGGGGCTGTCGAAGGGCAGCCAGGGGAAGGCGAGGGCCAGCAACACCTGGGAGGCCTGGCACATTTTGTGTGGGAGCAGTCGCTGGACGTTTGCAATTTGGAGCTGGGCTCCGGCGCCGGCCCCGTGAGCGAGCGAGGCAAGAACGTCGGCACCCTGAGCTGGCTGGCAAGGCCGGAGCGCCAGTGTGTGTGGGGCTGTGGAAGGGCTGCCAGGGCAAGGCGAGGGCCAGCAACACCTGGGAGGCCTGGCACCTTTCGTGAGGCAGCAGTCGCTGGACGTTTGGAATTTTGAGGTGGGCTCTGGCGCAGGTCCCGAGAGCGAACGAGGCACGAACGTCGACATCCTGAGCTGGCTGGCAAGGCCGCAGCGCCAGTGTGTGTGGGGCTGTGGAAGGGCTGCCAGGGCAAGGCGAGGGCCAGCAACACCTGGGAGGCCTGGCACATTTTGTGTGGGAGCAGTCGCTGGACGTTTGCAATTTGGAGCTGGGCTCCGGCGCCGGCGCCGTGTGCGAGCGAGGCAAGAACGTCGGCACCCTGAGCTGGCTGGCAAGGCCGGAGCTGCAGTGCGTGTGGGACTGTGGAAGGGCTGCCAGGGGAAGGCGAGGGCCAGGAACACCTGGGAGGCCTGGCACCTTTGGTGTGGGAGCAGTCGCTGGACGTTTGCAATTTGGAGCTGGGCTCCGGCGCAGTTCCCGAGAGCGAGCGAGGCACGAACGTCGGCCCCCTGAGCTGGCTGGCAAGGCCGGAGCGCCAGTGTGTGTGGGGCTGTGGAAGGGCTGCCAGGGGAAGGCGAGGGCCAGCAACACCTGGGAGGCCTGGCACCTTACGTGTGGGAGCAGTCGCTGGACGTCTGCAATTTGGAGCTGGGCTCCGGTGCCGGCCCAGGGAGCAAGTGAGGCACGAACGTTGGCACCCTGAGCTGGCTTGTAAGGCCGGAGCCGCAGTGCGTGTGGGGCTGTGGAAGGGCTGCCAGGGCAAGGCGAGGGCCAGCAACACCTGGGAGGCCTGGCACCTTTGGTGTGGGAGCAGTCGCTGGACGTCTGCAATTTGGAGCTGGGCTCCGGCACCGACCCCGTGAGCGAGCGAGGCACGAACGTCGACATCCTGAGCTGGCTGGCAAGGCCGGAGCCCCAGTGTGTGTGGGGCTGTGGAAGGGCTGCCAGGGCAAGGCGAGGGCCAGCAACACCTGGGAGGCCTGGCACATTTTGTGTGGGAGCAGTCGCTGGACGTTTGCAATTTGGAGCTGGGCTCCGGCGCCGGCGCCGTGTGCGAGCGAGGCAAGAACGTCGGCACCCTGAGCTGGCTGGCAAGGCCGGAGCCGCAGTGTGTGTGGGGCTGTGGAAGGGCTGCCAGGGGAAGGCGAGGGCCAGCAACACCTGGGAGGCCTGGCACCTTTGGTGTGGGAGCAGTCGCTGGACGTTTGCAATTTCGAGCTGGGCTCCGGCGCAGTTCCCGAGAGCGAGCGAGGCACGAACGTGGGCACCCTGAGCTGGCTGGCAAGGCCGGAGCTGCAGTGCGTGTGGGACTGTGGAAGGGCTGCCAGGGGAAGGCGAGGGCCAGCAACACCTGGGAGGCCTGGCACCTTTGGTGTGGGAGCAGTCGCTGGACGTTTGCAATTTGGAGCTGGGCTCCGGCGCAGTTCCCGAGAGCGAGCGAGGCACGAACGTGGGCATCCTGAGCTGGCTGGCAAGGCCGGAGCGCCAGTGTGTGTGGGGCTGTGGAAGGGCTGCCAGGGGAAGGCGAGGGCCAGCAACACCTGGGAGGCCTGGCACCTTACGTGTGGGAGCAGTCGCTGGACGTCTGCAATTTGGAGCTGGGCTCCGGTGCCGGCCCAGGGAGCGAGTGAGGCACGAACGTTGGCACCCTGAGCTGGCTTGTAAGGCCGGAGCCGCAGTGCGTGTGGGGCTGTGGAAGGGCTGCCAGGGCAAGGCGAGGGCCAGCAACACCTGGGAGGCCTGGCACCTTTGGTGTGGGAGCAGTCGCTGGACGTCTGCAATTTGGAGCTGGGCTCCGGCACCGACCCCGTGAGCGAGCGAGGCACGAACGTCGACATCCTGAGCTGGCTGGCAAGGCCGGAGCGCCAGTGTGTGTGGGGCTGTGGAAGGGCTGCCAGGGGAAGGCGAGGGCCAGCAACACCTGGGAGGCCTGGCACCTTACGTGTGGGAGCAGTCGCTGGACGTCTGCAATTTGGAGCTGGGCTCCGGCGCAGGTCCCGTGAGTGAGTGAGGCACGAACGTCGGCACCCTGAGCTGGCTGGCAAACCGGAGCTGCAGTGCGTGTGGGACTGTGGAAGGGCTGCCAGGGCAAGGCGAGGGCCAGCAACACCTGGGAGGCCTGGCACCTTTGGTGTGGGAGCAGTCGCTGGACGTTTGCAATTTCGAGGTGGGCTCCGGCGCAGGTCCCGAGAGCGAGCGAGGCACGAACGTCGACATCCTGAGCTGGCTGGCAAGGCCGGAGCGCCAGTGTGTGTGGGGCTGTGGAAGGGCTGCCAGGGGAAGGCGAGGGCCAGCAACACCTGGGAGGCCTGGCACCTTTGGTGTAGGAGCAGGTGCTGGACATTTGCAATTTTGAGGTGGGCTCTGGCGCAGGTCCCGAGAGCGAACGAGGCACCTACGTCGACATCCTGAGCTGGCTGGCAAGGCCGGAGCGCCAGTGTGTGTGGGGCTGTGGAAGGGCTGCCAGGGCAAGGCGAGGGCCAGCAACACCTGGGAGGCCTGGCACCTTTGGTGTGGGAGCAGTCGCTGGACGTCTGCAATTTGGAGCTGGGCTCCGGCGCAGGTCCCGTGAGCGAGTGAGGCACGAACGTCGGCCCCCTGAGCTGGCTGGCAAGGCCGGAGCTGCAGTGCGTGTGGGACTGTGGAAGGGCTGCCAGGGCAAGGCGAGGGCCAGCAACACCTGGGAGGCCTGGCACCTTTGGTGTGGGAGCAGTTGCTGGACGTTTGAAATTTCGAGGTGGGCTCTGGCGCAGGTCCCGAGAGCGAGCGAGGCACGAACGTCGACATCCTGAGCTGGCTGGCAAGGCCGGAGCCCCAGTGTGTGTGGGGCTGTGGAAGGGCTGCCAGGGCAAGGCGAGGGCCAGCAACACCTGGGAGGCCTGGCACCTTTGGTGTGGGAGCAGTCGCTGGACGTTTGCAATTTCGAGGTGGGCTCCGGCGCAGTTCCCGAGAGCGAGCGAGGCAAGAACGTCGGCACCCTGAGCTGGCTGGCAAGGCCAGAGCCGCAGTGTGTGTGGGGCTGTGGAAGGGCTGCCAGGGCAAGGCGAGGGCCAGCAACACCTGGGAGGCCTGGCACCTTTGGTGTGGGAGCAGGTGCTGGACGTTTGCAATTTCGAGGTGGGCTCTGGCGCAGGTCCCGAGAGCGAGCGAGGCACGAACGTGGGCACCCTGAGCTGGCTGGCAAGGCCGGAGCGCCAGTGTGTGTGGGGCTGTGGAAGGGCTGCCAGGGCAAGGCGAGGGCCAGCAACACCTGGGAGGCCTGGCACCTTTGGTGTGGGAGCAGTCGCTGGACGTTTGCAATTTCGAGCTGGGCTCCGGCGCAGGTCCCGACAGTGAGTGAGGCACGAACGTCGGCCCCCTGAGCTGGCTGGCAAGGCCGGAGCTGCAGTGCGTGTGGTGCTGTGGCAGGGCTGGCAGGGGAAGGCGAGGGCCAGCAACACCTGGGAGGCCTGGCACATTTTGTGTGGGAGCAGTCGCTGGACGTTTGCAATTTGGAGCTGGGGTCCGGCGCCGGCCACGTGTGCGAGCGAGGCAAGAACGTCGGCACCCTGAGCTGGCTGGCAAGGCCAGAGCCGCAGTGTTTGTGGGGCTGTCGAAGGGCAGCCAGGGGAAGGCGAGGGCCAGCAACACCTGGGAGGCCTGGCACATTTTGTGTGGGAGCAGTCGCTGGACGTTTGCAATTTGGAGCTGGGCTCCGGCGCCGGCCCCGTGAGCGAGCGAGGCAAGAACGTCGGCACCCTGAGCTGGCTGGCAAGGCCGGAGCGCCAGTGTGTGTGGGGCTGTGGAAGGGCTGCCAGGGCAAGGCGAGGGCCAGCAACACCTGGGAGGCCTGGCACCTTTCGTGAGGCAGCAGTCGCTGGACGTTTGGAATTTTGAGGTGGGCTCTGGCGCAGGTCCCGAGAGCGAGCGAGGCAAGAACGTCGACATCCTGAGCTGGCTGGCAAGGCTGGAGCCGCAGTGTGTGTGGGGCTGTGGAAGGGCTGCCAGGGCAAGGCGAGGGCCAGCAACACCTGGGAGGCCTGGCACCTTACGTGTGGGAGCAGTCGCTGGACGTCTGCAATTTGGAGCTGGGCTCCGGCGCAGGTCCCGTGAGTGAGTGAGGCACGAACGTCGGCACCCTGAGCTGGCTGGCAAACCGGAGCTGCAGTGCGTGTGGGACTGTGGAAGGGCTGCCAGGGCAAGGCGAGGGCCAGCAACACCTGGGAGGCCT
Source organism: Spheniscus humboldti (assembly GCA_027474245.1). NCBI lineage: Eukaryota > Metazoa > Chordata > Aves > Sphenisciformes > Spheniscidae > Spheniscus > Spheniscus humboldti. The sequence goes on from CM049895.1 coordinate 26,200,492, forward strand.
GGCACCTTTGGTGTGGGAGCAGTCGCTGGACGTTTGCAATTTCGAGGTGGGCTCCGGCGCAGGTCCCGAGAGCGAGCGAGGCACGAACGTCGACATCCTGAGCTGGCTGGCAAGGCCGGAGCGCCAGTGTGTGTGGGGCTGTGGAAGGGCTGCCAGGGGAAGGCGAGGGCCAGCAACACCTGGGAGGCCTGGCACCTTTGGTGTAGGAGCAGGTGCTGGACGTTTGCAATTTTGAGGTGGGCTCTGGCGCAGGTCCCGAGAGCGAACGAGGCACCTACGTCGACATCCTGAGCTGGCTGGCAAGGCCGGAGCGCCAGTGTGTGTGGGGCTGTGGAAGGGCTGCCAGGGCAAGGCGAGGGCCAGCAACACCTGGGAGGCCTGGCACATTTGGTGTGGGAGCAGTCGCTGGACGTCTGCAATTTGGAGCTGGGCTCCGGCGCAGGTCCCGTGAGCGAGTGAGGCACGAACGTCGGCCCCCTGAGCTGGCTGGCAAGGCCGGAGCTGCAGTGCGTGTGGGACTGTGGAAGGGCTGCCAGGGCAAGGCGAGGGCCAGCAACACCTGGGAGGCCTGGCACCTTTGGTGTGGGAGCAGTTGCTGGACGTTTGAAATTTCGAGGTGGGCTCTGGCGCAGGTCCCGAGAGCGAGCGAGGCACGAACGTCGACATCCTGAGCTGGCTGGCAAGGCCGGAGCCCCAGTGTGTGTGGGGCTGTGGAAGGGCTGCCAGGGCAAGGCGAGGGCCAGCAACACCTGGGAGGCCTGGCACCTTTGGTGTGGGAGCAGTCGCTGGACGTTTGCAATTTCGAGGTGGGCTCCGGCGCAGTTCCCGAGAGCGAGCGAGGCAAGAACGTCGGCACCCTGAGCTGGCTGGCAAGGCCAGAGCCGCAGTGTGTGTGGGGCTGTGGAAGGGCTGCCAGGGCAAGGCGAGGGCCAGCAACACCTGGGAGGCCTGGCACCTTTGGTGTGGGAGCAGGTGCTGGACGTTTGCAATTTCGAGGTGGGCTCTGGCGCAGGTCCCGAGAGCGAGCGAGGCACGAACGTGGGCACCCTGAGCTGGCTGGCAAGGCCGGAGCGCCAGTGTGTGTGGGGCTGTGGAAGGGCTGCCAGGGCAAGGCGAGGGCCAGCAACACCTGGGAGGCCTGGCACCTTTGGTGTGGGAGCAGTCGCTGGACGTTTGCAATTTCGAGCTGGGCTCCGGCGCAGGTCCCGACAGTGAGTGAGGCACGAACGTCGGCCCCCTGAGCTGGCTGGCAAGGCCGGAGCTGCAGTGCGTGTGGTGCTGTGGCAGGGCTGGCAGGGGAAGGCGAGGGCCAGCAACACCTGGGAGGCCTGGCACATTTTGTGTGGGAGCAGTCGCTGGACGTTTGCAATTTGGAGCTGGGGTCCGGCGCCGGCCACGTGTGCGAGCGAGGCAAGAACGTCGGCACCCTGAGCTGGCTGGCAAGGCCAGAGCCGCAGTGTTTGTGGGGCTGTCGAAGGGCAGCCAGGGGAAGGCGAGGGCCAGCAACACCTGGGAGGCCTGGCACATTTTGTGTGGGAGCAGTCGCTGGACGTTTGCAATTTGGAGCTGGGCTCCGGCGCCGGCCCCGTGAGCGAGCGAGGCAAGAACGTCGGCACCCTGAGCTGGCTGGCAAGGCCGGAGCGCCAGTGTGTGTGGGGCTGTGGAAGGGCTGCCAGGGCAAGGCGAGGGCCAGCAACACCTGGGAGGCCTGGCACCTTTCGTGAGGCAGCAGTCGCTGGACGTTTGGAATTTTGAGGTGGGCTCTGGCGCAGGTCCCGAGAGCGAACGAGGCACGAACGTCGACATCCTGAGCTGGCTGGCAAGGCCGCAGCGCCAGTGTGTGTGGGGCTGTGGAAGGGCTGCCAGGGCAAGGCGAGGGCCAGCAACACCTGGGAGGCCTGGCACATTTTGTGTGGGAGCAGTCGCTGGACGTTTGCAATTTGGAGCTGGGCTCCGGCGCCGGCGCCGTGTGCGAGCGAGGCAAGAACGTCGGCACCCTGAGCTGGCTGGCAAGGCCGGAGCTGCAGTGCGTGTGGGACTGTGGAAGGGCTGCCAGGGGAAGGCGAGGGCCAGGAACACCTGGGAGGCCTGGCACCTTTGGTGTGGGAGCAGTCGCTGGACGTTTGCAATTTGGAGCTGGGCTCCGGCGCAGTTCCCGAGAGCGAGCGAGGCACGAACGTCGGCCCCCTGAGCTGGCTGGCAAGGCCGGAGCGCCAGTGTGTGTGGGGCTGTGGAAGGGCTGCCAGGGGAAGGCGAGGGCCAGCAACACCTGGGAGGCCTGGCACCTTACGTGTGGGAGCAGTCGCTGGACGTCTGCAATTTGGAGCTGGGCTCCGGTGCCGGCCCAGGGAGCAAGTGAGGCACGAACGTTGGCACCCTGAGCTGGCTTGTAAGGCCGGAGCCGCAGTGCGTGTGGGGCTGTGGAAGGGCTGCCAGGGCAAGGCGAGGGCCAGCAACACCTGGGAGGCCTGGCACCTTTGGTGTGGGAGCAGTCGCTGGACGTCTGCAATTTGGAGCTGGGCTCCGGCACCGACCCCGTGAGCGAGCGAGGCACGAACGTCGACATCCTGAGCTGGCTGGCAAGGCTGGAGCCGCAGTGTGTGTGGGGCTGTGGAAGGGCTGCCAGGGCAAGGCGAGGGCCAGCAACACCTGGGAGGCCTGGCACCTTACGTGTGGGAGCAGTCGCTGGACGTCTGCAATTTGGAGCTGGGCTCCGGCGCAGGTCCCGTGAGTGAGTGAGGCACGAACGTCGGCACCCTGAGCTGGCTGGCAAACCGGAGCTGCAGTGCGTGTGGGACTGTGGAAGGGCTGCCAGGGCAAGGCGAGGGCCAGCAACACCTGGGAGGCCTGGCACCTTTGGTGTGGGAGCAGTCGCTGGACGTTTGCAATTTGGAGCTGGGCTCCGGCGCAGTTCCCGAGAGCGAGCGAGGCACGAACGTGGGCATCCTGAGCTGGCTGGCAAGGCCGGAGCGCCAGTGTGTGTGGGGCTGTGGAAGGGCTGCCAGGGGAAGGCGAGGGCCAGCAACACCTGGGAGGCCTGGCACCTTTGGTGTGGGAGCAGTCGCTGGACGTCTGCAATTTGGAGCTGGGCTCCGGTGCCGGCCCAGGGAGCGAGTGAGGCACGAACGTTGGCACCCTGAGCTGGCTTGTAAGGCCGGAGCCGCAGTGCGTGTGGGGCTGTGGAAGGGCTGCCAGGGCAAGGCGAGGGCCAGCAACACCTGGGAGGCCTGGCACCTTTGGTGTGGGAGCAGTCGCTGGACGTCTGCAATTTGGAGCTGGGCTCCGGCACCGACCCCGTGAGCGAGCGAGGCACGAACGTCGACATCCTGAGCTGGCTGGCAAGGCTGGAGCCGCAGTGTGTGTGGGGCTGTGGAAGGGCTGCCAGGGCAAGGCGAGGGCCAGCAACACCTGGGAGGCCTGGCACCTTACGTGTGGGAGCAGTCGCTGGACGTCTGCAATTTGGAGCTGGGCTCCGGCGCAGGTCCCGTGAGTGAGTGAGGCACGAACGTCGGCACCCTGAGCTGGCTGGCAAACCGGAGCTGCAGTGCGTGTGGGACTGTGGAAGGGCTGCCAGGGCAAGGCGAGGGCCAGCAACACCTGGGAGGCCTGGCACCTTTGGTGTGGGAGCAGTCGCTGGACGTTTGCAATTTCGAGGTGGGCTCCGGCGCAGGTCCCGAGAGCGAGCGAGGCACGAACGTCGACATCCTGAGCTGGCTGGCAAGGCCGGAGCGCCAGTGTGTGTGGGGCTGTGGAAGGGCTGCCAGGGGAAGGCGAGGGCCAGCAACACCTGGGAGGCCTGGCACCTTTGGTGTAGGAGCAGGTGCTGGACGTTTGCAATTTTGAGGTGGGCTCTGGCGCAGGTCCCGAGAGCGAACGAGGCACCTACGTCGACATCCTGAGCTGGCTGGCAAGGCCGGAGCGCCAGTGTGTGTGGGGCTGTGGAAGGGCTGCCAGGGCAAGGCGAGGGCCAGCAACACCTGGGAGGCCTGGCACCTTTGGTGTGGGAGCAGTCGCTGGACGTCTGCAATTTGGAGCTGGGCTCCGGCGCAGGTCCCGTGAGCGAGTGAGGCACGAACGTCGGCCCCCTGAGCTGGCTGGCAAGGCCGGAGCTGCAGTGCGTGTGGGACTGTGGAAGGGCTGCCAGGGCAAGGCGAGGGCCAGCAACACCTGGGAGGCCTGGCACCTTTGGTGTGGGAGCAGTCGCTGGACGTTTGAAATTTCGAGGTGGGCTCTGGCGCAGGTCCCGAGAGCGAGCGAGGCACGAACGTCGACATCCTGAGCTGGCTGGCAAGGCCGGAGCGCCAGTGTGTGTGGGGCTGTGGAAGGGCTGCCAGGGCAAGGCGAGGGCCAGCAACACCTGGGAGGCCTGGCACCTTTGGTGTGGGAGCAGTCGCTGGACGTTTGCAATTTCGAGCTGGGCTCCGGCGCAGGTCCCGACAGTGAGTGAGGCACGAACGTCGGCCCCCTGAGCTGGCTGGCAAGGCCGGAGCTGCAGTGCGTGTGGTGCTGTGGCAGGGCTGCCAGGGGAAGGCGAGGGCCAGCAACACCTGGGAGGCCTGGCACATTTTGTGTGGGAGCAGTCGCTGGACGTTTGCAATTTGGAGCTGGGCTCCGGCGCCGGCCACGTGTGCGAGCGAGGCAAGAACGTCGGCACCCTGAGCTGGCTGGCAAGGCCAGAGCCGCAGTGTTTGTGGGGCTGTCGAAGGGCAGCCAGGGGAAGGCGAGGGCCAGCAACACCTGGGAGGCCTGGCACATTTTGTGTGGGAGCAGTCGCTGGACGTTTGCAATTTGGAGCTGGGCTCCGGCGCCGGCCCCGTGAGCGAGCGAGGCAAGAACGTCGGCACCCTGAGCTGGCTGGCAAGGCCGGAGCGCCAGTGTGTGTGGGGCTGTGGAAGGGCTGCCAGGGCAAGGCGAGGGCCAGCAACACCTGGGAGACCAGGCACCTTTCGTGAGGCAGCAGTCGCTGGACGTTTGGAATTTTGAGGTGGGCTCTGGCGCAGGTCCCGAGAGCGAACGAGGCACGAACGTCGACATCCTGAGCTGGCTGGCAAGGCCGCAGCGCCAGTGTGTGTGGGGCTGTGGAAGGGCTGCCAGGGCAAGGCGAGGGCCAGCAACACCTGGGAGGCCTGGCACCTTACGTGTGGGAGCAGTCGCTGGACGTTTGCAATTTGGAGCTGGGCTCCGGCGCCGGCGCCGTGTGCGAGCGAGGCAAGAACGTCGGCACCCTGAGCTGGCTGGCAAGGCCGGAGCTGCAGTGCGTGTGGGACTGTGGAAGGGCTGCCAGGGCAAGGCGAGGGCCAGCAACACCTGGGAGGCCTGGCACCTTTGGTGTGGGAGCAGTCGCTGGACGTTTGCAATTTGGAGCTGGGCTCCAGCGCAGTTCCCGAGAGCGAGCGAGGCACGAACGTCGGCCCCCTGAGCTGGCTGGCAAGGCCGGAGCGCCAGTGTGTGTGGGGCTGTGGAAGGGCTGCCAGGGCAAGGCGAGGGCCAGCAACACCTGGGAGGCCTGGCACCTTTGGTGTGGGAGCAGTCGCTGGACGTCTGCAATTTGGAGCTGGGCTCCGGCGCAGGTCCCGTGAGCGAGTGAGGCACGAACGTCGGCCCCCTGAGCTGGCTGGCAAGGCCGGAGCTGCAGTGCGTGTGGGACTGTGGAAGGGCTGCCAGGGCAAGGCGAGGGCCAGCAACACCTGGGAGGCCTGGCACCTTTGGTGTGGGAGCAGTCGCTGGACGTTTGAAATTTCGAGGTGGGCTCTGGCGCAGGTCCCGAGAGCGAGCGAGGCACGAACGTCGACATCCTGAGCTGGCTGGCAAGGCCGGAGCCCCAGTGTGTGTGGGGCTGTGGAAGGGCTGCCAGGGCAAGGCGAGGGCCAGCAACACCTGGGAGGCCTGGCACCTTTGGTGTGGGAGCAGTCGCTGGACGTTTGCAATTTCGAGCTGGGCTCCGGCGCAGGTCCCGACAGTGAGTGAGGCACGAACGTCGGCCCCCTGAGCTGGCTGGCAAGGCCGGAGCTGCAGTGCGTGTGGTGCTGTGGCAGGGCTGCCAGGGGAAGGCGAGGGCCAGCAACACCTGGGAGGCCTGGCACATTTTGTGTGGGAGCAGTCGCTGGACGTTTGCAATTTGGAGCTGGGCTCCGGCGCCGGCCACGTGTGCGAGCGAGGCAAGAACGTCGGCACCCTGAGCTGGCTGGCAAGGCCAGAGCCGCAGTGTTTGTGGGGCTGTCGAAGGGCAGCCAGGGGAAGGCGAGGGCCAGCAACACCTGGGAGGCCTGGCACATTTTGTGTGGGAGCAGTCGCTGGACGTTTGCAATTTGGAGCTGGGCTCCGGCGCCGGCCCCGTGAGCGAGCGAGGCAAGAACGTCGGCACCCTGAGCTGGCTGGCAAGGCCGGAGCGCCAGTGTGTGTGGGGCTGTGGAAGGGCTGCCAGGGCAAGGCGAGGGCCAGCAACACCTGGGAGGCCTGGCACCTTTCGTGAGGCAGCAGTCGCTGGACGTTTGGAATTTTGAGGTGGGCTCTGGCGCAGGTCCCGAGAGCGAACGAGGCACGAACGTCGACATCCTGAGCTGGCTGGCAAGGCCGCAGCGCCAGTGTGTGTGGGGCTGTGGAAGGGCTGCCAGGGCAAGGCGAGGGCCAGCAACACCTGGGAGGCCTGGCACATTTTGTGTGGGAGCAGTCGCTGGACGTTTGCAATTTGGAGCTGGGCTCCGGCACCGACCCCGTGAGCGAGCGAGGCACGAACGTCGACATCCTGAGCTGGCTGGCAAGGCTGGAGCCGCAGTGTGTGTGGGGCTGTGGAAGGGCTGCCAGGGCAAGGCGAGGGCCAGCAACACCTGGGAGGCCTGGCACCTTTGGTGTGGGAGCAGTCGCTGGACGTCTGCAATTTGGAGCTGGGCTCCGGCGCAGGTCCCGTGAGCGAGTGAGGCACGAACGTCGGCCCCCTGAGCTGGCTGGCAAGGCCGGAGCTGCAGTGCGTGTGGGACTGTGGAAGGGCTGCCAGGGCAAGGCGAGGGCCAGCAACACCTGGGAGGCCTGGCACCTTTGGTGTGGGAGCAGTCGCTGGACGTTTGAAATTTCGAGGTGGGCTCTGGCGCAGGTCCCGAGAGCGAGCGAGGCACGAACGTCGACATCCTGAGCTGGCTGGCAAGGCCGGAGCCCCAGTGTGTGTGGGGCTGTGGAAGGGCTGCCAGGGCAAGGCGAGGGCCAGCAACACCTGGGAGGCCTGGCACCTTTGGTGTGGGAGCAGTCGCTGGACGTTTGCAATTTCGAGCTGGGCTCCGGCGCAGGTCCCGACAGTGAGTGAGGCACGAACGTCGGCCCCCTGAGCTGGCTGGCAAGGCCGGAGCTGCAGTGCGTGTGGTGCTGTGGCAGGGCTGCCAGGGGAAGGCGAGGGCCAGCAACACCTGGGAGGCCTGGCACATTTTGTGTGGGAGCAGTCGCTGGACGTTTGCAATTTGGAGCTGGGCTCCGGCGCCGGCCACGTGTGCGAGCGAGGCAAGAACGTCGGCACCCTGAGCTGGCTGGCAAGGCCAGAGCCGCAGTGTTTGTGGGGCTGTCGAAGGGCAGCCAGGGGAAGGCGAGGGCCAGCAACACCTGGGAGGCCTGGCACATTTTGTGTGGGAGCAGTCGCTGGACGTTTGCAATTTGGAGCTGGGCTCCGGCGCCGGCCCCGTGAGCGAGCGAGGCAAGAACGTCGGCACCCTGAGCTGGCTGGCAAGGCCGGAGCGCCAGTGTGTGTGGGGCTGTGGAAGGGCTGCCAGGGCAAGGCGAGGGCCAGCAACACCTGGGAGGCCTGGCACCTTTCGTGAGGCAGCAGTCGCTGGACGTTTGGAATTTTGAGGTGGGCTCTGGCGCAGGTCCCGAGAGCGAACGAGGCACGAACGTCGACATCCTGAGCTGGCTGGCAAGGCCGCAGCGCCAGTGTGTGTGGGGCTGTGGAAGGGCTGCCAGGGCAAGGCGAGGGCCAGCAACACCTGGGAGGCCTGGCACATTTTGTGTGGGAGCAGTCGCTGGACGTTTGCAATTTGGAGCTGGGCTCCGGCACCGACCCCGTGAGCGAGCGAGGCACGAACGTCGACATCCTGAGCTGGCTGGCAAGGCTGGAGCCGCAGTGTGTGTGGGGCTGTGGAAGGGCTGCCAGGGCAAGGCGAGGGCCAGCAACACCTGGGAGGCCTGGCACCTTACGTGTGGGAGCAGTCGCTGGACGTCTGCAATTTGGAGCTGGGCTCCGGCGCAGGTCCCGTGAGTGAGTGAGGCACGAACGTCGGCACCCTGAGCTGGCTGGCAAACCGGAGCTGCAGTGCGTGTGGGACTGTGGAAGGGCTGCCAGGGCAAGGCGAGGGCCAGCAACACCTGGGAGGCCTGGCACCTTTGGTGTGGGAGCAGTCGCTGGACGTTTGCAATTTCGAGGTGGGCTCCGGCGCAGGTCCCGAGAGCGAGCGAGGCACGAACGTCGACATCCTGAGCTGGCTGGCAAGGCCGGAGCGCCAGTGTGTGTGGGGCTGTGGAAGGGCTGCCAGGGGAAGGCGAGGGCCAGCAACACCTGGGAGGCCTGGCACCTTTGGTGTAGGAGCAGGTGCTGGACGTTTGCAATTTTGAGGTGGGCTCTGGCGCAGGTCCCGAGAGCGAACGAGGCACGAACGTCGACATCCTGAGCTGGCTGGCAAGGCCGGAGCGCCAGTGTGTGTGGGGCTGTGGAAGGGCTGCCAGGGCAAGGCGAGGGCCAGCAACACCTGGGAGGCCTGGCACCTTTGGTGTGGGAGCAGTCGCTGGACGTCTGCAATTTGGAGCTGGGCTCCGGCGCAGGTCCCGTGAGCGAGTGAGGCACGAACGTCGGCCCCCTGAGCTGGCTGGCAAGGCCGGAGCTGCAGTGCGTGTGGGACTGTGGAAGGGCTGCCAGGGCAAGGCGAGGGCCAGCAACACCTGGGAGGCCTGGCACCTTTGGTGTGGGAGCAGTCGCTGGACGTTTGAAATTTCGAGGTGGGCTCTGGCGCAGGTCCCGAGAGCGAGCGAGGCACGAACGTCGACATCCTGAGCTGGCTGGCAAGGCCGGAGCCCCAGTGTGTGTGGGGCTGTGGAAGGGCTGCCAGGGCAAGGCGAGGGCCAGCAACACCTGGGAGGCCTGGCACCTTTGGTGTGGGAGCAGTCGCTGGACGTTTGCAATTTCGAGGTGGGCTCCGGCGCAGTTCCCGAGAGCGAGCGAGGCAAGAACGTCGGCACCCTGAGCTGGCTGGCAAGGCCAGAGCCGCAGTGTGTGTGGGGCTGTGGAAGGGCTGCCAGGGCAAGGCGAGGGCCAGCAACACCTGGGAGGCCTGGCACCTTTGGTGTGGGAGCAGGTGCTGGACGTTTGCAATTTCGAGGTGGGCTCCGGCGCAGGTCCCGAGAGCGAGCGAGGCACGAACGTGGGCACCCTGAGCTGGCTGGCAAGGCCGGAGCGCCAGTGTGTGTGGGGCTGTGGAAGGGCTGCCAGGGCAAGGCGAGGGCCAGCAACACCTGGGAGGCCTGGCACCTTTGGTGTGGGAGCAGTCGCTGGACGTTTGCAATTTCGAGCTGGGCTCCGGCGCAGGTCCCGACTGTGAGTGAGGCACGAACGTCGACATCCTGAGCTGGCTGGCAAGGCCGGAGCTGCAGTGCGTGTGGTGCTGTGGCAGGGCTGCCAGGGGAAGGCGAGGGCCAGCAACACCTGGGAGGCCTGGCACATTTTGTGTGGGAGCAGTCGCTGGACGTCTGCAATTTGGAGCTGGGCTCCGGCGCCGGCCACGTGTGCGAGCGAGGCAAGAACGTCGGCACCCTGAGCTGGCTGGCAAGGCCAGAGCCGCAGTGTTTGTGGGGCTGTCGAAGGGCAGCCAGGGGAAGGCGAGGGCCAGCAACACCTGGGAGGCCTGGCACATTTTGTGTGGGAGCAGTCGCTGGACGTTTGCAATTTGGAGCTGGGCTCCGGCGCCGGCCCCGTGTGCGAGAGAGGCAAGAACGTCGGCACCCTGAGCTGGCTGGCAAGGCCGGAGCGCCAGTGTGTGTGGGGCTGTGGAAGGGCTGCCAGGGCAAGGCGAGGGCCAGCAATACCTGGGAGGCCTGGCACCTTTCGTGAGGCAGCAGTCGCTTGACGTTTGCAATTTTGAGGTGGGCTCTGGCGCAGGTCCCGAGAGCGAACGAGGCACGAACGTCGACATCCTGAGCTGGCTGGCAAGGCCGGAGCGCCAGTGTGTGTGGGGCTGTGGAAGGGCTGCCAGGGCAAGGCGAGGGCCAGCAACACCTGGGAGGCCTGGCACATTTTGTGTGGGAGCAGTCGCTGGACGTCTGCAATTTGGAGCTGGGCTCCGGTGCCGGCCCAGGGAGCGAGTGAGGCACGAACGTTGGCACCCTGAGCTGGCTTGTAAGGCCGGAGCCGCAGTGCGTGTGGGGCTGTGGAAGGGCTGCCAGGGCAAGGCGAGGGCCAGCAACACCTGGGAGGCCTGGCACCTTTGGTGTGGGAGCAGTCGCTGGACGTCTGCAATTTGGAGCTGGGCTCCGGCACCGACCCCGTGAGCGAGCGAGGCACGAACGTCGACATCCTGAGCTGGCTGGCAAGGCTGGAGCCGCAGTGTGTGTGGGGCTGTGGAAGGGCTGCCAGGGCAAGGCGAGGGCCAGCAACACCTGGGAGGCCTGGCACCTTACGTGTGGGAGCAGTCGCTGGACGTCTGCAATTTGGAGCTGGGCTCCGGCGCAGGTCCCGTGAGTGAGTGAGGCACGAACGTCGGCACCCTGAGCTGGCTGGCAAACCGGAGCTGCAGTGCGTGTGGGACTGTGGAAGGGCTGCCAGGGCAAGGCGAGGGCCAGCAACACCTGGGAGGCCTGGCACCTTTGGTGTGGGAGCAGTCGCTGGACGTTTGCAATTTGGAGCTGGGCTCCGGCGCAGGTCCCGACAGTGAGTGAGGCACGACCGTCGGCCCCCTGAGCTGGCTGGCAAGGCCGGAGCTGCAGTGCGTGTGGGGCTGTGGCAGGGCTGGCAGGGGAAGGCGAGGGCCAGCAACACCTGGGAGGCCTGGCACATTTTGTGTGGGAGCAGTCGCTGGACGTTTGCAATTTGGAGCTGGGCTCCGGCGCCGGCCACGTGTGCGAGCGAGGCAAGAACGTCGGCACCCTGAGCTGGCTGGCAAGGCCAGAGCCGCAGTGTGTGTGGGGCTGTCGAAGGGCTGCCAGGGCAAGGCGAGGGCCAGCAACACCTGGGAGGCCTGGCACATTTTGTGTGGGAGCAGTCGCTGGACGTTTGCAATCTGGAGCTGGGCTCCGGCGCCGGCTCTGTGTGCGAGCGAGGCAAGAACGTCGGCACCCTGAGCTGGCTGGCAAGGCCGGAGCCCCAGTGTGTGTTGGGCTGTGGAAGGGCTGCCAGGGGAAGGCGAGGGCCAGCAACACCTGGGAGGCCTGGCACCTTTGGTGTGGGAGCAGTCGCTGGACGTTTGCAATTTCGAGGTGGGCTCCGGCGCAGTTCTCGAGAGCGAGCGAGGCACGAACGTGGGCACCCTGAGCTGGCTGGCAAGGCCGGAGCTGCAGTGTGTGTGGGGCTGTGGAAGGGCTGCCAGGGGAAGGCGAGGGCCAGCAACACCTGGGAGGCCTGGCACCTTTGGTGTGGGAGCAGTCGCTGGACGTTTGCAATTTCGAGCTGGGCTCTGGCGCAGGTCCCGAGAGCGAGAGAGGCACGAACGTCGACATCCTGAGCTGGCTGGCAAGGCCGGAGCCCCAGTGTGTGTGGGGCTGTGGAAGGGCTGCCAGGGCAAGGCGAGGGCCAGCAACACCTGGGAGGCCTGGCACCTTTGGTGTGGGAGCAGTCGCTGGACGTTTGCAATTTCGAGGTGGGCTCCGGCACAGTTCCCGAGAGCGAGCGAGGCAAGAACGTCGGCACCCTGTGCTGGCTGGCAAGGCCGGAGCCGCAGTGTGTGTGGGGCTGTGGAAGGGCTGCCAGAGCAAGGCGAGGGCCAGCAACACCTGGGAGGCCTGGCACCTTTGGTGTGGGAGCAGGTGCTGGACGTTTGCAATTTCGAGGTGGGCTCTGGCGCAGGTCCCGAGAGCGAGCGAGGCACGAACGTGGGCCCCCTGAGCTGGCTGGCAAGGCCGGAGCGCCAGTGTGTGTGGGGCTGTGGAAGGGCTGCCAGGGCAAGGCGAGGGCCAGCAACACCTGGGAGGCCTGGCACCTTTGGTGTGGGAGCAGTCGCTGGACGTTTGCAATTTCGAGCTGGGCTCCGGCGCAGGTCCCGACAGTGAGTGAGGCACGAACGTCGGCACCCTGAGCTGGCTGGCAAGGCCGGAGCTGCAGTGCGTGTGGTGCTGTGGCAGGGCTGCCAGGGCAAGGCGAGGGCCAGCAACACCTGGGAGGCCTGGCACCTTACGTGTGGGAGCAGTCGCTGGACGTCTGCAATTTGGAGCTGGGCTCCGGCGCAGGTCCCGTGAGCGAGTGAGGCACGAACGTCGGCACCCTGAGCTGGCTGGCAAGGCCGGAGCTGCAGTGCGTGTGGGACTGTGGAAGGGCTGCCAGGGCAAGGCGAGGGCCAGCAACACCTGGGAGGCCTGGCACCTTTGGTGTGGGAGCAGTCGCTGGACGTTTGCAATTTCGAGGTGGGCTCCGGCGCAGGTCCCGAGAGCGAGCGAGGCACGAACGTCGACATCCTGAGCTGGCTGGCAAGGCCGGAGCCCCAGTGTGTGTGGGGCTGTGGAAGGGCTGCCAGGGCAAGGCGAGGGCCAGCAACACCTGGGAGGCCTGGCACCTTTGGTGTGGGAGCAGTCGCTGGACGTTTGCAATTTCGAGCTGGGCTCCGGCGCAGGTCCCGACAGTGAGTGAGGCACGACCGTCGGCCCCCTGAGCTGGCTGGCAAGGCCGGAGCTGCAGTGCGTGTGGGGCTGTGGCAGGGCTGGCAGGGGAAGGCGAGGGCCAGCAACACCTGGGAGGCCTGGCACATTTTGTGTGGGAGCAGTCGCTGGACGTTTGCAATTTGGAGCTGGGCTCCGGCGCCGGCCACGTGTGCGAGCGAGGCAAGAACGTCGGCACCCTGAGCTGGCTGGCAAGGCCAGAGCCGCAGTGTGTGTGGGGCTGTCGAAGGGCTGCCAGGGCAAGGCGAGGGCCAGCAACACCTGGGAGGCCTGGCACATTTTGTGTGGGAGCAGTCGCTGGACGTTTGCAATCTGGAGCTGGGCTCCGGCGCCGGCTCTGTGTGCGAGCGAGGCAAGAACGTCGGCACCCTGAGCTGGCTGGCAAGGCCGGAGCCCCAGTGTGTGTTGGGCTGTGGAAGGGCTGCCAGGGGAAGGCGAGGGCCAGCAACACCTGGGAGGCCTGGCACCTTTGGTGTGGGAGCAGTCGCTGGACGTTTGCAATTTCGAGGTGGGCTCCGGCGCAGTTCCCGAGAGCGAGCGAGGCACGAACGTGGGCACCCTGAGCTGGCTGGCAAGGCCGGAGCTGCAGTGTGTGTGGGGCTGTGGAAGGGCTGCCAGGGGAAGGCGAGGGCCAGCAACACCTGGGAGGCCTGGCACCTTTGGTGTGGGAGCAGTCGCTGGACGTTTGCAATTTCGAGCTGGGCTCTGGCGCAGGTCCCGAGAGCGAGAGAGGCACGAACGTCGACATCCTGAGCTGGCTGGCAAGGCCGGAGCCCCAGTGTGTGTGGGGCTGTGGAAGGGCTGCCAGGGCAAGGCGAGGGCCAGCAACACCTGGGAGGCCTGGCACCTTTGGTGTGGGAGCAGTCGCTGGACGTTTGCAATTTCGAGGTGGGCTCCGGCACAGTTCCCGAGAGCGAGCGAGGCAAGAACGTCGGCACCCTGTGCTGGCTGGCAAGGCCGGAGCCGCAGTGTGTGTGGGGCTGTGGAAGGGCTGCCAGAGCAAGGCGAGGGCCAGCAACACCTGGGAGGCCTGGCACCTTTGGTGTGGGTGCAGGTGCTGGACGTTTGCAATTTCGAGGTGGGCTCTGGCGCAGGTCCCGAGAGCGAGCGAGGCACGAACGTGGGCCCCCTGAGCTGGCTGGCAAGGCCGGAGCGCCAGTGTGTGTGGGGCTGTGGAAGGGCTGCCAGGGCAAGGCGAGGGCCAGCAACACCTGGGAGGCCTGGCACCTTTGGTGTGGGAGCAGTCGCTGGACGTTTGCAATTTTGAGGTGGGCTCTGGCGCAGGTCCCGAGAGCGAACGAGGCACGAACGTCGACATCCTGAGCTGGCTGGCAAGGCCGGAGCTGCAGTGCGTGTGGGGCTGTGGCAGGGCTGCCAGGGGAAGGCGAGGGCCAGCAACACCTGGGAGGCCTGGCACATTTTGTGTGGGAGCAGTCGCTGGACGTTTGCAATTTGGAGCTGGGCTCCGGCGCCAGCCACGTGTGCGAGCGAGGCAAGAACGTCGGCACCCTGAGCTGGCTGGCAAGGCCGGAGCCCCAGTGTGTGTGGGGCTGTCGAAGGGCTGCCAGGGCAAGGCGAGGGCCAGCAACACCTGGGAGGCCTGGCACATTTTGTGTGGGAGCAGTCGCTGGACGTTTGCAATCTGGAGCTGGGCTCCGGCGCCGGCCCTGTGTGCGAGCGAGGCACGAACGTCGGCACCCTGAGCTGGCTGGCAAGGCCGGAGCCCCAGTGTGTGTGGGGCTGTGGAAGGGCTGCCAGGGGAAGGCGAGGGCCAGCAACACCTGGGAGGCCTGGCACCTTTGGTGTGGGAGCAGTCGCTGGACGTTTGCAATTTCGAGGTGGGCTCCGGCGCAGTTCCCGAGAGCGAGCGAGGCACGAACGTGGGCACCCTGAGCTGGCTGGCAAGGCCGGAGCGCCAGTGTGTGTGGGGCTGTGGAAGGGCAGCCAGGGGAAGGCGAGGGCCAGCAACACCTGGGAGGCCTGGCACCTTTGGTGTGGGAGCAGTCGCTGGACGTTTGCAATTTCGAGCTGGGCTCTGGCGCAGGTCCCGAGAGCGAGCGAGGCACGAACGTCGACATCCTGAGCTGGCTGGCAAGGCCGGAGCCCCAGTGTGTGTGGGGCTGTGGAAGGGCTGCCAGGGCAAGGCGAGGGCCAGCAACACCTGGGAGGCCTGGCACCTTTGGTGTGGGAGCAGTCGCTGGACGTTTGCAATTTCGAGGTGGGCTCCGGCGCAGTTCCCGAGAGCGAGCGAGGCAAGAACGTGGGCACCCTGAGCTGGCTGGCAAGGCCGGAGCCGCAGTGTGTGTGGGGCTGTGGAAGGGCTGCCAGAGCAAGGCGAGGGCCAGCAACACCTGGGAGGCCTGGCACCTTTGGTGTGGGAGCAGGTGCTGGACGTTTGCAATTTCGAGGTGGGCTCTGGCGCAGGTCCCGAGAGCGAGCGAGGAACGAACGTGGGCCCCCTGAGCTGGCTGGCAAGGCCGGAGCGCCAGTGTGTGTGGGGCTGTGGAAGGGCTGCCAGGGCAAGGCGAGGGCCAGCAACACCTGGGAGGCCTGGCACCTTTGGTGTGGGAGCAGTCGCTGGACGTTTGCAATTTCGAGCTGGGCTCCGGCGCAGGTCCCGACAGTGAGTGAGGCACGAACGTCGGCCCCCTGAGCTGGCTGGCAAGGCCGGAGCTGCAGTGCGTGTGGTGCTGTGGCAGGGCTGCCAGGGCAAGGCGAGGGCCAGCAACACCTGGGAGGCCTGGCACCTTACGTGTGGGAGCAGTCGCTGGACGTCTGCAATTTGGAGCTGGGCTCCGGCGCAGGTCCCGTGAGCGAGTGAGGCACGAACGTCGGCACCCTGAGCTGGCTGGCAAGGCCGGAGCTGCAGTGCGTGTGGGACTGTGGAAGGGCTGCCAGGGCAAGGCGAGGGCCAGCAACACCTGGGAGGCCTGGCACCTTTGGTGTGGGAGCAGTCGCTGGACGTTTGCAATTTCGAGGTGGGCTCCGGCGCAGGTCCCGAGAGCGAGCGAGGCACGAACGTCGACATCCTGAGCTGGCTGGCAAGGCCGGAGCCCCAGTGTGTGTGGGGCTGTGGAAGGGCTGCAAGGGCAAGGCGAGGGCCAGCAACACCTGGGAGGCCTGGCACCTTTGGTGTGGGAGCAGTCGCTGGACGTTTGCAATTTCGAGCTGGGCTCCGGCGCAGGTCCCGACAGTGAGTGAGGCACGACCGTCGGCCCCCTGAGCTGGCTGGCAAGGCCGGAGCTGCAGTGCGTGTGGGGCTGTGGCAGGGCTGCCAGGGCAAGGCGAGGGCCAGCAACACCTGGGAGGCCTGGCACATTTTGTGTGGGAGCAGTCGCTGGACGTTTGCAATTTGGAGCTGGGCTCCGGCGCCGGCCCCCTGAGCGAGCGAGGCAAGAACGTCGGCACCCTGAGCTGGCTGGCAAGGCCAGAGCCGCAGTGTGTGTGGGGCTGTGGAAGGGCTGCCAGGGGAAGGCGAGGGCCAGCAACACCTGGGAGGCCTGGCACATTTTGTGTGGGAGCAGTCGCTGGACGTTTGCAATTTGGAGCTGGGCTCCGGCGCCGGCCCCGTGTGCGAGCGAGGCAAGAACGTCGGCACCCTGAGCTGGCTGGCAAGGCCGGAGCCCCAGTGTGTGTGGGGCTGTGGAAGGGCTGCCAGGGGAAGGCGAGGGCCAGCAACACCTGGGAGGCCTGGCACCTTTGGTGTGGGAGCAGTCGCTGGACGTTTGCAATTTCGAGGTGGGCTCCGGCGCAGTTCCCGAGAGCGAGCGAGGCACGAACGTGGGCACCCTGAGCTGGCTGGCAAGGCCGGAGCTGCAGTGCGTGTGGGACTGTGGAAGGGCTGCCAGGGGAAGGCGAGGGCCAGCAACACCTGGGAGGCCTGGCACCTTTGGTGTGGGAGCAGTCGCTGGACGTTTGCAATTTCGAGCTGGGCTCCGGCGCAGTTCCCGAGAGCGAGCGAGGCACGAACGTGGGCACCCTGAGCTGGCTGGCAAGGCCGGAGCGCCAGTGTGTGTGGGGCTGTGGAAGGGCTGCCAGGGGAAGGCGAGGGCCAGCAACACCTGGGAGGCCTGGCACCTTACGTGTGGGAGCAGTCGCTGGACGTCTGCAATTTGGAGCTGGGCTCCGGTGCCGGCCCAGGGAGCGAGTGAGGCACGAACGTTGGCACCCTGAGCTGGCTTGTAAGGCCGGAGCCGCAGTGCGTGTGGGGCTGTGGAAGGGCTGCCAGGGGAAGGCGAGGGCCAGCAACACCTGGGAGGCCTGGCACCTTTGGTGTGGGAGCAGTCGCTGGACGTTTGCAATTTCGAGGTGGGCTCCGGCGCAGGTCCCGAGAGCGAGCGAGGCACGAACGTGGGCATCCTGAGCTGGCTGGCAAGGCCGGAGCGCCAGTGTGTGTGGGGCTGTGGAAGGGCTGCCAGGGGAAGGCGAGGGCCAGCAACACCTGGGAGGCCTGGCACCTTACGTGTGGGAGCAGTCGCTGGACGTCTGCAATTTGGAGCTGGGCTCCGGCGCCGGCCCCGGGAGCGAGTGAGGCACGAACGTTGGCACCATGAGCTGGCTTGTAAGGCCGGAGCCGCAGTGCGTGTGGGGCTGTGGAAGGGCTGCCAGGGCAAGGCGAGGGCCAGCAACACCTGGGAGGCCTGGCACCTTTGGTGTGGGAGCAGTCGCTGGACGTCTGCAATTTGGAGCTGGGCTCCGGCACCGACCCCGTGAGCGAGCGAGGCACGAACGTCGACATCCTGAGCTGGCTGGCAAGGCTGGAGCCGCAGTGTGTGTGGGGCTGTGGAAGGGCTGCCAGGGCAAGGCGAGGGCCAGCAACACCTGGGAGGCCTGGCACCTTTCGTGTGGGAGCAGTCGCTGGACGTCTGCAATTTGGAGCTGGGCTCCGGCGCAGGTCCCGTGAGCGAGTGAGGCACGAACGTCGGCCCCCTGAGCTGGCTGGCAAGGCCGGAGCTGCAGTGCGTGTGGGACTGTGGAAGGGCTGCCAGGGCAAGGCGAGGGCCAGCAACACCTGGGAGGCCTGGCACCTTTGGTGTGGGAGCAGTCGCTGGACGTTTCCAATTTCGAGGTGGGCTCCGGCGCAGGTCCCGAGAGCGAGCGAGGCACGAACGTCGACATCCTGAGCTGGCTGGCAAGGCCGGAGCCCCAGTGTGTGTGGGGCTGTGGAAGGGCTGCCAGGGCAAGGCGAGGGCCAGCAACACCTGGGAGGCCTGGCACCTTTGGTGTGGGAGCAGTCGCTGGACGTTTGCAATTTCGAGCTGGGCTCCGGCGCAGGTCCCGACAGTGAGTGAGGCACGACCGTCGGCCCCCTGAGCTGGCTGGCAAGGCCGGAGCTGCAGTGCGTGTGGGGCTGTGGCAGGGCTGCCAGGGCAAGGCGAGGGCCAGCAACACCTGGGAGGCCTGGCACATTTTGTGTGGGAGCAGTCGCTGGACGTTTGCAATTTGGAGCTGGGCTCCGGCGCCGGCCCCCTGAGCGAGCGAGGCAAGAACGTCGGCACCCTGAGCTGGCTGGCAAGGCCAGAGCCGCAGTGTGTGTGGGGCTGTGGAAGGGCTGCCAGGGGAAGGCGAGGGCCAGCAACACCTGGGAGGCCTGGCACATTTTGTGTGGGAGCAGTCGCTGGACGTTTGCAATTTGGAGCTGGGCTCCGGCGCCGGCCCCGTGTGCGAGCGAGGCAAGAACGTCGGCACCCTGAGCTGGCTGGCAAGGCCGGAGCCCCAGTGTGTGTGGGGCTGTGGAAGGGCTGCCAGGGGAAGGCGAGGGCCAGCAACACCTGGGAGGCCTGGCACCTTTGGTGTGGGAGCAGTCGCTGGACGTTTGCAATTTCGAGGTGGGCTCCGGCGCAGTTCCCGAGAGCGAGCGAGGCACGAACGTGGGCACCCTGAGCTGGCTGGCAAGGCCGGAGCTGCAGTGCGTGTGGGACTGTGGAAGGGCTGCCAGGGGAAGGCGAGGGCCAGCAACACCTGGGAGGCCTGGCACCTTTGGTGTGGGAGCAGTCGCTGGACGTTTGCAATTTCGAGCTGGGCTCCGGCGCAGTTCCCGAGAGCGAGCGAGGCACGAACGTGGGCACCCTGAGCTGGCTGGCAAGGCCGGAGCGCCAGTGTGTGTGGGGCTGTGGAAGGGCTGCCAGGGGAAGGCGAGGGCCAGCAACACCTGGGAGGCCTGGCACCTTACGTGTGGGAGCAGTCGCTGGACGTCTGCAATTTGGAGCTGGGCTCCGGTGCCGGCCCAGGGAGCGAGTGAGGCACGAACGTTGGCACCCTGAGCTGGCTTGTAAGGCCGGAGCCGCAGTGCGTGTGGGGCTGTGGAAGGGCTGCCAGGGGAAGGCGAGGGCCAGCAACACCTGGGAGGCCTGGCACCTTTGGTGTGGGAGCAGTCGCTGGACGTTTGCAATTTCGAGGTGGGCTCCGGCGCAGGTCCCGAGAGCGAGCGAGGCACGAACGTGGGCATCCTGAGCTGGCTGGCAAGGCCGGAGCGCCAGTGTGTGTGGGGCTGTGGAAGGGCTGCCAGGGGAAGGCGAGGGCCAGCAACACCTGGGAGGCCTGGCACCTTACGTGTGGGAGCAGTCGCTGGACGTCTGCAATTTGGAGCTGGGCTCCGGTGCCGGCCCAGGGAGCGAGTGAGGCACGAACGTTGGCACCATGAGCTGGCTTGTAAGGCCGGAGCCGCAGTGCGTGTGGGGCTGTGGAAGGGCTGCCAGGGCAAGGCGAGGGCCAGCAACACCTGGGAGGCCTGGCACCTTTGGTGTGGGAGCAGTCGCTGGACGTCTGCAATTTGGAGCTGGGCTCCGGCACCGACCCCGTGAGCGAGCGAGGCACGAACGTCGACATCCTGAGCTGGCTGGCAAGGCTGGAGCCGCAGTGTGTGTGGGGCTGTGGAAGGGCTGCCAGGGCAAGGCGAGGGCCAGCAACACCTGGGAGGCCTGGCACCTTTCGTGTGGGAGCAGTCGCTGGACGTCTGCAATTTGGAGCTGGGCTCCGGCGCAGGTCCCGTGAGCGAGTGAGGCACGAACGTCGGCCCCCTGAGCTGGCTGGCAAGGCCGGAGCTGCAGTGCGTGTGGGACTGTGGAAGGGCTGCCAGGGCAAGGCGAGGGCCAGCAACACCTGGGAGGCCTGGCACCTTTGGTGTGGGAGCAGTCGCTGGACGTTTCCAATTTCGAGGTGGGCTCCGGCGCAGGTCCCGAGAGCGAGCGAGGCACGAACGTCGACATCCTGAGCTGGCTGGCAAGGCCGGAGCGCCAGTGTGTGTGGGGCTGTGGAAGGGCTGCCAGGGCAAGGCGAGGGCCAGCAACACCTGGGAGGCCTGGCACCTTTGGTGTGGGAGCAGTCGCTGGACGTTTGCAATTTCGAGCTGGGCTCCGGCGCAGGTCCCGACAGTGAGTGAGGCACGAACGTCGGCCCCCTGAGCTGGCTGGCAAGGCCGGAGCTGCAGTGCGTGTGGGGCTGTGGCAGGGCTGCCAGGGCAAGGCGAGGGCCAGCAACACCTGGCAGGCCTGGCACATTTTGTGTGGGAGCAGTCGCTGGACGTTTGCAATTTGGAGCTGGGCTCCGGCGCCGGCCACGTGTGCGAGCGAGGCAAGAACGTCGGCACCCTGAGCTGGCTGGTAAGGCCAGAGCCGCAGTGTGTGTGGGGCTGTCGAAGGGCTGCCAGGGCAAGGCGAGGGCCAGCAACACCTGGGAGGCCTGGCACATTTTGTGTGGGAGCAGTCGCTGGACGTTTGCAATCTGGAGCTGGGCTCCGGCGCCGGCCCCGTGTGCGAGCGAGGCAAGAACGTCGGCACCCTGAGCTGGCTGGCAAGGCCGGAGCCCCAGTGTGTGTTGGGCTGTGGAAGGGCTGCCAGGGGAAGGCGAGGGCCAGCAACACCTGGGAGGCCTGGCACCTTTGGTGTGGGAGCAGTCGCTGGACGTTTGCAATTTCGAGGTGGGCTCCGGCGCAGTTCCCGAGAGCGAGCGAGGCACGAACGTGGGCACCCTGAGCTGGCTGGCAAGGCCGGAGCCCCAGTGTGTGTGGGGCTGTGGAAGGGCAGCCAGGGGAAGGCGAGGGCCAGCAACACCTGGGAGGCCTGGCACCTTTGGTGTGGGAGCAGTCGCTGGACGTTTGAAATTTCGAGGTGGGCTCTGGCGCAGGTCCCGAGAGCGAGCGAGGCACGAACGTCGACATCCTGAGCTGGCTGGCAAGGCCGGAGCCCCAGTGTGTGTGGGGCTGTGGAAGGGCTGCCAGGGCAAGGCGAGGGCCAGCAACACCTGGGAGGCCTGGCACCTTTGGTGTGGGAGCAGTCGCTGGACGTTTGCAATTTCGAGGTGGGCTCCGGCGCAGTTCCCGAGAGCGAGCGAGGCAAGAACGTCGGCACCCTGAGCTGGCTGGCAAGGCCGGAGCCGCAGTGTGTGTGGGGCTGTGGAAGGGCTGCCAGGGGAAGGCGAGGGCCAGCAACACCTGGGAGGCCTGGCACCTTTGGTGTGGGAGCAGTCGCTGGACGTTTGCAATTTCGAGCTGGGCTCCGGCGCAGTTCCCGAGAGCGAGCGAGGCACGAACGTGGGCACCCTGAGCTGGCTGGCAAGGCCGGAGCGCCAGTGTGTGTGGGGCTGTGGAAGGGCTGCCAGGGGAAGGCGAGGGCCAGCAACACCTGGGAGGCCTGGCACCTTACGTGTGGGAGCAGTCGCTGGACGTCTGCAATTTGGAGCTGGGCTCCGGTGCCGGCCCAGGGAGCGAGTGAGGCACGAACGTTGGCACCCTGAGCTGGCTTGTAAGGCCGGAGCGCCAGTGTGTGTGGGGCTGTGGAAGGGCTGCCAGGGCAAGGCGAGGGCCAGCAACACCTGGGAGGCCTGGCACCTTTGGTGTGGGAGCAGTCGCTGGACGTTTGCAATTTCGAGGTGGGCTCCGGCGCAGGTCCCGAGAGCGAGCGAGGCACGAACGTGGGCATCCTGAGCTGGCTGGCAAGGCCGGAGCGCCAGTGTGTGTGGGGCTGTGGAAGGGCTGCCAGGGGAAGGCGAGGGCCAGCAACACCTGGGAGGCCTGGCACCTTACGTGTGGGAGCAGTCGCTGGACGTCTGCAATTTGGAGCTGGGCTCCGGTGCCGGCCCAGGGAGCGAGTGAGGCACGAACGTTGGCACCATGAGCTGGCTTGTAAGGCCGGAGCCGCAGTGTGTGTGGGGCTGTGGAAGGGCTGCCAGGGCAAGGCGAGGGCCAGCAACACCTGGGAGGCCTGGCACCTTTGGTGTGGGAGCAGTCGCTGGACGTCTGCAATTTGGAGCTGGGCTCCGGCACCGACCCCGTGAGCGAGCGAGGCACGAACGTCGACATCCTGAGCTGGCTGGCAAGGCTGGAGCCGCAGTGTGTGTGGGGCTGTGGAAGGGCTGCCAGGGCAAGGCGAGGGCCAGCAACACCTGGGAGGCCTGGCACCTTTCGTGTGGGAGCAGTCGCTGGACGTCTGCAATTTGGAGCTGGGCTCCGGCGCAGGTCCCGTGAGCGAGTGAGGCACGAACGTCGGCCCCCTGAGCTGGCTGGCAAGGCCGGAGCTGCAGTGCGTGTGGGACTGTGGAAGGGCTGCCAGGGCAAGGCGAGGGCCAGCAACACCTGGGAGGCCTGGCACCTTTGGTGTGGGAGCAGTCGCTGGACGTTTCCAATTTCGAGGTGGGCTCCGGCGCAGGTCCCGAGAGCGAGCGAGGCACGAACGTCGACATCCTGAGCTGGCTGGCAAGGCCGGAGCCCCAGTGTGTGTGGGGCTGTGGAAGGGCTGCCAGGGCAAGGCGAGGGCCAGCAACACCTGGGAGGCCTGGCACCTTTGGTGTGGGAGCAGTCGCTGGACGTTTGCAATTTCGAGCTGGGCTCCGGCGCAGGTCCCGACAGTGAGTGAGGCACGAACGTCGGCCCCCTGAGCTGGCTGGCAAGGCCGGAGCTGCAGTGCGTGTGGGGCTGTGGCAGGGCTGCCAGGGCAAGGCGAGGGCCAGCAACACCTGGCAGGCCTGGCACATTTTGTGTGGGAGCAGTCGCTGGACGTTTGCAATTTGGAGCTGGGCTCCGGCGCCGGCCACGTGTGCGAGCGAGGCAAGAACGTCGGCACCCTGAGCTGGCTGGTAAGGCCAGAGCCGCAGTGTGTGTGGGGCTGTCGAAGGGCTGCCAGGGCAAGGCGAGGGCCAGCAACACCTGGGAGGCCTGGCACATTTTGTGTGGGAGCAGTCGCTGGACGTTTGCAATCTGGAGCTGGGCTCCGGCGCCGGCCCCGTGTGCGAGCGAGGCAAGAACGTCGGCACCCTGAGCTGGCTGGCAAGGCCGGAGCCCCAGTGTGTGTTGGGCTGTGGAAGGGCTGCCAGGGGAAGGCGAGGGCCAGCAACACCTGGGAGGCCTGGCACCTTTGGTGTGGGAGCAGTCGCTGGACGTTTGCAATTTCGAGGTGGGCTCCGGCGCAGTTCCCGAGAGCGAGCGAGGCACGAACGTGGGCACCCTGAGCTGGCTGGCAAGGCCGGAGCCCCAGTGTGTGTGGGGCTGTGGAAGGGCAGCCAGGGGAAGGCGAGGGCCAGCAACACCTGGGAGGCCTGGCACCTTTGGTGTGGGAGCAGTCGCTGGACGTTTGAAATTTCGAGGTGGGCTCTGGCGCAGGTCCCGAGAGCGAGCGAGGCACGAACGTCGACATCCTGAGCTGGCTGGCAAGGCCGGAGCCCCAGTGTGTGTGGGGCTGTGGAAGGGCTGCCAGGGCAAGGCGAGGGCCAGCAACACCTGGGAGGCCTGGCACCTTTGGTGTGGGAGCAGTCGCTGGACGTTTGCAATTTCGAGGTGGGCTCCGGCGCAGTTCCCGAGAGCGAGCGAGGCAAGAACGTCGGCACCCTGAGCTGGCTGGCAAGGCCGGAGCCGCAGTGTGTGTGGGGCTGTGGAAGGGCTGCCAGAGCAAGGCGAGGGCCAGCAACACCTGGGAGGCCTGGCACCTTTGGTGTGGGAGCAGGTGCTGGACGTTTGCAATTTCGAGGTGGGCTCTGGCGCAGGTCCCGAGAGCGAGCGAGGCACGAACGTGGGCCCCCTGAGCTGGCTGGCAAGGCCGGAGCGCCAGTGTGTGTGGGGCTGTGGAAGGGCTGCCAGGGCAAGGCGAGGGCCAGCAACACCTGGGAGGCCTGGCACCTTTGGTGTGGGAGCAGTCGCTGGACGTTTGCAATTTCGAGCTGGGCTCCGGCGCAGGTTCCGACAGTGAGTGAGGCACGAACGTCGGCCCCCTGAGCTGGCTGGCAAGGCCGGAGCTGCAGTGCGTGTGGTGCTGTGGCAGGGCTGCCAGGGCAAGGCGAGGGCCAGCAACACCTGGGAGGCCTGCCACCTTACGTGTGGGAGCAGTCGCTGGACGTCTGCAATTTGGAGCTGGGCTCCGGCGCAGGTCCCGTGAGCGAGTGAGGCACGAACGTCGGCACCCTGAGCTGGCTGGCAAGGCCGGAGCTGCAGTGCGTGTGGGACTGTGGAAGGGCTGCCAGGGCAAGGCGAGGGCCAGCAACACCTGGGAGGCCTGGCACCTTTGGTGTGGGAGCAGTCGCTGGACGTTTGCAATTTCGAGGTGGGCTCCGGCGCAGGTCCCGAGAGCGAGCGAGGCACGAACGTCGACATCCTGAGCTGGCTGGCAAGGCCGGAGCCCCAGTGTGTGTGGGGCTGTGGAAGGGCTGCCAGGGGAAGGCGAGGGCCAGCAACACCTGGGAGGCCTGGCACCTTTGGTGTGGGAGCAGTCGCTGGACGTTTGCAATTTCGAGCTGGGCTCCGGCGCAGGTCCCGACAGTGAGTGAGGCACGAACGTCGGCACCCTGAGCTGGCTGGCAAGGCCGGAGCTGCAGTGCGTGTGGGGCTGTGGCAGGTCTGCCAGGGCAAGGCGAGGGCCAGCAACACCTGGGAGGCCTGGCACATTTTGTGTGGGAGCAGTCGCTGGACGTTTGCAATTTGGAGCTGGGCTCCGGCGCCGGCCCCCTGAGCGAGCGAGGCAAGAACGTCGGCACCCTGAGCTGGCTGGCAAGGCCAGAGCCCCAGTGTGTGTGGGGCTGTGGAAGGGCTGCCAGGGGAAGGCGAGGGCCAGCAACACCTGGGAGGCCTGGCACATTTTGTGTGGGAGCAGTCGCTGGACGTTTGCAATTTGGAGCTGGGCTCCGGCGCCGGCCCCGTGTGCGAGCGAGGCAAGAACGTCGGCACCCTGAGCTGGCTGGCAAGGCCGGAGCCCCAGTGTGTGTTGGGCTGTGGAAGGGCTGCCAGGGGAAGGCGAGGGCCAGCAACACCTGGGAGGCCTGGCACCTTTGGTGTGGGAGCAGTCGCTGGACGTTTGCAATTTCGAGGTGGGATCCGGCGCAGTTCCCGAGAGCGAGCGAGGCACGAACGTGGGCACCCTGAGCTGGCTGGCAAGGCCGGAGCCGCAGTGTGTGTGGGGCTGTGGAAGGGCAGCCAGGGGAAGGCGAGGGCCAGCAACACCTGGGAGGCCTGGCACCTTTGGTGTGGGAGCAGGCGCTGGACATTTGCAATTTCGAGGTGGGCTCTGGCGCAGGTCCCGAGAGCGAGCGAGGCACGAACGTCGACATCCTGAGCTGGCTGGCAAGGATGGAGCGCCAGTGTGTGTGGGGCTGTGGAAGGGCTGCCAGGGCAAGGCGAGGGCCAGCAACACCTGGGAGGCCTGGCACCTTTGGTGTGGGAGCAGTCGCTGGATGTTTGCAATTTCGAGGTGGGCTCCGGCGCAGGTCCCGAGAGCGAGCGAGGCAAGAACGTCGGCACCCTGAGCTGGCTGGCAAGGCCAGAGCCGCAGTGTGTGTGGGGCTGTGGAAGGGCAGCCAGGGCAAGGCGAGGGCCAGCAACACCTGGGAGGCCTGGCACCTTTGGTGTGGGAGCAGGTGCTGGACGTTTGCAATTTTGAGGTGGGCTCTGGCGCAGGTCCCGAGAGCGAGCGAGGCACGAACGTCGACATCCTGAGCTGGCTGGCAAGGCCGGAGCGCCAGTGTGTGTGGGGCTGTGGAAGGGCTGCCAGGGCAAGGCGAGGGCCAGCAACACCTGGGAGGCCTGGCACCTTTGGTGTGGGAGCAGTCGCTGGACGTTTGCAATTTCGAGCTGGGCTCCGGCGCAGGTCCCGACAGTGAGTGAGGCACGAACGTCGGCCCCCTGAGCTGGCTGGCAAGGCCGGAGCTGCAGTGCGTGTGGGACTGTGGAAGGGCTGCCAGGGCAAGGCGAGGGCCAGCAACACCTGGGAGGCCTGGCACCTTTGGTGTGGGAGCAGTCGCTGGACGTTTGCAATTTCGAGGTGGGCTCCGGCGCAGTTCCCGAGAGCGAGCGAGGCACGAACGTGGGCACCCTGAGCTGGCTGGCAAGGCCGGAGCCGCAGTGTGTGTGGGGCTGTGGAAGGGCAGCCAGGGGAAGGCGAGGGCCAGCAACACCTGGGAGGCCTGGCACCTTTGGTGTGGGAGCAGTCGCTGGACATTTGCAATTTCGAGGTGGGCTCTGGCGCAGGTCCCGAGAGCGAGCGAGGCACGAACGTAGACATCCTGAGCTGGCTGGCAAGGCCGGAGCCCCAGTGTGTGTGGGGCTGTGGAAGGGCTGCCAGGGCAAGGCGAGGGCCAGCAACACCTGGGAGGCCTGGCACCTTTGGTGTGGGAGCAGTCGCTGGACGTCTGCAATTTGGAGCTGGGCTCCGGCACCGACCCCGTGAGCGAGCGAGGCACGAACGTCGACATCCTGAGCTGGCTGGCAAGGCCGGAGCCGCAGTGTGTGTGGGGCTGTGGAAGGGCTGCCAGGGCAAGGCGAGGGCCAGCAACACCTGGGAGGCCTGGCACCTTACGTGTGGGAGCAGTCGCTGGACGTTTGCAATTTTGAGCTGGGCTCCGGCGCAGGTCCCGTGACTGAGTGAGGCACGAACGTCGGCACCCTGAGCTGGCTGGCAAGGCCGGAGCTGCAGTGCGTGTGGGACTGTGGAAGGGCTGCCAGGGCAAGGCGAGGGCCAGCAACACCTGGGAGGCCTGGCACCTTTGGTGTGGGAGCAGTCGCTGGACGTTTGCAATTTCGAGGTGGGCTCCGGCGCAGGTCCCGAGAGCGAGCGAGGCACGAACGTCGACATCCTGAGCTGGCTGGTAAGGCCGGAGCTGCAGTGTGTGTGGGGCTGTGGAAGGGCTGCCAGGGGAAGGCGAGGGCCAGCAACACCTGGGAGGCCTGGCACCTTTGGTGTGGGAGCAGTCGCTGGACGTTTGCAATTTCGAGCTGGGCTCCGGCGCAGTTCCCGAGAGCGAGCGAGGCACGAACGTGGGCACCCTGAGCTGGCTGGCAAGGCCGGAGCGCCAGTGTGTGTGGGGCTGTGGAAGGGCTGCCAGGGGAAGGCGAGGGCCAGCAACACCTGGGAGGCCTGGCACCTTACGTGTGGGAGCAGTCGCTGGACGTCTGCAATTTGGAGCTGGGCTCCGGTGCCGGCCCAGGGAGCGAGTGAGGCACGAACGTTGGCACCCTGAGCTGGCTTGTAAGGCCGGAGCCGCAGTGCGTGTGGGGCTGTGGAAGGGCTGCCAGGGGAAGGCGAGGGCCAGCAACACCTGGGAGGCCTGGCACCTTTGGTGTGGGAGCAGTCGCTGGACGTTTGCAATTTCGAGGTGGGCTCCGGCGCAGGTCCCGAGAGCGAGCGAGGCACGAACGTGGGCATCCTGAGCTGGCTGGCAAGGCCGGAGCGCCAGTGTGTGTGGGGCTGTGGAAGGGCTGCCAGGGGAAGGCGAGGGCCAGCAACACCTGGGAGGCCTGGCACCTTACGTGTGGGAGCAGTCGCTGGACGTCTGCAATTTGGAGCTGGGCTCCGGTGCCGGCCCAGGGAGCGAGTGAGGCACGAACGTTGGCACCATGAGCTGGCTTGTAAGGCCGGAGCCGCAGTGCGTGTGGGGCTGTGGAAGGGCTGCCAGGGCAAGGCGAGGGCCAGCAACACCTGGGAGGCCTGGCACCTTTGGTGTGGGAGCAGTCGCTGGACGTCTGCAATTTGGAGCTGGGCTCCGGCACCGACCCCGTGAGCGAGCGAGGCACGAACGTCGACATCCTGAGCTGGCTGGCAAGGCTGGAGCCGCAGTGTGTGTGGGGCTGTGGAAGGGCTGCCAGGGCAAGGCGAGGGCCAGCAACACCTGGGAGGCCTGGCACCTTTCGTGTGGGAGCAGTCGCTGGACGTCTGCAATTTGGAGCTGGGCTCCGGCGCAGGTCCCGTGAGCGAGTGAGGCACGAACGTCGGCCCCCTGAGCTGGCTGGCAAGGCCGGAGCTGCAGTGCGTGTGGGACTGTGGAAGGGCTGCCAGGGCAAGGCGAGGGCCAGCAACACCTGGGAGGCCTGGCACCTTTGGTGTGGGAGCAGTCGCTGGACGTTTCCAATTTCGAGGTGGGCTCCGGCGCAGGTCCCGAGAGCGAGCGAGGCACGAACGTCGACATCCTGAGCTGGCTGGCAAGGCCGGAGCCCCAGTGTGTGTGGGGCTGTGGAAGGGCTGCCAGGGCAAGGCGAGGGCCAGCAACACCTGGGAGGCCTGGCACCTTTGGTGTGGGAGCAGTCGCTGGACGTTTGCAATTTCGAGCTGGGCTCCGGCGCAGGTCCCGACAGTGAGTGAGGCACGAACGTCGGCCCCCTGAGCTGGCTGGCAAGGCCGGAGCTGCAGTGCGTGTGGGGCTGTGGCAGGGCTGCCAGGGCAAGGCGAGGGCCAGCAACACCTGGCAGGCCTGGCACATTTTGTGTGGGAGCAGTCGCTGGACGTTTGCAATTTGGAGCTGGGCTCCGGCGCCGGCCACGTGTGCGAGCGAGGCAAGAACGTCGGCACCCTGAGCTGGCTGGTAAGGCCAGAGCCGCAGTGTGTGTGGGGCTGTCGAAGGGCTGCCAGGGCAAGGCGAGGGCCAGCAACACCTGGGAGGCCTGGCACATTTTGTGTGGGAGCAGTCGCTGGACGTTTGCAATCTGGAGCTGGGCTCCGGCGCCGGCCCCGTGTGCGAGCGAGGCAAGAACGTCGGCACCCTGAGCTGGCTGGCAAGGCCGGAGCCCCAGTGTGTGTTGGGCTGTGGAAGGGCTGCCAGGGGAAGGCGAGGGCCAGCAACACCTGGGAGGCCTGGCACCTTTGGTGTGGGAGCAGTCGCTGGACGTTTGCAATTTCGAGGTGGGCTCCGGCGCAGTTCCCGAGAGCGAGCGAGGCACGAACGTGGGCACCCTGAGCTGGCTGGCAAGGCCGGAGCCCCAGTGTGTGTGGGGCTGTGGAAGGGCAGCCAGGGGAAGGCGAGGGCCAGCAACACCTGGGAGGCCTGGCACCTTTGGTGTGGGAGCAGTCGCTGGACGTTTGAAATTTCGAGGTGGGCTCTGGCGCAGGTCCCGAGAGCGAGCGAGGCACGAACGTCGACATCCTGAGCTGGCTGGCAAGGCCGGAGCCCCAGTGTGTGTGGGGCTGTGGAAGGGCTGCCAGGGCAAGGCGAGGGCCAGCAACACCTGGGAGGCCTGGCACCTTTGGTGTGGGAGCAGTCGCTGGACGTTTGCAATTTCGAGGTGGGCTCCGGCGCAGTTCCCGAGAGCGAGCGAGGCAAGAACGTCGGCACCCTGAGCTGGCTGGCAAGGCCGGAGCCGCAGTGTGTGTGGGGCTGTGGAAGGGCTGCCAGAGCAAGGCGAGGGCCAGCAACACCTGGGAGGCCTGGCACCTTTGGTGTGGGAGCAGGTGCTGGACGTTTGCAATTTCGAGGTGGGCTCTGGCGCAGGTCCCGAGAGCGAGCGAGGCACGAACGTGGGCCCCCTGAGCTGGCTGGCAAGGCCGGAGCGCCAGTGTGTGTGGGGCTGTGGAAGGGCTGCCAGGGCAAGGCGAGGGCCAGCAACACCTGGGAGGCCTGGCACCTTTGGTGTGGGAGCAGTCGCTGGACGTTTGCAATTTCGAGCTGGGCTCCGGCGCAGGTTCCGACAGTGAGTGAGGCACGAACGTCGGCCCCCTGAGCTGGCTGGCAAGGCCGGAGCTGCAGTGCGTGTGGTGCTGTGGCAGGGCTGCCAGGGCAAGGCGAGGGCCAGCAACACCTGGGAGGCCTGCCACCTTACGTGTGGGAGCAGTCGCTGGACGTCTGCAATTTGGAGCTGGGCTCCGGCGCAGGTCCCGTGAGCGAGTGAGGCACGAACGTCGGCACCCTGAGCTGGCTGGCAAGGCCGGAGCTGCAGTGCGTGTGGGACTGTGGAAGGGCTGCCAGGGCAAGGCGAGGGCCAGCAACACCTGGGAGGCCTGGCACCTTTGGTGTGGGAGCAGTCGCTGGACGTTTGCAATTTCGAGGTGGGCTCCGGCGCAGGTCCCGAGAGCGAGCGAGGCACGAACGTCGACATCCTGAGCTGGCTGGCAAGGCCGGAGCCCCAGTGTGTGTGGGGCTGTGGAAGGGCTGCCAGGGGAAGGCGAGGGCCAGCAACACCTGGGAGGCCTGGCACCTTTGGTGTGGGAGCAGTCGCTGGACGTTTGCAATTTCGAGCTGGGCTCCGGCGCAGGTCCCGACAGTGAGTGAGGCACGAACGTCGGCACCCTGAGCTGGCTGGCAAGGCCGGAGCTGCAGTGCGTGTGGGGCTGTGGCAGGTCTGCCAGGGCAAGGCGAGGGCCAGCAACACCTGGGAGGCCTGGCACATTTTGTGTGGGAGCAGTCGCTGGACGTTTGCAATTTGGAGCTGGGCTCCGGCGCCGGCCCCCTGAGCGAGCGAGGCAAGAACGTCGGCACCCTGAGCTGGCTGGCAAGGCCAGAGCCCCAGTGTGTGTGGGGCTGTGGAAGGGCTGCCAGGGGAAGGCGAGGGCCAGCAACACCTGGGAGGCCTGGCACATTTTGTGTGGGAGCAGTCGCTGGACGTTTGCAATTTGGAGCTGGGCTCCGGCGCCGGCCCCGTGTGCGAGCGAGGCAAGAACGTCGGCACCCTGAGCTGGCTGGCAAGGCCGGAGCCCCAGTGTGTGTTGGGCTGTGGAAGGGCTGCCAGGGGAAGGCGAGGGCCAGCAACACCTGGGAGGCCTGGCACCTTTGGTGTGGGAGCAGTCGCTGGACGTTTGCAATTTCGAGGTGGGATCCGGCGCAGTTCCCGAGAGCGAGCGAGGCACGAACGTGGGCACCCTGAGCTGGCTGGCAAGGCCGGAGCCGCAGTGTGTGTGGGGCTGTGGAAGGGCAGCCAGGGGAAGGCGAGGGCCAGCAACACCTGGGAGGCCTGGCACCTTTGGTGTGGGAGCAGGCGCTGGACATTTGCAATTTCGAGGTGGGCTCTGGCGCAGGTCCCGAGAGCGAGCGAGGCACGAACGTCGACATCCTGAGCTGGCTGGCAAGGATGGAGCGCCAGTGTGTGTGGGGCTGTGGAAGGGCTGCCAGGGCAAGGCGAGGGCCAGCAACACCTGGGAGGCCTGGCACCTTTGGTGTGGGAGCAGTCGCTGGATGTTTGCAATTTCGAGGTGGGCTCCGGCGCAGGTCCCGAGAGCGAGCGAGGCAAGAACGTCGGCACCCTGAGCTGGCTGGCAAGGCCAGAGCCGCAGTGTGTGTGGGGCTGTGGAAGGGCAGCCAGGGCAAGGCGAGGGCCAGCAACACCTGGGAGGCCTGGCACCTTTGGTGTGGGAGCAGGTGCTGGACGTTTGCAATTTTGAGGTGGGCTCTGGCGCAGGTCCCGAGAGCGAGCGAGGCACGAACGTCGACATCCTGAGCTGGCTGGCAAGGCCGGAGCGCCAGTGTGTGTGGGGCTGTGGAAGGGCTGCCAGGGCAAGGCGAGGGCCAGCAACACCTGGGAGGCCTGGCACCTTTGGTGTGGGAGCAGTCGCTGGACGTTTGCAATTTCGAGCTGGGCTCCGGCGCAGGTCCCGACAGTGAGTGAGGCACGAACGTCGGCCCCCTGAGCTGGCTGGCAAGGCCGGAGCTGCAGTGCGTGTGGGGCTGTGGAAGGGCAGCCAGGGGAAGGCGAGGGCCAGCAACACCTGGGAGGCCTGGCACCTTTGGTGTGGGAGCAGTCGCTGGACATTTGCAATTTCGAGGTGGGCTCTGGCGCAGGTCCCGAGAGCGAGCGAGGCACGAACGTAGACATCCTGAGCTGGCTGGCAAGGCCGGAGCCCCAGTGTGTGTGGGGCTGTGGAAGGGCTGCCAGGGCAAGGCGAGGGCCAGCAACACCTGGGAGGCCTGGCACCTTTGGTGTGGGAGCAGTCGCTGGACGTCTGCAATTTGGAGCTGGGCTCCGGCACCGACCCCGTGAGCGAGCGAGGCACGAACGTCGACATCCTGAGCTGGCTGGCAAGGCCGGAGCCGCAGTGTGTGTGGGGCTGTGGAAGGGCTGCCAGGGCAAGGCGAGGGCCAGCAACACCTGGGAGGCCTGGCACCTTACGTGTGGGAGCAGTCGCTGGACGTTTGCAATTTTGAGCTGGGCTCCGGCGCAGGTCCCGTGACTGAGTGAGGCACGAACGTCGGCACCCTGAGCTGGCTGGCAAGGCCGGAGCTGCAGTGCGTGTGGGACTGTGGAAGGGCTGCCAGGGCAAGGCGAGGGCCAGCAACACCTGGGAGGCCTGGCACCTTTGGTGTGGGAGCAGTCGCTGGACGTTTGCAATTTCGAGGTGGGCTCCGGCGCAGGTCCCGAGAGCGAGCGAGGCACGAACGTCGACATCCTGAGCTGGCTGGTAAGGCCGGAGCTGCAGTGTGTGTGGGGCTGTGGAAGGGCTGCCAGGGCAAGGCGAGGGCCAGCAACACCTGGGAGGCCTGGCACCTTTGGTGTGGGAGCAGTCGCTGGACGTTTGCAATTTCGAGCTGGGCTCCGGCGCAGGTCCCGACAGTGAGTGAGGCACGAACGTCGGCCCCCTGAGCTGGCTGGCAAGGCCGGAGCTGCAGTGCGTGTGGGACTGTGGAAGGGCTGCCAGGGGAAGGCGAGGGCCAGCAACACCTGGGAGGCCTGGCACCTTTGGTGTGGGAGCAATCGCTGGACGTCTGCAATTTGGAGCTGGGCTCCGGCACCGACCCCGTGAGCGAGCGAGGCATGAACGTCGACATCCTGAGCTGGCTGGCAAGGCCGGAGCCGCAGTGTGTGTGGGGCTGTGGAAGGGCTGCCAGGGGAAGGCGAGGGCCAGCAACACCTGGGAGGCCTGGCACCTTTGGTGTGGGAGCAGTCGCTGGACGTCTACAATTTGGAGCTGGGCTCCGGCGCAGGTCCCGAGAGCGAGCAAGGCACGAACGTTGGTACCCTGAGCTGGCTGGCAGGGCCAGAGCCGCAGTGTGTGTGGGGCTGTGGAAGGGCTGCCAGGGGAAGGCGAGGGCCAGCAACACCTGGGAGGCCTGGCACCTTTGGTGTGGGAGCAGTCGCTGGATGTTTGCAATTTCGAGTTGGGCTCCGGTGCCGGCCCCGTGAGCGAGCGAGGCACGAACGTGGGCACCCTGAGCTGGCTGGCAAGGCCGGAGCGCCAGTGTGTGTGGGGCTGTGGAAGGGCTGCCAGGGCAAGGCGAGGGCCAGCAACACCTGGGAGGCCTGGCACATTTTGTGTGGGAGCAGTCGCTGGACGTTTGCAATCTGGAGCTGGGCTCCGGCGCCGGCCCCGTGTGCGAGCAAGGCAAGAACGTCGGCACCCTGAGCTGGCTGGCAAGGCCGGAGCCCCAGTGTGTGTTGGGCTGTGGAAGGGCTGCCAGGGGAAGGCGAGGGCCAGCAACACCTGGGAGGCCTGGCACCTTTGGTGTGGGAGCAGTCGCTGGACGTTTGCAATTTCGAGGTGGGCTCCGGCGCAGTTCCCGAGAGCGAGCGAGGCACGAACGTGGGCACCCTGAGCTGGCTGGCAAGGCCGGAGCCCCAGTGTGTGTGGGGCTGTGGAAGGGCAGCCAGGGGAAGGCGAGGGCCAGCAACACCTGGGAGGCCTGGCACCTTTGGTGTGGGAGCAGTCGCTGGACGTTTGAAATTTCGAGGTGGGCTCTGGCGCAGGTCCCGAGAGCGAGCGAGGCACGAACGTCGACATCCTGAGCTGGCTGGCAAGGCCGGAGCCCCAGTGTGTGTGGGGCTGTGGAAGGGCTGCCAGGGCAAGGCGAGGGCCAGCAACACCTGGGAGGCCTGGCACCTTTGGTGTGGGAGCAGTCGCTGGACGTTTGCAATTTCGAGCTGGGCTCCGGCGCAGTTCCCGAGAGCGAGCGAGGCAAGAACGTCGGCACCCTGAGCTGGCTGGCAAGGCCGGAGCCGCAGTGTGTGTGGGGCTGTGGAAGGGCTGCCAGAGCAAGGCGAGGGCCAGCAACACCTGGGAGGCCTGGCACCTTTGGTGTGGGAGCAGGTGCTGGACGTTTGCAATTTCGAGGTGGGCTCTGGCGCAGGTCCCGAGAGCGAGCGAGGCACGAACGTGTGCCCCCTGAGCTGGCTGGCAAGGCCGGAGCTGCAGTGCGTGTGGGGCTGTGGAAGGGCTGCCAGGGCAAGGCGAGGGCCAGCAACACCTGGGAGGCCTGGCACCTTTGGTGTGGGAGCAGTCGCTGGACGTTTGCAATTTCGAGCTGGGCTCCGGCGCAGGTTCCGACAGTGAGTGAGGCACGAACGTCGGCCCCCTGAGCTGGCTGGCAAGGCCGGAGCTGCAGTGCGTGTGGTGCTGTGGCAGGGCTGCCAGGGCAAGGCGAGGGCCAGCAACACCTGGGAGGCCTGCCACCTTACGTGTGGGAGCAGTCGCTGGACGTCTGCAATTTGGAGCTGGGCTCCGGCGCAGGTCCCGTGAGCGAGTGAGGCACGAACGTCGGCACCCTGAGCTGGCTGGCAAGGCCGGAGCTGCAGTGCGTGTGGGACTGTGGAAGGGCTGCCAGGGCAAGGCGAGGGCCAGCAACACCTGGGAGGCCTGGCACCTTTGGTGTGGGAGCAGTCGCTGGACGTTTGCAATTTCGAGGTGGGCTCCGGCGCAGGTCCCGAGAGCGAGCGAGGCACGAACGTCGACATCCTGAGCTGGCTGGCAAGGCCGGAGCCCCAGTGTGTGTGGGGCTGTGGAAGGGCTGCCAGGGGAAGGCGAGGGCCAGCAACACCTGGGAGGCCTGGCACCTTTGGTGTGGGAGCAGTCGCTGGACGTTTGCAATTTCGAGCTGGGCTCCGGCGCAGGTCCCGACAGTGAGTGAGGCACGAACGTCGGCACCCTGAGCTGGCTGGCAAGGCCGGAGCTGCAGTGCGTGTGGGGCTGTGGCAGGTCTGCCAGGGCAAGGCGAGGGCCAGCAACACCTGGGAGGCCTGGCACATTTTGTGTGGGAGCAGTCGCTGGACGTTTGCAATTTGGAGCTGGGCTCCGGCGCCGGCCCCCTGAGCGAGCGAGGCAAGAACGTCGGCACCCTGAGCTGGCTGGCAAGGCCAGAGCCCCAGTGTGTGTGGGGCTGTGGAAGGGCTGCCAGGGGAAGGCGAGGGCCAGCAACACCTGGGAGGCCTGGCACATTTTGTGTGGGAGCAGTCGCTGGACGTTTGCAATTTGGAGCTGGGCTCCGGCGCCGGCCCCGTGTGCGAGCGAGGCAAGAACGTCGGCACCCTGAGCTGGCTGGCAAGGCCGGAGCCCCAGTGTGTGTTGGGCTGTGGAAGGGCTGCCAGGGGAAGGCGAGGGCCAGCAACACCTGGGAGGCCTGGCACCTTTGGTGTGGGAGCAGTCGCTGGACGTCTGCAATTTGGAGCTGGGCTCCGGCGCAGGTCCCGTGAGCGAGTGAGGCACGAACGTCGGCCCCCTGAGCTGGCTGGCAAGGCCGGAGCTGCAGTGCGTGTGGGACTGTGGAAGGGCTGCCAGGGCAAGGCGAGGGCCAGCAACACCTGGGAGGCCTGGCACCTTTGGTGTGGGAGCAGTCGCTGGACGTTTCCAATTTCGAGGTGGGCTCCGGCGCAGGTCCCGAGAGCGAGCGAGGCACGAACGTCGACATCCTGAGCTGGCTGGCAAGGCCGGAGCCCCAGTGTGTGTGGGGCTGTGGAAGGGCTGCCAGGGCAAGGCGAGGGCCAGCAACACCTGGGAGGCCTGGCACCTTTGGTGTGGGAGCAGTCGCTGGACGTTTGCAATTTCGAGCTGGGCTCCGGCGCAGGTCCCGACAGTGAGTGAGGCACGAACGTCGGCCCCCTGAGCTGGCTGGCAAGGCCGGAGCTGCAGTGCGTGTGGGGCTGTGGCAGGGCTGCCAGGGCAAGGCGAGGGCCAGCAACACCTGGCAGGCCTGGCACATTTTGTGTGGGAGCAGTCGCTGGACGTTTGCAATTTGGAGCTGGGCTCCGGCGCCGGCCACGTGTGCGAGCGAGGCAAGAACGTCGGCACCCTGAGCTGGCTGGTAAGGCCAGAGCCGCAGTGTGTGTGGGGCTGTCGAAGGGCTGCCAGGGCAAGGCGAGGGCCAGCAACACCTGGGAGGCCTGGCACATTTTGTGTGGGAGCAGTCGCTGGACGTTTGCAATCTGGAGCTGGGCTCCGGCGCCGGCCCCGTGTGCGAGCGAGGCAAGAACGTCGGCACCCTGAGCTGGCTGGCAAGGCCGGAGCCCCAGTGTGTGTTGGGCTGTGGAAGGGCTGCCAGGGGAAGGCGAGGGCCAGCAACACCTGGGAGGCCTGGCACCTTTGGTGTGGGAGCAGTCGCTGGACGTTTGCAATTTCGAGGTGGGCTCCGGCGCAGTTCCCGAGAGCGAGCGAGGCACGAACGTGGGCACCCTGAGCTGGCTGGCAAGGCCGGAGCCCCAGTGTGTGTGGGGCTGTGGAAGGGCAGCCAGGGGAAGGCGAGGGCCAGCAACACCTGGGAGGCCTGGCACCTTTGGTGTGGGAGCAGTCGCTGGACGTTTGAAATTTCGAGGTGGGCTCTGGCGCAGGTCCCGAGAGCGAGCGAGGCACGAACGTCGACATCCTGAGCTGGCTGGCAAGGCCGGAGCCCCAGTGTGTGTGGGGCTGTGGAAGGGCTGCCAGGGCAAGGCGAGGGCCAGCAACACCTGGGAGGCCTGGCACCTTTGGTGTGGGAGCAGTCGCTGGACGTTTGCAATTTCGAGGTGGGCTCCGGCGCAGTTCCCGAGAGCGAGCGAGGCAAGAACGTCGGCACCCTGAGCTGGCTGGCAAGGCCGGAGCCGCAGTGTGTGTGGGGCTGTGGAAGGGCTGCCAGAGCAAGGCGAGGGCCAGCAACACCTGGGAGGCCTGGCACCTTTGGTGTGGGAGCAGGTGCTGGACGTTTGCAATTTCGAGGTGGGCTCTGGCGCAGGTCCCGAGAGCGAGCGAGGCACGAACGTGGGCCCCCTGAGCTGGCTGGCAAGGCCGGAGCGCCAGTGTGTGTGGGGCTGTGGAAGGGCTGCCAGGGCAAGGCGAGGGCCAGCAACACCTGGGAGGCCTGGCACCTTTGGTGTGGGAGCAGTCGCTGGACGTTTGCAATTTCGAGCTGGGCTCCGGCGCAGGTTCCGACAGTGAGTGAGGCACGAACGTCGGCCCCCTGAGCTGGCTGGCAAGGCCGGAGCTGCAGTGCGTGTGGTGCTGTGGCAGGGCTGCCAGGGCAAGGCGAGGGCCAGCAACACCTGGGAGGCCTGCCACCTTACGTGTGGGAGCAGTCGCTGGACGTCTGCAATTTGGAGCTGGGCTCCGGCGCAGGTCCCGTGAGCGAGTGAGGCACGAACGTCGGCACCCTGAGCTGGCTGGCAAGGCCGGAGCTGCAGTGCGTGTGGGACTGTGGAAGGGCTGCCAGGGCAAGGCGAGGGCCAGCAACACCTGGGAGGCCTGGCACCTTTGGTGTGGGAGCAGTCGCTGGACGTTTGCAATTTCGAGGTGGGCTCCGGCGCAGGTCCCGAGAGCGAGCGAGGCACGAACGTCGACATCCTGAGCTGGCTGGCAAGGCCGGAGCCCCAGTGTGTGTGGGGCTGTGGAAGGGCTGCCAGGGCAAGGCGAGGGCCAGCAACACCTGGGAGGCCTGGCACCTTTGGTGTGGGAGCAGTCGCTGGACGTTTGCAATTTCGAGCTGGGCTCCGGCGCAGGTCCCGACAGTGAGTGAGGCACGAACGTCGGCACCCTGAGCTGGCTGGCAAGGCCGGAGCTGCAGTGCGTGTGGGGCTGTGGCAGGTCTGCCAGGGCAAGGCGAGGGCCAGCAACACCTGGGAGGCCTGGCACATTTTGTGTGGGAGCAGTCGCTGGACGTTTGCAATTTGGAGCTGGGCTCCGGCGCCGGCCCCCTGAGCGAGCGAGGCAAGAACGTCGGCACCCTGAGCTGGCTGGCAAGGCCAGAGCCCCAGTGTGTGTGGGGCTGTGGAAGGGCTGCCAGGGGAAGGCGAGGGCCAGCAACACCTGGGAGGCCTGGCACATTTTGTGTGGGAGCAGTCGCTGGACGTTTGCAATTTGGAGCTGGGCTCCGGCGCCGGCCCCGTGTGCGAGCGAGGCAAGAACGTCGGCACCCTGAGCTGGCTGGCAAGGCCGGAGCCCCAGTGTGTGTTGGGCTGTGGAAGGGCTGCCAGGGGAAGGCGAGGGCCAGCAACACCTGGGAGGCCTGGCACCTTTGGTGTGGGAGCAGTCGCTGGACGTTTGCAATTTCGAGGTGGGATCCGGCGCAGTTCCCGAGAGCGAGCGAGGCACGAACGTGGGCACCCTGAGCTGGCTGGCAAGGCCGGAGCCGCAGTGTGTGTGGGGCTGTGGAAGGGCAGCCAGGGGAAGGCGAGGGCCAGCAACACCTGGGAGGCCTGGCACCTTTGGTGTGGGAGCAGGCGCTGGACATTTGCAATTTCGAGGTGGGCTCTGGCGCAGGTCCCGAGAGCGAGCGAGGCACGAACGTCGACATCCTGAGCTGGCTGGCAAGGATGGAGCGCCAGTGTGTGTGGGGCTGTGGAAGGGCTGCCAGGGCAAGGCGAGGGCCAGCAACACCTGGGAGGCCTGGCACCTTTGGTGTGGGAGCAGTCGCTGGATGTTTGCAATTTCGAGGTGGGCTCCGGCGCAGGTCCCGAGAGCGAGCGAGGCAAGAACGTCGGCACCCTGAGCTGGCTGGCAAGGCCAGAGCCGCAGTGTGTGTGGGGCTGTGGAAGGGCAGCCAGGGCAAGGCGAGGGCCAGCAACACCTGGGAGGCCTGGCACCTTTGGTGTGGGAGCAGGTGCTGGACGTTTGCAATTTTGAGGTGGGCTCTGGCGCAGGTCCCGAGAGCGAGCGAGGCACGAACGTCGACATCCTGAGCTGGCTGGCAAGGCCGGAGCGCCAGTGTGTGTGGGGCTGTGGAAGGGCTGCCAGGGCAAGGCGAGGGCCAGCAACACCTGGGAGGCCTGGCACCTTTGGTGTGGGAGCAGTCGCTGGACGTTTGCAATTTCGAGCTGGGCTCCGGCGCAGGTCCCGACAGTGAGTGAGGCACGAACGTCGGCCCCCTGAGCTGGCTGGCAAGGCCGGAGCTGCAGTGCGTGTGGGACTGTGGAAGGGCTGCCAGGGCAAGGCGAGGGCCAGCAACACCTGGGAGGCCTGGCACCTTTGGTGTGGGAGCAGTCGCTGGACGTTTGCAATTTCGAGGTGGGCTCCGGCGCAGTTCCCGAGAGCGAGCGAGGCACGAACGTGGGCACCCTGAGCTGGCTGGCAAGGCCGGAGCCGCAGTGTGTGTGGGGCTGTGGAAGGGCAGCCAGGGGAAGGCGAGGGCCAGCAACACCTGGGAGGCCTGGCACCTTTGGTGTGGGAGCAGTCGCTGGACATTTGCAATTTCGAGGTGGGCTCTGGCGCAGGTCCCGAGAGCGAGCGAGGCACGAACGTAGACATCCTGAGCTGGCTGGCAAGGCCGGAGCCCCAGTGTGTGTGGGGCTGTGGAAGGGCTGCCAGGGCAAGGCGAGGGCCAGCAACACCTGGGAGGCCTGGCACCTTTGGTGTGGGAGCAGTCGCTGGACGTCTGCAATTTGGAGCTGGGCTCCGGCACCGACCCCGTGAGCGAGCGAGGCACGAACGTCGACATCCTGAGCTGGCTGGCAAGGCCGGAGCCGCAGTGTGTGTGGGGCTGTGGAAGGGCTGCCAGGGCAAGGCGAGGGCCAGCAACACCTGGGAGGCCTGGCACCTTACGTGTGGGAGCAGTCGCTGGACGTTTGCAATTTTGAGCTGGGCTCCGGCGCAGGTCCCGTGACTGAGTGAGGCACGAACGTCGGCACCCTGAGCTGGCTGGCAAGGCCGGAGCTGCAGTGCGTGTGGGACTGTGGAAGGGCTGCCAGGGCAAGGCGAGGGCCAGCAACACCTGGGAGGCCTGGCACCTTTGGTGTGGGAGCAGTCGCTGGACGTTTGCAATTTCGAGGTGGGCTCCGGCGCAGGTCCCGAGAGCGAGCGAGGCACGAACGTCGACATCCTGAGCTGGCTGGTAAGGCCGGAGCTGCAGTGTGTGTGGGGCTGTGGAAGGGCTGCCAGGGCAAGGCGAGGGCCAGCAACACCTGGGAGGCCTGGCACCTTTGGTGTGGGAGCAGTCACTGGACGTTTGCAATTTCGAGCTGGGCTCCGGCGCAGGTCCCGACAGTGAGTGAGGCACGAACGTCGGCCCCCTGAGCTGGCTGGCAAGGCCGGAGCTGCAGTGCGTGTGGGACTGTGGAAGGGCTGCCAGGGGAAGGCGAGGGCCAGCAACACCTGGGAGGCCTGGCACCTTTGGTGTGGGAGCAATCGCTGGACGTCTGCAATTTGGAGCTGGGCTCCGGCACCGACCCCGTGAGCGAGCGAGGCATGAACGTCGACATCCTGAGCTGGCTGGCAAGGCCGGAGCCGCAGTGTGTGTGGGGCTGTGGAAGGGCTGCCAGGGGAAGGCGAGGGCCAGCAACACCTGGGAGGCCTGGCACCTTTGGTGTGGGAGCAGTCGCTGGACGTCTACAATTTGGAGCTGGGCTCCGGCGCAGGTCCCGAGAGCGAGCGAGGCACGAACGTTGGTACCCTGAGCTGGCTGGCAGGGCCAGAGCCGCAGTGTGTGTGGGGCTGTGGAAGGGCTGCCAGGGGAAGGCGAGGGCCAGCAACACCTGGGAGGCCTGGCACCTTTGGTGTGGGAGCAGTCGCTGGATGTTTGCAATTTCGAGTTGGGCTCCGGTGCCGGCCCCGTGAGCGAGCGAGGCACGAACGTGGGCACCCTGAGCTGGCTGGCAAGGCCGGAGCGCCAGTGTGTGTGGGGCTGTGGAAGGGCTGCCAGGGCAAGGCGAGGGCCAGCAACACCTGGGAGGCCTGGCACATTTTGTGTGGGAGCAGTCGCTGGACGTTTGCAATCTGGAGCTGGGCTCCGGCGCCGGCCCCGTGTGCGAGCGAGGCAAGAACGTCGGCACCCTGAGCTGGCTGGCAAGGCCGGAGCCCCAGTGTGTGTTGGGCTGTGGAAGGGCTGCCAGGGGAAGGCGAGGGCCAGCAACACCTGGGAGGCCTGGCACCTTTGGTGTGGGAGCAGTCGCTGGACGTTTGCAATTTCGAGGTGGGCTCCGGCGCAGTTCCCGAGAGCGAGCGAGGCACGAACGTGGGCACCCTGAGCTGGCTGGCAAGGCCGGAGCCCCAGTGTGTGTGGGGCTGTGGAAGGGCAGCCAGGGGAAGGCGAGGGCCAGCAACACCTGGGAGGCCTGGCACCTTTGGTGTGGGAGCAGTCGCTGGACGTTTGAAATTTCGAGGTGGGCTCTGGCGCAGGTCCCGAGAGCGAGCGAGGCACGAACGTCGACATCCTGAGCTGGCTGGCAAGGCCGGAGCCCCAGTGTGTGTGGGGCTGTGGAAGGGCTGCCAGGGCAAGGCGAGGGCCAGCAACACCTGGGAGGCCTGGCA
Source organism: Spheniscus humboldti (assembly GCA_027474245.1). Classification (NCBI taxonomy): domain Eukaryota; kingdom Metazoa; phylum Chordata; class Aves; order Sphenisciformes; family Spheniscidae; genus Spheniscus; species Spheniscus humboldti. Next base: position 26,241,912 of record CM049895.1, read on the forward strand.
CCTTTGGTGTGGGAGCAGTCGCTGGACGTTTGCAATTTCGAGGTGGGCTCCGGCGCAGTTCCCGAGAGCGAGCGAGGCAAGAACGTCGGCACCCTGAGCTGGCTGGCAAGGCCGGAGCCGCAGTGTGTGTGGGGCTGTGGAAGGGCTGCCAGAGCAAGGCGAGGGCCAGCAACACCTGGGAGGCCTGGCACCTTTGGTGTGGGAGCAGGTGCTGGACGTTTGCAATTTCGAGGTGGGCTCTGGCGCAGGTCCCGAGAGCGAGCGAGGCACGAACGTGTGCCCCCTGAGCTGGCTGGCAAGGCCGGAGCGCCAGTGTGTGTGGGGCTGTGGAAGGGCTGCCAGGGCAAGGCGAGGGCCAGCAACACCTGGGAGGCCTGGCACCTTTGGTGTGGGAGCAGTCGCTGGACGTTTGCAATTTCGAGCTGGGCTCCGGCGCAGGTTCCGACAGTGAGTGAGGCACGAACGTCGGCCCCCTGAGCTGGCTGGCAAGGCCGGAGCTGCAGTGCGTGTGGTGCTGTGGCAGGGCTGCCAGGGCAAGGCGAGGGCCAGCAACACCTGGGAGGCCTGCCACCTTACGTGTGGGAGCAGTCGCTGGACGTCTGCAATTTGGAGCTGGGCTCCGGCGCAGGTCCCGTGAGCGAGTGAGGCACGAACGTCGGCACCCTGAGCTGGCTGGCAAGGCCGGAGCTGCAGTGCGTGTGGGACTGTGGAAGGGCTGCCAGGGCAAGGCGAGGGCCAGCAACACCTGGGAGGCCTGGCACCTTTGGTGTGGGAGCAGTCGCTGGACGTTTGCAATTTCGAGGTGGGCTCCGGCGCAGGTCCCGAGAGCGAGCGAGGCACGAACGTCGACATCCTGAGCTGGCTGGCAAGGCCGGAGCCCCAGTGTGTGTGGGGCTGTGGAAGGGCTGCCAGGGGAAGGCGAGGGCCAGCAACACCTGGGAGGCCTGGCACCTTTGGTGTGGGAGCAGTCGCTGGACGTTTGCAATTTCGAGGTGGGCTCCGGCGCAGGTCCCGAGAGCGAGCGAGGCACGAACGTCGGCCCCCTGAGCTGGCTGGCAAGGCCGGAGCTGCAGTGCGTGTGGGGCTGTGGCAGGTCTGCCAGGGCAAGGCGAGGGCCAGCAACACCTGGGAGGCCTGGCACATTTTGTGTGGGAGCAGTCGCTGGACGTTTGCAATTTGGAGCTGGGCTCCGGCGCCGGCCCCCTGAGCGAGCGAGGCAAGAACGTCGGCACCCTGAGCTGGCTGGCAAGGCCAGAGCCCCAGTGTGTGTGGGGCTGTGGAAGGGCTGCCAGGGGAAGGCGAGGGCCAGCAACACCTGGGAGGCCTGGCACATTTTGTGTGGGAGCAGTCGCTGGACGTTTGCAATTTGGAGCTGGGCTCCGGCGCCGGCCCCGTGTGCGAGCGAGGCAAGAACGTCGGCACCCTGAGCTGGCTGGCAAGGCCGGAGCCCCAGTGTGTGTTGGGCTGTGGAAGGGCTGCCAGGGGAAGGCGAGGGCCAGCAACACCTGGGAGGCCTGGCACCTTTGGTGTGGGAGCAGTCGCTGGACGTTTGCAATTTCGAGGTGGGATCCGGCGCAGGTCCCGAGAGCGAGCGAGGCACGAACGTCGACATCCTGAGCTGGCTGGCAAGGATGGAGCGCCAGTGTGTGTGGGGCTGTGGAAGGGCTGCCAGGGCAAGGCGAGGGCCAGCAACACCTGGGAGGCCTGGCACCTTTGGTGTGGGAGCAGTCGCTGGATGTTTGCAATTTCGAGGTGGGCTCCGGCGCAGGTCCCGAGAGCGAGCGAGGCAAGAACGTCGGCACCCTGAGCTGGCTGGCAAGGCCAGAGCCGCAGTGTGTGTGGGGCTGTGGAAGGGCAGCCAGGGCAAGGCGAGGGCCAGCAACACCTGGGAGGCCTGGCACCTTTGGTGTGGGAGCAGGTGCTGGACGTTTGCAATTTTGAGGTGGGCTCTGGCGCAGGTCCCGAGAGCGAGCGAGGCACGAACGTGGGCATCCTGAGCTGGCTGGCAAGGCCGGAGCGCCAGTGTGTGTGGGGCTGTGGAAGGGCTGCCAGGGCAAGGCGAGGGCCAGCAACACCTGGGAGGCCTGGCACCTTTGGTGTGGGAGCAGTCGCTGGACGTTTGCAATTTCGAGCTGGGCTCCGGCGCAGGTCCCGACAGTGAGTGAGGCACGAACGTCGGCCCCCTGAGCTGGCTGGCAAGGCCGGAGCGCCAGTGCGTGTGGGACTGTGGAAGGGCTGCCAGGGCAAGGCGAGGGCCAGCAACACCTGGGAGGCCTGGCACCTTTGGTGTGGGAGCAGTCGCTGGACGTTTGCAATTTCGAGGTGGGCTCCGGCGCAGTTCCCGAGAGCGAGCGAGGCACGAACGTGGGCACCCTGAGCTGGCTGGCAAGGCCGGAGCCGCAGTGTGTGTGGGGCTGTGGAAGGGCAGCCAGGGGAAGGCGAGGGCCAGCAACACCTGGGAGGCCTGGCACCTTTGGTGTGGGAGCAGTCGCTGGACATTTGCAATTTCGAGGTGGGCTCTGGCGCAGGTCCCGAGAGCGAGCGAGGCACGAACGTAGACATCCTGAGCTGGCTGGCAAGGCCGGAGCCCCAGTGTGTGTGGGGCTGTGGAAGGGCTGCCAGGGCAAGGCGAGGGCCAGCAACACCTGGGAGGCCTGGCACCTTTGGTGTGGGAGCAGTCGCTGGACGTCTGCAATTTGGAGCTGGGCTCCGGCACCGACCCCGTGAGCGAGCGAGGCACGAACGTCGACATCCTGAGCTGGCTGGCAAGGCCGGAGCCGCAGTGTGTGTGGGGCTGTGGAAGGGCTGCCAGGGCAAGGCGAGGGCCAGCAACACCTGGGAGGCCTGGCACCTTACGTGTGGGAGCAGTCGCTGGACGTTTGCAATTTTGAGCTGGGCTCCGGCGCAGGTCCTGTGACTGAGTGAGGCACGAACGTCGGCACCCTGAGCTGGCTGGCAAGGCCGGAGCTGCAGTGCGTGTGGGACTGTGGAAGGGCTGCCAGGGGAAGGCGAGGGCCAGCAACACCTGGGAGGCCTGGCACCTTTGGTGTGGGAGCAGTCGCTGGACGTTTGCAATTTCGAGGTGGGCTCCGGCGCAGGTCCCGAGAGCGAGCGAGGCACGAACGTCGACATCCTGAGCTGGCTGGTAAGGCCGGAGCTGCAGTGTGTGTGGGGCTGTGGAAGGGCTGCCAGGGCAAGGCGAGGGCCAGCAACACCTGGGAGGCCTGGCACCTTTGGTGTGGGAGCAGTCGCTGGACGTTTGCAATTTCGAGCTGGGCTCCGGCGCAGGTCCCGACAGTGAGTGAGGCACGAACGTCGGCCCCCTGAGCTGGCTGGCAAGGCCGGAGCTGCAGTGCGTGTGGGACTGTGGAAGGGCTGCCAGGGCAAGGCGAGGGCCAGCAACACCTGGGAGGCCTGGCACCTTTGGTGTGGGAGCAATCGCTGGACGTCTGCAATTTGGAGCTGGGCTCCGGCACCGACCCCGTGAGCGAGCGAGGCATGAACGTCGACATCCTGAGCTGGCTGGCAAGGCCGGAGCCGCAGTGTGTGTGGGGCTGTGGAAGGGCTGCCAGGGGAAGGCGAGGGCCAGCAACACCTGGGAGGCCTGGCACCTTTGGTGTGGGAGCAGTCGCTGGACGTCTACAATTTGGAGCTGGGCTCCGGCGCAGGTCCCGAGAGCGAGCAAGGCACGAACGTTGGTACCCTGAGCTGGCTGGCAGGGCCAGAGCCGCAGTGTGTGTGGGGCTGTGGAAGGGCTGCCAGGGGAAGGCGAGGGCCAGCAACACCTGGGAGGCCTGGCACCTTTGGTGTGGGAGCAGTCGCTGGATGTTTGCAATTTCGAGTTGGGCTCCGGTGCCGACCCCGTGAGCGAGCGAGGCACGAACGTGGGCACCCTGAGCTGGCTGGCAAGGCCGGAGCGCCAGTGTGTGTGGGGCTGTGGAAGGGCTGCCAGGGCAAGGCGAGGGCCAGCAACACCTGGGAGGCCTGGCACCTTTGGTGTGGGAGCAGGTGCTGGACGTTTGCAATTTTGAGGTGGGCTCTGGCGCAGGTCCCGAGAGCGAGCGAGGCACGAACGTCGACATCCTGAGCTGGCTGGCAAGTCCGGAGCGCCAGTGTGTGTGGGGCTGTGGAAGGGCTGCCAGGGCAAGGCGAGGGCCAGCAACACCTGGGAGGCCTGGCACCTTACGTGTGGGAGCAGTCGCTGGACGTCTGCAATTTTGAGGTGGGCTCCGGCGCAGGTCCCGTGAGCGAGTGAGGCACGAACGTCGGCACCCTGAGCTGGCTGGCAAGGCCGGAGCTGCAGTGCGTGTGGGACTGTGGAAGGGCTGCCAGGGCAAGGCGAGGGCCAGCAACACCTGGGAGGCCTGGCACCTTTGGTGTGGGAGCAATCGCTGGACGTCTGCAATTTGGAGCTGGGCTCCGGCACCGACCCCGTGAGCGAGCGAGGCATGAACGTCGACATCCTGAGCTGGCTGGCAAGGCCGGAGCCGCAGTGTGTGTGGGGCTGTGGAAGGGCTGCCAGGGCAAGGCGAGGGCCAGCAACACCTGGCAGGCCTGGCACCTTTGGTGTGGGAGCAGTCGCTGGACGTCTACAATTTGGAGCTGGGCTCCGGCGCAGGTCCCGAGAGCGAGCAAGGCACGAACGTTGGTACCCTGAGCTGGCTGGCAAGGCCGGAGCTGCAGTGCGTGTGGGGCTGTGGCAGGGCTGGCAGGGGAAGGCGAGGGCCAGCAACACCTGGGAGGCCTGGCACATTTTGTGTGGGAGCAGTCGCTGGACGTTTGCAATTTGGAGCTGGGCTCCGGCGCCGGCCACGTGTGCGAGCGAGGCAAGAACGTCGGCACCCTGAGCTGGCTGGCAAGGCCAGAGCCGCAGTGTGTGTGGGGCTGTGGAAGGGCTGCCAGGGCAAGGCGAGGGCCAGCAACACCTGGGAGGCCTGGCACATTTTGTGTGGGAGCAGTCGCTGGACGTTTGCAATCTGGAGCTGGGCTCCGGCGCCGGCTCTGTGTGCGAGCGAGGCAAGAACGTCGGCACCCTGAGCTGGCTGGCAAGGCCGGAGCCCCAGTGTGTGTTGGGCTGTGGAAGGGCTGCCAGGGGAAGGCGAGGGCCAGCAACACCTGGGAGGCCTGGCACCTTTGGTGTGGGAGCAGTCGCTGGACGTTTGCAATTTCGAGGTGGGCTCCGGCGCAGTTCCCGAGAGCGAGCGAGGCACGAACGTGGGCACCCTGAGCTGGCTGGCAAGGCCGGAGCTGCAGTGTGTGTGGGGCTGTGGAAGGGCTGCCAGGGGAAGGCGAGGGCCAGCAACACCTGGGAGGCCTGGCACCTTTGGTGTGGGAGCAGTCGCTGGACGTTTGCAATTTCGAGCTGGGCTCTGGCGCAGGTCCCGAGAGCGAGCGAGGCACGAACGTCGACATCCTGAGCTGGCTGGCAAGGCCGGAGCCCCAGTGTGTGTGGGGCTGTGGAAGGGCTGCCAGGGCAAGGCGAGGGCCAGCAACACCTGGGAGGCCTGGCACCTTTGGTGTGGGAGCAGTCGCTGGACGTTTGCAATTTCGAGGTGGGCTCCGGCGCAGTTCCCGAGAGCGAGCGAGGCAAGAACGTCGGCAGCCTGTGCTGGCTGGCAAGGCCGGAGCCGCAGTGTGTGTGGGGCTGTGGAAGGGCTGCCAGAGCAAGGCGAGGGCCAGCAACACCTGGGAGGCCTGGCACCTTTGGTGTGGGAGCAGGTGCTGGACGTTTGCAATTTCGAGGTGGGCTCTGGCGCAGGTCCCGAGAGCGAGCGAGGCACGAACGTGGGCCCCCTGAGCTGGCTGGCAAGGCCGGAGCGCCAGTGTGTGTGGGGCTGTGGAAGGGCTGCCAGGGCAAGGCGAGGGCCAGCAACACCTGGGAGGCCTGGCACCTTTGGTGTGGGAGCAGTCGCTGGACGTTTGCAATTTCGAGCTGGGCTCCGGCGCAGGTCCCGACAGTGAGTGAGGCACGAACGTCGGCCCCCTGAGCTGGCTGGCAAGGCCGGAGCTGCAGTGCGTGTGGTGCTGTGGCAGGGCTGCCAGGGCAAGGCGAGGGCCAGCAACACCTGGGAGGCCTGGCACCTTTGGTGTGGGAGCAGTCGCTGGACGTCTGCAATTTGGAGCTGGGCTCCGGCGCAGGTCCCGTGAGCGAGTGAGGCACGAACGTCGGCCCCCTGAGCTGGCTGGCAAGGCCGGAGCTGCAGTGCGTGTGGGACTGTGGAAGGGCTGCCAGGGCAAGGCGAGGGCCAGCAACACCTGGGAGGCCTGGCACCTTTGGTGTGGGAGCAGTCGCTGGACGTTTGCAATTTCGAGGTGGGCTCCGGCGCAGGTCCCGAGAGCGAGCGAGGCACGAACGTCGACATCCTGAGCTGGCTGGCAAGGCCGGAGCCCCAGTGTGTGTGGGGCTGTGGAAGGGCTGCCAGGGCAAGGCGAGGGCCAGCAACACCTGGGAGGCCTGGCACCTTTGGTGTGGGAGCAGTCGCTGGACGTTTGCAATTTCGAGCTGGGCTCCGGCGCAGGTCCCGACAGTGAGTGAGGCACGACCGTCGGCCCCCTGAGCTGGCTGGCAAGGCCGGAGCTGCAGTGCGTGTGGGGCTGTGGCAGGGCTGCCAGGGGAAGGCGAGGGCCAGCAACACCTGGGAGGCCTGGCACATTTTGTGTGGGAGCAGTCGCTGGACGTTTGCAATTTGGAGCTGGGCTCCGGCGCCGGCCACGTGTGCGAGCGAGGCAAGAACGTCGGCACCCTGAGCTGGCTGGCAAGGCCAGAGCCGCAGTGTGTGTGGGGCTGTCGAAGGGCTGCCAGGGCAAGGCGAGGGCCAGCAACACCTGGGAGGCCTGGCACATTTTGTGTGGGAGCAGTCGCTGGACGTTTGCAATCTGGAGCTGGGCTCCGGCGCCGGCTCTGTGTGCGAGCGAGGCAAGAACGTCGGCACCCTGAGCTGGCTGGCAAGGCCGGAGCCCCAGTGTGTGTTGGGCTGTGGAAGGGCTGCCAGGGGAAGGCGAGGGCCAGCAACACCTGGGAGGCCTGGCACCTTTGGTGTGGGAGCAGTCGCTGGACGTTTGCAATTTCGAGGTGGGCTCCGGCGCAGTTCCCGAGAGCGAGCGAGGCACGAACGTGGGCACCCTGAGCTGGCTGGCAAGGCCGGAGCTGCAGTGTGTGTGGGGCTGTGGAAGGGCTGCCAGGGGAAGGCGAGGGCCAGCAACACCTGGGAGGCCTGGCACCTTTGGTGTGGGAGCAGTCGCTGGACGTTTGCAATTTCGAGCTGGGCTCTGGCGCAGGTCCCGAGAGCGAGCGAGGCACGAACGTCGACATCCTGAGCTGGCTGGCAAGGCCGGAGCCCCAGTGTGTGTGGGGCTGTGGAAGGGCTGCCAGGGCAAGGCGAGGGCCAGCAACACCTGGGAGGCCTGGCACATTTTGTGTGGGAGCAGTCGCTGGACGTTTGCAATCTGGAGCTGGGCTCCGGCGCCGGCCCTGTGTGCGAGCGAGGCAAGAACGTCGGCACCCTGAGCTGGCTGGCAAGGCCAGAGCCCCAGTGTGTGTTGGGCTGTGGAAGGGCTGCCAGGGGAAGGCGAGGGCCAGCAACACCTGGGAGGCCTGGCACCTTTGGTGTGGGAGCAGTCGCTGGACGTTTGCAATTTCGAGGTGGGCTCCGGCGCAGTTCCCGAGAGCGAGCGAGGCACGAACGTGGGCACCCTGAGCTGGCTGGCAAGGCCGGAGCCCCAGTGTGTGTGGGGCTGTGGAAGGGCAGCCAGGGGAAGGCGAGGGCCAGCAACACCTGGGAGGCCTGGCACCTTTGGTGTGGGAGCAGTCGCTGGACGTTTGCAATTTCGAGCTGGGCTCCGGCGCAGGTCCCGACAGTGAGTGAGGCACGACCGTCGGCCCCCTGAGCTGGCTGGCAAGGCCGGAGCTGCAGTGCGTGTGGGGCTGTGGCAGGGCTGCCAGGGGAAGGCGAGGGCCAGCAACACCTGGGAGGCCTGGCACATTTTGTGTGGGAGCAGTCGCTGGACGTTTGCAATTTGGAGCTGGGCTCCGGCGCCGGCCACGTGTGCGAGCGAGGCAAGAACGTCGGCACCCTGAGCTGGCTGGCAAGGCCAGAGCCGCAGTGTGTGTGGGGCTGTCGAAGGGCTGCCAGGGCAAGGCGAGGGCCAGCAACACCTGGGAGGCCTGGCACATTTTGTGTGGGAGCAGTCGCTGGACGTTTGCAATCTGGAGCTGGGCTCCGGCGCCGGCTCTGTGTGCGAGCGAGGCAAGAACGTCGGCACCCTGAGCTGGCTGGCAAGGCCGGAGCCCCAGTGTGTGTTGGGCTGTGGAAGGGCTGCCAGGGGAAGGCGAGGGCCAGCAACACCTGGGAGGCCTGGCACCTTTGGTGTGGGAGCAGTCGCTGGACGTTTGCAATTTCGAGCTGGGCTCCGGCGCAGTTCCCGAGAGCGAGCGAGGCACGAACGTGGGCACCCTGAGCTGGCTGGCAAGGCCGGAGCTGCAGTGTGTGTGGGGCTGTGGAAGGGCTGCCAGGGGAAGGCGAGGGCCAGCAACACCTGGGAGGCCTGGCACCTTTTGTGTGGGAGCAGTCGCTGGACGTTTGCAATTTCGAGCTGGGCTCTGGCGCAGGTCCCGAGAGCGAGCGAGGCACGAACGTCGACATCCTGAGCTGGCTGGCAAGGCCGGAGCCCCAGTGTGTGTGGGGCTGTGGAAGGGCTGCCAGGGCAAGGCGAGGGCCAGCAACACCTGGGAGGCCTGGCACCTTTGGTGTGGGAGCAGTCGCTGGACGTTTGCAATTTCGAGCTGGGCTCCGGCGCAGGTCCCGACAGTGAGTGAGGCACGACCGTCGGCCCCCTGAGCTGGCTGGCAAGGCCGGAGCTGCAGTGCGTGTGGGGCTGTGGCAGGGCTGCCAGGGGAAGGCGAGGGCCAGCAACACCTGGGAGGCCTGGCACATTTTGTGTGGGAGCAGTCGCTGGACGTTTGCAATTTGGAGCTGGGCTCCGGCGCCGGCCACGTGTGCGAGCGAGGCAAGAACGTCGGCACCCTGAGCTGGCTGGCAAGGCCAGAGCCGCAGTGTGTGTGGGGCTGTCGAAGGGCTGCCAGGGCAAGGCGAGGGCCAGCAACACCTGGGAGGCCTGGCACATTTTGTGTGGGAGCAGTCGCTGGACGTTTGCAATCTGGAGCTGGGCTCCGGCGCCGGCTCTGTGTGCGAGCGAGGCAAGAACGTCGGCACCCTGAGCTGGCTGGCAAGGCCGGAGCCCCAGTGTGTGTTGGGCTGTGGAAGGGCTGCCAGGGGAAGGCGAGGGCCAGCAACACCTGGGAGGCCTGGCACCTTTGGTGTGGGAGCAGTCGCTGGACGTTTGCAATTTCGAGGTGGGCTCCGGCGCAGTTCCCGAGAGCGAGCGAGGCACGAACGTGGGCACCCTGAGCTGGCTGGCAAGGCCGGAGCTGCAGTGTGTGTGGGGCTGTGGAAGGGCTGCCAGGGGAAGGCGAGGGCCAGCAACACCTGGGAGGCCTGGCACCTTTGGTGTGGGAGCAGTCGCTGGACGTTTGCAATTTCGAGCTGGGCTCTGGCGCAGGTCCCGAGAGCGAGCGAGGCACGAACGTCGACATCCTGAGCTGGCTGGCAAGGATGGAGCGCCAGTGTGTGTGGGGCTGTGGAAGGGCTGCCAGGGCAAGGCGAGGGCCAGCAACACCTGGGAGGCCTGGCACATTTTGTGTGGGAGCAGTCGCTGGACGTTTGCAATCTGGAGCTGGGCTCCGGCGCCGGCCCTGTGTGCGAGCGAGGCAAGAACGTCGGCACCCTGAGCTGGCTGGCAAGGCCGGAGCCCCAGTGTGTGTTGGGCTGTGGAAGGGCTGCCAGGGGAAGGCGAGGGCCAGCAACACCTGGGAGGCCTGGCACCTTTGGTGTGGGAGCAGTCGCTGGACGTTTGCAATTTCGAGGTGGGCTCCGGCGCAGTTCCCGAGAGCGAGCGAGGCACGAACGTGGGCACCCTGAGCTGGCTGGCAAGGCCGGAGCCCCAGTGTGTGTGGGGCTGTGGAAGGGCAGCCAGGGGAAGGCGAGGGCCAGCAACACCTGGGAGGCCTGGCACCTTTGGTGTGGGAGCAGTCGCTGGACGTTTGCAATTTCGAGCTGGGCTCCGGCGCAGGTCCCGACAGTGAGTGAGGCACGACCGTCGGCCCCCTGAGCTGGCTGGCAAGGCCGGAGCTGCAGTGCGTGTGGGGCTGTGGCAGGGCTGCCAGGGGAAGGCGAGGGCCAGCAACACCTGGGAGGCCTGGCACATTTTGTGTGGGAGCAGTCGCTGGACGTTTGCAATTTGGAGCTGGGCTCCGGCGCCGGCCCCGTGTGCGAGCGAGGCAAGAACGTCGGCACCCTGAGCTGGCTGGCAAGGCCAGAGCCGCAGTGTGTGTGGGGCTGTCGAAGGGCTGCCAGGGCAAGGCGAGGGCCAGCAACACCTGGGAGGCCTGGCACATTTTGTGTGGGAGCAGTCGCTGGACGTTTGCAATCTGGAGCTGGGCTCCGGCGCCGGCTCTGTGTGCGAGCGAGGCAAGAACGTCGGCACCCTGAGCTGGCTGGCAAGGCCGGAGCCCCAGTGTGTGTTGGGCTGTGGAAGGGCTGCCAGGGGAAGGCGAGGGCCAGCAACACCTGGGAGGCCTGGCACCTTTGGTGTGGGAGCAGTCGCTGGACGTTTGCAATTTCGAGCTGGGCTCCGGCGCAGGTCCCGAGAGCGAGCGAGGCACGAACGTGGGCACCCTGAGCTGGCTGGCAAGGCCGGAGCTGCAGTGTGTGTGGGGCTGTGGAAGGGCTGCCAGGGGAAGGCGAGGGCCAGCAACACCTGGGAGGCCTGGCACCTTTGGTGTGGGAGCAGTCGCTGGACGTTTGCAATTTCGAGCTGGGCTCTGGCGCAGGTCCCGAGAGCGAGCGAGGCACGAACGTCGACATCCTGAGCTGGCTGGCAAGGCCGGAGCCCCAGTGTGTGTGGGGCTGTGGAAGGGCTGCCAGGGCAAGGCGAGGGCCAGCAACACCTGGGAGGCCTGGCACATTTTGTGTGGGAGCAGTCGCTGGACGTTTGCAATCTGGAGCTGGGCTCCGGCGCCGGCCCTGTGTGCGAGCGAGGCAAGAACGTCGGCACCCTGAGCTGGCTGGCAAGGCCGGAGCCCCAGTGTGTGTTGGGCTGTGGAAGGGCTGCCAGGGGAAGGCGAGGGCCAGCAACACCTGGGAGGCCTGGCACCTTTGGTGTGGGAGCAGTCGCTGGACGTTTGCAATTTCGAGGTGGGCTCCGGCGCAGTTCCCGAGAGCGAGCGAGGCACGAACGTGGGCACCCTGAGCTGGCTGGCAAGGCCGGAGCCCCAGTGTGTGTGGGGCTGTGGAAGGGCAGCCAGGGGAAGGCGAGGGGCAGCAACACCTGGGAGGCCTGGCACCTTTCGTGTGGGAGCAGGTGCTGGACGTTTGCAATTTCGAGGTGGGCTCTGGCGCAGGTCCCGAGAGCGAGCGAGGAACGAACGTGGGCCCCCTGAGCTGGCTGGCAAGGCCGGAGCGCCAGTGTGTGTGGGGCTGTGGAAGGGCTGCCAGGGCAAGGCGAGGGCCAGCAACACCTGGGAGGCCTGGCACCTTTGGTGTGGGAGCAGTCGCTGGACGTTTGCAATTTCGAGCTGGGCTCCGGCGCAGGTCCCGACAGTGAGTGAGGCACGAACGTCGGCCCCCTGAGCTGGCTGGCAAGGCCGGAGCTGCAGTGCGTGTGGTGCTGTGGCAGGGCTGCCAGGGCAAGGCGAGGGCCAGCAACACCTGGGAGGCCTGGCACCTTACGTGTGGGAGCAGTCGCTGGACGTCTGCAATTTGGAGCTGGGCTCCGGCGCAGGTCCCGTGAGCGAGTGAGGCACGAACGTCGGCACCCTGAGCTGGCTGGCAAGGCCGGAGCTGCAGTGCGTGTGGGACTGTGGAAGGGCTGCCAGGGCAAGGCGAGGGCCAGCAACACCTGGGAGGCCTGGCACCTTTGGTGTGGGAGCAGTCGCTGGACGTTTCCAATTTCGAGGTGGGCTCCGGCGCAGGTCCCGAGAGCGAGCGAGGCACGAACGTCGGCCCCCTGAGCTGGCTGGCAAGGCCGGAGCCCCAGTGTGTGTGGGGCTGTGGAAGGGCTGCAAGGGCAAGGCGAGGGCCAGCAACACCTGGGAGGCCTGGCACCTTTGGTGTGGGAGCAGTCGCTGGACGTTTGCAATTTCGAGCTGGGCTCCGGAGCAGGTCCCGACAGTGAGTGAGGCACGACCGTCGGCCCCCTGAGCTGGCTGGCAAGGCCGGAGCTGCAGTGCGTGTGGGGCTGTGGCAGGGCTGCCAGGGCAAGGCGAGGGCCAGCAACACCTGGGAGGCCTGGCACATTTTGTGTGGGAGCAGTCGCTGGACGTTTGCAATTTGGAGCTGGGCTCCGGCGCCGGCCCCCTGAGCGAGCGAGGCAAGAACGTCGGCACCCTGAGCTGGCTGGCAAGGCCAGAGCCGCAGTGTGTGTGGGGCTGTGGAAGGGCTGCCAGGGGAAGGCGAGGGCCAGCAACACCTGGGAGGCCTGGCACATTTTGTGTGGGAGCAGTCGCTGGACGTTTGCAATTTGGAGCTGGGCTCCGGCGCCGGCCCCGTGTGCGAGCGAGGCAAGAACGTCGGCACCCTGAGCTGGCTGGCAAGGCCGGAGCCCCAGTGTGTGTGGGGCTGTGGAAGGGCTGCCAGGGGAAGGCGAGGGCCAGCAACACCTGGGAGGCCTGGCACCTTTGGTGTGGGAGCAGTCGCTGGACGTTTGCAATTTCGAGGTGGGCTCCGGCGCAGTTCCCGAGAGCGAGCGAGGCACGAACGTGGGCACCCTGAGCTGGCTGGCAAGGCCGGAGCTGCAGTGCGTGTGGGACTGTGGAAGGGCTGCCAGGGGAAGGCGAGGGCCAGCAACACCTGGGAGGCCTGGCACCTTTGGTGTGGGAGCAGTCGCTGGACGTTTGCAATTTCGAGCTGGGCTCCGGCGCAGTTCCCGAGAGCGAGCGAGGCACGAACGTGGGCACCCTGAGCTGGCTGGCAAGGCCGGAGCCCCAGTGTGTGTGGGGCTGTGGAAGGGCAGCCAAGGGAAGGCGAGGGCCAGCAACACCTGGGAGGCCTGGCACCTTTGGTGTGGGAGCAGTCGCTGGACGTTTGCAATTTCGAGGTGGGCTCCGGCGCAGTTCCCGAGAGCGAGCGAGGCACGAACGTGGGCATCCTGAGCTGGCTGGCAAGGCCGGAGCGCCAGTGTGTGTGGGGCTGTGGAAGGGCTGCCAGGGGAAGGCGAGGGCCAGCAACACCTGGGAGGCCTGGCACCTTACGTGTGGGAGCAGTCGCTGGACGTCTGCAATTTGGAGCTGGGCTCCGGTGCCGGCCCAGGGAGCGAGTGAGGCACGAACGTTGGCACCCTGAGCTGGCTTGTAAGGCCGGAGCCGCAGTGCGTGTGGGGCTGTGGAAGGGCTGCCAGGGCAAGGCGAGGGCCAGCAACACCTGGGAGGCCTGGCACCTTTGGTGTGGGAGCAGTCGCTGGACGTCTGCAATTTGGAGCTGGGCTCCGGCGCAGGTCCCGTGAGCGAGTGAGGCACGAACGTCGGCACCCTGAGCTGGCTGGCAAGGCCGGAGCTGCAGTGCGTGTGGGACTGTGGAAGGGCTGCCAGGGCAAGGCGAGGGCCAGCAACACCTGGGAGGCCTGGCACCTTTGGTGTGGGAGCAGTCGCTGGACGTTTGCAATTTCGAGGTGGGCTCCGGCGCAGGTCCCGAGAGCGAGCGAGGCACGAACGTCGACATCCTGAGCTGGCTGGCAAGGCCGGAGCCCCAGTGTGTGTGGGGCTGTGGAAGGGCTGCCAGGGGAAGGCGAGGGCCAGCAACACCTGGGAGGCCTGGCACCTTTGGTGTGGGAGCAGTCGCTGGACGTTTGCAATTTCGAGCTGGGCTCCGGCGCAGGTCCCGACAGTGAGTGAGGCACGAACGTCGGCACCCTGAGCTGGCTGGCAAGGCCGGAGCTGCAGTGCGTGTGGGGCTGTGGCAGGGCTGCCAGGGCAAGGCGAGGGCCAGCAACACCTGGGAGGCCTGGCACATTTTGTGTGGGAGCAGTCGCTGGACGTTTGCAATTTGGAGCTGGGCTCCGGCGCCGGCCCCCTGAGCGAGCGAGGCAAGAACGTCGGCACCCTGAGCTGGCTGGCAAGGCCAGAGCCCCAGAGTGTGTGGGGCTGTGGAAGGGCTGCCAGGGGAAGGCGAGGGCCAGCAACACCTGGGAGGCCTGGCACATTTTGTGTGGGAGCAGTCGCTGGACGTTTGCAATTTGGAGCTGGGCTCCGGCGCCGGCCCCGTGTGCGAGCGAGGCAAGAACGTGGGCACCCTGAGCTGGCTGGCAAGGCCGGAGCCCCAGTGTGTGTTGGGCTGTGGAAGGGCTGCCAGGGGAAGGCGAGGGCCAGCAACACCTGGGAGGCCTGGCACCTTTGGTGTGGGAGCAGTCGCTGGACGTTTGCAATTTCGAGGTGGGATCCGGCGCAGTTCCCGAGAGCGAGCGAGGCACGAACGTGGGCACCCTGAGCTGGCTGGCAAGGCCGGAGCCGCAGTGTGTGTGGGGCTGTGGAAGGGCAGCCAGGGGAAGGCGAGGGCCAGCAACACCTGGGAGGCCTGGCACCTTTGGTGTGGGAGCAGTCGCTGGACATTTGCAATTTCGAGGTGGGCTCTGGCGCAGGTCCCGAGAGCGAGCGAGGCACGAACGTCGACATCCTGAGCTGGCTGGCAAGGATGGAGCGCCAGTGTGTGTGGGGCTGTGGAAGGGCTGCCAGGGCAAGGCGAGGGCCAGCAACACCTGGGAGGCCTGGCACCTTTGGTGTGGGAGCAGTCGCTGGATGTTTGCAATTTCGAGGTGGGCTCCGGCGCAGGTCCCGAGAGCGAGCGAGGCAAGAACGTCGGCACCCTGAGCTGGCTGGCAAGGCCAGAGCCGCAGTGTGTGTGGGGCTGTGGAAGGGCTGCCAGGGCAAGGCGAGGGCCAGCAACACCTGGGAGGCCTGGCACCTTTGGTGTGGGAGCAGGTGCTGGACGTTTGCAATTTTGAGGTGGGCTCTGGCGCAGGTCCCGAGAGCGAGCGAGGCACGAACGTCGACATCCTGAGCTGGCTGGCAAGGCCGGAGCGCCAGTGTGTGTGGGGCTGTGGAAGGGCTGCCAGGGCAAGGCGAGGGCCAGCAACACCTGGGAGGCCTGGCACCTTTGGTGTGGGAGCAGTCGCTGGACGTTTGCAATTTCGAGCTGGGCTCCGGCGCAGGTCCCGACAGTGAGTGAGGCACGAACGTCGGCCCCCTGAGCTGGCTGGCAAGGCCGGAGCTGCAGTGCGTGTGGGGCTGTGGCAGGGCTGCCAGGGCAAGGCGAGGGGCAGCAACACCTGGGAGGCCTGGCACATTTTGTGTGGGAGCAGTCGCTGGACGTTTGCAATTTGGAGCTGGGCTCCGGCGCCGGCCCCGTGTGCGAGCGAGGCAAGAACGTCGGCACCCTGAGCTGGCTGGCAAGGCCGGAGCCCCAGTGTGTGTTGGGCTGTGGAAGGGCTGCCAGGGGAAGGCGAGGGCCAGCAACACCTGGGAGGCCTGGCACCTTTGGTGTGGGAGCAGTCGCTGGACGTTTGCAATTTCGAGGTGGGCTCCGGCGCAGTTCCCGAGAGCGAGCGAGGCACGAACGTGGGCACCCTGAGCTGGCTGGCAAGGCCGGAGCCGCAGTGTGTGTGGGGCTGTGGAAGGGCAGCCAGGGGAAGGCGAGGGCCAGCAACACCTGGGAGGCCTGGCACCTTTGGTGTGGGAGCAGTCGCTGGACATTTGCAATTTCGAGGTGGGCTCTGGCGCAGGTCCCGAGAGCGAGCGAGGCACGAACGTAGACATCCTGAGCTGGCTGGCAAGGCCGGAGCGCCAGTGTGTGTGGGGCTGTGGAAGGGCTGCCAGGGCAAGGCGAGGGCCAGCAACACCTGGGAGGCCTGACACCTTACGTGTGGGAGCAGTCGCTGGACGTCTGCAATTTGGAGCTGGGCTCCGGCACCGACCCCGTGAGCGAGCGAGGCACGAACGTCGACATCCTGAGCTGGCTGGCAAGGCTGGAGCCGCAGTGTGTGTGGGGCTGTGGAAGGGCTGCCAGGGCAAGGCGAGGGCCAGCAACACCTGGGAGGCCTGGCACCTTACGTGTGGGAGCAGTCGCTGGACGTTTGCAATTTTGAGCTGGGCTCCGGCGCAGGTCCCGTGACTGAGTGAGGCACGAACGTCGGCACCCTGAGCTGGCTGGCAAGGCCGGAGCTGCAGTGCGTGTGGGACTGTGGAAGGGCTGCCAGGGCAAGGCGAGGGCCAGGAACACCTGGGAGGCCTGGCACCTTTGGTGTGGGAGCAGTCGCTGGACGTTTGCAATTTCGAGGTGGGCTCCGGCGCAGGTCCCGAGAGCGAGCGAGGCACGAACGTCGACATCCTGAGCTGGCTGGTAAGGCCGGAGCTGCAGTGTGTGTGGGGCTGTGGAAGGGCTGCCAGGGCAAGGCGAGGGCCAGCAACACCTGGGAGGCCTGGCACCTTTGGTGTGGGAGCAGTCGCTGGACGTTTGCAATTTCGAGCTGGGCTCCGGCGCAGGTCCCGACAGTGAGTGAGGCACGAACGTCGGCCCCCTGAGCTGGCTGGCAAGGCCGGAGCTGCAGTGCGTGTGGGACTGTGGAAGGGCTGCCAGGGCAAGGCGAGGGCCAGCAACACCTGGGAGGCCTGGCACCTTTGGTGTGGGAGCAATCGCTGGACGTCTGCAATTTGGAGCTGGGCTCCGGCACCGACCCCGTGAGCGAGCGAGGCATGAACGTCGACATCCTGAGCTGGCTGGCAAGGCCGGATCCGCAGTGTGTGTGGGGCTGTGGAAGGGCTGCCAGGGGAAGGCGAGGGCCAGCAACACCTGGGAGGCCTGGCACCTTTGGTGTGGGAGCAGTCGCTGGACGTCTACAATTTGGAGCTGGGCTCCGGCGCAGGTCCCGAGAGCGAGCAAGGCACGAACGTTGGTACCCTGAGCTGGCTGGCAGGGCCAGAGCCGCAGTGTGTGTGGGGCTGTGGAAGGGCTGCCAGGGGAAGGCGAGGGCCAGCAACACCTGGGAGGCCTGGCACCTTTGGTGTGGGAGCAGTCGCTGGATGTTTGCAATTTCGAGTTGGGCTCCGGTGCCGGCCCCGTGAGCGAGCGAGGCACGAACGTCGGCACCCTGAGCTGGCTGGCAAGGCCGGAGCGCCAGTGTGTGTGGGGCTGTGGAAGGGCTGCCAGGGCAAGGCGAGGGCCAGCAACACCTGGGAGGCCTGGCACCTTTGGTGTGGGAGCAGGTGCTGGACGTTTGCAATTTTGAGGTGGGCTCTGGCGCAGGTCCCGAGAGCGAGCGAGGCACGAACGTCGACATCCTGAGCTGGCTGGCAAGGCCGGAGCGCCAGTGTGTGTGGGGCTGTGGAAGGGCTGCCAGGGCAAGGCGAGGGCCAGCAACACCTGGGAGGCCTGGCACCTTACGTGTGGGAGCAGTCGCTGGACGTCTGCAATTTTGAGGTGGGCTCCGGCGCAGGTCCCGTGAGCGAGTGAGGCACGAACGTCGGCACCCTGAGCTGGCTGGCAAGGCCGGAGCCCCAGTGTGTGTGGGACTGTGGAAGGGCTGCCAGGGCAAGGCGAGGGCCAGCAACACCTGGGAGGCCTGGCACCTTACGTGTGGGAGCAATCGCTGGACGTCTGCAATTTGGAGCTGGGCTCCGGCACCGACCCCGTGAGCGAGCGAGGCATGAACGTCGACATCCTGAGCTGGCTGGCAAGGCCGGAGCCGCAGTGTGTGTGGGGCTGTGGAAGGGCTGCCAGGGCAAGGCGAGGGCCAGCAACACCTGGGAGGCCTGGCACCTTTGGTGTGGGAGCAGTTGCTGGACGTCTACAATTTGGAGCTGGGCTCCGGCGCAGGTCCCGAGAGCGAGCAAGGCACGAACGTTGGTACCCTGAGCTGGCTGGCAAGGCCAGAGCCGCAGTGTGTGTGGGGCTGTGGAAGGGCTGCCAGGGCAAGGCGAGGGCCAGCAACACCTGGGAGGCCTGGCACCTTTGGTGTGGGAGCAGTCGCTGGACGTTTGCAATTTCGAGGTGGGCTCCGGCGCAGGTCCCGACAGTGAGTGAGGCACGAACGTCGGCCCCCTGAGCTGGCTGGCAAGGCCGGAGCTGCAGTGCGTGTGGGGCTGTGGCAGGGCTGCCAGGGGAAGGCGAGGGCCAGCAACACCTGGGAGGCCTGGCACATTTTGTGTGGGAGCAGTCGCTGGACGTTTGCAATTTGGAGCTGGGCTCCGGCGCCGGCCACGTGTGCGAGCGAGGCAAGAACGTCGGCACCCTGAGCTGGCTGGCAAGGCCAGAGCCGCAGTGTGTGTGGGGCTGTGGAAGGGCTGCCAGGGGAAGGCGAGGGCCAGCCACACCTGGGAGGCCTGGCACCTTTTGTGTGGGAGCAGTCGCTGGACGTTTGCAGTTTCGAGCTGGGCTCCGGCCCCGGCACCGTGAGCGAGCGAGGCACGAACGTGGGCACCCTGAGCTGGCTGGCAAGGCCGGAGCTCCAGTGTGTGTGGGGCTGTGGAAGAGCTGCCAGGGCAAGGCGAGGGCCAGCAACACCTGGGAGGCCTGGCACCTTTGGTGTGGGAGCAGGTGCTGGATGTTTGCAATTTTGAGGTGGGCTCTGGTGCAGGTCCCGAGAGCGAGTGAGGCACGAACGTCGACATCCTGAGCTGGCTGGCAAGGCCGGAGCTGCAGTGCGTGTGGGGCTGTGGCAGGGCTGCCAGGGCAAGGCGAGGGCCAGCAACACCTGGGAGGCCTGGCACCTTACGTGTGGGAGCAGTCGCTGGACGTCTGCAATTTGGAGCTGGGCTCCGGCGCAGGTCCCGTGAGCGAGTGAGGCACGAACGTCGGCCCCCTGAGCTGGCTGGCAAGGCCGGAGCTGCAGTGCGTGTGGGACTGTGGAAGGGCTGCCAGGGCAAGGCGAGGGCCAGCAACACCTGGGAGGCGTGGCACCTTTGGTGTGGGAGCAGTCGCTGGACGTTTGCAATTTCGAGGTGGGCTCCGGCGCAGGTCCCGAGAGCGAGCGAGGCACGAACGTCGACATCCTGAGCTGGCTGGCAAGGCCGGAGCGCCAGTGTGTGTGGGGCTGTGGAAGGGCTGCCAGGGCAAGGCGAGGGCCAGCAACACCTGGGAGGCCTGGCACCTTTGGTGTGGGAGCAGTCGCTGGACGTTTGCAATTTGGAGCTGGGCTCCGGCGCCGGCCCCGGGAGCGAGTGAGGCACGAACGTTGGCACCCTGAGCTGGCTGGCAAGGCCGGAGCTGCAGTGCGTGTGGGGCTGTGGCAGGGCTGCCAGGGCAAGGCGAGGGCCAGCAACACCTGGGAGGCCTGGCACATTTTGTGTGGGAGCAGTCGCTGGACGTTTGCAATTTGGAGCTGGGCTCCGGCGCCGGCCCCCTGAGCGAGCGAGGCAAGAACGTCGGCACCCTGAGCTGGCTGGCAAGGCCAGAGCCGCAGTGTGTGTGGGGCTGTGGAAGGGCTGCCAGGGGAAGGCGAGGGCCAGCAACACCTGGGAGGCCTGGCACATTTTGTGTGGGAGCAGTCGCTGGACGTTTGCAATTTGGAGCTGGGCTCCGGCGCCGGCCCCGTGTGCGAGCGAGGCAAGAACGTCGGCACCCTGAGCTGGCTGGCAAGGCCGGAGCCCCAGTGTGTGTTGGGCTGTGGAAGGGCTGCCAGGGGAAGGCGAGGGCCAGCAACACCTGGGAGGCCTGGCACCTTTGGTGTGGGAGCAGTCGCTGGACGTTTGCAATTTCGAGGTGGGCTCCGGCGCAGTTCCCGAGAGCGAGCGAGGCACGAACGTGGGCACCCTGAGCTGGCTGGCAAGGCCGGAGCCGCAGTGTGTGTGGGGCTGTGGAAGGGCAGCCAGGGCAAGGCGAGGGCCAGCAACACCTGGGAGGCCTGGCACCTTTGGTGTGGGAGCAGTCGCTGGACATTTGCAATTTCGAGGTGGGCTCTGGCGCAGGTCCCGAGAGCGAGCGAGGCACGAACGTAGACATCCTGAGCTGTCTGGCAAGGCCGGAGCGCCAGTGTGTGTGGGGCTGTGGAAGGGCTGCCAGGGCAAGGCGAGGGCCAGCAACACCTGGGAGGCCTGGCACCTTTGGTGTGGGAGCAGTCGCTGGACGTCTGCAATTTGGAGCTGGGCTCCGGCACCGACCCCGTGAGCGAGCGAGGCACGAACGTCGACATCCTGAGCTGGCTGGCAAGGCTGGAGCCGCAGTGTGTGTGGGGCTGTGGAAGGGCTGCCAGGGCAAGGCGAGGGCCAGCAACACCTGGGAGGCCTGGCACCTTACGTGTGGGAGCAGTCGCTGGACGTTTGCAATTTTGAGCTGGGCTCCGGCGCAGGTCCCGTGACTGAGTGAGGCACGAACGTCGGCACCCTGAGCTGGCTGGCAAGGCCGGAGCTGCAGTGCGTGTGGGACTGTGGAAGGGCTGCCAGGGCAAGGCGAGGGCCAGCAACACCTGGGAGGCCTGGCACCTTTGGTGTGGGAGCAGTCGCTGGACGTTTGCAATTTCGAGGTGGGCTCCGGCGCAGGTCCCGAGAGCGAGCGAGGCACGAACGTCGACATCCTGAGCTGGCTGGTAAGGCCGGAGCTGCAGTGTGTGTGGGGCTGTGGAAGGGCTGCCAGGGCAAGGCGAGGGCCAGCAACACCTGGGAGGCCTGGCACCTTTGGTGTGGGAGCAGTCGCTGGACGTTTGCAATTTCGAGCTGGGCTCCGGCGCAGGTCCCGACAGTGAGTGAGGCACGAACGTCGGCCCCCTGAGCTGGCTGGCAAGGCCGGAGCTGCAGTGCGTGTGGGACTGTGGAAGGGCTGCCAGGGCAAGGCGAGGGCCAGCAACACCTGGGAGGCCTGGCACCTTTGGTGTGGGAGCAATCGCTGGACGTCTGCAATTTGGAGCTGGGCTCCGGCACCGACCCCGTGAGCGAGCGAGGCATGAACGTCGACATCCTGAGCTGGCTGGCAAGGCCGGATCCGCAGTGTGTGTGGGGCTGTGGAAGGGCTGCCAGGGGAAGGCGAGGGCCAGCAACACCTGGGAGGCCTGGCACCTTTGGTGTGGGAGCAGTCGCTGGACGTCTACAATTTGGAGCTGGGCTCCGGCGCAGGTCCCGAGAGCGAGCAAGGCACGAACGTTGGTACCCTGAGCTGGCTGGCAGGGCCAGAGCCGCAGTGTGTGTGGGGCTGTGGAAGGGCTGCCAGGGGAAGGCGAGGGCCAGCAACACCTGGGAGGCCTGGCACCTTTGGTGTGGGAGCAGTCGCTGGACGTTTGCAATTTCGAGGTGGGCTCCGGCGCAGGTCCCGACAGTGAGTGAGGCACGAACGTCGGCCCCCTGAGCTGGCTGGCAAGGCCGGAGCTGCAGTGCGTGTGGGGCTGTGGCAGGGCTGCCAGGGGAAGGCGAGGGCCAGCAACACCTGGGAGGCCTGGCACATTTTGTGTGGGAGCAGTCGCTGGACGTTTGCAATTTGGAGCTGGGCTCCGGCGCCGGCCACGTGTGCGAGCGAGGCAAGAACGTCGGCACCCTGAGCTGGCTGGCAAGGCCAGAGCCGCAGTGTGTGTGGGGCTGTGGAAGGGCTGCCAGGGGAAGGCGAGGGCCAGCCACACCTGGGAGGCCTGGCACCTTTTGTGTGGGAGCAGTCGCTGGACGTTTGCAGTTTCGAGCTGGGCTCCGGCCCCGGCACCGTGAGCGAGCGAGGCACGAACGTGGGCACCCTGAGCTGGCTGGCAAGGCCGGAGCTCCAGTGTGTGTGGGGCTGTGGAAGAGCTGCCAGGGCAAGGCGAGGGCCAGCAACACCTGGGAGGCCTGGCACCTTTGGTGTGGGAGCAGGTGCTGGATGTTTGCAATTTTGAGGTGGGCTCTGGTGCAGGTCCCGAGAGCGAGCGAGGCACGAACGTCGACATCCTGAGCTGGCTGGCAAGGCCGGAGCTGCAGTGCGTGTGGGGCTGTGGCAGGGCTGCCAGGGCAAGGCGAGGGCCAGCAACACCTGGGAGGCCTGGCACCTTACGTGTGGGAGCAGTCGCTGGACGTCTGCAATTTGGAGCTGGGCTCCGGCGCAGGTCCCGTGAGCGAGTGAGGCACGAACGTCGGCCCCCTGAGCTGGCTGGCAAGGCCGGAGCTGCAGTGCGTGTGGGACTGTGGAAGGGCTGCCAGGGCAAGGCGAGGGCCAGCAACACCTGGGAGGCGTGGCACCTTTGGTGTGGGAGCAGTCGCTGGACGTTTGCAATTTCGAGGTGGGCTCCGGCGCAGGTCCCGAGAGCGAGCGAGGCACGAACGTCGACATCCTGAGCTGGCTGGCAAGGCCGGAGCGCCAGTGTGTGTGGGGCTGTGGAAGGGCTGCCAGGGCAAGGCGAGGGCCAGCAACACCTGGGAGGCCTGGCACCTTTGGTGTGGGAGCAGTCGCTGGACGTTTGCAATTTGGAGCTGGGCTCCGGCGCCGGCCCCGGGAGCGAGTGAGGCACGAACGTTGGCACCCTGAGCTGGCTGGCAAGGCCGGAGCTGCAGTGCGTGTGGGGCTGTGGCAGGGCTGCCAGGGCAAGGCGAGGGGCAGCAACACCTGGGAGGCCTGGCACATTTTGTGTGGGAGCAGTCGCTGGACGTTTGCAATTTGGAGCTGGGCTCCGGCGCCGGCCCCCTGAGCGAGCGAGGCAAGAACGTCGGCACCCTGAGCTGGCTGGCAAGGCCAGAGCCGCAGTGTGTGTGGGGCTGTGGAAGGGCTGCCAGGGGAAGGCGAGGGCCAGCAACACCTGGGAGGCCTGGCACATTTTGTGTGGGAGCAGTCGCTGGACGTTTGCAATTTGGAGCTGGGCTCCGGCGCCGGCCCCGTGTGCGAGCGAGGCAAGAACGTCGGCACCCTGAGCTGGCTGGCAAGGCCGGAGCCCCAGTGTGTGTTGGGCTGTGGAAGGGCTGCCAGGGGAAGGCGAGGGCCAGCAACACCTGGGAGGCCTGGCACCTTTGGTGTGGGAGCAGTCGCTGGACGTTTGCAATTTCGAGGTGGGCTCCGGCGCAGTTCCCGAGAGCGAGCGAGGCACGAACGTGGGCACCCTGAGCTGGCTGGCAAGGCCGGAGCCGCAGTGTGTGTGGGGCTGTGGAAGGGCTGCCAGGGCAAGGCGAGGGCCAGCAACACCTGGGAGGCCTGGCACCTTTGGTGTGGGAGCAGGTGCTGGACGTTTGCAATTTTGAGGTGGGCTCTGGCGCAGGTCCCGAGAGCGAGCGAGGCACGAACGTCGACATCCTGAGCTGGCTGGCAAGGCCGGAGCGCCAGTGTGTGTGGGGCTGTGGAAGGGCTGCCAGGGCAAGGCGAGGGCCAGCAACACCTGGGAGGCCTGGCACCTTTGGTGTGCGAGCAGTCGCTGGACGTCTGCAATTTGGAGCTGGGCTCCGGCACCGACCCCGTGAGCGAGTGAGGCACGAACGTCGACATCCTGAGCTGGCTGGCAAGGCTGGAGCCGCAGTGTGTGTGGGGCTGTGGAAGGGCTGCCAGGGCAAGGCGAGGGCCAGCAACACCTGGGAGGCCTGGCACCTTACGTGTGGGAGCAGTCGCTGGACGTTTGCAATTTTGAGCTGGGCTCCGGCGCAGGTCCCGTGACTGAGTGAGGCACGAACGTCGGCACCCTGAGCTGGCTGGCAAGGCCGGAGCTGCAGTGCGTGTGGGACTGTGGAAGGGCTGCCAGGGCAAGGCGAGGGCCAGCAACACCTGGGAGGCCTGGCACCTTTGGTGTGGGAGCAGTCGCTGGACGTTTGCAATTTCGAGGTGGGCTCCGGCGCAGGTCCCGAGAGCGAGCGAGGCACGAACGTCGACATCCTGAGCTGGCTGGTAAGGCCGGAGCTGCAGTGTGTGTGGGGCTGTGGAAGGGCTGCCAGGGCAAGGCGAGGGCCAGCAACACCTGGGAGGCCTGGCACCTTTGGTGTGGGAGCAGTCGCTGGACGTTTGCAATTTCGAGCTGGGCTCCGGCGCAGGTCCCGACAGTGAGTGAGGCACGAACGTCGGCCCCCTGAGCTGGCTGGCAAGGCCGGAGCTGCAGTGCGTGTGGGACTGTGGAAGGGCTGCCAGGGCAAGGCGAGGGCCAGCAACACCTGGGAGGCCTGGCACCTTTGGTGTGGGAGCAATCGCTGGACGTCTGCAATTTGGAGCTGGGCTCCGGCACCGACCCCGTGAGCGAGCGAGGCATGAACGTCGACATCCTGAGCTGGCTGGCAAGGCCGGAGCCGCAGTGTGTGTGGGGCTGTGGAAGGGCTGCCAGGGGAAGGCGAGGGCCAGCAACACCTGGGAGGCCTGGCACCTTTGGTGTGGGAGCAGTCGCTGGACGTCTACAATTTGGAGCTGGGCTCCGGCGCAGGTCCCGAGAGCGAGCAAGGCACGAACGTTGGTACCCTGAGCTGGCTGGCAGGGCCAGAGCCGCAGTGTGTGTGGGGCTGTGGAAGGGCAGCCAGGGCAAGGCGAGGGCCAGCAACACCTGGGAGGCCTGGCACCTTTGGTGTGGGAGCAGTCGCTGGATGTTTGCAATTTCGAGTTGGGCTCCGGTGCCGGCCCCGTAAGCGAGCGAGGCACGAACGTCGGCACCCTGAGCTGGCTGGCAAGGCCGGAGCGCCAGTGTGTGTGGGGCTGTGGAAGGGCTGCCAGGGCAAGGCGAGGGCCAGCAACACCTGGGAGGCCTGGCACCTTTGGTGTGGGAGCAGGTGCTGGACGTTTGCAATTTTGAGGTGGGCTCTGGCGCAGGTCCCGAGAGCGAGCGAGGCACGAACGTCGGCACCCTGAGCTGGCTGGCAAGGCCGGAGCTGCAGTGCGTGTGGGACTGTGGAAGGGCTGCCAGGGCAAGGCGAGGGCCAGCAACACCTGGGAGGCCTGGCACCTTTGGTGTGGGAGCAATCGCTGGACGTCTGCAATTTGGAGCTGGGCTCCGGCACCGACCCCGTGAGCGAGCGAGGCATGAACGTCGACATCCTGAGCTGGCTGGCAAGGCCGGAGCCGCAGTGTGTGTGGGGCTGTGGAAGGGCTGCCAGGGCAAGGCGAGGGCCAGCAACACCTGGGAGGCCTGGCACCTTTGGTGTGGGAGCAGTCGCTGGACGTTTGCAATTTGGAGCTGGGCTCCGGCGCCGGCCACGTGTGCGAGCGAGGCAAGAACGTCGGCACCCTGAGCTGGCTGGCAAGGCCAGAGCCGCAGTGTGTGTGGGGCTGTGGAAGGGCTGCCAGGGGAAGGCGAGGGCCAGCCACACCTGGGAGGCCTGGCACCTTTTGTGTGGGAGCAGTCGCTGGACGTTTGCAGTTTCGAGCTGGGCTCCGGCCCCGGCACCGTGAGCGAGCGAGGCACGAACGTGGGCACCCTGAGCTGGCTGGCAAGGCCGGAGCTGCAGTGCGTGTGGTGCTGTGGCAGGGCTGCCAGGGCAAGGCGAGGGCCAGCAACACCTGGGAGGCCTGGCACCTTACGTGTGGGAGCAGTCGCTGGACGTCTGCAATTTGGAGCTGGGCTCCGGCGCAGGTCCCGTGAGCGAGTGAGGCACGAACGTCGGCACCCTGAGCTGGCTGGCAAGGCCGGAGCTGCAGTGCGTGTGGGACTGTGGAAGGGCTGCCAGGGCAAGGCGAGGGCCAGCAACACCTGGGAGGCCTGGCACCTTTGGTGTGGGAGCAGTCGCTGGACGTTTGCAATTTCGAGGTGGGCTCCGGCGCAGGTCCCGAGAGCGAGCGAGGCACGAACGTCGACATCCTGAGCTGGCTGGCAAGGCCGGAGCCCCAGTGTGTGTGGGGCTGTGGAAGGGCTGCCAGGGCAAGGCGAGGGCCAGCAACACCTGGGAGGCCTGGCACCTTTGGTGTGGGAGCAGTCGCTGGACGTTTGCAATTTCGAGCTGGGCTCCGGCGCAGGTCCCGACAGTGAGTGAGGCACGAACGTCGGCACCCTGAGCTGGCTGGCAAGGCCGGAGCTGCAGTGCGTGTGGGGCTGTGGCAGGGCTGCCAGGGCAAGGCGAGGGCCAGCAACACCTGGGAGGCCTGGCACATTTTGTGTGGGAGCAGTCGCTGGACGTTTGCAATTTGGAGCTGGGCTCCGGCGCCGGCCCCCTGAGCGAGCGAGGCAAGAACGTCGGCACCCTGAGCTGGCTGGCAAGGCCAGAGCCGCAGTGTGTGTGGGGCTGTGGAAGGGCTGCCAGGGGAAGGCGAGGGCCAGCAACACCTGGGAGGCCTGGCACCTTTGGTGTGGGAGCAGTCGCTGGACGTTTGCAATTTCGAGGTGGGCTCCGGCGCAGTTCCCGAGAGCGAGCGAGGTACGAACGTGGGCACCCTGAGCTGGCTGGCAAGGCCGGAGCCGCAGTGTGTGTGGGGCTGTGGAAGGGCAGCCAGGGCAAGGCGAGGGCCAGCAACACCTGGGAGGCCTGGCACCTTTGGTGTGGGAGCAGTCGCTGGACATTTGCAATTTCGAGGTGGGCTCTGGCGCAGGTCCCGAGAGCGAGCGAGGCACGAACGTCGACATCCTGAGCTGGCTGGCAAGGCCAGAGCCGCAGTGTGTGTGGGGCTGTGGAAGGGCTGCCAGGGCAAGGCGAGGGCCAGCAACACCTGGGAGGCCTGGCACCTTTGGTGTGGGAGCAGGTGCTGGACGTTTGCAATTTTGAGGTGGGCTCTGGCGCAGGTCCCGAGAGCGAGCGAGGCACGAACGTCGACATCCTGAGCTGGCTGGCAAGGCCGGAGCGCCAGTGTGTGTGGGGCTGTGGAAGGGCTGCAAGGGCAAGGCGAGGGCCAGCAACACCTGGGAGGCCTGGCACCTTTGGTGTGGGAGCAGTCGCTGGACGTTTGCAATTTCGAGCTGGGCTCCGGCGCAGGTCCCGAGAGCGAGCGAGGCACGAACGTCGGCCCCCTGAGCTGGCTGGCAAGGCCGGAGCCGCAGTGTGTGTGGGGCTGTGGAAGGGCAGCCAGGGCAAGGCGAGGGCCAGCAACACCTGGGAGGCCTGGCACCTTTGGTGTGGGAGCAGTCGCTGGACGTTTGCAATTTCGAGGTGGGCTCTGGCGCAGGTCCCGAGAGCGAGCGAGGCACGAACGTCGACATCCTGAGCTGGCTGGCAAGGCCGGAGCGCCAGTGTGTGTGGGGCTGTGGAAGGGCTGCCAGGGCAAGGCGAGGGCCAGCAACACCTGGGAGGCCTGGCACCTTTGGTGTGGGAGCAGTTGCTGGACGTTTGCAATTTTGAGGTGGGCTCTGGCGCAGGTCCCGAGAGCGAGCGAGGCACGAACGTCGACATCCTGAGCTGGCTGGCAAGGCCGGAGCCCCAGTGTGTGTGGGGCTGTGGAAGGGCTGCCAGGGGAAGGCGAGGGCCAGCAACACCTGGGAGGCCTGGCACCTTTGGTGTGGGAGCAGTCGCTGGACGTCTGCAATTTGGAGCTGGGCTCCGGCGCCGGCCCCGGGAGCGAGTGAGGCACGAACGTTGGCACCCTGAGCTGGCTTGTAAGGCCGGAGCCGCAGTGTGTGTGGGGCTGTGGAAGGGCTGCCAGGGCAAGGCGAGGGCCAGCAACACCTGGGAGGCCTGGCACCTTACGTGTGGGAGCAGTCGCTGGACGTCTGCAATTTGGAGCTGGGCTCCGGCACCGACGCCGTGAGCGAGCGAGGCACGAACGTCGACATCCTGAGCTGGCTGGCAAGGCTGGAGCCGCAGTGTGTGTGGGGCTGTGGAAGGGCTGCCAGGGGAAGGCGAGGGCCAGCAACACCTGGGAGGCCTGGCACCTTACGTGTGGGAGCAGTCGCTGGACGTCTGCAATTTGGAGCTGGGCTCCGGCACCGACGCCGTGAGCGAGCGAGGCACGAACGTCGACATCCTGAGCTGGCTGGCAAGGCTGGAGCCGCAGTGTGTGTGGGGCTGTGGAAGGGCAGCCAGGGCAAGGCGAGGGCCAGCAACACCTGGGAGGCCTGGCACCTTTGGTGTGGGAGCAGTCGCTGGACGTTTGCAATTTCGAGGTGGGCTCTGGCGCAGGTCCCGAGAGCGAGCGAGGCACGAACGTCGACATCCTGAGCTGGCTGGCAAGGCCGGAGCGCCAGTGTGTGTGGGGCTGTGGAAGGGCTGCCAGGGCAAGGCGAGGGCCAGCAACACCTGGGAGGCCTGGCACCTTTGGTGTGGGAGCAGTTGCTGGACGTTTGCAATTTTGAGGTGGGCTCTGGCGCAGGTCCCGAGAGCGAGCGAGGCACGAACGTCGACATCCTGAGCTGGCTGGCAAGGCCGGAGCCCCAGTGTGTGTGGGGCTGTGGAAGGGCTGCCAGGGGAAGGCGAGGGCCAGCAACACCTGGGAGGCCTGGCACCTTTGGTGTGGGAGCAGTCGCTGGACGTCTGCAATTTGGAGCTGGGCTCCGGCGCCGGCCCCGGGAGCGAGTGAGGCACGAACGTTGGCACCCTGAGCTGGCTTGTAAGGCCGGAGCCGCAGTGTGTGTGGGGCTGTGGAAGGGCTGCCAGGGCAAGGCGAGGGCCAGCAACACCTGGGAGGCCTGGCACCTTACGTGTGGGAGCAGTCGCTGGACGTCTGCAATTTGGAGCTGGGCTCCGGCACCGACGCCGTGAGCGAGCGAGGCACGAACGTCGACATCCTGAGCTGGCTGGCAAGGCTGGAGCCGCAGTGTGTGTGGGGCTGTGGAAGGGCTGCCAGGGCAAGGCGAGGGCCAGCAACACCTGGGAGGCCTGGCACCTTACGTGTGGGAGCAGTCGCTGGACGTTTGCAATTTTGAGCTGGGCTCCGGCGCAG
This sequence comes from Spheniscus humboldti, assembly GCA_027474245.1. Taxonomy (NCBI): domain Eukaryota; kingdom Metazoa; phylum Chordata; class Aves; order Sphenisciformes; family Spheniscidae; genus Spheniscus; species Spheniscus humboldti. Next base: position 26,270,660 of record CM049895.1, read on the forward strand.
GTCCCGTGACTGAGTGAGGCACGAACGTCGACATCCTGAGCTGGCTGGCAAGGCCGGAGCTGCAGTGCGTGTGGGACTGTGGAAGGGCTGCCAGTGCAAGGCGAGGGCCAGCAACACCTGGGAGGCCTGGCACCTTTGGTGTGGGAGCAGTCGCTGGACGTTTGCAATTTCGAGGTGGGCTCCGGCGCAGGTCCCGAGAGCGAGCGAGGCACGACCGTCGACATCCTGAGCTGGCTGGTAAGGACGGAGCTGCAGTGTGTGTGGGGCTGTGGAAGGGCTGCCAGGGGAAGGCGAGGGCCAGCAACACCTGGGAGGCCTGGCACCTTTGGTGTGGGAGCAGTCGCTGGACGTCTACAATTTGGAGCTGGGCTCCGGCGCAGGTCCCGAGAGCGAGCAAGGCACGAACGTTGGTACCCTGAGCTGGCTGGCAAGGCCAGAGCCGCAGTGTGTGTGGGGCTGTGGAAGGGCTGCCAGGGCAAGGCGAGGGCCAGCAACACCTGGGAGGCCTGGCACCTTTGGTGTGGGAGCAGTCGCTGGATGTTTGCAATTTCGAGGTGGGCTCCGGTGCCGGCCCCGTGAGCGAGCGAGGCACGAACGTCGGCACCCTGAGCTGGCTGGCAAGGCCGGAGCGCCAGTGTGTGTGGGGCTGTGGAAGGGCTGCCAGGGCAAGGCGAGGGCCAGCAACACCTGGGAGGCCTGGCACCTTTGGTGTGGGAGCAGGTGCTGGACGTTTGCAATTTTGAGGTGGGCTCTGGCGCAGGTCCCGAGAGCGAGCGAGGCACGAACGTCGACATCCTGAGCTGGCTGGCAAGGCCGGAGCGCCAGTGTGTGTGGGGCTGTGGAAGGGCTGCCAGGGCAAGGCGAGGGCCAGCAACACCTGGGAGGCCTGGCACCTTACGTGTGGGAGCAGTCGCTGGATGTTTGCAATTTCGAGCTGGGCTCCGGCGCAGGCCCCGACAGTGAGTGAGGCACGAACGTCGGCCCCCTGAGCTGGCTGGCAAGGCCGGAGCTGCAGTGCGTGTGGGGCTGTGGCAGGGCTGCCAGGGGAAGGCGAGGGCCAGCAACACCTGGGAGGCCTGGCACATTTTGTGTGGGAGCAGTCGCTGGACGTTTGCAATTTGGAGTTGGGCTCCGGCGCCGGCCACGTGTGCGAGCGAGGCAAGAACGTCGGCACCCTGAGCTGGCTGGCAAGGCCAGAGCCGCAGTGTGTGTGGGGCTGTGGAAGGGCTGCCAGGGCAAGGCGAGGGCCAGCAACACCTGGGAGGCCTGGCACCTTTGGTGTGGGAGCAGTCGCTGGACGTTTGCAGTTTCGAGCTGGGCTCCGGCCCCGGCACCGTGAGCGAGCGAGGCACGAACGTGGGCACCCTGAGCTGGCTGGCAAGGCCGGAGCTCCAGTGTGTGTGGGGCTGTGGAAGAGCTGCCAGGGCAAGGCGAGGGCCAGCAACACCTGGGAGGCCTGGCACCTTTGGTGTGGGAGCAGGTGCTGGATGTTTGCAATTTTGAGGTGGGCTCCGGCGCAGGTCCCGAGAGCGAGCGAGGCACGAACGTCGACATCCTGAGCTGGCTGGCAAGGCCGGAGCCCCAGTGTGTGTGGGGCTGTGGAAGGGCTGCCAGGGGAAGGCGAGGGCCAGCAACACCTGGGAGGCCTGGCACCTTACGTGTGGGAGCAGTCGCTGGACGTCTGCAATTTGGAGCTGGGCTCCGGCGCAGGTCCCGTGAGCGAGTGAGGCACGAACGTCGACATCCTGAGCTGGCTGGCAAGGCCGGAGCGCCAGTGTGTGTGGGGCTTTGGAAGGGCTGCCAGGGCAAGGCGAGGGCCAGCAACACCTGGGAGGCCTGGCACCTTACGTGTGGGAGCAGTCGCTGGACGTCTGCAATTTGGAGCTGGGCTCCGGCGCAGGTCCCGTGAGCGAGTGAGGCACGAACGTCGCCCCCCTGAGCTGGCTGGCAAGGCCGGAGCTGCAGTGCGTGTGGGACTGTGGAAGGGCTGCCAGGGCAAGGCGAGGGCCAGCAACACCTGGGAGGCCTGGCACCTTTGGTGTGGGAGCAGTCGCTGGACGTTTGCAATTTCGAGGTGGGCTCCGGCGCAGGTCCCGAGAGCGAGCGAGGCACGACCGTCGACATCCTGAGCTGGCTGGCAAGGCCGGAGCGCCAGTGTGTGTGGGGCTGTGGAAGGGCTGCCAGGGCAAGGCGAGGGCCAGCAACACCTGGGAGGCCTGGCACCTTTGGTGTGGGAGCAGTCGCTGGACGTCTACAATTTGGAGCTGGGCTCCGGCGCAGGTCCCGAGAGCGAGCAAGGCACGAACGTTGGTACCCTGAGCTGGCTGGCAAGGCCAGAGCCGCAGTGTGTGTGGGGCTGTGGAAGGGCTGCCAGGGGAAGGCGAGGGCCAGCAACACCTGGGAGGCCTGGCACCTTTGGTGTGGGAGCAGTCGCTGGATGTTTGCAATTTCGAGTTGGGCTCCGGTGCCGGCCCCGTGAGCGAGCGAGGCACGAACGTCGGCACCCTGAGCTGGCTGGCAAGGCCGGAGCGCCAGTGTGTGTGGGGCTGTGGAAGGGCTGCCAGGGCAAGGCGAGGGCCAGCAACACCTGGGAGGCCTGGCACCTTTGGTGTGGGAGCAGGTGCTGGACGTTTGCAATTTTGAGGTGGGCTCTGGCGCAGGTCCCGAGAGCGAGCGAGGCACGAACGTCGACATCCTGAGCTGGCTGGCAAGGCCGGAGCGCCAGTGTGTGTGGGGCTGTGGAAGGGCTGCCAGGGCAAGGCGAGGGCCAGCAACACCTGGGAGGCCTGGCACCTTACGTGTGGGAGCAGTCGCTGGATGTTTGCAATTTCGAGCTGGGCTCCGGCGCAGGCCCCGACAGTGAGTGAGGCACGAACGTCGGCCCCCTGAGCTGGCTGGCAAGGCCGGAGCTGCAGTGCGTGTGGGGCTGTGGCAGGGCTGCCAGGGGAAGGCGAGGGCCAGCAACACCTGGGAGGCCTGGCACATTTTGTGTGGGAGCAGTCGCTGGACGTTTGCAATTTGGAGTTGGGCTCCGGCGCCGGCCACGTGTGCGAGCGAGGCAAGAACGTCGGCACCCTGAGCTGGCTGGCAAGGCCAGAGCCGCAGTGTGTGTGGGGCTGTGGAAGGGCTGCCAGGGCAAGGCGAGGGCCAGCAACACCTGGGAGGCCTGGCACCTTTGGTGTGGGAGCAGTCGCTGGACGTTTGCAGTTTCGAGCTGGGCTCCGGCCCCGGCACCGTGAGCGAGCGAGGCACGAACGTGGGCACCCTGAGCTGGCTGGCAAGGCCGGAGCTCCAGTGTGTGTGGGGCTGTGGAAGAGCTGCCAGGGCAAGGCGAGGGCCAGCAACACCTGGGAGGCCTGGCACCTTTGGTGTGGGAGCAGTCGCTGGACGTTTGAAATTTCGAGGTGGGCTCCGGCGCAGGTCCCGAGAGCGAGCGAGGCACGAACGTCGACATCCTGAGCTGGCTGGCAAGGCCGGAGCCCCAGTGTGTGTGGGGCTGTGGAAGGGCTGCCAGGGGAAGGCGAGGGCCAGCAACACCTGGGAGGCCTGGCACCTTACGTGTGGGAGCAGTCGCTGGACGTCTGCAATTTGGAGCTGGGCTCCGGCGCAGGTCCCGTGAGCGAGTGAGGCACGAACGTCGACATCCTGAGCTGGCTGGCAAGGCCGGAGCGCCAGTGTGTGTGGGGCTTTGGAAGGGCTGCCAGGGCAAGGCGAGGGCCAGCAACACCTGGGAGGCCTGGCACCTTACGTGTGGGAGCAGTCGCTGGACGTCTGCAATTTGGAGCTGGGCTCCGGCGCAGGTCCCGTGAGCGAGTGAGGCACGAACGTCGCCCCCCTGAGCTGGCTGGCAAGGCCGGAGCTGCAGTGCGTGTGGGACTGTGGAAGGGCTGCCAGGGCAAGGCGAGGGCCAGCAACACCTGGGAGGCCTGGCACCTTTGGTGTGGGAGCAGTCGCTGGACGTTTGCAATTTCGAGGTGGGCTCCGGCGCAGGTCCCGAGAGCGAGCGAGGCACGAACGTCGACATCCTGAGCTGGCTGGCAAGGCCGGAGCGCCAGTGTGTGTGGGGCTGTGGAAGGGCTGCCAGGGCAAGGCGAGGGCCAGCAACACCTGGGAGGCCTGGCACCTTTGGTGTGGGAGCAGTCGCTGGACGTTTGCAATTTCGAGCTGGGCTCTGGCGCAGGTCCCGACAGTGAGTGAGGCACGAACGTCGGCCCCCTGAGCTGGCTGGCAAGGCCGGAGCTGCAGTGCGTGTGGGGCTGTGGAAGGGCTGCCAGGGGAAGGCAAGGGCCAGCAACACCTGGGAGGCCTGGCACATTTTGTGTGGGAGCAGTCGCTGGACGTTTGCAATTTGGAGCTGGGCTCCGGCGCCGGCCCCGTGTGCGAGCGCCCCAAGAACGTCGGCACCCTGAGCTGGCTGGCAAGGCCGGAGCCCCAGTGTGTGTGGGGCTGTGGAAGGGCTGCCAGGGCAAGGCGAGGGCCAGCAACACCTGGGAGGCCTGGCACCTTTGGTGTGGGAGCAGTCGCTGGACGTTTGCAATTTCGAGGTGGGCTGCGGCGCCGGCCCCGTGTGCGAGCGAGGCAAGAATGTCGGCACCCTGAGCTGGCTGGCAAGGCCGGAGCCGCAGTGTGTGTGGGGCTGTGGAAGGGCAGCCAGGGGAAGGCGAGGGCCAGCAACACCTGGGAGGCCTGGCACCTTTGGTGTGGGAGCAGTCGCTGGACGTTTGCAATTTCGAGGTGGGCTCCGGCGCAGGTTCCGTGAGCGAGCGAGGCACGAACGTCGACATCCTGAGCTGGCTGGCAAGGCCGGAGCCCCAGTGTGTGTGGGGCTGTGGAAGGGCTGGCAGGGGAAGGCGAGGGCCAGCAACACCTGGGAGGCCTGGCACCTTTGGTGTGGGAGCAGTCGCTGGACGTCTGCAATTTGGAGCTGGGCTACGGCGCCGGCCGCGTGAGCGAGCGAGGCACGAACGTCGGCACCCTGTACTGGCTGGCAAGGGCGGAGCTGCAGTGCGTGTGGGACTGTGGAAGGGCTGCCAGGGGAAGGCGAGGGCCAGCAACACCTGGGAGGCCTGGCACCTTTGGTGTGGGAGCAGTCGCTGGACGTTTGCAATTTGGAGCTGGGCTCCGGCGCAGGTCCCGAGAGCGAGCGAGGCACGAACGTCGACATCCTGAGCTGGCTGGCAAGGCCGCAGCGCCAGTGTGTGTGGGGCTGTGGAAGGGCTGCAAGGGCAAGGCGAGGGCCAGCAACACCTGGGAGGCCTGGCACCTTTGGTGTGGGAGCAGTCGCTGGACGTCTGCAATTTTGAGGTGGGCTCCGGCGCCGGCCCCGAGAGCGAGCGAGGCACGAACGTCGACATCCTGAGCTGGCTGGCAAGGCCGGAGCGCCAGTGTGTGTGGGGCTGTGGAAGGGCTGCCAGGGGAAGGCGAGGGCCAGCAACACCTGGGAGGCCTGGCACCTTTGGTGTGGGAGCAGTCGCTGGACGTTTGCAATTTCGAGGTGGGCTCCGGCGCAGGTCCCGAGAGCGAGCGAGGCACGAACGTCGACATCCTGAGCTGGCTGGCAAGGCCGGAGCCCCAGTGTGTGTGGGGCTGTGGAAGGGCTGCCAGGGGAAGGCGAGGGCCAGCAACACCTGGGAGGCCTGGCACCTTTGGTGTGGGAGCAGTCGCTGGACGTTTGCAATTTGGAGCTGGGCTCCGGCACCGACCCCGTGAGCGAGCGAGGCACGAACGTCGGCACCCTGAGCTGGCTGGCAAGGCCGGAGCCCCAGTGTGTGTGGGGCTGTGGAAGGGCTGCCAGGGCAAGGCGAGGGCCAGCAACACCTGGGAGGCCTGGCACCTTTGGTGTGGGAGCAGTCGCTGGACGTTTGCAATTTCGAGGTGGGCTCCGGCGCAGGTCCCGAGAGCGAGCGAGGCACGAACGTCGACATCCTGAGCTGGCTGGCAAGGCTGGAGCCGCAGTGTGTGTGGGGCTGTGGAAGGGCTGCCAGGGCAAGGCGAGGGCCAGCAACACCTGGGAGGCCTGGCACCTTTGGTGTGGGAGCAGTCGCTGGACGTTTGCAATTTGGAGCTGGGCTCCGGCGCAGGTCCCGAGAGCGAGCGAGGCACGAACGTCGACATACTGAGCTGGCTGGCAAGGCCGGAGCGCCAGTGTGTGTGGGGCTTTGGAAGGGCTGCCAGGGCAAGGCGAGGGCCAGCAACACCTGGGAGGCCTGGCACCTTACGTGTGGGAGCAGTCGCTGGACGTTTGCAATTTGCAGCTGGGCTCCGGCGCAGGTCCCGAGAGCGAGCGAGGCACGAACGTCGACATCCTGAGCTGGCTGGCAAGGCCGGAGCCGCAGTGTGTGTGGGGCTGTGGAAGGGCTGCCAGGGGAAGGCGAGGGCCAGCAACACCTGGGAGGCCTGGCACCTTTGGTGTGGGAGCAGTCGCTGGACGTTTGCAATTTCAAGCTGGGCTCCGGCGCAGGTCCCGACAGTGAGTGAGGCACGAACGTCGGCCCCCTGAGCTGGCTGGCAAGGCCGGAGCTGCAGTGTGTGTGGGGCTGTGGAAGGGCTGCCAGGGCAAGGCGAGGGCCAGCAACACCTGGGAGGCCTGGCACCTTTGGTGTGGGAGCAGTCGCTGGACGTCTGCAATTTGGAGCTGGGCTCCGGCGCAGGTCCCGAGAGCGAGCAAGGCACGAACGTCGGTACCCTGAGCTGGCTGGCAAGGCCAGAGCCGCAGTGTGTGTGGGGCTGTGGAAGGGCTGCCAGGGGAAGGCGAGGGCCAGCAACACCTGGGAGGCCTGGCACCTTTGGTGTGGGAGCAGTCGCTGGATGTTTGCAATTTCGAGGTGGGCTCTGGCGCCGGCCCCGTGAGCGAGCGAGGCACGAACGTCGGCCCCCTGAGCTGGCTGGCAAGGCCGGAGCCGCAGTGTGTGTGGGGCTGTGGAAGGGCTGCCAGGGCAAGGCGAGGGCCAGCAACACCTGGGAGGCCTGGCACCTTTGGTGTGGGAGCAGTCGCTGGACGTTTGCAATTTGGAGCTGGGCTCCGGCACCGACCCCGTGAGCGAGCGAGGCACGAACGTGGGCACCCTGAGCTGGCTGGCAAGGCCGGAGCCCCAGTGTGTGTGGGGCTGTGGAAGGGCTGCCAGGGGAAGGCGAGGGCCAGCAACACCTGGGAGGCCTGGCACCTTTGGTGTGGGAGCAGTCGCTGGACGTTTGCAATTTCGAGGTGGGCTCCGGCGCAGGTCCCGAGAGCGAGCGAGGCACAAAAGTCGACATCCTGAGCTGGCTGGCAAGGCCGGAGCGCCAGTGTGTGTGGGGCTTTGGAAGGGCTGCCAGGGCAAGGCGAGGGCCAGCAACACCTGGGAGGCCTGGCACCTTACGTGTGGGAGCAGTCGCTGGACGTCTGCAATTTGGAGCTGGGCTCCGGCGCAGGTCCCGTGAGCGAGTGAGGCACGAACGTCGGCACCCTGAGCTGGCTGGCAAGGCCGGAGCCGCAGTGCGTGTGGGACTGTGGAAGGGCTGCCAGGGCAAGGCGAGGGCCAGCAACACCTGGGAGGCCTGGCACCTTTGGTGTGGGAGCAGTCGCTGGACGTTTGCAATTTGGAGCTGGGCTCCGGCGCAGGTCCCGAGAGCGAGCGAGGCACGAACGTCGACATCCTGAGCTGGCTGGCAAGGCCGGAGCCCCAGTGTGTGTGGGGCTGTGGAAGGGCTGCCAGGGGAAGGCGAGGGCCAGCAACACCTGGGAGGCCTGGCACCTTTGGTGTGGGAGCAGTCGCTGGACGTTTGCAATTTGGAGCTGGGCTCCGGCGCAGGTCCCGAAAGTGAGTGAGGCACGAACGTCGGCCCCCTGAGCTGGCTGGCAAGGCCGGAGCCCCAGTGTGTGTGGGGCTGTGGAAGGGCTGCCAGGGGAAGGCGAGGGCCAGCAACACCTGGGAGGCCTGGCACCTTTCGTGTGGGAGCAGTCGCTGGACGTCTGCAATTTGGAGCTGGGCTCCGGCGCAGGTCACGAGAGCGAGAAAGGCACGAACGTGGGTACCCTGAGCTGGCTGGCAAGGCCAGAGACGCAGTGTGTGTGGGGCTGTGGAAGGGCTGCCAGGGGAAGGCGAGGGCCAGCAACACCTGGGAGGCCTGGCACCTTTCGTGTGGGAGCAGTCGCTGGATGTTTGCAATTTGGAGCTGGGCTCCGGCGCCAGCCCCGTGAGCGACCGAGGCACGAACGTCGGCACCCTGAGCTGGCTGGCAAGGCCGGAGCCGCAGTGTGTGTGGGGCTGTGGAAGGGCTGCCAGGGCAAGGCGAGGGCCAGCAACACCTGGGAGGCCTGGCACCTTTGGTGTGGGAGCAGTCGCTGGACGTTTGCAATTTCCAGCTGGGCTCCGGCGCAGGTCCTGAGAGCGAGCGAGGCAAGAACGTCAGCACCCTGAGCTGGCTGGCAAGGCCGGAGCCCCAGTGTGTGTGGGGCTGTGGAAGGGCTGCCAGGGCAAGGCGAGGGCCAGCAACACCTGGGAGGCCTGGCACCTTTGGTGTGGGAGCAGTCGCTGGACGTTTGCAATTTCGAGGTGGGCTCTGGCGCAGGTTCCGAGAGCGAGCGAGGCACGAACGTCGACATCCTGAGCTGGCTGGCAAGGCCGGAGCCCCAGTGTGTGTGGGGCTGTGGAAGGGCTGGCAGGGGAAGGCGAGGGCCAGCAACACCTGGGAGGCCTGGCACCTTTGGTGTGGGAGCAGTCGCTGGACGTCTGCAATTTGGAGCTGGGCTCCGGCGCCGGCCCCGTGAGCGAGCGAGGCACGAACGTCGGCACCCTGAGCTGGCTTGTAAGGCCGGAGCTGCAGTGCGTGTGGTACTGTGGAAGGGCTGCCAGGGGAAGGCGAGGGCCAGCAACACCTGGCAGGCCTGGCACCTTTGGTGTGGGAGCAGTCGCTGGACGTTTGCAATTTCGAGGTGGGCTCCGGCGCAGGTCCCGAGAGCGAGCGAGGCACGAACGTCGACATCCTGAGCTGGCTGGCAAGGCCGGAGCCCCAGTGTGTGTGGGGCTGTGGAAGGGCTGGCAGGGGAAGGCGAGGGCCAGCAACACCTGGGAGGCCTGGCACCTTTGGTGTGGGAGCAGTCGCTGGACGTCTGCAATTTGGAGCTGGGCTACGGCGCCGGCCGCGTGAGCGAGCGAGGCACGAACGTCGGCACCCTGTACTGGCTGGCAAGGGCGGAGCTGCAGTGCGTGTGGGACTGTGGAAGGGCTGCCAGGGGAAGGCGAGGGCCAGCAACACCTGGGAGGCCTGGCACCTTTGGTGTGGGAGCAGTCGCTGGACGTTTGCAATTTGGAGCTGGGCTCCGGCGCAGGTCCCGAGAGCGAGCGAGGCACGAACGTCGACATCCTGAGCTGGCTGGCAAGGCCGCAGCGCCAGTGTGTGTGGGGCTGTGGAAGGGCTGCAAGGGCAAGGCGAGGGCCAGCAACACCTGGGAGGCCTGGCACCTTTGGTGTGGGAGCAGTCGCTGGACGTCTGCAATTTTGAGGTGGGCTCCGGCGCCGGCCCCGAGAGCGAGCGAGGCACGAACGTCGACATCCTGAGCTGGCTGGCAAGGCCGGAGCGCCAGTGTGTGTGGGGCTGTGGAAGGGCTGCCAGGGGAAGGCGAGGGCCAGCAACACCTGGGAGGCCTGGCACCTTTGGTGTGGGAGCAGTCGCTGGACGTTTGCAATTTCGAGGTGGGCTCCGGCGCAGGTCCCGAGAGCGAGCGAGGCACGAACGTCGACATCCTGAGCTGGCTGGCAAGGCCGGAGCGCCAGTGTGTGTGGGGCTGTGGAAGGGCTGCCAGGGGAAGGCGAGGGCCAGCAACACCTGGGAGGCCTGGCACCTTTGGTGTGGGAGCAGTCGCTGGACGTTTGCAATTTGGAGCTGGGCTCCGGCACCGACCCCGTGAGCGAGCGAGGCACGAACGTCGGCACCCTGAGCTGGCTGGCAAGGCCGGAGCCCCAGTGTGTGTGGGGCTGTGGAAGGGCTGCCAGGGCAAGGCGAGGGCCAGCAACACCTGGGAGGCCTGGCACCTTTGGTGTGGGAGCAGTCGCTGGACGTTTGCAATTTCGAGGTGGGCTCCGGCGCAGGTCCCGAGAGCGAGCGAGGCACGAACGTCGACATCCTGAGCTGGCTGGCAAGGCTGGAGCCGCAGTGTGTGTGGGGCTGTGGAAGGGCTGCCAGGGCAAGGCGAGGGCCAGCAACACCTGGGAGGCCTGGCACCTTTGGTGTGGGAGCAGTCGCTGGACGTTTGCAATTTGGAGCTGGGCTCCGGCGCAGGTCCCGAGAGCGAGCGAGGCACGAACGTCGACATACTGAGCTGGCTGGCAAGGCCGGAGCGCCAGTGTGTGTGGGGCTTTGGAAGGGCTGCCAGGGCAAGGCGAGGGCCAGCAACACCTGGGAGGCCTGGCACCTTACGTGTGGGAGCAGTCGCTGGACGTTTGCAATTTGCAGCTGGGCTCCGGCGCAGGTCCCGAGAGCGAGCGAGGCACGAACGTCGACATCCTGAGCTGGCTGGCAAGGCCGGAGCCGCAGTGTGTGTGGGGCTGTGGAAGGGCTGCCAGGGGAAGGCGAGGGCCAGCAACACCTGGGAGGCCTGGCACCTTTGGTGTGGGAGCAGTCGCTGGACGTTTGCAATTTCAAGCTGGGCTCCGGCGCAGGTCCCGACAGTGAGTGAGGCACGAACGTCGGCCCCCTGAGCTGGCTGGCAAGGCCGGAGCTGCAGTGTGTGTGGGGCTGTGGAAGGGCTGCCAGGGCAAGGCGAGGGCCAGCAACACCTGGGAGGCCTGGCACCTTTGGTGTGGGAGCAGTCGCTGGACGTCTGCAATTTGGAGCTGGGCTCCGGCGCAGGTCCCGAGAGCGAGCAAGGCACGAACGTCGGTACCCTGAGCTGGCTGGCAAGGCCAGAGCCGCAGTGTGTGTGGGGCTGTGGAAGGGCTGCCAGGGGAAGGCGAGGGCCAGCAACACCTGGGAGGCCTGGCACCTTTGGTGTGGGAGCAGTCGCTGGATGTTTGCAATTTCGAGGTGGGCTCTGGCGCCGGCCCCGTGAGCGAGCGAGGCACGAACGTCGGCCCCCTGAGCTGGCTGGCAAGGCCGGAGCCGCAGTGTGTGTGGGGCTGTGGAAGGGCTGCCAGGGCAAGGCGAGGGCCAGCAACACCTGGGAGGCCTGGCACCTTTGGTGTGGGAGCAGTCGCTGGACGTTTGCAATTTGGAGCTGGGCTCCGGCACCGACCCCGTGAGCGAGCGAGGCACGAACGTGGGCACCCTGAGCTGGCTGGCAAGGCCGGAGCCCCAGTGTGTGTGGGGCTGTGGAAGGGCTGCCAGGGGAAGGCGAGGGCCAGCAACACCTGGGAGGCCTGGCACCTTTGGTGTGGGAGCAGTCGCTGGACGTTTGCAATTTCGAGGTGGGCTCCGGCGCAGGTCCCGAGAGCGAGCGAGGCACAAAAGTCGACATCCTGAGCTGGCTGGCAAGGCCGGAGCGCCAGTGTGTGTGGGGCTTTGGAAGGGCTGCCAGGGCAAGGCGAGGGCCAGCAACACCTGGGAGGCCTGGCACCTTACGTGTGGGAGCAGTCGCTGGACGTCTGCAATTTGGAGCTGGGCTCCGGCGCAGGTCCCGTGAGCGAGTGAGGCACGAACGTCGGCACCCTGAGCTGGCTGGCAAGGCCGGAGCCGCAGTGCGTGTGGGACTGTGGAAGGGCTGCCAGGGCAAGGCGAGGGCCAGCAACACCTGGGAGGCCTGGCACCTTTGGTGTGGGAGCAGTCGCTGGACGTTTGCAATTTGGAGCTGGGCTCCGGCGCAGGTCCCGAGAGCGAGCGAGGCACGAACGTCGACATCCTGAGCTGGCTGGCAAGGCCGGAGCGCCAGTGTGTGTGGGGCTGTGGAAGGGCTGCCAGGGGAAGGCGAGGGCCAGCAACACCTGGGAGGCCTGGCACCTTTGGTGTGGGAGCAGTCGCTGGACGTTTGCAATTTGGAGCTGGGCTCCGGCGCAGGTCCCGAAAGTGAGTGAGGCACGAACGTCGGCCCCCTGAGCTGGCTGGCAAGGCCGGAGCCCCAGTGTGTGTGGGGCTGTGGAAGGGCTGCCAGGGGAAGGCGAGGGCCAGCAACACCTGGGAGGCCTGGCACCTTTCGTGTGGGAGCAGTCGCTGGACGTCTGCAATTTGGAGCTGGGCTCCGGCGCAGGTCACGAGAGCGAGAAAGGCACGAACGTGGGTACCCTGAGCTGGCTGGCAAGGCCAGAGACGCAGTGTGTGTGGGGCTGTGGAAGGGCTGCCAGGGGAAGGCGAGGGCCAGCAACACCTGGGAGGCCTGGCACCTTTCGTGTGGGAGCAGTCGCTGGATGTTTGCAATTTGGAGCTGGGCTCCGGCGCCAGCCCCGTGAGCGACCGAGGCACGAACGTCGGCACCCTGAGCTGGCTGGCAAGGCCGGAGCCGCAGTGTGTGTGGGGCTGTGGAAGGGCTGCCAGGGCAAGGCGAGGGCCAGCAACACCTGGGAGGCCTGGCACCTTTGGTGTGGGAGCAGTCGCTGGACGTTTGCAATTTCCAGCTGGGCTCCGGCGCAGGTCCTGAGAGCGAGCGAGGCAAGAACGTCAGCACCCTGAGCTGGCTGGCAAGGCCGGAGCCCCAGTGTGTGTGGGGCTGTGGAAGGGCTGCCAGGGCAAGGCGAGGGCCAGCAACACCTGGGAGGCCTGGCACCTTTGGTGTGGGAGCAGTCGCTGGACGTTTGCAATTTCGAGGTGGGCTCTGGCGCAGGTTCCGAGAGCGAGCGAGGCACGAACGTCGACATCCTGAGCTGGCTGGCAAGGCCGGAGCCCCAGTGTGTGTGGGGCTGTGGAAGGGCTGGCAGGGGAAGGCGAGGGCCAGCAACACCTGGGAGGCCTGGCACCTTTGGTGTGGGAGCAGTCGCTGGACGTCTGCAATTTGGAGCTGGGCTCCGGCGCCGGCCCCGTGAGCGAGCGAGGCACGAACGTCGGCACCCTGAGCTGGCTTGTAAGGCCGGAGCTGCAGTGCGTGTGGTACTGTGGAAGGGCTGCCAGGGGAAGGCGAGGGCCAGCAACACCTGGCAGGCCTGGCACCTTTGGTGTGGGAGCAGTCGCTGGACGTTTGCAATTTCGAGGTGGGCTCCGGCGCAGGTCCCGAGAGCGAGCGAGGCACGAACGTGGGCCCCCTGAGCTGGCTGGCAAGGCCGGAGCTGCAGTGTGTGTGGGGCTGTGGAAGGGCTGCCAGGGCAAGGCGAGGGCCAGCAACACCTGGGAGGCCTGGCACCTTACGTGTGGGAGCAGTCGCTGGACGTCTGCAATTTGGAGCTGGGCTCCGGCGCAGGTCCCGTGAGCGAGTGAGGCACGAACGTCGGCACCCTGAGCTGGCTGGCAAGGCCGGAGCTGCAGTGTGTGTGGGGCTGTGGAAGGGCTGCCAGGGCAAGGCGAGGGCCAGCAACACCTGGGAGGCCTGGCACCTTTGGTGTGGGAGCAGTCGCTGGACGTTTGCAATTTGGAGCTGGGTTCCGGCGCAGGTCCCGAGAGCGAGCGAGGCACGAACGTCGACATCCTGAGCTGGCTGGCAAGGCCGGAGCCCCAGTGTGTGTGGGGCTGTGGAAGGGCTGCCAGGGGAAGGCGAGGGCCAGCAACACCTGGGAGGCCTGGCACCTTTGGTGTGGGAGCAGTCGCTGGACGTTTGCAATTTCAAGCTGGGCTCCGGCGCAGGTCCCGACAGTGAGTGAGGCACGAACGTCGGCCCCCTGAGCTGGCTGGCAAGGCCGGAGCTGCAGTGTGTGTGGGGCTGTGGAAGGGCTGCCAGGGCAAGGCGAGGGCCAGCAACACCTGGGAGGCCTGGCACCTTTGGTGTGGGAGCAGTCGCTGGACGTTTGCAATTTGGAGCTGGGCTCCCTCGCAGGTCCCGAGAGCGAGCGAGGCACGAACGTCGACATCCTGAGCTGGCTGGCAAGGCCGGAGCGCCAGTGTGTGTGGGGCTGTGGAAGGGCTGCCAGGGCAAGGCGAGGGCCAGCAACACCTGGGAGGCCTGGCACCTTACGTGTGGGAGCAGTCGCTGGACGTTTGCAGTTTCGAGCTGGGCTCCTGCCCCGGCACCGTGAGCGAGCGAGGCACGAACGTGGGCACCCTGAGCTGGCTGGCAAGGCCGGAGCTGCAGTGTGTGTGGGGCTGTGGAAGGGCTGCCAGGCGAAGGCGAGGGCCAGCAACACCTGGGAGGCCTGGCACCTTTCGTGTGGGAGCAGTCGCTGGATGTTTGCAATTTGGAGCTGGGCTCCGGCGCCAGCCCCGTGAGCGACCGAGGCACGAACGTGGGCCCCCTGAGCTGGCTGGCAAGGCCGGAGCGCCAGTGTGTGTGGGGCTGTGGAAGGGCTGCCAGGGCAAGGCGAGGGCCAGCAACACCTGGGAGGCCTGGCACCTTTGGTGTGGGAGCAGTCGCTGGACGTCTGCAATTTGGAGCTGGGCTCCGGCGCCGGCCCCGTGAGCGAGCGAGGCACGAACGTCGGCACCCTGTACTGGCTGGCAAGGGCGGAGCTGCAGTGCGTGTGGGACTGTGGAAGGGCTGCCAGGGGAAGGCGAGGGCCAGCAACACCTGGCAGGCCTGGCATCTTTGGTGTGGGAGCAGTCGCTGGACGTTTGTAATTTCGAGCTGGGCTCCGGCGCAGGTCCCGAGAGCGAGCGAGGCACGAACGTCGACATCCTGAGCTGGCTGGCAAGGCCGCAGCGCCAGTGTGTGTGGGGCTGTGGAAGGGCTGCAAGGGCAAGGCGAGGGCCAGCAACACCTGGGAGGCCTGGCACCTTTGGTGTGGGAGCAGTCGCTGGACGTTTGCAATTTCGAGGTGGGCTCCGGCACAGGTCCCGAGAGCGAGCGAGGCACGAACGTGGGCCCCCTGAGCTGGCTGGCAAGGCCGGAGCCGCAGTGTGTGTGGGGCTGTGGAAGGGCTGCCAGGGGAAGGCGAGGGCCAGCAACACCTGGGAGGCCTGGCACCTTTGGTGTGGGAGCAGTCGCTGGACGTTTGCAATTTCGAGGTGGGCTCCGGCGCAGGTCCCGAGAGCGAGCGAGGCACGAACGTCGACATCCTGAGCTGGCTGGCAAGGCCGGAGCGCCAGTGTGTGTGGGGCTGTGGAAGGGCTGCCAGGGCAAGGCGAGGGCCAGCAACACCTGGGAGGCCTGGCACCTTTGGTGTGGGAGCAGTCGCTGGACGTTTGCAATTTCGAGCTGGGCTCCGGCACCGACCCCGTGAGCGAGCGAGGCACGAACGTCGGCACCCTGAGCTGGCTGGCAAGGCCGGAGCCCCAGTGTGTGTGGGGCTGTGGAAGGGCTGCCAGGGCAAGGCGAGGGCCAGCAACACCTGGGAGGCCTGGCACCTTTGGTGTGGGAGCAGTCGCTGGACGTTTGCAATTTCGAGGTGGGCTCCGGCGCAGGTCCCGAGAGCGAGCGAGGCACAAACGTCGACATCCTGAGCTGGCTGGCAAGGCTGGAGCCGCAGTGTGTGTGGGGCTGTGGAAGGGCTGCCAGGGCAAGGCGAGGGCCAGCAACACCTGGGAGGCCTGGCACCTTACGTGTGGGAGCAGTCGCTGGACGTTTGCAATTTCGAGCTGGGCTCCGGCGCAGGTCCCGAGAGCGAGCGAGGCACGAACGTCGACATACTGAGCTGGCTGGCAAGGCCGGAGCGCCAGTGTGTGTGGGGCTTTGGAAGGGCTGCCAGGGCAAGGCGAGGGCCAGCAACACCTGGGAGGCCTGGCACCTTACGTGTGGGAGCAGTCGCTGGACGTCTGCAATTTGGAGCTGGGCTCCGGCGCAGGTCCCGTGAGCAAGTGAGGCACGAACGTCGACATCCTGAGCTGGCTGGCAAGGCCGGAGCCCCAGTGTGTGTGGGGCTGTGGAAGGGCTGCCAGGGGAAGGCGAGGGCCAGCAACACCTGGGAGGCCTGGCACCTTTGGTGTGGGAGCAGTCGCTGGACGTCTGCAATTTGGAGCTGGGCTCCGGCGCAGGTCCCGAGAGCGAGAAAGGCACGAACGTGGGTACCCTGAGCTGGCTGGCAAGGCCAGAGCCGCAGTGTGTGTGGGGCTGTGGAAGGGCTGCCAGGGGAAGGCGAGGGCCAGCAACACCTGGGAGGCCTGGCACCTTTGGTGTGGGAGCAGTCGCTGGATGTTTGCAATTTCGAGCTGGGCTCCGGCGCCAGCCCCGTGAGCGAGCGAGGCACGAACGTGGGCACCCTGAGCTGGCTGGCAAGGCCGGAGCGCCAGTGTGTGTGGGGCTGTGGAAGGGCTGCCAGGGCAAGGCGAGGGCCAGCAACACCTGGGAGGCCTGGCACCTTTGGTGTGGGAGCAGTCGCTGGACGTTTGCAATTACGAGGTGGGCTCCGGCGCAGGTCCTGAGAGCGAGCGAGGCAAGAACGTCAGCACCCTGAGCTGGCTGGCAAGGCCGGAGCCCCAGTGTGTGTGGGGCTGTGGAAGGGCTGCCAGGGCAAGGCGAGGGCCAGCAACACCTGGGAGGCCTGGCACCTTTGGTGTGGGAGCAGTCGCTGGACGTTTGCAATTTCGAGGTGGGCTCCGGCGCAGGTCCCGAGAGCGAGCGAGGCACGAACGTCGACATCCTGAGCTGGCTGGCAAGGCCGGAGCCCCAGTGTGTGTGGGGCTGTGGAAGGGCTGGCAGGGGAAGGCGAGGGCCAGCAACACCTGGGAGGCCTGGCACCTTTGGTGTGGGAGCAGTCGCTGGACGTCTGCAATTTGGAGCTGGGCTCCGGCGCCGGCCCCGTGAGCGAGCGAGGCACGAACGTCGGCACCCTGTACTGGCTGGCAAGGGTGGAGCTGCAGTGCGTGTGGGACTGTGGAAGGGCTGCCAGGGGAAGGCGAGGGCCAGCAACACCTGGCAGGCCTGGCACCTTTGGTGTGGGAGCAGTCGCTGGACGTTTGTAATTTCGAGCTGGGCTCCGGCGCAGGTCCCGAGAGCGAGCGAGGCACGAACGTCGACATCCTGAGCTGGCTGGCAAGGCCGGAGCCCCAGTGTGTGTGGGGCTGTGGAAGGGCTGCAAGGGCAAGGCGAGGGCCAGCAACACCTGGGAGGCCTGGCACCTTTGGTGTGGGAGCAGTCGCTGGACGTTTGCAATTTGGAGCTGGGCTCCGGCGCCGACCCCGAGAGCGAGCGAGGCACGAACGTCGACATCCTGAGCTGGCTGGCAAGGCCGGAGCGCCAGTGTGTGTGGGGCTGTGGAAGGGCTGCCAGGGGAAGGCGAGGGCCAGCAACACCTGGGAGGCCTGGCACCTTTGGTGTGGGAGCAGTCGCTGGACGTTTGCAATTTCGAGCTGGGCTCCGGCGCAGGTCCCGACAGTGAGTGAGGCACGAACGTCGGCCCCCTGAGCTGGCTGGCAAGTCCGGAGCTGCAGTGCGTGTGGGGCTGTGGAAGGGCTGGCAGGGGAAGGCGAGGGCCAGCAACACCTGGGAGGCCTGGCACCTTTGGTGTGGGAGCAGTCGCTGGACGTTTGCAATTTCGAGGTGGGCTCCGGCGCAGGTCCCGAGAGCGAGCGAGGCACGAACGTCGACATCCTGAGCTGGCTGGCAAGGCCGGAGCCCCAGTGTGTGTGGGGCTGTGGAAGGGCTGCCAGGGGAAGGCGAGGGCCAGCAACACCTGGGAGGCCTGGCACCTTTGGTGTGGGAGCAGTCGCTGGACGTCTGCAATTTGGAGCTGGGCTCCGGCGCCGGCCCCGTGAGCGAGCGAGGCACGAACGTCGGCACCCTGTACTGGCTGGCAAGGGCGGAGCTGCAGTGCGTGTGGGACTGTGGAAGGGCTGCCAGGGGAAGGCGAGGGCCAGCAACACCTGGCAGGCCTGGCATCTTTGGTGTGGGAGCAGTCGCTGGACGTTTGTAATTTCGAGCTGGGCTCCGGCGCAGGTCCCGAGAGCGAGCGAGGCACGAACGTCGACATCCTGAGCTGGCTGGCAAGGCCGCAGCGCCAGTGTGTGTGGGGCTGTGGAAGGGCTGCAAGGGCAAGGCGAGGGCCAGCAACACCTGGGAGGCCTGGCACCTTTGGTGTGGGAGCAGTCGCTGGACGTTTGCAATTTCGAGGTGGGCTCCGGCGCAGGTCCCGAGAGCGAGCGAGGCACGAACGTGGGCCCCCTGAGCTGGCTGGCAAGGCCGGAGCCGCAGTGTGTGTGGGGCTGTGGAAGGGCTGCCAGGGGAAGGCGAGGGCCAGCAACACCTGGGAGGCCTGGCACCTTTGGTGTGGGAGCAGTCGCTGGACGTTTGCAATTTCGAGGTGGGCTGCGGCGCAGGTCCCGAGAGCGAGCGAGGCACGAACGTCGACATCCTGAGCTGGCTGGCAAGGCCGGAGCGCCAGTGTGTGTGGGGCTGTGGAAGGGCTGCCAGGGCAAGGCGAGGGCCAGCAACACCTGGGAGGCCTGGCACCTTTGGTGTGGGAGCAGTCGCTGGACGTTTGCAATTTCGAGCTGGGCTCCGGCACCGACCCCGTGAGCGAGCGAGGCACGAACGTCGGCACCCTGAGCTGGCTGGCAAGGCCGGAGCCCCAGTGTGTGTGGGGCTGTGGAAGGGCTGCCAGGGCAAGGCGAGGGCCAGCAACACCTGGGAGGCCTGGCACCTTTGGTGTGGGAGCAGTCGCTGGACGTTTGCAATTTCGAGGTGGGCTCCGGCGCAGGTCCCGAGAGCGAGCGAGGCACAAACGTCGACATCCTGAGCTGGCTGGCAAGGCTGGAGCCGCAGTGTGTGTGGGGCTGTGGAAGGGCTGCCAGGGCAAGGCGAGGGCCAGCAACACCTGGGAGGCCTGGCACCTTACGTGTGGGAGCAGTCGCTGGACGTTTGCAATTTGGAGCTGGGCTCCGGCGCAGGTCCCGAGAGCGAGCGAGGCACGAACGTCGACATACTGAGCTGGCTGGCAAGGCCGGAGCGCCAGTGTGTGTGGGGCTTTGGAAGGGCTGCCAGGGCAAGGCGAGGGCCAGCAACACCTGGGAGGCCTGGCACCTTACGTGTGGGAGCAGTCGCTGGACGTCTGCAATTTGGAGCTGGGCTCCGGCGCAGGTCCCGTGAGCAAGTGAGGCACGAACGTCGGCCCCCTGAGCTGGCTGGCAGGGCCGGAGCCGCAGTGCGTGTGGGACTGTGGAAGGGCTGCCAGGGCAAGGCGAGGGCCAGCAACACCTGGGAGGCCTGGCACCTTTGGTGTGGGAGCAGTCGCTGGACGTTTGCAATTTGGAGCTGGGCTCCGGCGCAGGTCCCGAGAGCGAGCGAGGCACGAACGTCGACATCCTGATCTGGCTGGCAAGGCCGGAGCCCCAGTGTGTGTGGGGCTGTGGAAGGGCTGCCAGGGGAAGGCGAGGGCCAGCAACACCTGGGAGGCCTGGCACCTTTGGTGTGGGAGCAGTCGCTGGACGTCTGCAATTTGGAGCTGGGCTCCGGCGCAGGTCCCGAGAGCGAGAAAGGCACGAACGTGGGTACCCTGAGCTGGCTGGCAAGGCCAGAGCCGCAGTGTGTGTGGGGCTGTGGAAGGGCTGCCAGGGGAAGGCGAGGGCCAGCAACACCTGGGAGGCCTGGCACCTTTGGTGTGGGAGCAGTCGCTGGATGTTTGCAATTTCGAGCTGGGCTCCGGCGCCAGCCCCGTGAGCGACCGAGGCACGAACGTCGGCACCCTGAGCTGGCTGGCAAGGCCGGAGCGCCAGTGTGTGTGGGGCTGTGGAAGGGCTGCCAGGGCAAGGCGAGGGCCAGCAACACCTGGGAGGCCTGGCACCTTTGGTGTGGGAGCAGTCGCTGGACGTTTGCAATTTGGAGCTGGGCTCCGGCGCAGGTCCTGAGAGCGAGCGAGGCAAGAACGTCAGCACCCTGAGCTGGCTGGCAAGGCCGGAGCCCCAGTGTGTGTGGGGCTGTGGAAGGGCTGCCAGGGCAAGGCGAGGGCCAGCAACACCTGGGAGGCCTGGCACCTTTGGTGTGGGAGCAGTCGCTGGACGTTTGCAATTTCGAGGTGGGCTCCGGCGCAGGTCCCGAGAGCGAGCGAGGCACGAACGTCGACATCCTGAGCTGGCTGGCAAGGCCGGAGCCCCAGTGTGTGTGGGGCTGTGGAAGGGCTGCCATGGGAAGGCGAGGGCCAGCAACACCTGGGAGGCCTGGCACCTTTGGTGTGGGAGCAGTCGCTGGACGTCTGCAATTTGGAGCTGGGCTCCGGCGCCGGCCCCGTGAGCGAGCGAGGCACGAACGTCGGCACCCTGTACTGGCTGGCAAGGGTGGAGCTGCAGTGCGTGTGGGACTGTGGAAGGGCTGCCAGGGGAAGGCGAGGGCCAGCAACACCTGGCAGGCCTGGCACCTTTGGTGTGGGAGCAGTCGCTGGACGTTTGTAATTTCGAGCTGGGCTCCGGCGCAGGTCCCGAGAGCGAGCGAGGCACGAACGTCGACATCCTGAGCTGGCTGGCAAGGCCGGAGCCCCAGTGTGTGTGGGGCTGTGGAAGGGCTGCAAGGGCAAGGCGAGGGCCAGCAACACCTGGGAGGCCTGGCACCTTTGGTGTGGGAGCAGTCGCTGGACGTTTGCAATTTGGAGCTGGGCTCCGGCGCCGACCCCGAGAGCGAGCGAGGCACGAACGTCGACATCCTGAGCTGGCTGGCAAGGCCGGAGCGCCAGTGTGTGTGGGGCTGTGGAAGGGCTGCCAGGGGAAGGCGAGGGCCAGCAACACCTGGGAGGCCTGGCACCTTTGGTGTGGGAGCAGTCGCTGGACGTTTGCAATTTCGAGCTGGGCTCCGGCGCAGGTCCCGACAGTGAGTGAGGCACGAACGTCGGCCCCCTGAGCTGGCTGGCAAGTCCGGAGCTGCAGTGCGTGTGGGGCTGTGGAAGGGCTGGCAGGGGAAGGCGAGGGCCAGCAACACCTGGGAGGCCTGGCACCTTTGGTGTGGGAGCAGTCGCTGGACGTTTACAATTTCGAGGTGGGCTCCGGCGCAGGTCCCGAGAGCGAGCGAGGCACGAACGTCGACATCCTGAGCTGGCTGGCAAGGCCGGAGCCCCAGTGTGTGTGGGGCTGTGGAAGGGCTGCCAGGGGAAGGCGAGGGCCAGCAACACCTGGGAGGCCTGGCACCTTTGGTGTGGGAGCAGTCGCTGGACGTTTGCAATTTCAAGCTGGGCTCCGGCGCAGGTCCCGACAGTGAGTGAGGCACGAACGTCGGCCCCCTGAGCTGGCTGGCAAGGCCGGAGCGCCAGTGTGTGTGGGGCTGTGGAAGGGCTGCCAGGGGAAGGCGAGGGCCAGCAACACCTGGGAGGCCTGGCACCTTTTGTGTGGGAGCAGTCGCTGGACGTCTGCAATTTGGAGCTGGGCTCCGGCGCAGGTCCCGAGAGCGAGAAAGGCACGAACGTGGGTACCCTGAGCTGGCTGGCAAGGCCGGAGCCGCAGTGTGTGTGGGGCTGTGGAAGGGCTGCCAGGGGAAGGCGAGGGCCAGCAACACCTGGGAGGCCTGGCACCTTTCGTGTGGGAGCAGTCGCTGGATGTTTGCAATTTCGAGCTGGGCTCCGGCGCCAGCCCCGTGAGCGACCGAGGCACGAACGTCGGCACCCTGAGCTGGCTGGCAAGGCCGGAGCGCCAGTGTGTGTGGGGCTGTGGAAGGGCTGCCAGGGCAAGGCGAGGGCCAGCAACACCTGGGAGGCCTGGCACCTTTGGTGTGGGAGCAGTCGCTGGACGTTTGCAATTTGGAGCTGGGCTCCGGCGCAGGTCCTGAGAGCGAGCGAGGCAAGAACGTCAGCACCCTGAGCTGGCTGGCAAGGCCGGAGCCGCAGTGTGTGTGGGGCTGTGGAAGGGCTGCCAGGGCAAGGCGAGGGCCAGCAACACCTGGGAGGCCTGGCACCTTTGGTGTGGGAGCAGTCGCTGGACGTTTGCAATTTCGAGGTGGGCTCCGGCGCAGGTCCCGAGAGCGAGCGAGGCACGAACGTCGGCCCCCTGAGCTGGCTGGCAAGGCCGGAGCCCCAGTGTGTGTGGGGCTGTGGAAGGGCTGGCAGGGGAAGGCGAGGGCCAGCAACACCTGGGAGGCCTGGCACCTTTGGTGTGGGAGCAGTCGCTGGACGTCTGCAATTTGGAGCTGGGCTCCGGCGTCGGCCCCGTGAGCGAGCGAGGCACGAACGTCGGCACCCTGTACTGGCTGGCAAGGGTGGAGCTGCAGTGCGTGTGGGACTGTGGAAGGGCTGCCAGGGGAAGGCGAGGGCCAGCAACACCTGGCAGGCCTGGCACCTTTGGTGTGGGAGCAGTCGCTGGACGTTTGTAATTTCGAGCTGGGCTCTGGCGCAGGTCCCGAGAGCGAGCGAGGCACGAACGTCGACATCCTGAGCTGGCTGGCAAGGGCGGAGCTGCAGTGCGTGTGGGACTGTGGAAGGGCTGCCAGGGGAAGGCGAGGGCCAGCAACACCTGGCAGGCCTGGCACCTTTGGTGTGGGAGCAGTCGCTGGACGTTTGCAATTTGGAGCTGGGCTCCGGCGCCGGCCCCGAGAGCGAGCGAGGCACGAACGTCGACATCCTGAGCTGGCTGGCAAGGCCGGAGCTGCAGTGTGTGTGGGGCTGTGGAAGGGCTGCCAGGGCAAGGCGAGGGCCAGCAACACCTGGGAGGCCTGGCACCTTTGGTGTGGGAGCAGTCGCTGGACGTTTGCAATTTCGAGCTGGGCTCCGGCGCAGGTCCCGACAGTGAGTGAGGCACGAACGTCGGCCCCCTGAGCTGGCTGGCAAGTCCGGAGCTGCAGTGCGTGTGGGGCTGTGGAAGGGCTGGCAGGGGAAGGCGAGGGCCAGCAACACCTGGGAGGCCTGGCACCTTTGGTGTGGGAGCAGTCGCTGGACGTTTGCAATTTCGAGGTGGGCTCCGGCGCAGGTCCCGAGAGCGAGCGAGGCACGAACGTCGACATCCTGAGCTGGCTGGCAAGGCCGGAGCGCCAGTGTGTGTGGGGCTGTGGAAGGGCTGCCAGGGCAAGGCGAGGGCCAGCAACACCTGGGAGGCCTGGCACCTTTGGTGTGGGAGCAGTCGCTGGACGTTTGCAATTTGGAGCTGGGCTCTGGCGCCGGCCCCGAGAGCGAGCGAGGCAAGAACGTCGGCACCCTGAGCTGGCTGGCAAGGCCGGAGCCGCAGTGTGTGTGGGGCTGTGGAAGGGCTGCCAGGGGAAGGCGAGGGCCAGCAACACCTGGCAGGCCTGGCACCTTTGGTGTGGGAGCAGTCGCTGGACGTCTGCAATTTGGAGCTGGGCTCTGGCGCCGGCCCCGTGTGCGAGCGAGGCATGAACGTCGGCCCCCTGAGCTGGCTGGCAAGGCCGGAGCCGCAGTGTGTGTGGGGCTGTGGAAGGGCTGCCATGGGAAGGCGAGGGCCAGCAACACCTGGGAGGCCTGGCACATTTTGTGTGGGAGCAGTCGCTGGACGTCTGCAATTTGGAGCTGGGCTCCGGCGCAGGTCCCGAGAGCGAGCAAGGCACGAACGTGGGTACCCTGAGGTGAATGGCAAGGCCAGAGCTGCAGTGTGTGTGGGGCTGTGGAAGGGCTGCCAGGGCAAGGCGAGGGCCAGCAACACCTGGGAGGCCTGGCACCTTTGGTGTGGGAGCAGTCGCTGGACGTTTGCAATTTTGAGCTGGGCTCCGGCGCAGGTCCCGAGAGCGAGCGAGGCACGAATGTCGGCACCCTGAGCTGGCTGGCAAGGCCGGAGCCCCAGTGTGTGTGGGGCTGTGGAAGGGCTGCCAGGGCAAGGCGAGGGCCAGCAACACCTGGGAGGCCTGGCACATTTCGTGTGGGAGCAGTTGCTGGACGTTTGCAATTTGGAGCTGGGCTCTGGCCCCGGCAACGTGAGCGAGCGAGGCACGAACGTCAGCACCCTGAGCTGGCTGGCAAGGCCAGTGCTGCAGTGCGTGTGGGGCTGTGGAAGGGCTGCCAGGGCAAGGCGAGGGCCAGCAACACCTGGGAGGCCTGGCACCTTTGGTGTGGGAGCAGTCGCTGGACGTTTGCAATTTGGAGGTGGGCTCCGGCGCAGGTGCCGAGAGCTAGCGAGGCACGAACGTCGACATCCTGAGGTGGCTGGCAAGGCCGGAGCCCCAGTGTGTGTGGGGCTGTGGAAGGGCTGCCAGGGGAAGGCGAGGGCCAGCAACACCTGGGAGGCCTGGCACCTTTGGTGTGGGAGCAGTCGCTGGACGTTTGCAATTTCAAGCTGGGCTCCGGCGCAGGTCCCGACAGTGAGTGAGGCACGAACGTCGGCCCCCTGAGCTGGCTGGCAAGGCCGGAGCGCCAGTGTGTGTGGGGCTGTGGAAGGGCTGCCAGGGGAAGGCGAGGGCCAGCAACACCTGGGAGGCCTGGCACCTTTTGTGTGGGAGCAGTCGCTGGACGTCTGCAATTTGGAGCTGGGCTCCGGCGCAGGTCCCGAGAGCGAGAAAGGCACGAACGTGGGTACCCTGAGCTGGCTGGCAAGGCCGGAGCCGCAGTGTGTGTGGGGCTGTGGAAGGGCTGCCAGGGGAAGGCGAGGGCCAGCAACACCTGGGAGGCCTGGCACCTTTCGTGTGGGAGCAGTCGCTGGACGTTTGCAATTTCGAGCTGGGCTCCGGCGCCAGCCCCGTGAGCGACCGAGGCACGAACGTCGGCACCCTGAGCTGGCTGGCAAGGACGGAGCGCCAGTGTGTGTGGGGCTGTGGAAGGGCTGCCAGGGCAAGGCGAGGGCCAGCAACACCTGGGAGGCCTGGCACCTTTGGTGTGGGAGCAGTCGCTGGACGTTTGCAATTTGGAGCTGGGCTCCGGCGCAGGTCCTGAGAGCGAGCGAGGCACGAACGTCGGCACCCTGTACTGGCTGGCAAGGGTGGAGCTGCAGTGCGTGTGGGACTGTGGAAGGGCTGCCAGGGGAAGGCGAGGGCCAGCAACACCTGGGAGGCCTGGCACCTTTGGTGTGGGAGCAGTCGCTGGACGTTTGTAATTTCGAGCTGGGCTCTGGCGCAGGTCCCGAGAGCGAGCGAGGCACGAACGTCGACATCCTGAGCTGGCTGGCAAGGCCGGAGCGCCAGTGTGTGTGGGGCTGTGGAAGGGCTGCAAGGGCAAGGCGAGGGCCAGCAACACCTGGGAGGCCTGGCACCTTTGGTGTGGGAGCAGTCGCTGGACGTTTGCAATTTGGAGCTGGGCTCCGGCGCAGGTCCCGACAGTGAGTGAGGCACGAACGTCGGCCCCCTGAGCTGGCTGGCAAGTCCGGAGCTGCAGTGCGTGTGGGGCTGTGGAAGGGCTGGCAGGGGAAGGCGAGGGCCAGCAACACCTGGGAGGCCTGGCACCTTTGGTGTGGGAGCAGTCGCTGGACGTTTGCAATTTCGAGGTGGGCTCCGGCGCAGGTCCCGAGAGCGAGCGAGGCACGAACGTCGACATCCTGAGCTGGCTGGCAAGGCCGGAGCGCCAGTGTGTGTGGGGCTGTGGAAGGGCTGCCAGGGCAAGGCGAGGGCCAGCAACACCTGGGAGGCCTGGCACATTTTGTGTGGGAGCAGTCGCTGGACGTCTGCAATTTGGAGCTGGGCTCCGGCGCAGGTCCCGAGAGCGAGCAAGGCACGAACGTGGGTACCCTGAGGTGAATGGCAAGGCCAGAGCTGCAGTGTGTGTGGGGCTGTGGAAGGGCTGCCAGGGCAAGGCGAGGGCCAGCAACACCTGGGAGGCCTGGCACCTTTGGTGTGGGAGCAGTCGCTGGACGTTTGCAATTTTGAGCTGGGCTCCGGCGCAGGTCCCGAGAGCGAGCGAGGCACGAATGTCGGCACCCTGAGCTGGCTGGCAAGGCCGGAGCCCCAGTGTGTGTGGGGCTGTGGAAGGGCTGCCAGGGCAAGGCGAGGGCCAGCAACACCTGGGAGGCCTGGCACATTTCGTGTGGGAGCAGTTGCTGGACGTTTGCAATTTGGAGCTGGGCTCTGGCCCCGGCAACGTGAGCGAGCGAGGCACGAACGTCAGCACCCTGAGCTGGCTGGCAAGGCCAGTGCTGCAGTGCGTGTGGGGCTGTGGAAGGGCTGCCAGGGCAAGGCGAGGGCCAGCAACACCTGGGAGGCCTGGCACCTTTGGTGTGGGAGCAGTCGCTGGACGTTTGCAATTTGGAGGTGGGCTCCGGCGCAGGTGCCGAGAGCTAGCGAGGCACGAACGTCGACATCCTGAGGTGGCTGGCAAGGCCGGAGCCCCAGTGTGTGTGGGGCTGTGGAAGGGCTGCCAGGGGAAGGCGAGGGCCAGCAACACCTGGGAGGCCTGGCACCTTTGGTGTGGGAGCAGTCGCTGGACGTTTGCAATTTCAAGCTGGGCTCCGGCGCAGGTCCCGACAGTGAGTGAGGCACGAACGTCGGCCCCCTGAGCTGGCTGGCAAGGCCGGAGCGCCAGTGTGTGTGGGGCTGTGGAAGGGCTGCCAGGGGAAGGCGAGGGCCAGCAACACCTGGGAGGCCTGGCACCTTTTGTGTGGGAGCAGTCGCTGGACGTCTGCAATTTGGAGCTGGGCTCCGGCGCAGGTCCCGAGAGCGAGAAAGGCACGAACGTGGGTACCCTGAGCTGGCTGGCAAGGCCGGAGCCGCAGTGTGTGTGGGGCTGTGGAAGGGCTGCCAGGGGAAGGCGAGGGCCAGCAACACCTGGGAGGCCTGGCACCTTTCGTGTGGGAGCAGTCGCTGGACGTTTGCAATTTCGAGCTGGGCTCCGGCGCCAGCCCCGTGAGCGACCGAGGCACGAACGTCGGCACCCTGAGCTGGCTGGCAAGGACGGAGCGCCAGTGTGTGTGGGGCTGTGGAAGGGCTGCCAGGGCAAGGCGAGGGCCAGCAACACCTGGGAGGCCTGGCACCTTTGGTGTGGGAGCAGTCGCTGGACGTTTGCAATTTGGAGCTGGGCTCCGGCGCAGGTCCTGAGAGCGAGCGAGGCAAGAACGTCAGCACCCTGAGCTGGCTGGCAAGGCCGGAGCCGCAGTGTGTGTGGGGCTGTCGAAGGACTGCCAGGGCAAGGCGAGGGCCAGCAACACCTGGGAGGCCTGGCACCTTTGGTGTGGGAGCAGTCGCTGGACGTTTGCAATTTCGAGGTGGGCTCCGGCGCAGGTCCCGAGAGCGAGCGAGGCACGAACGTCGACATCCTGAGCTGGCTGGCAAGGCCGGAGCCCCAGTGTGTGTGGGGCTGTGGAAGGGCTGGCAGGGGAAGGCGAGGGCCAGCAACACCTGGGAGGCCTGGCACCTTTGGTGTGGGAGCAGTCGCTGGACGTCTGCAATTTCGAGCTGGGCTCCGGCGCCGGCCCCGTGAGCGAGCGAGGCACGAACGTCGGCACCCTGTACTGGCTGGCAAGGGTGGAGCTGCAGTGCGTGTGGGACTGTGGAAGGGCTGCCAGGGGAAGGCGAGGGCCAGCAACACCTGGCAGGCCTGGCACCTTTGGTGTGGGAGCAGTCGCTGGACGTTTGTAATTTCGAGCTGGGCTCTGGCGCAGGTCCCGAGAGCGAGCGAGGCACGAACGTCGACATCCTGAGCTGGCTGGCAAGGCCGGAGCCCCAGTGTGTGTGGGGCTGTGGAAGGGCTGCAAGGGCAAGGCGAGGGCCAGCAACACCTGGGAGGCCTGGCACCTTTGGTGTGGGAGCAGTCGCTGGACGTTTGCAATTTGGAGCTGGGCTCCGGCGCAGGTCCCGACAGTGAGTGAGGCACGAACGTCGGCCCCCTGAGCTGGCTGGCAAGTCCGGAGCTGCAGTGCGTGTGGGGCTGTGGAAGGGCTGGCAGGGGAAGGCGAGGGCCAGCAACACCTGGGAGGCCTGGCACCTTTGGTGTGGGAGCAGTCGCTGGACGTTTGCAATTTCGAGGTGGGCTCCGGCGCAGGTCCCGAGAGCGAGCGAGGCACGAACGTCGACATCCTGAGCTGGCTGGCAAGGCCGGAGCGCCAGTGTGTGTGGGGCTGTGGAAGGGCTGCCAGGGCAAGGCGAGGGCCAGCAACACCTGGGAGGCCTGGCACCTTTGGTGTGGGAGCAGTCGCTGGACGTTTGCAATTTGGAGCTGGGCTCTGGCGCCGGCCCCGAGAGCGAGCGAGGCAAGAACGTCGGCACCCTGAGCTGGCTGGCAAGGCCGGAGCCGCAGTGTGTGTGGGGCTGTGGAAGGGCTGCCAGGGGAAGGCGAGGGCCAGCAACACCTGGCAGGCCTGGCACCTTTGGTGTGGGAGCAGTCGCTGGACGTCTGCAATTTGGAGCTGGGCTCTGGCGCCGGCCCCGTGTGCGAGCGAGGCATGAACGTCGGCCCCCTGAGCTGGCTGGCAAGGCCGGAGCCGCAGTGTGTGTGGGGCTGTGGAAGGGCTGCCATGGGAAGGCGAGGGCCAGCAACACCTGGGAGGCCTGGCACATTTTGTGTGGGAGCAGTCGCTGGACGTCTGCAATTTGGAGCTGGGCTCCGGCGCAGGTCCCGAGAGCGAGCAAGGCACGAACGTGGGTACCCTGAGGTGAATGGCAAGGCCAGAGCTGCAGTGTGTGTGGGGCTGTGGAAGGGCTGCCAGGGCAAGGCGAGGGCCAGCAACACCTGGGAGGCCTGGCACCTTTGGTGTGGGAGCAGTCGCTGGACGTTTGCAATTTTGAGCTGGGCTCCGGCGCAGGTCCCGAGAGCGAGCGAGGCACGAATGTCGGCACCCTGAGCTGGCTGGCAAGGCCGGAGCCCCAGTGTGTGTGGGGCTGTGGAAGGGCTGCCAGGGCAAGGCGAGGGCCAGCAACACCTGGGAGGCCTGGCACATTTCGTATGGGAGCAGTTGCTGGACGTTTGCAATTTGGAGCTGGGCTCTGGCCCCGGCAACGTGAGCGAGCGAGGCACGAACGTCAGCACCCTGAGCTGGCTGGCAAGGCCAGTGCTGCAGTGCGTGTGGGGCTGTGGAAGGGCTGCCAGGGCAAGGCGAGGGCCAGCAACACCTGGGAGGCCTGGCACCTTTGGTGTGGGAGCAGTCGCTGGACGTTTGCAATTTCGAGGTGGGCTCCGGCGCAGGTGCCGAGAGCTAGCGAGGCACGAACGTCGACATCCTGAGGTGGCTGGCAAGGCCGGAGCCCCAGTGTGTGTGGGGCTGTGGAAGGGCTGCCAGGGGAAGGCGAGGGCCAGCAACACCTGGGAGGCCTGGCACCTTTGGTGTGGGAGCAGTCGCTGGACGTTTGCAATTTCAAGCTGGGCTCCGGCGCAGGTCCCGACAGTGAGTGAGGCACGAACGTCGGCCCCCTGAGCTGGCTGGCAAGGCCGGAGCGCCAGTGTGTGTGGGGCTGTGGAAGGGCTGCCAGGGGAAGGCGAGGGCCAGCAACACCTGGGAGGCCTGGCACCTTTGGTGTGGGAGCAGTCGCTGGACGTTTGCAATTTGGAGCTGGGCTCCGGCGCAGGTCCTGAGAGCGAGCGAGGCAAGAACGTCAGCACCCTGAGCTGGCTGGCAAGGCCGGAGCCCCAGTGTGTGTGGGGCTGTGGAAGGGCTGCCAGGGCAAGGCGAGGGCCAGCAACACCTGGGAGGCCTGGCACCTTTGGTGTGGGAGCAGTCGCTGGACGTTTGCAATTTCGAGGTGGGCTCCGGCGCAGGTCCCGAGAGCGAGCGAGGCACGAACGTCGACATCCTGAGCTGGCTGGCAAGGCCGGAGCGCCAGTGTGTGTGGGGCTGTGGAAGGGCTGGCAGGGGAAGGCGAGGGCCAGCAACACCTGGGAGGCCTGGCACCTTTGGTGTGGGAGCAGTCGCTGGACGTCTGCAATTTCGAGCTGGGCTCCGGCGCCGGCCCCGTGAGCGAGCGAGGCACGAACGTCGGCACCCTGTACTGGCTGGCAAGGGTGGAGCTGCAGTGCGTGTGGGACTGTGGAAGGGCTGCCAGGGGAAGGCGAGGGCCAGCAACACCTGGCAGGCCTGGCACCTTTGGTGTGGGAGCAGTCGCTGGACGTTTGTAATTTCGAGCTGGGCTCTGGCGCAGGTCCCGAGAGCGAGCGAGGCACGAACGTCGACATCCTGAGCTGGCTGGCAAGGCCGGAGCCCCAGTGTGTGTGGGGCTGTGGAAGGGCTGCAAGGGCAAGGCGAGGGCCAGCAACACCTGGGAGGCCTGGCACCTTTGGTGTGGGAGCAGTCGCTGGACGTTTGCAATTTGGAGCTGGGCTCCGGCGCCGGCCCCGAGAGCGAGCGAGGCACGAACGTCGACATCCTGAGCTGGCTGGCAAGGCCGGAGCCCCAGTGTGTGTGGGGCTGTGGAAGGGCTGCCAGGGCAAGGCGAGGGCCAGCAACACCTGGGAGGCCTGGCACCTTTGGTGTGGGAGCAGTCGCTGGACGTTTGCAATTTCGAGCTGGGCTCCGGCGCAGGTCCCGACAGTGAGTGAGGCACGAACGTCGGCCCCCTGAGCTGGCTGGCAAGTCCGGAGCTGCAGTGCGTGTGGGGCTGTGGAAGGGCTGGCAGGGGAAGGCGAGGGCCAGCAACACCTGGGAGGCCTGGCACCTTTGGTGTGGGAGCAGTCGCTGGACGTTTGCAATTTCGAGGTGGGCTCCGGCGCAGGTCCCGAGAGCGAGCGAGGCACGAACGTCGACATCCTGAGCTGGCTGGCAAGGCCGGAGCGCCAGTGTGTGTGGGGCTGTGGAAGGGCTGCCAGGGCAAGGCGAGGGCCAGCAACACCTGGGAGGCCTGGCACCTTTGGTGTGGGAGCAGTCGCTGGACGTTTGCAATTTGGAGCTGGGCTCTGGCGCCGGCCCCGAGAGCGAGCGAGGCAAGAACGTCGGCACCCTGAGCTGGCTGGCAAGGCCGGAGCCGCAGTGTGTGTGGGGCTGTGGAAGGGCTGCCAGGGGAAGGCGAGGGCCTGCAACACCTGGGAGGCCTGGCACCTTTGGTGTGGGAGCAGTCGCTGGACGTCTGCAATTTGGAGCTGGGCTCTGGCGCCGGCCCCGTGTGCGAGCGAGGCATGAACGTCGGCCCCCTGAGCTGGCTGGCAAGGCCGGAGCCGCAGTGTGTGTGGGGCTGTGGAAGGGCTGCCATGGGAAGGCGAGGGCCAGCAACACCTGGGAGGCCTGGCACATTTTGTGTGGGAGCAGTCGCTGGACGTCTGCAATTTGGAGCTGGGCTCCGGCGCAGGTCCCGAGAGCGAGCAAGGCACGAACGTGGGTACCCTGAGGTGAATGGCAAGGCCAGAGCTGCAGTGTGTGTGGGGCTGTGGAAGGGCTGCCAGGGCAAGGCGAGGGCCAGCAACACCTGGGAGGCCTGGCACCTTTGGTGTGGGAGCAGTCGCTGGACGTTTGCAATTTGGAGCTGGGCTCTGGCGCAGGTCCCGAGAGAGAGCGAGGCACGAATGTCGGCACCCTGAGCTGGCTGGCAAGGCCGGAGCCCCAGTGTGTGTGGGGCTGTGGAAGGGCTGCCAGGGCAAGGCGAGGGCCAGCAACACCTGGGAGGCCTGGCACATTTCGTGTGGGAGCAGTTGCTGGACGTTTGCAATTTGGAGCTGGGCTCTGGCCCCGGCAACGTGAGCGAGCGAGGCACGAACGTCAGCACCCTGAGCTGGCTGGCAAGGCCAGTGCTGCAGTGCGTGTGGGGCTGTGGAAGGGCTGCCAGGGCAAGGCGAGGGCCAGCAACACCTGGGAGGCCTGGCACCTTTGGTGTGGGAGCAGTCGCTGGACGTTTGCAATTTCAAGCTGGGCTCCGGCGCAGGTGCCGAGAGCTAGCGAGGCACGAACGTCGACATCCTGAGGTGGCTGGCAAGGCCGGAGCCCCAGTGTGTGTGGGGCTGTGGAAGGGCTGCCAGGGCAAGGCGAGGGCCAGCAACACCTGGGAGGCCTGGCACCTTTGGTGTGGGAGCAGTCACTGGACGTCTGCAATTTGGAGCTGGGCTCCGGCGCAGGTCCCGAGAGCGAGCAAGGCACGAACGTGGGTACCCTGAGCTGGCTGGCAAGGCCAGAGCCCCAGTGTGTGTGGGGCTGTGGAAGGGCTGCCAGGGCAAGGCGAGGGCCAGCAACACCTGGGAGGCCTGGCACCTTTGGTGTGGGAGCAGTCGCTGGACGTTTGCAATTTGGAGTTGGGCTCCGGCGCCAGCCCCGTGTGCGAGCGAGGCAAGAATGTCGGCACCCTGAGCTGGCTGGCAAGGCCGGAGCCCCAGTGTGTGTGGGGCTGTGGAAGGGCTGCCAGGGGAAGGCGAGGGCCAGCAACACCTGGGAGGCCTGGCACCTTTGGTGTGGGAGCAGTCGCTGGACGTTTGCAATTTCGAGGTGGGCTCCGGCGCAGTTCCCGAGAGCGAGCGAGGCACGAACGTGGGCACCCTGAGCTGGCTGGCAAGGCCGGAGCCCCAGTGTGTGTGGGGCTGTGGAAGGGCAGCCAGGGGAAGGCGAGGGCCAGCAACACCTGGGAGGCCTGGCACCTTTGGTGTGGGAGCAGTCGCTGGACATTTGCAATTTCGAGGTGGGCTCTGGCGCAGGTCCCGAGAGCGAGCGAGGCACGAACGTCGACATCCTGAGCTGGCTGGCAAGGCCGGAGCGCCAGTGTGTGTGGGGCTTTGGAAGGGCTGCCAGGGCAAGGCGAGGGCCAGCAACACCTGGGAGGCCTGGCACCTTTGGTGTGGGAGCAGTCGCTGGACGTCTGCAATTTGGAGCTGGGCTCCGGCGCAGGTCCCAAGAGCGAGCAAGGCACGAACGTCGGCCCCCTGAGCTGGCTGGCAAGGCCGGAGCCGCAGTGTGTGTGGGGCTGTGGAAGGGCTGCCAGGGCAAGGCGAGGGCCAGCAACACCTGGGAGGCCTGGCACCTTTGGTGTGGGAGCAGTCGCTGGACGTTTGCAATTTCGAGCTGGGCTCCGGCGCAGGTCCCGAGAGCGAGCGAGGCACGAATGTTGGCACCCTGAGCTGGCTGGCAAGGCCGGAGCCGCAGTGTGTGTGGGACTGTGGAAGGGCTGCCAGGGCAAGGCGAGGGCCAGCAACACCTGGGAGGCCTGGCACCTTTGGTGTGGGAGCAGTCGCTGGACGTTTGCAATTTGGAGCTGGGCTCCGGCGCAGGTCCCGAGAGCGAGCGAGGCAAGAACGTCGGCACCCTGAGCTGGCTGGCAAGGCCGGAGTTGCAGTGCGTGTGGGACTGTGGAAGGGCTGCCAGGGGAAGGCGAGGGCCAGCAACACCTGGGAGGCCTGGCACCTTTGGTGTGGGAGCAGTCGCTGGACGTTTGCAATTTCCAGCTGGGCTCCGGCGCCAGCCCCGTGTGCGAGCGAGGCAAGAATGTCGGCACCCTGAGCTGGCTGGCAAGGCCGGAGCCCCAGTGTGTGTTGGGTTGTGGAAGGGCTGCCAGGGCAAGGCGAGGGCCAGCAACACCTGGGAGGCCTGGCACCTTTGGTGTGGGAGCAGTCGCTGGACGTTTGCAATTTGCAGCTGGGCTCCGGCGCAGTTCCCGAGAGCGAGCGAGGCACGAACGTGGGCACCCTGAGCTGGCTGGCAAGGCCAGAGCCGCAGTGTGTGTGGGGCTGTCGAAGGGCTGCCAGGGCAAGGCGAGGGCCAGCAACACCTGGGAGGCCTGGCACCTTTGGTGTGGGAGCAGTCGCTGGACGTTTGCAATTTCGAGCTGGGCTCCGGCGCAGGTCCCGAGAGCGAGCGAGGCACGAATGTCGGCACCCTGAGCTGGCTGGCAAGGCCGGAGCGCCAGTGTGTGTGGGGCTGTGGAAGGGCTGCCAGGGCAAGGCGAGGGCCAGCAACACCTGGGAGGCCTGGCACATTTCGTGTGGGAGCAGTTGCTGGACGTTTGCAATTTCGAGCTGGGCTCTGGCCCCGGCAACGTGAGCGAGCGAGGCACGAACGTCAGCACCCTGAGCTGGCTGGCAAGGCCGGAGCCCCAGTGTGTGTGGGGCTGTGGAAGGGCTGCCAGGGGAAGGCGAGGGCCAGCAACACCTGGGAGGCCTGGCACCTTTGGTGTGGGAGCAGTCGCTGGACGTTTGCAATTTGGAGCTGGGCTCTGGCGCCGGCCCCGAGAGCGAGCGAGGCAAGAACGTCGGCACCCTGAGCTGGCTGGCAAGGCCGGAGCTCCAGTGTGTGTGGGGCTGTGGAAGGGCTGCCAGGGGAAGGCGAGGGCCAGCAACACCTGGGAGGCCTGGCACCTTTGGTGTGGGAGCAGTCGCTGGACGTCTGCAATTTGGAGCTGGGCTCTGGCGCCGGCCCCGTGTGCGAGCGAGGCATGAACGTCGGCCCCCTGAGCTGGCTGGCAAGGCCGGAGCCGCAGTGTGTGTGGGGCTGTGGAAGGGCTGCCATGGGAAGGCGAGGGCCAGCAACACCTGGGAGGCCTGGCACATTTTGTGTGGGAGCAGTCGCTGGACGTCTGCAATTTGGAGCTGGGCTCCGGCGCAGGTCCCGAGAGCGAGCAAGGCACGAACGTGGGTACCCTGAGGTGAATGGCAAGGCCAGAGCTGCAGTGTGTGTGGGGCTGTGGAAGGGCTGCCAGGGCAAGGCGAGGGCCAGCAACACCTGGGAGGCCTGGCACCTTTGGTGTGGGAGCAGTCGCTGGACGTTTGCAATTTTGAGCTGGGCTCCGGCGCAGGTCCCGAGAGCGAGCGAGGCACGAATGTCGGCACCCTGAGCTGGCTGGCAAGGCCGGAGCCCCAGTGTGTGTGGGGCTGTGGAAGGGCTGCCAGGGCAAGGCGAGGGCCAGCAACACCTGGGAGGCCTGGCACATTTCGTGTGGGAGCAGTTGCTGGACGTTTGCAATTTGGAGCTGGGCTCTGGCCCCGGCAACGTGAGCGAGCGAGGCACGAACGTCAGCACCCTGAGCTGGCTGGCAAGGCCAGTGCTGCAGTGCGTGTGGGGCTGTGGAAGGGCTGCCAGGGCAAGGCGAGGGCCAGCAACACCTGGGAGGCCTGGCACCTTTGGTGTGGGAGCAGTCGCTGGACGTTTGCAATTTCGAGGTGGGCTCCGGCGCAGGTCCTGAGAGCGAGCGAGGCACGAATGTGGGTACCCTGAGCTGGCTGGCAAGGCCAGAGCCCCAGTGTGTGTGGGGCTGTGGAAGGGCTGCCAGGGCAAGGCGAGGGCCAGCAACACCTGGGAGGCCTGGCACCTTTGGTGTGGGAGCAGTCGCTGGACGTTTGCAATTTGGAGTTGGGCTCCGGCGCCAGCCCCGTGTGCGAGCGAGGCAAGAATGTCGGCACCCTGAGCTGGCTGGCAAGGCCGGAGCCCCAGTGTGTGTGGGGCTGTGGAAGGGCTGCCAGGGGAAGGCGAGGGCCAGCAACACCTGGGAGGCCTGGCACCTTTGGTGTGGGAGCAGTCGCTGGACGTTTGCAATTTCGAGGTGGGCTCCGGCGCAGTTCCCGAGAGCGAGCGAGGCACGAACGTGGGCACCCTGAGCTGGCTGGCAAGGCCGGAGCCCCAGTGTGTGTGGGGCTGTGGAAGGGCAGCCAGGGGAAGGCGAGGGCCAGCAACACCTGGGAGGCCTGGCACCTTTGGTGTGGGAGCAGTCGCTGGACATTTGCAATTTCGAGGTGGGCTCTGGCGCAGGTCCCGAGAGCGAGCGAGGCACGAACGTCGACATCCTGAGCTGGCTGGCAAGGCTGGAGCCGCAGTGTGTGTGGGGCTGTGGAAGGGCTGCCAGGGCAAGGCGAGGGCCAGCAACACCTGGGAGGCCTGGCACCTTTGGTGTGGGAGCAGTCGCTGGACGTCTGCAATTTGGAGCTGGGCTCCGGCGCAGGTCCCGAGAGCGAGCAAGGCACGAACGTCGGCCCCCTGAGCTGGCTGGCAAGGCCGGAGCCGCAGTGTGTGTGGGGCTGTGGAAGGGCTGCCAGGGCAAGGCGAGGGCCAGCAACACCTGGGAGGCCTGGCACCTTTGGTGTGGGAGCAGTCGCTGGACGTTTGCAATTTCGAGCTGGGCTCCGGCGCAGGTCCCGAGAGCGAGCGAGGCACGAATGTTGGCACCCTGAGCTGGCTGGCAAGGCCGGAGCCGCAGTGTGTGTGGGACTGTGGAAGGGCTGCCAGGGCAAGGCGAGGGCCAGCAACACCTGGGAGGCCTGGCACCTTTGGTGTGGGAGCAGTCGCTGGACGTTTGCAATTTGGAGCTGGGCTCCGGCGCAGGTCCCGAGAGCGAGCGAGGCAAGAACGTCGGCACCCTGAGCTGGCTGGCAAGGCCGGAGTTGCAGTGCGTGTGGGACTGTGGAAGGGCTGCCAGGGGAAGGCGAGGGCCAGCAACACCTGGGAGGCCTGGCACCTTTGGTGTGGGAGCAGTCGCTGGACGTTTGCAATTTCCAGCTGGGCTCCGGCGCCAGCCCCGTGTGCGAGCGAGGCAAGAATGTCGGCACCCTGAGCTGGCTGGCAAGGCCGGAGCCCCAGTGTGTGTTGGGTTGTGGAAGGGCTGCCAGGGCAAGGCGAGGGCCAGCAACACCTGGGAGGCCTGGCACCTTTGGTGTGGGAGCAGTCGCTGGACGTTTGCAATTTGCAGCTGGGCTCCGGCGCAGTTCCCGAGAGCGAGCGAGGCACGAACGTGGGCACCCTGAGCTGGCTGGCAAGGCCAGAGCCGCAGTGTGTGTGGGGCTGTCGAAGGGCTGCCAGGGCAAGGCGAGGGCCAGCAACACCTGGGAGGCCTGGCACCTTTGGTGTGGGAGC
Source organism: Spheniscus humboldti (assembly GCA_027474245.1). Lineage (NCBI taxonomy): Eukaryota > Metazoa > Chordata > Aves > Sphenisciformes > Spheniscidae > Spheniscus > Spheniscus humboldti. The sequence goes on from CM049895.1 coordinate 26,307,098, forward strand.
AGTCGCTGGACGTTTGCAATTTCGAGCTGGGCTCCGGCGCAGGTCCCGAGAGCGAGCGAGGCACGAATGTCGGCACCCTGAGCTGGCTGGCAAGGCCGGAGCCCCAGTGTGTGTGGGGCTGTGGAAGGGCTGCCAGGGCAAGGCGAGGGCCAGCAACACCTGGGAGGCCTGGCACATTTCGTGTGGGAGCAGTTGCTGGACGTTTGCAATTTCGAGCTGGGCTCTGGCCCCGGCAACGTGAGCGAGCGAGGCACGAACGTCAGCACCCTGAGCTGGCTGGCAAGGCCGGAGCCCCAGTGTGTGTGGGGCTGTGGAAGGGCTGCCAGGGGAAGGCGAGGGCCAGCAACACCTGGGAGGCCTGGCACCTTTGGTGTGGGAGCAGTCACTGGACGTTTGCAATTTGGAGCTGGGCTCTGGCGCCGGCCCCGAGAGCGAGCGAGGCAAGAACGTCGGCACCCTGAGCTGGCTGGCAAGGCCGGAGCCCCAGTGTGTGTGGGGCTGTGGAAGGGCTGCCAGGGGAAGGCGAGGGCCAGCAACACCTGGGAGGCCTGGCACCTTTGGTGTGGGAGCAGTCGCTGGACGTCTGCAATTTGGAGCTGGGCTCTGGCGCCGGCCCCGTGTGCGAGCGAGGCACGAACGTCGACATCCTGAGCTGGCTGGCAAGGCCGGAGCGCCAGTGTGTGTGGGGCTGTGGAAGGGCTGCCATGGGAAGGCGAGGGCCAGCAACACCTGGGAGGCCTGGCACATTTTGTGTGGGAGCAGTCGCTGGACGTCTGCAATTTGGAGCTGGGCTCCGGCGCAGGTCCCGAGAGCGAGCAAGGCACGAACGTGGGTACCCTGAGGTGAATGGCAAGGCCAGAGCCGCAGTGTGTGTGGGGCTGTGGAAGGGCTGCCAGGGCAAGGCGAGGGCCAGCAACACCTGGGAGGCCTGGCACCTTTGGTGTGGGAGCAGTCGCTGGACGTTTGCAATTTGGAGCTGGGCTCCGGCGCAGGTCCTGAGAGCGAGCGAGGCACGAACGTCGGCACCCTGAGCTGGCTGGAAAGGCCGGAGCTCCAGTGTGTGTGGGGCTGTGGAAGGGCTGCCAGGGGAAGGCGAGGGCCAGCAACACCTGGGAGGCCTGGCACTTTTGGTGTGGGAGCAGTCGCTGGACGTTTGCAATTTTGAGCTAGGCTCCGGCGCCGGCCCCGTGAGCGAGCGAGGCACGAACGTCGGCACCCTGAGCTGGCTGGCAAGGCCTGAGCTGCAGTGCGTGTGGGAGTGTGGAAGGGCTGCCAGGGCAAGGTGAGGGCCAGCAACACCTGGGAGGCCTGGCACCTTTGGTGTGGGAGCAGTCGCTGGACGTTTGTAATTTCGAGGTGGGCTCCGGCGCCGGCCCCGTGTGCGAGCGAGGCAAGAACGTCGGCACCCTGAGCTGGCTGGCAAGGCCAGAGCCGCAGTGTGTGTGGGGCTGTCGAAGGGCTGCCAGGGGAAGGCGAGGGCCAGCAACACCTGGGAGGCCTGGCACCTTTGGTGTGGGAGCAGTCGCTGGACGTTTGCAATTTCGAGCTGGGCTCCGGCACCGACCCCGAGAGCGAGCGAGTCAAGAACGTCGGCACCCTGAGCTGGCTGGCAAGGCCGGAGTTGCAGTGCGTGTGGGACTGTGGAAGGGCTGCCAGGGGAAGGCGAGGGCCAGCAACACCTGGGAGGCCTGGCACCTTTGGTGTGGGAGCAGTCGCTGGACGTTTGCAATTTAGAGCTGGGCTCCGGCGCCGGCCCCGTGAGCGAGCGAGGCACGAACGTGGGCACCCTGAGCTGGCTGGAAAGGCCGGAGCTCCAGTGTGTGTGGGGCTGTGGAAGGGCTGCCAGGGGAAGGCGAGGGCCAGCAACACCTGGGAGGCCTGGCACCTTTGGTGTGGGAGCAGTCGCTGGACGTTTGCAATTTGGAGCTGGGCTCCGGCGCAGGTCCTGAGAGCGAGCGAGGCACGAACGTGGGCACCCTCAGCTGGCTGGCAAGGCCGGAGCGCCAGTGTGTGTGGGGCTGTGGAAGGGCTGCCAGGGCAAGGCGAGGGCCAGCAACACCTGGGAGGCCTGGCACCTTTGGTGTGGGAGCAGTCGCTGGACGTTTGCAATTTTGAGCTAGGCTCCGGCGCCGGCCCCGTGAGTGAGTGAGGCACGAACGTGGGCACCCTGAGCTGGCTGGCAAGGTCTGAGCTGCAGTGTGTGTGGGGCTGTGGCAGGGCTGCCAGGGGAAGGCGAGGGCCAGCAACACCTGGGAGGACTGGCACCTTTGGTGTGGGAGCAGTCGCTGGACGTTTGCAATTTCGAGCTGGGCTCCGGCGCAGGTCCCGAGAGCGAGCGAGGCACGAACGTCGACATCCTGAGCTGGCTGGCAAGGCCGGAGCGCCAGTGTGTGTGGGGCTGTGGAAGGGCTGCCAGGGGAAGGCGAGGGCCAGCAAAACCTGGGAGGCCTGGCACCTTACGTGTGGGAGCAGTCGCTGGACGTCTGCAATTTGGAGCTGGGCTCTGGCGCCGGCCCCGTGTGCGAGCGAGGCACGAACGTCGGCCTCCTGAGCTGGCTGGCAAGGCCGGAGCGCCAGTGTGTGTGGGGCTGTGGAAGGGCTGCCAGGGGAAGGCGAGGGCCAGCAACACCTGGGAGGCCTGGCACATTTTGTGTGGGAGCAGTCGCTGGACGTCTGCAATTTGGAGCTGGGCTCCGGCGCAGGTCCCGAGAGCGAGCAAGGCACGAACGTGGGTACCCTGAGGTGAATGGCAAGGCCAGAGCCGCAGTGTGTGTGGGGCTGTGGAAGGGCTGCCAGGGCAAGGCGAGGGCCAGCAACACCTGGGAGGCCTGGCACCTTTGGTGTGGGAGCAGTCGCTGGACGTTTGCAATTTGGAGCTGGGCTCTGGCGCCGGCCCCGAGAGCGAGCGAGGCAAGAACGTCGGCACCCTGAGCTGGCTGGCAAGGCCGGAGCCCCAGTGTGTGTGGGGCTGTGGAAGGGCTGCCAGGGGAAGGCGAGGGCCAGCAACACCTGGGAGGCCTGGCACCTTTGGTGTGGGAGCAGTCGCTGGACGTCTGCAATTTGGAGCTGGGCTCTGGCGCCGGCCCCGTGTGCGAGCGAGGCACGAACGTCGACATCCTGAGCTGGCTGGCAAGGCCGGAGCGCCAGTGTGTGTGGGGCTGTGGAAGGGCTGCCATGGGAAGGCTAGGGCCAGCAACACCTGGGAGGCCTGGCACATTTTGTGTGGGAGCAGTCGCTGGACGTCTGCAATTTGGAGCTGGGCTCCGGCGCAGGTCCCGAGAGCGAGCAAGGCACGAACGTGGGTACCCTGAGGTGAATGGCAAGGCCAGAGCCGCAGTGTGTGTGGGGCTGTGGAAGGGCTGCCAGGGCAAGGCGAGGGCCAGCAACACCTGGGAGGCCTGGCACCTTTGGTGTGGGAGCAGTCGCTGGACGTTTGCAATTTTGAGCTGGGCTCCGGCGCAGGTCCCGAGAGAGAGCGAGGCACGAATGTCGGCACCCTGAGCTGGCTGGCAAGGCCGGAGCCCCAGTGTGTGTGGGGCTGTGGAAGGGCTGCCAGGGCAAGGCGAGGGCCAGCAACACCTGGGAGGCCTGGCACATTTCGTGTGGGAGCAGTTGCTGGACGTTTGCAATTTTGAGCTGGGCTCCGGCCCCGGCAACGTGAGCGAGCGAGGCACGAACGTCAGCACCCTGAGCTGGCTGGCAAGGCCGGAGCCCCAGTGTGTGTGGGGCTGTGGAAGGGCTGCCAGGGCAAGGCGAGGGCCAGCAACACCTGGCAGGCCTGGCACCTTTGGTGTGGGAGCAGTCGCTGGACGTTTGCAATTTGGAGCTGGGCTCCGGCGCAGGTGCCGAGAGGTAGCGAGGCACGAACGTCGACATCCTGAGCTGGCTGGCAAGGCCGGAGCCCCAGTGTGTGTGGGGCTGTGGAAGGGCTGCCAGGGCAAGGCGAGGGCCAGCAACACCTGGGAGGCCTGGCACCTTTGGTGTGGGAGCAGTCACTGGACGTCTGCAATTTCGAGCTGGGCTCCGGCGCAGGTCCGAGAGCGAGCAAGTCACGAACGTGGGTACCCTGAGCTGGCTGGCAAGGCCGGAGCTCCAGTGTGTGTGGGGCTGTGGAAGGGCTGCCAGGGGAAGGCGAGGGCCAGCAACACCTGGGAGGCCTGGCACCTTTGGTGTGGGAGCAGTCGCTGGACGTTTGCAATTTCGAGGTGGGCTCCGGCGCAGGTCCCGAGAGCGAGCGAGGCAAGAACGTGGGCACCCTGAGCTGGCTGGCAAGGCCAGAGCCCCAGTGTGTGTGGGGCTGTGGAAGGGCTGCCAGGGCAAGGCGAGGGCCAGCAACACCTGGGAGGCCTGGCACCTTTGGTGTGGCAGCAGTCGCTGGACGTTTGCAATTTCCAGCTGGGCTCCGGCGCAGGTCCCGAGAGCGAGCGAGGCAAGAATGTCAGCACCCTGAGCTGGCTGGCAAGGCCGGAGCCCCAGTGTGTGTGGGGCTGTGGAAGGGCTGCCAGGGCAAGGCGAGGGCCAGCAACACCTGGGAGGCCTGGCACCTTTGGTGTGGGAGCAGTCGCTGGACGTTTGCAATTTCGAGGTGGGCTCCGGCGCAGTTCCCGAGAGCGAGCGAGGCACGAACGTGGGCACCCTGAGCTGGCTGGCAAGGCCGGAGCGCCAGTGTGTGTGGGGCTGTGGAAGGGCAGCCAGGGGAAGGCGAGGGCCAGCAACACCTGGGAGGCCTGGCACCTTTCGTGTGGGAGCAGTCGCTGGACGTTTGCAATTTCGAGGTGGGCTCCGGCGCAGGTCCCGAGAGCGAGCGAGGCACGAACGTCGACATCCTGAGCTGGCTGGCAAGGCCGGAGCCGCAGTGTGTGTGGGGCTGTGGAAGGGCTGCCAGGGCAAGGCGAGGGCCAGCAACACCTGGGAGGCCTGGCACCTTTGGTGTGGGAGCAGTCGCTGGACGTCTGCAATTTCGAGTTGGGCTGCGGCGCCGGCCCCGTGAGCGAGCAAGGCACGAACGTCAGCCCCCTGAGCTGGCTGGTAAGGCCGGAACCGCAGTGTGTGTGGGGCTGTGGAAGGGCTGCCAGGGCAAGGCGAGGGCCAGCAACACCTGGGAGGCCTGGCACCTTTGGTGTGGGAGCAGTCGCTGGACCTTTGCAATTTGCAGCTGGGCTCTGGCGCAGGTCCCGAGTGCGAGCGAGGCACGAATGTCGGCACCCTGAGCTGGCTGGCAAGGCCGGAGCCCCAGTGTGTGTGGGGCTGTGGAAGGGCTGCCAGGGCAAGGCGAGGGCCAGCAACACCTGGGAGGCCTGGCACCTTTGGTGTGGGAGCAGTTGCTGGACGTTTGCAATTTCGAGCTGGGCTCCGGCCCCGGCACCGTGAGCGAGCGAGGCACGAACGTGGGCACCCTGAGCTGGCTGGCAAGGCCGGAGCCCCAGTGTGTGTGGGGCTGTGGAAGGGCTGCCAGGGCAAGGCGAGGGCCAGCAACACCTGGGAGGCCTGGCACCTTTGGTGTGGGAGCCGTTGCTGGACGTTTGCAGTTTCGAGGTGGGCTCCGGCGCAGGTCCCGAGAGCGAGCGAGGCACGAACGTCGACATCCTGAGCTGGCTGGCAAGGCCGGAGCGCCAGTGTGTGTGGGGCTGTGGAAGGGCTGCCAGGGCAAGGCGAGGGCCAGCAACACCTGGGAGGCCTGGCACCTTTGGTGTGGGAGCAGTCGCTGGACGTCTGCAATTTGGAGCTGGGCTCCGGCGCAGGTCCCGAGAGCGAGCAAGGCACGAACGTGGGTACCCTGAGCTGGCTGGCAAGGCCAGAGCCGCAGTGTGTGTGGGGCTGTGGAAGGGCTGCCAGGGGAAGGCGAGGGCCAGCAACACCTGGGAGGCCTGGCACCTTTGGTGTGGGAGCAGTCGCTGGATGTTTGCAATTTCGAGTTGGGCTCCGGCGCCGGCCCCGTGAGCGAGCGAGGCACGAACGTCGGCAGCCTGAGCTGGCTGGCAAGGCCGGAGCCCCAGTGTGTGTGGGGCTGTGGAAGGGCTGCCAGGGCAAGGCGAGGGCCAGCAACACCTGGGAGGCCTGGCACCTTCCGTGTGGGAGCAGTCGCTGGACGTTTGCAATTTGGAGCTGGGCTCCGGCGCAGGTGCCGAGAGCTAGCGAGGCACGAACGTCGACATCCTGAGCTGGCTGGCAAGGCCGGAGCGCCAGTGTGTGTGGGGCTGTGGAAGGGCTGCCAGGGGAAGGCGAGGGCCAGCAACACCTGGCAGGCCTGGCACCTTTGGTGTGGGAGCAGTCGCTGGACGTTTGCAATTTGGAGGTGGGCTCCGGTGCAGGTCCCGAGAGCGAGCGAGGCAAGAACGTGGGCACCCTGAGCTGGCTGGCAAGGCCTGAGCCCCAGTGTGTGTGGGGCTGTGGAAGGGCTGCCAGGGGAAGGCGAGGGCCAGCAACACCTGGGAGGCCTGGCACCTTTGGTGTGGGAGCAGTCGCTGGACGTTTGCAATTTCCAGCTGGGCTCCGGCGCAGGCCCCGTGTGCGAGCGAGGCAAGAATGTCGTCACCCTGAGCTGGCTGGCAAGGCCGGAGCCCCAGTGTGTGTGGGGCTGTGGAAGGGCTGCCAGGGGAAGGCGAGGGCCAGCAACACCTGGGAGGCCTGGCACCTTTGGTGTGGGAGCAGTCGCTGGACGTTTGCAATTTCGAGGTGGGCTCCGGCGCAGTTCCCGAGAGCGAGCAAGGCACGAACGTGGGCACCCTGAGCTGGCTGGCAAGGCCGGAGCCGCAGTGTGTGTGGGGCTGTGGAAGGGCAGCCAGGGGAAGGCGAGGGCCAGCAACACCTGGGAGGCCTGGCACCTTTGGTGTGGGAGCAGTCGCTGGACGTTTGCAATTTCGAGGTGGGCTCCGGCGCAGGTCCCGAGAGCGAGCGAGGCACGAACGTCGACATCCTGAGCTGGCTGGCAAGGCCGGAGCCCCAGTGTGTGTGGGGCTGTGGAAGGGCTGCCAGGGCAAGGCGAGGGCCAGCAACACCTGGGAGGCCTGGCACCTTTGGTGTGGGAGCAGTTGCTGGACGTTTGCAATTTCGAGGTGGGCTCTGGCGCAGGTCCCGAGAGCGAGAAAGGCACAAACGTCGACATCCTGAGCTGGCTGGCAAGGCCGGAGCCCCAGTGTATGTGGGGCTGTGGAAGGGCTGCCAGGGCAAGGCGAGGGCCAGCAACACCTGGGAGGCCTGGCACCTTTGGTGTGGGAGCAGTCGCTGGACGTTTGCAATTTCGAGTTGGGCTCCGGCGCAGGTCCCGACAGTGAGTGAGGCACGAACGTCGGCCCCCTGAGCTGGCTGGCAAGTCCGGAGCTGCAGTGCGTGTGGGGCTGTGGAAGGGCTGGCAGGGGAAGGCGAGGGCCAGCAACACCTGGGAGGCCTGGCACCTTTGGTGTGGGAGCAGTCGCTGGACATTTGCAATTTCGAGGTGGGCTCCGGCGCAGCTCCCGAGAGCGAGTGAGGCACGAACGTCGACATCCTGAGCTGGCTGGCAAGGCCGGAGCGCCAGTGTGTGTGGGGCTGTGGAAGGGCTGCCAGGGCAAGGCGAGGGCCAGCAACACCTGGGAGGCCTGGCACCTTTGGTGTGGGAGCAGTCGCTGGACGTCTGCAATTTGGAGCTGGGCTCCGGCGCAGGTCCCGAGAGCGAGCGAGGCAAGAACGTCGGCACCCTGAGCTGGCTGGCAAGGCCAGAGCCCCAGTGTGTGTGGGGCTGTGGAAGGGCTGCCAGGGCAAGGCGAGGGCCAGCAACACCTGGGAGGCCTGGCACCTTTGGTGTGGGAGCAGTCGCTGGACGTTTGCAATTTCCAGCTGGGCTCCGGCGCCAGCCCCGTGTGCGAGCGAGGCAAGAATGTCGGCACCCTGAGCTGGCTGGCAAGGCCGGAGCCGCAGTGTGTGTTGGGTTGTGGAAGGGCTGCCAGGGCAAGGCGAGGGCCAGCAACACCTGGGAGGCCTGGCACCTTTGGTGTGGGAGCAGTCGCTGGACGTTTGCAATTTCGAGGTTGGCTCCGGCGCAGTTCCCGAGAGCGAGCGAGGCACGAACGTGGGCACCCTGAGCTGGCTGGCAAGGCCGGAGCCGCAGTGTGTGTGGGGCTGTGGAAGGGCAGCCAGGGCAAGGCGAGGGCCAGCAACACCTGGGAGGCCTGGCACCTTTGGTGTGGGAGCAGTCGCTGGACGTTTGCAATTTCGAGGTGGGCTCCGGCGCAGGTCCCGAGAGCGAGCGAGGCACGAACGTCGACATCCTGAGCTGGCTGGCAAGGCCGGAGCCCCAGTGTGTGTGGGGCTGTGGAAGGGCTGCCAGGGCAAGGCGAGGGCCAGCAACACCTGGGAGGCCTGGCACCTTACGTGTGGGAGCAGTCGCTGGACGTTTGCAATTTCCAGCTGGGCTCCGGCGCCAGCCCCGTGTGCGAGTGAGGCAAGAATGTCGGCACCCTGAGCTGGCTGGCAAGGCCGGAGCCCCAGTGTGTGTTGGGTTGTGGAAGGGCTGCCAGGGCAAGGCGAGGGCCAGCAACACCTGGGAGGCCTGGCACCTTTGGTGTGGGAGCAGTCGCTGGACGTTTGCAATTTCGAGGTGGGCTCCGGCGCAGGTCCCGAGAGCGAGCGAGGCACGAACGTGGGCACCCTGAGCTGGCTGGCAAGGCCGGAGCCCCAGTGTGTGTGGGGCTGTGGAAGGGCAGCCAGGGCAAGGCGAGGGCCAGCAACACCTGGGAGGCCTGGCACCTTTGGTGTGGGAGCAGTCGCTGGACGTTTGCAATTTCGAGGTGGGCTCCGGCGCAGGTCCCGAGAGCGAGCGAGGCACGAACGTCGACATCCTGAGCTGGCTGGCAAGGCCGGAGCCCCAGTGTGTGTGGGGCTGTGGAAGGGCTGCCAGGGCAAGGCGAGGGCCAGCAACACCTGGGAGGCCTGGCACCTTTGGTGTGGGAGCAGTCGCTGGACGTTTGCAATTTCGAGCTGGGCTCCGGCGCAGGTCCCGAGAGCGAGCGAGGCACGAACGTCGACATCCTGAGCTGGCTGGCAAGGCCGGAGCCCCAGTGTGTGTGGGGCTGTGGAAGGGCTGGCAGGGGAAGGCGAGGGCCAGCAACACCTGGGAGGCCTGGCACCTTTGGTGTGGGAGCAGTCGCTGGACGTTTGCAATTTCGAGGTGGGCTCCGGCGCAGGTCCCGAGAGCGAGCGAGGCACGAACGTCGACATCCTGAGCTGGCTGGCAAGGCCGGAGCGCCAGTGTGTGTGGGGCTGTGGAAGGGCTGCCAGGGGAAGGCGAGGGCCAGCAACACCTGGGAGGCCTGGCACCTTTGGTGTGGGAGCAGTCGCTGGACGTCTGCAATTTGGAGCTGGGCTCCGGCGCAGGTCCCGAGAGCGAGCAAGGCACGAACGTGGGTACCCTGAGCTGGCTGGCAAGGACAGAGCCGCAGTGTGTGTGGGGCTGTGGAAGGGCTGCCAGGGGAAGGCGAGGGCCAGCAACACCTGGGAGGCCTGGCACCTTTCGTGTGGGAACAGTCGCTGGATGTTTGCAATTTCGAGTTGGGCTCCGGCGCCGGCCCCGTGAGCGAGCGAGGCACGAACGTCGGCAGCCTGAGCTGGCTGGCAAGGCCGGAGCCCCAGTGTGTGTGGGGCTGTGGAAGGGCTGCCAGGGCAAGGCGAGGGCCAGCAACACCTGGGAGGCCTGGCACCTTTGGTGTGGGAGCAGTCGCTGGACGTTTGCAAGTTGGAGCTGGGCTCCGGCGCAGGTCCTGAGAGCGAGCGAGGCACGAACGTGGGCACCCTGAGCTGGCTGGCAAGGCCGGAGCCGCAGTGTGTGTGGGGCTGTGGAAGGGCTGCCAGGGCAAGGCGAGGGCCAGCAACACCTGGGAGGCCTGGCACCTTTGGTGTGGGAGCAGTCGCTGGACGTTTGCAATTTGGAGCTGGGCTCCGGCGCAGGTCCCGAGAGCGAGCGAGGCACGAACGTCGACATCCTGAGCTGGCTGGCAAGGCCAGAGCCCCAGTGTGTGTGGGGCTGTGGAAGGGCTGCCAGGGCAAGGCGAGGGCCAGCAACACCTGGGAGGCCTGGCACCTTTGGTGTGGGAGCAGTCGCTGGACGTTTGCAATTTCCAGCTGGGCTCCGGCGCCAGCCCCGTGTGCGAGCGAGGCAAGAACGTCGGCACCCTGAGCTGGCTGGCAAGGCCGGAGCCTCAGTGTGTGTTGGGTTGTGGAAGGGCTGCCAGGGCAAGGCGAGGGCCAGCAACACCTGGGAGGCCTGGCACCTTTGGTGTGGGAGCAGTCGCTGGACGTTTGCAATTTCGAGGTGGGCTCCGGCGCAGGTCGCGAGAGCGAGCGAGGCACGAACGTGGGCACCCTGAGCTGGCTGGCAAGGCCGGAGCCGCAGTGTGTGTGGGGCTGTGGAAGGGCAGCCAGGACAAGGCGAGGGCCAGCAACACCTGGGAGGCCTGGCACCTTTGGTGTGGGAGCAGTCGCTGGACGTTTGCAATTTCGAGGTGGGCTCCGGCGCAGTTCCCGAGAGCGAGCGAGGCACGAACGTGGGCACCCTGAGCTGGCTGGCAAGGCCGGAGCCGCAGTGTGTGTGGGGCTGTGGAAGGGCAGCCAGGGGAAGGCGAGGGCCAGCAACACCTGGGAGGCCTGGCACCTTTGGTGTGGGAGCAGTCGCTGGACGTCTGCAATTTCGAGGTGGGCTCCGGCGCAGGTCCCGAGAGCGAGCGAGGCACAAACGTCGACATCCTGAGCTGGCTGGCAAGGCCGGAGCCCCAGTGTGTGTGGGGCTGTGGAAGGGCTGCCAGGGCAAGGCGAGGGCCAGCAACACCTGGGAGGCCTGGCACCTTTGGTGTGGGAGCAGTCGCTGGACGTCTGCAATTTCGAGTTGGGCTCCGGCGCCGGCCCCGTGAGCGAGTAAGGCACGAACGTCAGCCCCCTGAGCTGGCTGGCAAGGCCAGAGCCGCAGTGTGTGTGGGGCTGTCGAAGGACTGCCAGGGGAAGGCGAGGGCCAGCAACACCTGGGAGGCCTGGCACCTTTGGTGTGGGAGCAGTCGCTGGACGTTTGCAATTTCGAGCTGGGCTCCGGCGCAGGTCCCGTGAGCGAGCGAGGCAAGAACGTCGGCACCCTGAGCTGGCTGGCAAGGCCGGAGCCCCAGTGTGTGTGGGGCTGTGGAAGGGCTGCCAGGGCAAGGCGAGGGCCAGCAACACCTGGGAGGCCTGGCACCTTTGGTGTGGGAGCAGTTGCTGGACGTTTGCAATTTCGAGGTGGGCTCTGGCGCAGGTCCCGAGAGCGAGAAAGGCACAAACGTCGACATCCTGAGCTGGCTGGCAAGGCCGGAGCGCCAGTGTATGTGGGGCTGTGGAAGGGCTGCCAGGGCAAGGCGAGGGCCAGCAACACCTGGGAGGCCTGGCACCTTTGGTGTGGGAGCAGTCGCTGGACGTTTGCAATTTCGAGTTGGGCTCCGGCGCAGGTCCCGACAGTGAGTGAGGCACGAACGTCGGCCCCCTGAGCTGGCTGGCAAGTCCGGAGCTGCAGTGCGTGTGGGGCTGTGGAAGGGCTGGCAGGGGAAGGCGAGGGCCAGCAACACCTGGGAGGCCTGGCACCTTTGGTGTGGGAGCAGTCGCTGGACGTTTGCAATTTCGAGGTGGGCTCCGGCGCAGCTCCCGAGAGCGAGTGAGGCACGAACATCGACATCCTGAGCTGGCTGGCAAGGCCGGAGCGCCAGTGTGTGTGGGGCTGTGGAAGGGCTGCCAGGGCAAGGCGAGGGCCAGCAACACCTGGGAGGCCTGGCACCTTTGGTGTGGGAGCAGTCGCTGGATGTTTGCAATTTCGAGGTGGGCTCCGGCGCAGGTCCCGACAATTAGTGAGGCACGAACGTCGGCCCCCTGAGCTGGCTGGCAAGGCCGGAGCGCCAGTGTGTGTGGGGCTGTGGAAGGGCTGCCAGGGGAAGGCGAGGGCCAGCAACACCTGGGAGGCCTGGCACCTTTGGTGTGGGAGCAGTCGCTGGACGTCTGCAATTTCGAGTTGGGCTCCGGCGCCGGCCCCGTGAGCGAGTAAGGCACGAACGTCAGCCCCCTGAGCTGGCTGGCAAGGCCAGAGCCGCAGTGTGTGTGGGGCTGTCGAAGGACTGCCAGGGCAAGGCGAGGGCCAGCAACACCTGGGAGGCCTGGCACCTTTGGTGTGGGAGCAGTCGCTGGACGTTTGCAATTTCGAGCTGGGCTCCGGCGCAGGTCCCGAGAGCGAGCGAGGCAAGAACGTCGGCACCCTGAGCTGGCTGGCAAGGCCGGAGCCCCAGTGTGTGTGGGGCTGTGGAAGGGCTGCCAGGGCAAGGCGAGGGCCAGCAACACCTGGGAGGCCTGGCACCTTTGGTGTGGGAGCAGTTGCTGGACGTTTGCAATTTCGAGGTGGGCTCTGGCGCAGGTCCCGAGAGCGAGAAAGGCACAAACGTCGACATCCTGAGCTGGCTGGCAAGGCCGGAGCGCCAGTGTATGTGGGGCTGTGGAAGGGCTGCCAGGGCAAGGCGAGGGCCAGCAACACCTGGGAGGCCTGGCACCTTTGGTGTGGGAGCAGTCGCTGGACGTTTGCAATTTGGAGCTGGGCTCCGGCGCAGGTCCTGAGAGCGAGCGAGGCACGAACGTGGGCACCCTGAGCTGGCTGGCAAGGCCGGAGCCGCAGTGTGTGTGGGGCTGTGGAAGGGCTGCCAGGGCAAGGCGAGGGCCAGCAACACCTGGGAGGCCTGGCACCTTTGGTGTGGGAGCAGTCGCTGGACGTTTGCAATTTGGAGCTGGGCTCCGGCGCAGGTCCCGAGAGCGAGCGAGGCACGAACGTCGACATCCTGAGCTGGCTGGCAAGGCCAGAGCCCCAGTGTGTGTGGGGCTGTGGAAGGGCTGCCAGGGCAAGGCGAGGGCCAGCAACACCTGGGAGGCCTGGCACCTTTGGTGTGGGAGCAGTCGCTGGACGTTTGCAATTTCCAGCTGGGCTCCGGCGCCAGCCCCGTGTGCGAGCGAGGCAAGAACGTCGGCACCCTGAGCTGGCTGGCAAGGCCGGAGCCCCAGTGTGTGTTGGGTTGTGGAAGGGCTGCCAGGGCAAGGCGAGGGCCAGCAACACCTGGGAGGCCTGGCACCTTTGGTGTGGGAGCAGTCGCTGGACGTTTGCAATTTCGAGGTGGGCTCCGGCGCAGGTCGCGAGAGCGAGCGAGGCACGAACGTGGGCACCCTGAGCTGGCTGGCAAGGCCGGAGCCGCAGTGTGTGTGGGGCTGTGGAAGGGCAGCCAGGACAAGGCGAGGGCCAGCAACACCTGGGAGGCCTGGCACCTTTGGTGTGGGAGCAGTCGCTGGACGTTTGCAATTTCGAGGTGGGCTCCGGCGCAGTTCCCGAGAGCGAGCGAGGCACGAACGTGGGCACCCTGAGCTGGCTGGCAAGGCCGGAGCCGCAGTGTGTGTGGGGCTGTGGAAGGGCAGCCAGGGGAAGGCGAGGGCCAGCAACACCTGGGAGGCCTGGCACCTTTGGTGTGGGAGCAGTCGCTGGACGTCTGCAATTTCGAGCTGGGCTCCGGCGCAGGTCCCGAGAGCGAGCGAGGCACAAACGTCGACATCCTGAGCTGGCTGGCAAGGCCGGAGCCCCAGTGTGTGTGGGGCTGTGGAAGGGCTGCCAGGGGAAGGCGAGGGCCAGCAACACCTGGGAGGCCTGGCACCTTTGGTGTGGGAGCAGTCGCTGGACGTCTGCAATTTCGAGTTGGGCTCCGGCGCCGGCCCCGTGAGCGAGTAAGGCACGAACGTCAGCCCCCTGAGCTGGCTGGCAAGGCCAGAGCCGCAGTGTGTGTGGGGCTGTCGAAGGACTGCCAGGGGAAGGCGAGGGCCAGCAACACCTGGGAGGCCTGGCACCTTTGGTGTGGGAGCAGTCGCTGGACGTTTGCAATTTCGAGCTGGGCTCCGGCGCAGGTCCCGAGAGCGAGCGAGGCAAGAACGTCGGCACCCTGAGCTGGCTGGCAAGGCCGGAGCCCCAGTGTGTGTGGGGCTGTGGAAGGGCTGCCAGGGCAAGGCGAGGGCCAGCAACACCTGGGAGGCCTGGCACCTTTGGTGTGGGAGCAGTTGCTGGACGTTTGCAATTTCGAGGTGGGCTCTGGCGCAGGTCCCGAGAGCGAGAAAGGCACAAACGTCGACATCCTGAGCTGGCTGGCAAGGCCGGAGCGCCAGTGTATGTGGGGCTGTGGAAGGGCTGCCAGGGCAAGGCGAGGGCCAGCAACACCTGGGAGGCCTGGCACCTTTGGTGTGGGAGCAGTCGCTGGACGTTTGCAATTTCGAGTTGGGCTCCGGCGCAGGTCCCGACAGTGAGTGAGGCACGAACGTCGGCCCCCTGAGCTGGCTGGCAAGTCCGGAGCTGCAGTGCGTGTGGGGCTGTGGAAGGGCTGGCAGGGGAAGGCGAGGGCCAGCAACACCTGGGAGGCCTGGCACCTTTGGTGTGGGAGCAGTCGCTGGACGTTTGCAATTTCGAGGTGGGCTCCGGCGCAGCTCCCGAGAGCGAGTGAGGCACGAACGTCGACATCCTGAGCTGGCTGGCAAGGCCGGAGCGCCAGTGTGTGTGGGGCTGTGGAAGGGCTGCCAGGGCAAGGCGAGGGCCAGCAACACCTGGGAGGCCTGGCACCTTTGGTGTGGGAGCAGTCGCTGGATGTTTGCAATTTCGAGGTGGGCTCCGGCGCAGGTCCCGACAATTAGTGAGGCACGAACGTCGGCCCCCTGAGCTGGCTGGCAAGGCCGGAGCGCCAGTGTGTGTGGGGCTGTGGAAGGGCTGCCAGGGGAAGGCGAGGGCCAGCAACACCTGGGAGGCCTGGCACCTTTGGTGTGGGAGCAGTCGCTGGACGTCTGCAATTTGGAGCTGGGCTCCGGCGCAGGTCCCGAGAGCGAGCAAGGCACGAACGTGGGTACCCTGAGCTGGCTGGCAAGGCCGGAGCCGCAGTGTGTGTGGGGCTGTGGAAGGGCAGCCAGGGGAAGGCGAGGGCCAGCAACACCTGGGAGGCCTGGCACCTTTGGTGTGGGAGCAGTCGCTGGACGTCTGCAATTTCGAGGTGGGCTCCGGCGCAGGTCCCGAGAGCGAGCGAGGCACAAACGTCGACATCCTGAGCTGGCTGGCAAGGCCGGAGCCCCAGTGTGTGTGGGGCTGTGGAAGGGCTGCCAGGGCAAGGCGAGGGCCAGCAACACCTGGGAGGCCTGGCACCTTTGGTGTGGGAGCAGTCGCTGGACGTCTGCAATTTCGAGTTGGGCTCCGGCGCCGGCCCCGTGAGCGAGTAAGGCACGAACGTCAGCCCCCTGAGCTGGCTGGCAAGGCCAGAGCCGCAGTGTGTGTGGGGCTGTCGAAGGACTGCCAGGGCAAGGCGAGGGCCAGCAACACCTGGGAGGCCTGGCACCTTTGGTGTGGGAGCAGTCGCTGGACGTTTGCAATTTCGAGCTGGGCACCGGCGCAGGTCCCGAGAGCGAGCGAGGCAAGAACGTCGGCACCCTGAGCTGGCTGGCAAGGCCGGAGCCCCAGTGTGTGTGGGGCTGTGGAAGGGATGCCAGGGCAAGGCGAGGGCCAGCAACACCTGGGAGGCCTGGCACCTTTGGTGTGGGAGCAGTTGCTGGACGTTTGCAATTTCGAGGTGGGCTCTGGCGCAGGTCCCGAGAGCGAGAAAGGCACAAACGTCGACATCCTGAGCTGGCTGGCAAGGCCGGAGCGCCAGTGTATGTGGGGCTGTGGAAGGGCTGCCAGGGCAAGGCGAGGGCCAGCAACACCTGGGAGGCCTGGCACCTTTGGTGTGGGAGCAGTCGCTGGATGTTTGCAATTTCGAGTTGGGCTCCGGCGCCGGCCCCGTGAGCGAGCGAGGCACGAACGTCGTCACCCTGAGCTGGCTGGCAAGTCCGGAGCTGCAGTGCGTGTGGGGCTGTGGAAGGGCTGGCAGGGGAAGGCGAGGGCCAGCAACACCTGGGAGGCCTGGCACCTTTGGTGTGGGAGCAGTCGCTGGACGTTTGCAATTTCGAGGTGGGCTCCGGCGCAGGTCCCGAGAGCGAGCGAGGCACGAACGTCGACATCCTGAGCTGGCTGGCAAGGCCGGAGCGCCAGTGTGTGTGGGGTTGTGGAAGGGCTGCCAGGGCAAGGCGAGGGCCAGCAACACCTGGGAGGCCTGGCACCTTACGTGTGGGAGCAGTCGCTGGACGTCTGCAATTTGGAGCTGGGCTCCGGCGCAGGTCCCGAGAGCGAGCAAGGCACGAACGTGGGTACCCTGAGCTGGCTGGCAAGGACAGAGCCGCAGTGTGTGTGGGGCTGTGGAAGGGCTGCCAGGGCAAGGCGAGGGCCAGCAACACCTGGGAGGCCTGGCACCTTTCGTGTGGGAACAGTCGCTGGATGTTTGCAATTTCGAGTTGGGCTCCGGCGCCGGCCCCGTGAGCGAGCGAGGCACGAACGTCGGCAGCCTGAGCTGGCTGGCAAGGCCGGAGCCCCAGTGTGTGTGGGGCTGTGGAAGGGCTGCCAGGGCAAGGCGAGGGCCAGCAACACCTGGGAGGCCTGGCACCTTTGGTGTGGGAGCAGTCGCTGGACGTTTGCAATTTCCAGCTGGGCTCCGGCGCCAGCCCCGTGTGCGAGCGAGGCAAGAATGTCGGCACCCTGAGCTGGCTGGCAAGGCCGGAGCCCCAGTGTGTGTTGGGTTGTGGAAGGGCTGCCAGGGCAAGGCGAGGGCCAGCAACACCTGGGAGGCCTGGCACCTTTGGTGTGGGAGCAGTCGCTGGACGTTTGCAATTTCGAGGTGGGCTCCGGCGCAGGTCGCGAGAGCGAGCGAGGCACGAACGTGGGCACCCTGAGCTGGCTGGCAAGGCCGGAGCCGCAGTGTGTGTTGGGGCTGTGGAAGGGCAGCCAGGACAAGGCGAGGGCCAGCAACACCTGGGAGGCCTGGCACCTTTGGTGTGGGAGCAGTCGCTGGACGTTTGCAATTTCGAGCTGGGCTCCGGCGCCAGCCCCGTGTGCGAGCGAGGCAAGAATGTCGGCACCCTGAGCTGGCTGGCAAGGCCGGAGCCCCAGTGTGTGTGGGGCTGTGGAAGGGCTGCCAGGGCAAGGCGAGGGCCAGCAACACCTGGGAGGCCTGGCACCTTTGGTGTGGGAGCAGTCGCTGGACGTTTGCAATTTCGAGCTGGGCTCCGGCGCAGGTCCCGACAGTGAGTGAGGCACGAACGTCGGCCCCCTGAGCTGGCTGGCAAGTCCGGAGCTCCAGTGCGTGTGGGGCTGTGGAAGGGCTGGCAGGGGAAGGCGAGGGCCAGCAACACCTGGGAGGCCTGGCACCTTTGGTGTGGGAGCAGTCGCTGGATGTTTGCAATTTCGAGGTGGGCTCCGGCGCAGGTCCCGACAATTAGTGAGGCACGAACGTCGGCCCCCTGAGCTGGCTGGCAAGGCCGGAGCGCCAGTGTGTGTGGGGCTGTGGAAGGGCTGCCAGGGCAAGGTGAGGGCCAGCAACACCTGGGAGGCCTGGCACCTTTGGTGTGGGAGCAGTCGCTGGACGTCTGCAATTTGGAGCTGGGCTCCGGCGCAGGTCCCGAGAGCGAGCAAGGCACGAACGTGGGTACCCTGAGCTGGCTGGCAAGGCCGGAGCCCCAGTGTGTGTGGGGCTGTGGAAGGGCTGCCAGGGCAAGGCGAGGGCCAGCAACACCTGGGAGGCCTGGCACCTTTGGTGTGGGAGCAGTCGCTGGACGTTTGCAATTTGGAGCTGGGCTCCGGCGCAGGTCCTGAGAGCGAGCGAGGCACGAACGTGGGCACCCTCAGCTGGCTGGCAAGGCCGGAGCCGCAGTGTGTGTGGGGCTGTGGAAGGGCTGCCAGGGCAAGGCGAGGGCCAGCAACACCTGGGAGGCCTGGCACCTTTGGTGTGGGAGCAGTCGCTGGACGTTTGCAATTTGGAGCTGGGCTCCGGCGCAGGTCCCGAGAGCGAGCGAGGCACGAACGTGGGCCCCCTGAGCTGGCTGGCAAGGCCAGAGCCCCAGTGTGTGTGGGGCTGTGGAAGGGCTGCCAGGGCAAGGCGAGGGCCAGCAACACCTGGGAGGCCTGGCACCTTTGGTGTGGGAGCAGTCGCTGGACGTTTGCAATTTCCAGCTGGGCTCCGGCGCCAGCCCCGTGTGCGAGCGAGGCAAGAATGTCGGCACCCTGAGCTGGCTGGCAAGGCCGGAGCCCCAGTGTGTGTTGGGTTGTGGAAGGGCTGCCAGGGCAAGGCGAGGGCCAGCAACACCTGGGAGGCCTGGCACCTTTGGTGTGGGAGCAGTCGCTGGACGTTTGCAATTTCGAGGTGGGCTCCGGCGCAGGTCGCGAGAGCGAGCGAGGCACGAACGTGGGCACCCTGAGCTGGCTGGCAAGGCCGGAGCCGCAGTGTGTGTGGGGCTGTGGAAGGGCAGCCAGGACAAGGCGAGGGCCAGCAACACCTGGGAGGCCTGGCACCTTTGGTGTGGGAGCAGTCGCTGGATGTTTGCAATTTCGAGTTGGGCTCCGGCGCCGGCCCCGTGAGCGAGCGAGGCACGAACGTCGTCACCCTGAGCTGGCTGGCAAGGCCGGAGCCCCAGTGTGTGTGGGGCTGTGGAAGGGCTGCCAGGGCAAGGCGAGGGCCAGCAACACCTGGGAGGCCTGGCACCTTTGGTGTGGGAGCAGTCGCTGGACGTTTGCAATTTGGAGCTGGGCTCCGGCACAGGTCCTGAGAGCGAGCGAGGCACGAACGTGGGCACCCTCAGCTGGCTGGCAAGGCCGGAGCCGCAGTGTGTGTGGGGCTGTGGAAGGGCTGCCAGGGCAAGGCGAGGGCCAGCAACACCTGGCAGGCCTGGCACCTTTGGTGTGGGAGCAGTCGCTGGACGTTTGCAATTTCGAGGTGGGCTCCGGCGCAGGTCCCGAGAGCGAGCGAGGCAAGAACGTCGGCACCCTGAGCTGGCTGGCAAGGCCAGAGCCGCAGTGTGTGTGGGGCTGTGGAAGGGCTGCCAGGGCAAGGCGAGGGCCAGCAACACCTGGGAGGCCTGGCACCTTTGGTGTGGGAGCAGTCGCTGGACGTTTGCAATTTCGAGGTGGGCTCCGGCGCAGGTCCCGAGAGCGAGCGAGGCACGAACGTCGACATCCTGAGCTGGCTGGCAAGGCCGGAGCCCCAGTGTGTGTGGGGCTGTGGAAGGGCTGCCATGGGAAGGCGAGGGCCAGCAACACCTGGGAGGCCTGGCACCTTTGGTGTGGGAGCAGTCGCTGGACGTCTGCAATTTGGAGCTGGGCTCCGGCGCAGGTCCCGAGAGCGAGCAAGGCACGAACGTGGGTACCCTGAGCTGGCTGGCAAGGCCAGAGCCGCAGTGTGTGTGGGGCTGTGGAAGGGCTGCCAGGGCAAGGCGAGGGCTAGCAACACCTGGGAGGCCTGGCACCTTTGGTGTGGGAGCAGTCGCTGGACGTTTGCAATTTGGAGCTGGGCTCCGGCGCAGGTCCCGAGAGCGAGCGAGGCACGAACGTCGACATCCTGAGCTGGCTGGCAAGGCCGGCGCGCCAGTGTGTGTGGGGCTGTGGAAGGGCTGCCAGGGCAAGGCGAGGGCCAGCAACACCTGGGAGGCCTGGCACCTTTGGTGTGGGAGCAGTCGCTGGACGTTTGCAATTTGGAGCTGGGCTCCGGCGCAGGTCCCGAGAGCGAGCAAGGCACGAACGTGGGTACCCTGAGCTGGATGGCAAGGACAGAGCCGCAGTGTGTGTGGGGCTGTGGAAGGGCTGCCAGGGGAAGGCGAGGGCCAGCAACACCTGGGAGGCCTGGCACCTTTCGTGTGGGAGCAGTCGCTGGATGTTTGCAATTTCGAGTTGGGCTCCGGCGCCGGCCCCGTGAGCGAACGAGGCACGAACGTCGGCAGCCTGAGCTGGCTGGCAAGGCCGGAGCCCCAGTGTGTGTTGGGTTGTGGAAGGGCTGCCAGGGCAAGGCGAGGGACAGCAACACCTGGGAGGCCTGGCACCTTTGGTGTGGGAGCAGTCGCTGGACGTTTGCAATTTCGAGGTGGGCTCCGGCGCAGTTCCCGAGAGCGAGCGAGGCACGAACGTGGGCACCCTGAGCTGGCTGGCAAGGCTGGAGCCGCAGTGTGTGTGGGGCTGTGGAAGGGCTGCCAGGGCAAGGCGAGGGCCAGCAACACCTGGGAGGCCTGGCACCTTACGTGTGGGAGCAGTCGCTGGACGTTTGCAATTTCGAGGTGGGCTCCGGCGCAGGTCCCGAGAGCGAGCGAGGCAAGAACGTCGGCACCCTGAGCTGGCTGGCAAGGCCAGAGCCCCAGTGTGTGTGGGGCTGTGGAAGGGCTGCCAGGGCAAGGCGAGGGCCAGCAACACCTGGGAGGCCTGGCACCTTTGGTGTGGGAGCAGTCGCTGGACGTTTGCAATTTCCAGCTGGGCTCCGGCGCCAGCCCCGTGTGCGAGCGAGGCAAGAATGTCGGCACCCTGAGCTGGGTGGCAAGGCCGGAGCCCCAGTGTGTGTTGGGTTGTGGAAGGGCTGCCAGGGCAAGGCGAGGGCCAGCAACACCTGGGAGGCCTGGCACCTTTGGTGTGGGAGCAGTCGCTGGACGTCTGCAATTTGGAGCTGGGCTCAGGCGCTGGCCCCGTGAGCGAGTGAGGCACGAACGTCGGCACCCTGAGCTGGCTGGTAAGGCCGGAGCCGCAGTGTGTGTGGGACTGTGGAAGGGCTGCCAGGGCAAGGCGAGGGCCAGCAACACCTGGGAGGCCTGGCACCTTTGGTGTGGGAGCAGTCGCTGGACGTTTGCAATTTCGAGGTGGGCTCCGGCGCAGGTCCCGAGAGCGAGCGAGGCAAGAACGTCGGCACCCTGAGCTGGCTGGAAGGCCAGAGCCCCAGTGTGTGTGGGGCTGTGGAAGGGCTGCCAGGGCAAGGCGAGGGCCAGCAACACCTGGGAGGCCTGGCACCTTTGGTGTGGGAGCAGTCGCTGGACGTTTGCAATTTCGAGCTGGGCTCCGGCGCCAGCCCCGTGTGCGAGCGAGGCAAGAATGTCGGTACCCTGAGCTGGCTGGCAAGGCCGGAGCGCCAGTGTGTGTTGGGTTGTGGAAGGGCTGCCAGGGCAAGGCGAGGGCCAGCAACACCTGGGAGGCCTGGCAGCTTTGGTGTGGGAGCAGTCGCTGGACGTTTGCAATTTCGAGGTGGGCTCCGGCGCAGGTCCCGAGAGCGAGCGAGGCACGAACGTGGGCACCCTGAGCTGGCTGGCAAGGCCGGAGCCGCAGTGTGTGTGGGGCTGTGGAAGGGCAGCCAGGGGAAGGCGAGGGCCAGCAACACCTGGGAGGCCTGGCACCTTTGGTGTGGGAGCAGTCGCTGGACGTTTGCAATTTCGAGGTGGGCTCCGGCGCAGGTCCCGAGAGCGAGCGAGGCACGAACGTCGACATCCTGAGCTGGCTGGCAAGGCCGGAGCCCCAGTGTGTGTGGGGCTGTGGAAGGGCTGCCATGGGAAGGCGAGGGCCAGCAACACCTGGGAGGCCTGGCACCTTTGGTGTGGGAGCAGTCGCTGGACGTCTGCAATTTGGAGCTGGGCTCCGGCGCAGGTCCCGAGAGCGAGTAAGGCACGAACGTGGGTACCCTGAGCTGGATGGCAAGGCCAGAGACGCAGTGTGTGTGGGGCTGTGGAAGGGCTGCCAGGGCAAGGCGAGGGCTAGCAACACCTGGGAGGCCTGGCACCTTTGGTGTGGGAGCAGTCGCTGGACGTTTGCAATTTCGAGCTGGGCTCCGGCGCAGGTCCCGAGAGCGAGCGAGGCACGAATGTCGGCCCCCTGAGCTGGCTGGCAAGGCCGGAGCGCCAGTGTGTGTGGGGCTGTGGAAGGGCTGCCAGGGCAAGGCGAGGGCCAGCAACACCTGGGAGGCCTGGCACATTTCGTGTGGGAGTAGTTGCTGGACGTTTGCAATTTGGAGCTGGGCTCCGGCCCCGGCACCGTGAGCGAGCGATGCACGAACGTGGGCACCCTGAGCTGGCTGGCAAGGCCGCAGCGCCAGTGTGTGTGGGGCTGTGGAAGGGCTGCCAGGGCAAGGCGAGGGCCAGCAACACCTGGGAGGCCTGGCACCTTTGGTGTGGGAGCAGTCGCTGGACCTTTGCAATTTGCAGCTGGGCTCTGGCGCAGGTCCCGAGAGCGAGTGAGGCACGAACGTCGACATCCTGAGCTGGCTGGCAAGGCCGGAGTCGCAGTGTGTGTGGGGCTGTGGAAGGGCTGCCAGGGCAAGGCGAGGGCCAGCAAGACCTGGGAGGCCTGGCACCTTACGTGTGGGAGCAGTCGCTGGACGTCTGCAATTTGGAGCTGGGCTAAGGCGCCGGCCCCGGGAGCAAGTGAGGCACGAACGTCGGCACCCTGAGCTGGCTTGTAAGGCCAGAGCCGCAGTGTGTGTGGGACTGTGGAAGGGCTGCCAGGGCAAGGCGAGGGCCAGCAACACCTGGGAGGCCTGGCACCTTTGGTGTGGGAGCAATCGCTGGACGTCTGCAATTTGGAGCTGGGCTCCGGCGCAGGTCCCGAGAGCGAGCGAGGCACGAACGTGGGTACCCTGAGGTGAATGGCAAGGCCAGAGCCGCAGTGTGTGTGGGGCTGTGGAAGGGCTGCCAGGGCAAGGCGAGGGCCAGCAACACCTGGGAGGCCTGGCACCTTTGGTGTGGGAGCAGTCGCTGGACGTTTGCAATTTCGAGGTGGGCTCCGGCACAGGTCCTGAGAGCGAGCGAGGCACGAACGTCAGCACCCTGAGCTGGCTGGAAAGGCCGGAGCTCCAGTGTGTGTGGGGCTGTGGAAGGGCTGCCAGGGGAAGGCGAGGGCCAGCAACACCTGGGAGGCCTGGCACTTTTGGTGTGGGAGCAGTCGCTGGACGTTTGCAATTTTGAGCTAGGCTCCGGCGCCGGCCCCGTGAGCGAGCGAGGCACGAACGTCGGCACCCTGAGCTGGCTGGCAAGGCCTGAGCTGCAGTGCGTGTGGGACTGTGGAAGGGCTGCCAGGGCAAGGCGAGGGCCAGCAACACCTGGGAGGCCTGGCACCTTTGGTGTGGGAGCAGTCGCTGGACGTTTGCAATTTCGAGGTGGGCTCTGGCGCAGGTCCCGAGAGCGAGCGAGGCAAGAACGTCGGCACCCTGAGCTGGCTGGCAAGGCCAGAGCCCCAGTGTGTGTGGGGCTGTGGAAGGGCTGCCAGGGCAAGGCGAGGGCCAGCAACACCTGGGAGGCCTGGCACCTTTGGTGTGGGAGCAGTCGCTGGACGTTTGCAATTTGGAGCTGGGCTCCGGCGCCAGCCCCGTGTGCGAGCGAGGCAAAATGTCGGCACCCTGAGCTGGCTGGCAAGGCCGGAGCCGCAGTGTGTGTGGGGCTGTGGAAGGGCAGCCAGGGCAAGGCGAGGGCCAGCAACACCTGGGAGGCCTGGCACCTTTGGTGTGGGAGCAGTCGCTGGACGTTTGCAATTTCGAGGTGGGCTCCGGCGCAGGTCCCGAGAGCGAGCGAGGCACGAACGTCGACATCCTGAGCTGGCTGGCAAGGCCGGAGCCCCAGTGTGTGTGGGGCTGTGGAAGGGCTGCCATGGGAAGGCGAGGGCCAGGAACACCTGGGAGGCCTGGCACCTTACGTGTGGGAGCAGTCGCTGGACGTCTGCAATTTGGAGCTGTGCTCCGGCGCAGGTCCCGAGAGCGAGTAAGGCACGAACGTGGGTACCCTGAGCTGGATGGCAAGGCCAGAGCCGCAGTGTGTGTGGGGCTGTGGAAGGGCTGCCAGGGCAAGGCGAGGGCTAGCAACACCTGGGAGGCCTGGCACCTTTGGTGTGGGAGCAGTCGCTGGATGTTTGCAATTTCGAGCTGGGCTCCGGCGCAGGTCCCGAGAGCGAGCGAGGCACGAATGTCGGCCCCCTGAGCTGGCTGGCAAGGCCGGAGCCCCAGTGTGTGTGGGGCTGTGGAAGGGCTGCCAGGGCAAGGCGAGGGCCAGCAACACCTGGGAGGCCTGGCACATTTCGTGTGGGAGTAGTTGCTGGACGTTTGCAATTTGGAGCTGGGCTCCGGCCCCGGCACCGTGAGCGAGCGATGCACGAACGTGGGCACCCTGAGCTGGCTGGCAAGGCCGCAGCGCCAGTGTGTGTGGGGCTGTGGAAGGGCTGCCAGGGCAAGGCGAGGGCCAGCAACACCTGGGAGGCCTGGCACCTTTGGTGTGGGAGCAGTCGCTGGAACTTTGCAATTTGCAGCTGGGCTCTGGCGCAGGTCCCGAGAGCGAGCGAGGCACGAACGTCGACATCCTGAGCTGGCTGGCAAGGCCGGAGCCCCAGTGTGTGTGGGGCTGTGGAAGGGCTGCCAGGGCAAGGCGAGGGCCAGCAACACCTGGGAGGCCTGGCACCTTACGTGTGGGAGCAGTCGCTGGACGTCTGCAATTTGGAGCTGGGCTCCGGCGCCGGCCCCGGGAGCAAGTGAGGCACGAACGTCGGCACCCTGAGCTGGCTTGTAAGGCCGGAGCCGCAGTGCGTGTGGGACTGTGGAAGGGCTGCCAGGGCAAGGCGAGGGCCAGCAACACCTGGCAGGCCTGGCACCTTTGGTGTGGTAGCAGTCGCTGGACATCTGCAATTTGGAGCTGGGCTCCGGCACCGACCCCGTGAGCGAGCGAGGCACGAACGTCGGCACCCTGAGCTGGCTGGCAAGGCCGGAGCCGCAGTGTGTGTGGGACTGTGGAAGGGCTGCCAGGGCAAGGCGAGGGCCAGCAACACCTGGGAGGCCTGGCACCTTTGGTGTGGGAGCAATCGCTGGACGTCTGCAATTTGGAGCTGGGCTCCGGCGAAGGTCCCGAGAGCGAGCGAGGCACGAACGTGGGTACCCTGAGCTGGCTGGCAAGGACAGAGCCGCAGTGTGTGTGGGGCTGTGGAAGGGCTGCCAGGGCAAGGCGAGGGCCAGCAACACCTGGCAGGCCTGGCACCTTCCGTGTGGGAGCAATCGCTGGACGTTTGCAATTTTGAGCTAGGCTCCGGCGCAGGTCCCGAGAGCGAGCGAGGCACGAATGTCGGCACCCTGAGCTGGCTGGCAAGGCCGGAGCCCCAGTGTGTGTGGGGCTGTGGAAGGGCTGCCAGGGGAAGGCGAGGGCCACCAACACCTGGGAGGCCTGGCACCTTACGTGTGGGAGCAGTCGCTGGACGTTTGCAATTTCGAGCTGGGCTCCGGCGCAGGTCCCGAGAGCGAGCGAGGCACGAACGTGGGCACCCTGAGCTGGCTGGCAAGGCCGGAGCGCCAGTGTGTGTGGGGCTGTGGAAGGGCAGCCAGGGCAAGGCGAGGGTCAGCAACACCTGGGAGGCCTGGCACCTTTGGTGTGGGAGCAGTCGCTGGACCTTTGAAATTTCGAGGTGGGCTCCGGCGCAGGTCCCGAGAGCGAGCGAGGCACGAACGTCGACATCCTGAGCTGGCTGGCAAGGCCGGAGCGCCAGTGTGTGTGGGGCTGTGGAAGGGCTGCCATGGGAAGGCGAGGGCCAGCAACACCTGGGAGGCCTGGCACCTTTGGTGTGGGAGCAGTCGCTGGACGTCTGCAATTTCGAGGTGGGCTCTGGCGCAGGTCCCGAGAGCGAGCAAGGCATGAACGTGGGTACCCTGAGCTGGATGGCAAGGCCAGAGCCCCAGTGTGTGTGGGGCTGTGGAAGGGCTGCCAGGGCAAGGCGAGGGCCAGCAACACCTGGGAGGCCTGGCACCTTACGTGTGGGAGCAGTCGCTGGACGTCTGCAATTTGGAGCTGGGCTCCGGCGCCGGCCCCGGGAGCAAGTGAGGCACGAACGTCGGCACCCTGAGCTGGCTTGTAAGGCCGGAGCCGCAGTGCGTGTGGGGCTGTGGAAGGGCTGCCAGGGCAAGGCGAGGGCCAGCAACACCTGGGAGGCCTGGCACCTTTGGTGTGGGAGCAGTCGCTGGACGTCTGCAATTTGGAGCTGGGCTCCGGCGCAGGTCCCGAGAGCGAGCGAGGCACGAACGTGGGTACCCTGAGCTGGCTGGCAAGGCCAGAGCCGCAGTGTGTGTGGGGCTGTGGAAGGGCAGCCAGGGCAAGGCGAGGGCCAGCAACACCTGGGAGGCCTGGCACCTTTGGTGTGGGAGCAGTCGCTGGACGTTTGCAATTTCGAGGTGGGCTCCGGCGCAGGTCCCGAGAGCGAGCGAGGCACGAACGTCGACATCCTGAGCTGGCTGGCAAGGCCGGAGCCGCAGTGTGTGTGGGGCTGTGGAAGGGCTGCCAGGGCAAGGCGAGGGCCAGCAACACCTGGGAGGCCTGGCACCTTTGGTGTGGGAGCAGTCGCTGGACGTTTGCAATTTGGAGCTGGGCTCCGGCGCAGGTCCCGAGAGCGAGCAAGGCACGAACGTGGGCCCCCTGAGCTGGCTGGCAAGGGCGGAGCCGCAGTGTGTGTGGGGCTGTGGAAGGGCTGCCAGGGCAAGGCGAGGGCCAGCAACACCTGGGAGGCCTGGCACCTTTGGTGTGGGAGCAGTCGCTGGACGTTTGCAATTTCCAGCTGGGCTCCGGCGCCAGCCCCGTGTGCGAGCGAGGCAAGAATGTCGGCACCCTGAGCTGGCTGGCAAGGCCGGAGCCCCAGTGTGTGTGGGGCTGTGGAAGGGCTGCCAGGGCAAGGCGAGGGCCAGCAACACCTGGGAGGCCTGGCACCTTTCGTGTGGGAGCAGTCGCTGGACGTTTGCAATTTCGAGGTGGGCTCTGGCGCAGGTCCCGAGAGCGAGCGAGGCACGAACGTCGACATCCTGAGCTGGCTGGCAAGGCCGGAGCGCCAGTGTGTGTGGGGCTGTGGAAGGGCTGCCAGGGCAAGGCGAGGGCCAGCAACACCTGGGAGGCCTGGCACCTTTGGTGTGGGAGCAGTCGCTGGACGTCTGCAATTTGGAGCTGGGCTCCGGCACCGACCCCGTGAGCAAGCGAGGCACGAACGTCGGCACCCTGAGCTGGCTGGCAAGGCCGGAGCCCCAGTGTGTGTGGGGCTGTGGAAGGGCTGCCAGGGCAAGGCGAGGGCCAGCAACACCTGGCAGGCCTGGCACCTTTGGTGTGGGAGCAGTCGCTGGACGTCTGCAATTTGGAGCTGGGCTCAGGCGCCGGCCCCGTGAGCGAGTGAGGCACGAACGTCGGCACCCTGAGCTGGCTTGTAAGGCCGGAGCCGCAGTGCGTGTGGGACTGTGGAAGGGCTGCCAGGGGAAGGCGAGGGCCAGCAACACCTGGGAGGCCTGGCACCTTTGGTGTGGGAGCAGTCGCTGGACGTTTGCAATTGGGAGCTGGGCTCCGGCGCAGTTCCCGAGAGCGAGCGAGGCAAGAACGTCGGCACCCTGAGCTGGCTGGCAAGGCCAGAGCCCCAGTGTGTGTGGGGCTGTGGAAGGGCTGCCAGGGCAAGGCGAGGGCCAGCAACACCTGGGAGGCCTGGCACCTTTGGTGTGGGAGCAGTCGCTGGACGTTTGCAATTTGGAGCTGGGCTCCGGCGCCAGCCCCGTGTGCGAGCGAGGCAAAATGTCGGCACCCTGAGCTGGCTGGCAAGGCCGGAGCCCCAGTGTGTGTTGGGTTGTGGAAGGGCTGCCAGGGCAAGGCGAGGGCCAGCAACACCTGGGAGGCCTGGCACCTTTGGTGTGGGAGCAGTCGCTGGACGTTTGCAATTTCGAGGTGGGCTCCGGCGCTGGTCGCGAGAGCGAGCGAGGCACGAACGTGGGCACCCTGAGCTGGCTGGCAAGGCCGGAGCTGCAGTGTGTGTGGGGCTGTGGAAGGGCAGCCAGGGCAAGGCGAGGGCCAGCAACACCTGGGAGGCCTGGCACCTTTGGTGTGGGAGCAGTCGCTGGACGTTTGCAATTTCGAGGTGGGCTCCGGCGCAGGTCCCGAGAGCGAGCGAGGCACGAACGTCGACATCCTGAGCTGGCTGGCAAGGCCGGAGCCCCAGTGTGTGTGGGGCTGTGGAAGGGCTGCCATGGGAAGGCGAGGGCCAGCAACACCTGGGAGGCCTGGCACCTTACGTGTGGGAGCAGTCGCTGGACGTCTGCAATTTGGAGCTGGGCTCCGGCGCAGGTCCCGAGAGCGAGTGAGGCACGAACGTGGGTACCATGAGCTGGATGGCAAGGCCAGAGCCGCAGTGTGTGTGGGGCTGTGGAAGGGCTGCCAGGGCAAGGCGAGGGCTAGCAACACCTGGGAGGCCTGGCACCTTTGGTGTGGGAGCAGTCGCTGGACGTCTGCAATTTGGAGCTGGGCTCCGGCGAAGGTCCCGAGAGCGAGCGAGGCACGAACGTGGGTACCCTGAGCTGGCTGGCAAGGACAGAGCCGCAGTGTGTGTGGGGCTGTGGAAGGGCTGCCAGGGCAAGGCGAGGGCCAGCAACACCTGGCAGGCCTGGCACCTTCCGTGTGGGAGCAATCGCTGGACGTTTGCAATTTTGAGCTAGGCTCCGGCGCAGGTCCCGAGAGCGAGCGAGGCACGAATGTCGGCACCCTGAGCTGGCTGGCAAGGCCGGAGCCCCAGTGTGTGTGGGGCTTTGGAAGGGCTGCCAGGGGAAGGCGAGGGCCACCAACACCTGGGAGGCCTGGCACCTTACGTGTGGGAGCAGTCGCTGGACGTCTGCAATTTGGAGCTGGGCTCCGGCGCCGGCCCCGGGAGCGAGTGAGGCACGAACGTCGGCCCCCTGAGCTGGCTTGTAAGGCCGGAGCCGCAGTGCGTGTGGGACTGTGGAAGGGCTGCCAGGGCAAGGCGAGGGCCAGCAACACCTGGCAGACCTGGCACCTTTGGTGTGGGAGCAGTCGCTGGACGTTTGCAATTTCGAGCTGGGCTCCGGCGCAGGTCCCGAGAGCGAGCGAGGCACGAACGTGGGCACCCTGAGCTGGCTGGCAAGGCCGGAGCGCCAGTGTGTGTGGGGCTGTGGAAGGGCTGCCAGGGCAAGGCGAGGGTCAGCAACACCTGGGAGGCCTGGCACCTTTGGTGTGGGAGCAGTCGCTGGACCTTTGAAATTTCGAGGTGGGCTCCGGCGCAGGTCACGAGAGCGAGCGAGGCACGAACGTCGACATCCTGAGCTGGCTGGCAAGGCCGCAGCGCCAGTGTGTGTGGGGCTGTGGAAGGGCTGCCATGGGAAGGCGAGGGCCAGCAACACCTGGGAGGCCTGGCACCTTTGGTGTGGGAGCAGTCGCTGGACGTCTGCAATTTCGAGGTGGGCTCTGGCGCAGGTCCCGAGAGCGAGCAAGGCATGAACGTGGGTACCCTGAGCTGGATGGCAAGGCCAGAGCCCCAGTGTGTGTGGGGCTGTGGAAGGGCTGCCAGGGCAAGGCGAGGGCCAGCAACACCTGGGAGGCCTGGCACCTTACGTGTGGGAGCAGTCGCTGGACGTCTGCAATTTGGAGCTGGGCTCCGGCGCCGGCCCCGGGAGCAAGTGAGGCACGAACGTCGGCACCCTGAGCTGGCTTGTAAGGCCGGAGCCGCAGTGCGTGTGGGGCTGTGGAAGGGCTGCCAGGGCAAGGCGAGGGCCAGCAACACCTGGGAGGCCTGGCACCTTTGGTGTGGGAGCAGTCGCTGGACGTCTGCAATTTGGAGCTGGGCTCCGGCGCAGGTCCCGAGAGCGAGCAAGGCACGAACGTGGGTACCCTGAGCTGGCTGGCAAGGACAGAGCCGCAGTGCGTGTGGGACTGTGGAAGGGCAGCCAGGGCAAGGCGAGGGTCAGCAACACCTGGGAGGCCTGGCACCTTTGGTGTGGGAGCAGTCGCTGGACCTTTGCAATTTGCAGCTGGGCTCCGGCGCAGGTCCCGAGAGCGAGCGAGGCACGAACGTCGACATAATGAGCTGGCTGGCAAGGCCGGAGCCGCAGTGTGTGTGGGGCTGTGGAAGGGCTGCCATGGGAAGGCGAGGGCCAGCAACACCTGGGAGGCCTGGCACCTTTGGTGTGGGAGCAGTCGCTGGACGTCTGCAATTTGGAGCTGGGCTCCGGCGCAGGTCCCGAGAGCGAGCGAGGCACGAACGTGGGTACCCTGAGCTGGCTGGCAAGGCCAGAGCCGCAGTGTGTGTGGGGCTGTGGAAGGGCAGCCAGGGCAAGGCGAGGGCCAGCAACACCTGGGAGGCCTGGCACCTTTGGTGTGGGAGCAGTCGCTGGACGTTTGCAATTTCGAGGTGGGCTCCGGCGCAGGTCCCGAGAGCGAGCGAGGCACGAACGTCGACATCCTGAGCTGGCTGGCAAGGCCGGAGCCGCAGTGTGTGTGGGGCTGTGGAAGGGCTGCCAGGGCAAGGCGAGGGCCAGCAACACCTGGGAGGCCTGGCACCTTTGGTGTGGGAGCAGTCGCTGGACGTTTGCAATTTGGAGCTGGGCTCCGGCGCAGGTCCCGAGAGCGAGCAAGGCACGAACGTGGGTACCCTGAGCTGGCTGGCAAGGCCGGAGCACCAGTGTGTGTGGGGCTGTGGAAGGGCTGCCAGGGCAAGGCGAGGGCTAGCAACACCTGGGAGGCCTGGCACCTTTGGTGTGGGAGCAGTCGCTGGACGTTTGCAATTTCGAGCTGGGCTCCGGCGCAGGTCCCGAGAGCGAGCGAGGCACGAATGTCGGCACCCTGAGCTGGCTGGCAAGGCCGGAGCCCCAGTGTGTGTGGGGCTGTGGAAGGGCTGCCAGGGCAAGGCGAGGGCCAGCAACACCTGGGAGGCCTGGCACATTTCATGTGGGAGTAGTTGCTGGACGTTTGCAATTTGGAGCTGGGCTCCGGCCCCGGCACCGTGAGCGAGCGATGCACGAACGTGGGCACCCTGAGCTGGCTGGCAAGGCCGGAGCGCCAGTGTGTGTGGGGCTGTGGAAGGGCTGCCAGGGCAAGGCGAGGGCCAGCAACACCTGGGAGGCCTGGCACCTTTGGTGTGGGAGCAGTCGCTGGACGTTTGCAATTTCGAGCTGGGCTCTGGCACAGGTCCCGAGAGCGAGCGAGGCACGAACGTCGACATCCTGAGCTGGCTGGCAAGGCCGGAGCCCCAGTGTGTGTGGGGCTGTGGAAGGGCTGCCATGGGAAGGCGAGGGCCAGCAACACCTGGGAGGCCTGGCACCTTACGTGTGGGAGCAGTCGCTGGACGTCTGCAATTTGGAGCTGGGCTCCGGCGCAGGTCCCGAGAGCGAGCAAGGCACGAACGTGGGTACCCTGAGCTGGCTGGCAAGGCCAGAGCCGCAGTGTGTGTGGGGCTGTGGAAGGGCAGCCAGGGCAAGGCGAGGGCCAGCAACACCTGGGAGGCCTGGCACCTTTGGTGTGGGAGCAGTCGCTGGACGTTTGCAATTTCGAGGTGGGCTCCGGCGCAGGTCCCGAGAGCGAGCGAGGCACGAACGTCGACATCCTGAGCTGGCTGGCAAGGCCGGAGCCCCAGTGTGTGTGGGGCTGTGGAAGGGCTGCCAGGGCAAGGCGAGGGCCAGCAACACCTGGGAGGCCTGGCACATTTCGTGTGGGAGTAGTTGCTGGACGTTTGCAATTTGGAGCTGGGCTCCGGCCCCGGCACCGTGAGCGAGCGATGCACGAACGTGGGCACCCTGAGCTGGCTGGCAAGGCCGGAGCCGCAGTGTGTGTGGGGCTGTGGAAGGGCAGCCAGGGCAAGGCGAGGGCCAGCAACACCTGGGAGGCCTGGCACCTTTGGTGTGGGAGCAGTCGCTGGACGTTTGCAATTTCGAGGTGGGCTCTGGCGCAGGTCCCGAGAGCGAGCGAGGCACGAACGTCGACATCCTGAGCTGGCTGGCAAGGCCGGAGCCCCAGTGTGTGTGGGGCTGTGGAAGGGCTGCCAGGGCAAGGCGAGGGCCAGCAACACCTGGGAGGCCTGACACCTTACGTGTGGGAGCAGTCGCTGGACGTCTGCAATTTGGAGCTGGGCTCCGGCGCCGGCCCCGGGAGCAAGTGAGGCACGAACGTCGGCACCCTGAGCTGGCTTGTAAGGCCGGAGCCGCAGTGCGTGTGGGACTGTGGAAGGGCTGCCAGGGCAAGGCGAGGGCCAGCAACACCTGGGAGGCCTGGCACCTTTGGTGTGGGAGCAGTCGCTGGACGTCTGCAATTTGGAGCTGGGCTCCGGCACCGACCCCGTGAGCGAGCGAGGCACGAACGTCGGCACCCTGAGCTGGCTGGCAAGGCCGGAGCCGCAGTGTGTGTGGGACTGTGGAAGGGCTGCCAGGGGAAGGCGAGGGCCAGCAACACCTGGGAGGCCTGGCACCTTTGGTGTGGGAGCAGTCGCTGGACGTCTGCAATTTGGAGCTGGGCTCCGGCGCCGGCCCCGTGAGCGAGCGAGGCACGAACGTCGGCACCCTGTACTGGCTGGCAAGGCCGGAGCTGCAGTGCGTGTGGGACTGTGGAAGGGCTGCCAGGGCAAGGCGAGGGCCAGCAACACCTGGGAGGCCTGGCACCTTTGGTGTGGGAGCAGTCGCTGGACGTTTGCAATTTTGAGGTGGGCTCCGGCGCCAGCCCCGTGTGCGAGCGAGGCAAGAATGTCGGCACCCTGAGCTGGCTGGCAAGGCCGGAGCTGCAGTGCGTGTGGGACTGTGGAAGGGCTGCCAGGGCAAGGCGAGGGCCAGCAACACCTGGGAGGCCTGGCACCTTTGGTGTGGGAGCAGTCGCTGGACGTCTGCAATTTGGAGCTGGGCTCCGGCGCCGGCCCCGTGAGCGAGCGAGGCACGAACGTCGGCACCCTGTACTGGCTTGTAAGGCCGGAGCCGCAGTGCGTGTGGGACTGTGGAAGGGCTGCCAGGGCAAGGCGAGGGCCAGAAACACCTGGGAGGCCTGGCACCTTTGGTGTGGTAGCAGTCGCTGGACGTCTGCAATTTGGAGCTGGGCTCCGGCACCGACCCCGGGAGCAAGTGAGGCACGAACGTCGGCACCCTGAGCTGGCTTGTAATGCCGGAGCCGCAGTGCGTGTGGGACTGTGGAAGGGCTGCCAGGGGAAGGCGAGGGCCAGCAACACCTGGGAGGCCTGACACCTTACGTGTGGGAGCAGTCGCTGGACGTCTGCAATTTGGAGCTGGGCTCCGGCGCCAGCCCCGGGAGCAAGTGAGGCACGAACGTCGGCACCCTGAGCTGGCTTGTAAGGCCGGAGCCGCAGTGCGTGTGGGACTGTGGAAGGGCTGCCAGGGCAAGGCGAGGGCCAGCAACACCTGGGAGGCCTGGCACCTTTGGTGTGGGAGCAGTCGCTGGACGTCTGCAATTTGGAGCTGGGCTCCGGCACCGACCCCGTGAGCGAGCGAGGCACGAACGTCGGCACCCTGAGCTGGCTGGCAAGGCCGGAGCCGCAGTGTGTGTGGGACTGTGGAAGGGCTGCCAGGGGAAGGCGAGGGCCAGCAACACCTGGGAGGCCTGGCACCTTTGGTGTGGGAGCAGTCGCTGGACGTCTGCAATTTGGAGCTGGGCTCCGGCGCCGGCCCCGTGAGCGAGCGAGGCACGAACGTCGGCACCCTGTACTGGCTGGCAAGGCCGGAGCTGCAGTGCGTGTGGGACTGTGGAAGGGCTGCCAGGGCAAGGCGAGGGCCAGCAACACCTGGGAGGCCTGGCACCTTTGGTGTGGGAGCAGTCGCTGGACGTTTGCAATTTTGAGGTGGGCTCCGGCGCCAGCCCCGTGTGCGAGCGAGGCAAGAATGTCGGCACCCTGAGCTGGCTGGCAAGGCCGGAGCTGCAGTGCGTGTGGGACTGTGGAAGGGCTGCCAGGGCAAGGCGAGGGCCAGCAACACCTGGGAGGCCTGGCACCTTTGGTGTGGGAGCAGTCGCTGGACGTCTGCAATTTGGAGCTGGGCTCCGGCGCCGGCCCCGTGAGCGAGCGAGGCACGAACGTCGGCACCCTGTACTGGCTTGTAAGGCCGGAGCCGCAGTGCGTGTGGGACTGTGGAAGGGCTGCCAGGGCAAGGCGAGGGCCAGAAACACCTGGGAGGCCTGGCACCTTTGGTGTGGTAGCAGTCGCTGGACGTCTGCAATTTGGAGCTGGGCTCCGGCACCGACCCCGGGAGCAAGTGAGGCACGAACGTCGGCACCCTGAGCTGGCTTGTAAGGCCGGAGCCGCAGTGCGTGTGGGGCTGTGGAAGGGCTGCCAGGGCAAGGCGAGGGCCAGCAACACCTGGCAGGCCTGGCACCTTTGGTGTGGTAGCAGTCGCTGGACATCTGCAATTTGGAGCTGGGCTCCGGCACCGACCCCGTGAGCGAGCGAGGCACGAACGTCGGCACCCTGAGCTGGCTGGCAAGGCCGGAGCCGCAGTGTGTGTGGGGCTGTGGAAGGGCTGCCAGGGCAAGGCGAGGGCCAGCAACACCTGGGAGGCCTGGCACCTTTGGTGTGGGAGCAGTCGCTGGACGTCTGCAATTTGGAGCTGGGCTCCAGCGCAGGTCCCGAGAGCGAGCAAGGCACGAACGTGGGTACCCTGAGCTGGCTGGCAAGGACAGAGCCGCAGTGCGTGTGGGACTGTGGAAGGGCTGCCAGGGCAAGGCGAGGGCCAGCAACACCTGGGAGGCCTGGCACCTTTGGTGTGGGAGCAGTCGCTGGACCTTTGCAATTTGCAGCTGGGCTCTGGCGCCGGCCCCGTGAGCGAGCGAGGCAAGAACGTCGGCACCCTGAGCTGGCTGGCAAGGCCAGAGCCGCAGTGTGTGTGGGGCTGTGGAAGGGCTGCCAGGGCAAGGCGAGGGCCAGCAACACCTGGCAGGCCTGGCACCTTTGGTGTGGGAGCAGTCGCTGGACGTCTGCAATTTGGAGCTGGGCTCCGGCCCCGGCCCCGGGAGCAAGTGAGGCACGAACGTCGGCCCACTGAGCTGGCTTGTAAGGCCGGAGCCGCAGTGCGTGTGGGACTGTGGAAGGGCTGCCAGGGCAAGGCGAGGGCCAGCAACACCTGGGAGGCCTGGCACCTTTGGTGTGGGAGCAGTCGCTGGACGTTTGCAATTTCGAGGTGGGCTCCGGCGCAGGTCGCGAGAGCGAGCGAGGCACGAACGTGGGCACCCTGAGCTGGCTGGCAAGGCCGGAGCGCCAGTGTGTGTGGGGCTGTGGAAGGGCAGCCAGGGCAAGGCGAGGGCCAGCAACACCTGGGAGGCCTGGCACCTTTGGTGTGGGAGCAGTCGCTGGACGTTTGCAATTTCGAGCTGGGCTCCGGCGCAGGTCCCGAGAGCGAGCGAGGCACGAACGTCGACATCCTGAGCTGGCTGGCAAGGCCGGAGCCCCAGTGTGTGTGGGGCTGTGGAAGGGCTGCCATGGGAAGGCGAGGGCCAGCAACACCTGGGAGGCCTGGCACCTTTGGTGTGGGAGCAGTCGCTGGACGTCTGCAATTTGGAGCTGGGCTCCGGCGCAGGTCCCGAGAGCGAGCAAGGCACGAACGTTGGTACCCTGAGCTGGCTGGCAAGGCCAGAGCCGCAGTGTGTGTGGGGCTGTGGAAGGGCAGCCAGGGCAAGGCGAGGGCCAGCAACACCTGGGAGGCCTGGCACCTTTGGTGTGGGAGCAGTCGCTGGACGTTTGCAATTTCGAGGTGGGCTCTGGCGCAGGTCCTGAGAGCGAGCGAGGCACGAACGTCGACATCCTGAGCTGGCTGGCAAGGCCGGAGCCGCAGTGTGTGTGGGGCTGTGGAAGGGCTGCCAGGGCAAGGCGAGGGCCAGCAACACCTGGGAGGCCTGGCACCTTTGGTGTGGGAGCAGTCGCTGGACGTTTGCAATTTGCAGCTGGGCTCCGGCGCAGGTCCCGAGAGCGAGCAAGGCACGAACGTGGGTACCCTGAGCTGGATGGCAAGGCCAGAGACGCAGTGTGTGTGGGGCTGTGGAAGGGCTGCCAGGGCAAGGCGAGGGCTAGCAACACCTGGGAGGCCTGGCACCTTTGGTGTGGGAGCAGTCGCTGGACGTTTGCAATTTGGAGCTGGGCTCCGGCGCAGGTCCCGAGAGCGAGCGAGGCACGAATGTCGGCACCCTGAGCTGGCTGGCAAGGCCGGAGCCCCAGTGTGTGTGGGACTGTGGAAGGGCTGCCAGGGGAAGGCGAGGGCCAGCAACACCTGGGAGGCCTGGCACCTTTGGTGTGGGAGCAGTCGCTGGACATCTGCAATTTGGAGCTGGGCTCCGGCGCCGGCCCCGTGAGCGAGCGAGGCACGAACGTCGGCACCCTGTACTGGCTGGCAAGGCCGGAGCTGCAGTGCGTGTGGGACTGTGGAAGGGCTGCCAGGGCAAGGCGAGGGCCAGCAACACCTGGGAGGCCTGGCACCTTTGGTGTGGGAGCAGTCGCTGGACGTTTGCAATTTCCAGCTGGGCTCCGGCGCCAGCCCCGTGTGCGAGCGAGGCAAGAATGTCGGCACCCTGAGCTGGCTGGCAAGGCCGGAGCTGCAGTGCGTGTGGGACTGTGGAAGGGCTGCCAGGGCAAGGCGAGGGCCAGCAACACCTGGGAGGCCTGGCACCTTTGGTGTGGGAGCAGTCGCTGGACGTCTGCAATTTGGAGCTGGGCTCCGGCGCCGGCCCCGTGAGCGAGCGAGGCACGAACGTCGGCACCCTGTACTGGCTTGTAAGGCCGAAGCGGCAGTGCGTGTGGGACTGTGGAAGGGCTGCCAGGGCAAGCCGAGGGCCAGAAACACCTGGCAGGCCTGGCACCTTTGGTGTGGTAGCAGTCGCTGGACGTCTGCAATTTGGAGCTGGGCTCAGGCGCCGGCCCCGTGAGCGAGTGAGGCACGAACGTCGGCACCCTGAGCTGGCTTGTAAGGCCGGAGCCGCAGTGCGTGTGGGACTGTGGAAGGGCTGCCAGGGCAAGGCGAGGGCCAGCAACACCTGGGAGGCCTGGCACCTTTGGTGTGGGAGCAGTCGCTGGACGTTTGCAATTTCCAGCTGGGCTCCGGCGCCAGCCCCGTGTGCGAGCGAGGCAAGAATGTCGGCACCCTGAGCTGGCTGGCAAGGCCGGAGCCCCAGTGTGTGTTGGGTTGTGGAAGGGCTGCCAGGGCAAGGCGAGGGCCAGCAACACCTGGGAGGCCTGGCACCTTTGGTGTGGGAGCAGTCGCTGGACGTTTGCAATTTCGAGGTGGGCTCCGGCGCAGTTCCCGAGAGCGAGTGAGGCACGAACGTGGGCACCCTGAGCTGGCTGGCAAGGCCGGAGCTGCAGTGTGTGTGGGGCTGTGGAAGGGCAGCCAGGGCAAGGCGAGGGCCAGCAACACCTGGGAGGCCTGGCACCTTTGGTGTGGGAGCAGTCGCTGGACGTTTGCAATTTCGAGGTGGGCTCCGGCGCAGGTCCCGAGAGCGAGCGAGGCAAGAACGTCGACATCCTGAGCTGGCTGGCAAGGCCGGAGCGCCAGTGTGTGTGGGGCTGTGGAAGGGCAGCCAGGGCAAGGCGAGGGCCAGCAACACCTGGGAGGCCTGGCACCTTTGGTGTGGGAGCAGTCGCTGGACGTCTGCAATTTGGAGCTGGGCTCCGGCGCAGGTCCCGAGAGCGAGCAAGGCACGAACGTGGGTACCCTGAGCTGGCTGGCAAGGCCAGAGCCGCAGTGTGTGTGGGGCTGTGGAAGGGCTGCCAGGGCAAGGCGAGGGCCAGCAACACCTGGGAGGCCTGGCACCTTTGGTGTGGGAGCAGTCGCTGGACGTTTGCAATTTCGAGCTGGGCTCCGGCGCAGGTCCCGAGAGCGAGCGAGGCACGAATGTCGGCACCCTGAGCTGGCTGGCAAGGCCGGAGCCCCAGTGTGTGTGGGGCTGTGGAAGGGCTGCCAGGGCAAGGCGAGGGCCAGCAACACCTGGGAGGCCTGGCACCTTTGGTGTGGGAGCAGTCGCTGGACGTTTGCAATTTCGAGGTGGGCTCCGGCGCAGGTCCCGAGAGCGAGCGAGGCAAGAACGTGGGCACCCTGAGCTGGCTGGCAAGGCCGGAGCGCCAGTGTGTGTGGGGCTGTGGAAGGGCAGCCAGGGGAAGGCGAGGGCCAGCAACACCTGGGAGGCCTGGCACCTTTGG
Source organism: Spheniscus humboldti (assembly GCA_027474245.1). Classification (NCBI taxonomy): domain Eukaryota; kingdom Metazoa; phylum Chordata; class Aves; order Sphenisciformes; family Spheniscidae; genus Spheniscus; species Spheniscus humboldti. The sequence continues at coordinate 26,344,896 of CM049895.1, forward strand.
TGTGGGAGCAGTCGCTGGACGTTTGCAATTTCGAGGTGGGCTCCGGCGCAGGTCCCGAGAGCGAGCGAGGCAAGAACGTGGGCACCCTGAGCTGGCTGGCAAGGCCGGAGCGCCAGTGTGTGTGGGGCTGTGGAAGGGCAGCCAGGGGAAGGCGAGGGCCAGCAACACCTGGGAGGCCTGGCACCTTTGGTGTGGGAGCAGTCGCTGGACGTCTGCAATTTGGAGCTGGGCTCCGGCGCAGGTCCCGAGAGCGAGCAAGGCACGAACGTGGGTACCCTGAGCTGGCTGGCAAGGCCAGAGCCGCAGTGTGTGTGGGGCTGTGGAAGGGCTGCCAGGGCAAGGCGAGGGCCAGCAACACCTGGGAGGCCTGGCACCTTTGGTGTGGGAGCAGTCGCTGGACGTTTGCAATTTCGAGGTGGGCTCCGGCGCAGGTCCCGAGAGCGAGCGAGGCACGAATGTCGGCACCCTGAGCTGGCTGGCAAGGCCGGAGCCCCAGTGTGTGTGGGGCTGTGGAAGGGCTGCCAGGGCAAGGCGAGGGCCAGCAACACCTGGGAGGCCTGGCACCTTTGGTGTGGGAGCAGTCGCTGGACGTCTGCAATTTGGAGCTGGGCTCCGGCGCCGGCCCCGTGAGCGAGTGAGGCACGAACGTCGGCACCCTGAGCTCGCTTGTGTCGTGGTTTAACCTCGGTCGGCAACTGAGCACCACGCAGCCCCTCGCTCACTTCCCCCCCAGTAGTATGGGGAAGAGAATTGGAAGGGTAAAAGTGAGAAAACTCGTGGGTTGAGATAACAACAGTTTAATAGAGAAAGCAAAAGCCGCACACGCAAGCAAAGCAAAACAAAGGTATTAATTCACTACTTCCCACGGGCAGGCAGGTGTTCGGCCAGCTCCAGGAAAGCAGGGCTCCCTCACGCGTAACGGTTACTTGGGAAGACAAACGCCACCGCTCCAAACGTCCCCCCCTTCCTTCTTCACCCCCCAGCTTTATATACTGAGCATGACGTCGCATGGTATGGAATATCCCGTTGGCCAGTTTGGGTCAGCTGTCCTGGCTGTGCCCCCTCCCAGCTTCTTGTGCCCCTCCAGCCTAGCTCAGTCGGTAGAAGCTGGAAAGTCCTTGACTAGTGTAAACACTGCCTAGCAACAACTAAAACATCGGCGTGTTATCAACATTGTTCTCGCCCTAAATCCAAAACACAGCACTGCACCAGCTACTAGGAAGGAAACTAACTCTATCCCTGACGAAACCAGGACAGTATCCACCCCTTATTCCATACCATCTACGTCATGCTCAAGTTCCATATTTTCCAGTACAAACTTATTAACCAGCCTTATGGAATGTCTGTAAAATGTCCAGAAATGTCCATGAAATATCCATTGAGTTCATTTAGTCCGTGACTTTGAGCTTCATCTGTTATGGTGGTCACTCAGGCCAGGAGAGGTGGTGTGTTGCATGGAGTTACTGGACACCAAAAACAGCTCAGGTCGGGTCACTGCTGCGCTTGCACTGCTTCTTGTAAGGCTTGTCCTCCACTGGTTCGGGTGGTTCCTGCTAGAGTAATTTCTATAACATTAGTATGGCATATATTATTATTAGTATATCTGTGTAGTATTAGTATAACTATTATGACCATAATTAGTACTTAACATCACATAATTCAGATCATTGGCTAGTCTCACCCAAAATCAAATCCCCTTGAGGTACACATCGGACTCCCCCATCCTTCCGCATTATCCACCAAGTGCACCCAGGTCCTTGAGCAAAAGCAATCCCACGAATGGGTTTGCCCTTGCCCGAGGCAGGAATAACCCAAACTGTTTTCCCCAACATATTCTTTATGCGCACTACAGGGACTTTATTCCCATCTACAGTATGTAGAAGGTCTGACTGGGCAGGGCCAGCTCGATTGGCAGATCCCCGAGTGTTGACTAACCAGGTGGCCTTTGCTAAATGTGTATCCCAATGTTTGAATGTCCCACCACCCATTGCTCTCAGCGTGGTCTTTAACAGTCCATTGTATCGTTCAATTTTCCCAGAGGCTGGTGCATGATAGGGGATGTGATACACCCACTCAATGCCGTGATCTTTGGCCCAGGTGTCTATGAGGTTGTTTCGGAAATGAGTCCCATTGTCTGACTCAATTCTTTCTGGGGTGCCGTGTCGCTACAGGACTTGCTTTTCAAGGCCCAGGATAGTGTTCCGGGCAGTGGCATGGGGCACAGGATATGTTTCCAGCCATCCGGTGGTTGCTTCCACCATTGTAAGCACATGGCGCTTGCCTTGGCGGGTTTGTGGGAGTGTGATATAATCGATCTGCCAGGCCTCCCCATATTTATATTTCAGCCATCGTCCTCCATACCAAAGAGGCTTTAACCGCTTGGCTTGCTTGATTGCAGCGCATGTTTCGCATTCATGTATAACCTGTGCAATAGCGTCCATGGTCAAGTCCACCCCTCGATCACGAGCCCATCTGTATGTTGCATCTCTTCCTTGATGGCCTGAGGTGTCATGGGCCCACCGAGCTATAAATAGTTCACCCTTATGTTGCCAGTCCAAATCCACCTGAGCCACTTCAATCTTAGCAGCCTGATCCACCTGCTGGTTGTTCTGATGTTCTTCAGTGGCCCGACTCTTAGGTATGTGAGCATCTACGTGACGGACTTTTACAACCAGGTTCTCCACCCGGGCAGCAATATCTTGCCACAGTGCGGCAGCCCAGATGGGTTTGCCTCTGCGCTGCCAGTTGCTCTGCTTCCATTGCTGCAACCAGCCCCACAGGGCATTTGCCACCATCCATGAGTCAGTATAGAGATAGAGCACTGGCCACTTTTCTCGGTCAGCAATGTCTAAAGCCAGCTGGATGGCCTTTACTTCTGCAAATTGGCTCGATTCACCTTCTCCTTCAGCAGTTTCTACAACTTGTCGTATAGGACTCCATACAGCAGCTTTCCACCTCCGATGCTTTCCCACAATACGACAGGACCCATCAGTGAACAGAGCATATTGCTTCTCATTTTCTGATAGTTTATTATACATTGGGGCCTCCTCAGCACGCGTCACCTCCTCCTCTGGAGATATTCCAAAATCTTTGCCCTCTGGCCAATCCATAATCACTTCCAGGATTCCTGGGCGACTGGGGTTTCCTATTCGAGCCCGTTGTGTGATTAGTGCAACCCACTTACTCCACGTAGCATCAGTTGCATGATGTGTACAGGGGACCCTCCCTCTGAACATCCAGCCCAGCACCGGCAGTCGGGGTGCCAGGAGGAGCTGTGCTTCAGTGCCAATTACTTCCGAAGCAGCTCGAACCCCTTCATATGCTGCCAATATCTCTTTTTCAGTTGGAGTATAGCGGGCCTCGGATCCTCTGTATCCCCGACTCCAAAACCCTAGGGGTCGACCTCGAGTCTCCCCACGTGCTTTCTGCCAGAGGCTCCAGGTAGGGCCGTTCTCCCCAGCTGCAGTGTAGAGCACATTTTTGACATCTTGTCCTGCCCGGACTGGCCCCAGGGCTACAGTAGGTTTTCCATCCCACTTCCTCATGTCCTCTCCGTGGTCACGCAGGTAAAACCATAGGGTGCCCCGTGGTGTGTACCCTTTATATCTTCTCTCTTGAGCAAAAGAACGCTGACTCCTAACAGCCGAGATACTGGTCCGTACAGGTGGGGGGTAGGACCTATCTTCTACAAGTTGCTGGACCTTCTGGGACAGTTTCTCCACAGCCGAGACGAGGGAGGAAGAGAGACTTTCCTCATATTGCCGGAGTTGACTAGCCAATTCATCCACTGTTTGTTCCTCTCCATCTTTCCAGGTCATCACTGCCAATGAATTGGCGTATGACGATGGTGAGCTCCTTATAAACTTCCGCCACATGGGTCGCGTGCACTTGACTTCATCTGGATCTTTGGGTAGTTGTTCATTGTTCAGGTCATCATAAATCACCTCCAGCACAGCTAATTCTCTCAGGAACTGGATACCCTTCTCCATGGTGGTCCACTTGCTTGGGCGACATATGACATCTTCCTTGAAGGGATACCTTTCCTTTACACTTGACAAGAGTCGTCTCCAAAGGCTGAGGATTTGTGTCCCTTTTCCAATCGCTTTGTCAATGCCCCCTTCCCTGGAAAGGGATCCCAGCTGCTTGGCTTCTTTACCCTCTAATTCCAGGCTACTGGCCCCATTATCCCAGCATCGGAGCAGCCAGGTGACAATATGCTCACCTGGACGACGGCTGAAATCTTTTCGTATATCTCGCAGCTCACTCAGGGATAGGGATCGGGTGGTCACTGCCTCATTTATGAGTTCTTCCTCTTCTTCCTCCCCGATCAGCGGCCGGCTCTCCTCCTCCTGTTCTTGTGATGGCCCTTCCCTAGGGTTGTCTACCTTGTACAGTTCTTCCTCTGGCTCCCTTTTAGAAGAAGCTTCTTCCTCCCTTACTAAACGAGCCGACTTCCGCTTCCAATATTTCTTCTTGTGTACAGGGGCGACTGATACCGGCACAGGCTGGTTCTTTGGCTCAGCCACAGGGCCTGTCGCCAGGGTCTGAGGGGCCGCAGTGCCTGTCGCCGGGGTCTGAGTAGCTGCAGAGCATGTTGCTGGTGTCGGAGTGGTTGCAGAGCATGTTTCTGGGGTCTGAGTGGCCGCAGTGCGTGTCATTTTACTATCAGATCTGGAGACCTTCTCTTCCCCTTGAGGGTACTGAATGGTATTGAACAGGGCTCGGTAGGCATGGGCCAGACCCCAGCATGTTGCAATGATCTGCATCTCTCTGGAGTTGCCAGGGTGACAGCACACTTTTTCCAAATATTCTACTAATTTCTCAGGGTTCCACACTTGCTCAGGGGTGAAACTCCAAAACACTGGGGGTGCCCATTTGCCTAGGTACCTGCCCATCTTGTCCCACACACCCTGCCACTCATAACTGTTCAGCCCTGGGGCAGATCTCTGGATGATATTCTTAAGTTGTTTACGAACTTTAGATAGAACCAAAACAATATTCGCAAGAAATAACAATAGAAGTATCCTAATCCCCCAAGGATGTTCAAAATACTGAGGAGTTACTGCAATGAAGGAGGAAACACCACAGAGGAAAGCAGTGACACCGCCATTCTGCATTCCCTCCGTAAAAAAACTCTCAGAAAAATTACTGTAGTTGCTAATCGTCTCTACGAAATGGTATCCATGGTACAGCAGCGGCTTCATTGCGAAGCTTACATACCACACGAATGTCAAGGTCAGTGTTCTAAAAACAAACCTCACAAGAGAGACATCACTAATCATCGCAGACCACAGCAAACTGCAGAACCCAAGAGCAATCTTTAACATGTACAACAGCAGAAAAAGCACGATGCAGACCATACAAATCAACATTGAGAACAGAGAGAGTAACATTGTGATTCGCAACCGCTAGCAGATATAAGTTCCTTAACACACTTCGGTTAGTCTGTTATTATCTCAACCCCTTCGAGCCCCACGTTGGGCGCCAAAAAGGACTGTCGTGGTTTAACCTCGGTCGGCAACTGAGCACCACGCAGCCGCTCGCTCACTTCCCCCCCAGTAGTATGGGGAAGAGAATTGGAAGGGTAAAAGTGAGAAAACTCGTGGGTTGAGATAACAACAGTTTAATAGAGAAAGCAAAAGCCGCACACGCAAGCAAAGCAAAACAAAGGTATTAATTCACTACTTCCCACGGGCAGGCAGGTGTTCGGCCAGCTCCAGGAAAGCAGGGCTCCCTCACGCGTAACGGTTACTTGGGAAGACAAACGCCACCGCTCCAAACGTCCCCCCCTTCCTTCTTCACCCCCCAGCTTTATATACTGAGCATGACGTCGCATGGTATGGAATATCCCGTTGGCCAGTTTGGGTCAGCTGTCCTGGCTGTGCCCCCTCCCAGCTTCTTGTGCCCCTCCAGCCTAGCTCAGTCGGTAGAAGCTGGAAAGTCCTTGACTAGTGTAAACACTGCCTAGCAACAACTAAAACATCGGCGTGTTATCAACATTGTTCTCGCCCTAAATCCAAAACACAGCACTGCACCAGCTACTACGAAGGAAACTAACTCTATCCCTGACGAAACAAGGACAGCTTGTAAGGCCGGAGCCGCAGTGCGTGTGGGACTGTGGAAGGGCTGCCAGGGCAAGGCGAGGGCCAGCAACACCTGGGAGGCCTGGCACCTTTGGTGTGGTAGCAGTCGCTGGACGTCTGCAATTTGGAGCTGGGCTCCGGCACCGACCCCGTGAGCGAGCGAGGCACGAACGTCGGCACCCTGTACTGGCTGGCAAGGCCGGAGCTGCAGTGCGTGTGGGACTGTGGAAGGGCTGCCAGGGCAAGGCGAGGGCCAGCAACACCTGGGAGGCCTGGCACCTTTGGTGTGGGAGCAGTCGCTGGACGTTTGCAATTTGCAGCTGGGCTCTGGCGCCGGCCCCGTGAGCGAGCGAGGCACGAACGTCAGCACCCTGTACTGGCTGGCAAGGCCGGAGCTGCAGTGCGTGTGGGACTGTGGAAGGGCTGCCAGGGCAAGGCGAGGGCCAGCAACACCTGGGAGGCCTGGCACCTTTGGTGTGGGAGCAGGTGCTGGACGTTTGCAATTTGGAGCTGGGCTCTGGCGCAGGTCCCGAGAGCGAGCGAGGCACGAACGTGGGCACCCTGAGCTGGCTGGCAAGGCCGGAGCTGCAGTGTGTGTGGGGCTGTGGAAGGGCTGCCAGGGCAAGGCGAGGGCCAGCAACACCTGGGAGGCCTGGCACCTTTGGTGTGGGAGCAGTCGCTGGACGTTTGCAATTTCGAGGTGGGCTCTGGCGCAGGTCCCGAGAGCGAGCGAGGCACGAACGTCGACATCCTGAGCTGGCTGGCAAGGCCGGAGCCCCAGTGTGTGTGGGGCTGTGGAAGGGCTGCCATGGGAAGGCGAGGGCCAGCAACACCTGGGAGGCCTGGCACCTTTGGTGTGGGAGCAGTCGCTGGACGTCTGCAATTTGGAGCTGGGCTCCGGCGCCGGCCCCGTGAGCGAGTGAGGCACGAACGTCGGCACCCTGAGCTGGCTTGTAAGGCCGGAGCCACAGTGCGTGTGGGACTGTGGAAGGGCTGCCAGGGCAAGGCGAGGGCCAGCAACACCTGGGAGGCCTGGCACCTTTGGTGTGGGAGCAGTCGCTGGACGTCTGCAATTTGGAGCTGGGCTCCGGCACCGACCCCGTGAGCGAGCGAAGCACGAACGTCGGCACCCTGAGCTGGCTGGCAAGGCCGGAGCCGCAGTGTGTGTGGGGCTGTGGAAGGGCAGCCAGGGCAAGGCGAGGGCCAGCAACACCTGGGAGGCCTGGCACCTTTCGTGTGGGAGCAGTCGCTGGACGTCTGCAATTTGGAGCTGGGCTCCGGCGCAGGTCCCGAGAGCGAGCAAGGCACGAACGTCGGTACCCTGAGCTGGCTGGCAAGGCCGGAGCCGCAGTGTGTGTGGGGCTGTGGAAGGGCTGCCAGGGCAAGGCGAGGGCCAGCAACACCTGGGAGGCCTGGCACCTTTGGTGTGGGAGCAGTCGCTGGACGTTTGCAATTTGGAGCTGGGCTCCGGCGCAGGTCCCGAGAGCGAGCGAGGCAAGAACGTGGGCCCCCTGAGCTGGCTGGCAAGGCTGGAGCCGCAGTGTGTGTGGGGCTGTGGAAGGGCTGCCAGGGCAAGGCGAGGGCCAGCAACACCTGGGAGGCCTGGCACCTTTGGTGTGGGAGCAGTCGCTGGACGTCTGCAATTTGGAGCTGGGCTCCGGCGCCGGCCCCGTGAGTGAGCGAGGCACGAACGTCGGCACCCTGTACTGGCTGGCAAGGCCGGAGCTGCAGTGCGTGTGGGACTGTGGAAGGGCTGCCAGGGCAAGGCGAGGGCCAGCAACACCTGGGAGGCCTGGCACCTTTGGTGTGGGAGCAGGTGCTAGACGTTTGCAATTTGGAGCTGGGCTCTGGCGCAGGTCCCGAGAGCGAGCGAGGCACGAACGTCGACATCCTGAGCTGGCTGGCAAGGCCGCAGCGCCAGTGTGTGTGGGGCTGTGGAAGGGCTGCCAGGGCAAGGCGAGGGCCAGCAACACCTGGGAGGCCTGGCACCTTTGTGTGGGAGCAGTCGCTGGACGTTTGCAATTTCGAGGTGGGCTCTGGCGCAGGTCCCGAGAGCGAGCGAGGCACGAACGTCGACATCCTGAGCTGGCTGGCAAGGCCGGAGCCCCAGTGTGTGTGGGGCTGTGGAAGGGCTGCCAGGGCAAGGCGAGGGCCAGCAACACCTGGGAGGCCTGGCACCTTTGGTGTGGGAGCAGTCGCTGGACGTCTGCAATTTGGAGCTGGGCTCCGGCGCCGGCCCCGTGAGCGAGCGAGGCACGAACGTCGGCACCCTGTACTGGCTGGCAAGGCCAGAGCGCCAGTGTGTGTGGGGCTGTCGAAGGGCTGCCAGGGCAAGGCGAGGGCCAGCAACACCTGGGAGGCCTGGCACCTTCCGTGTGGGAGCAGTCGCTGGACGTCTGCAATTTGGAGCTAGGCTCCGGCGCAGGTCCCGAGAGCGAGCGAGGTACGAATGTCGGCACCCTGAGCTGGCTGGCAAGGCTGGAGCCCCAGTGTGTGTGGGGCTGTGGAAGGGCTGCCAGGGGAAGGCGAGGGCCAGCAACACCTGGGAGGCCTGGCACCTTTCGTGTGGGAGGAGTTGCTGGACGTTTGCAATTTCGAGCTGGGCTCCGGCCCCGGCCCCGTGAGCGAGCGAGGCACGAACGTCAGCACCCTGTACTGGCTGGCAAGGCCGGAGCTGCAGTGCGTGTGGGGCTGTGGAAGGGCAGCCAGGGGAAGGCGAGGGCCAGCAACACCTGGGAGGCCTGGCACCTTTGGTGTGGGAGCAGGTGCTAGATGTTTGCAATTTGGAGCTGGGCTCTGGCGCAGGTCCCGAGAGCGAGCGAGGCACGAACGTCGACATCCTGAGCTGGCTGGCAAGGCCGCAGCGCCAGTGTGTGTGGGGCTGTGGAAGGGCTGCCAGGGCAAGGCGAGGGCCAGCAACACCTGGGAGGCCTGGCACCTTTGTGTGGGAGCAGTCGCTGGACGTTTGCAATTTCGAGGTGGGCTCCGGCGCAGGTCCCGAGAGCGAGCGAGGCACGAACGTCGACATCCTGAGCTGGCTGGCAAGGCCGGAGCCGCAGTGTGTGTGGGGCTGTGGAAGGGCTGCCAGGGCAAGGCGAGGGCCAGCAACACCTGGGAGGCCTGGCACCTTTGGTGTGGTAGCAGTCGCTGGACGTCTGCAATTTGGAGCTGGGCTCCGGCACCGACCCTGTGAGCGAGCGAGGCACGAACGTCGGCACCCTGTACTGGCTGGCAAGGCCGGAGCCGCAGTGTGTGTGGGGCTGTGGAAGGGCTGCCAGGGCAAGGCGAGGGCCAGCAACACCTGGGAGGCCTGGCACCTTTGGTGTGGGAGCAGTCGCTGGATGTTTGCAATTTCGAGTTGGGCTCCGGCGCCGGCCCCGTGAGCGAGCGAGGCACGAACGTCGGCACCCTGAGCTGGCTGGCAAGACCCGAGCGCCAGTGTGTGTGGGGCTGTGGAAGGGCTGCCAGGGCAAGGCGAGGGCCAGCAACACCTGGGAGGCCTGGCACCTTTGGTGTGGGAGCAGTCGCTGGACGTTTGCAATTTGGAGCTGGGCTCCGGCGCAGGTCCTGAGAGCGAGCGAGGCACGAACGTGTGCAACCTCAGCTGGCTGGCAAGGCCGGAGCCCCAGTGTGTGTGGGGCTGTGGAAGGGCTGCCAGGGGAAGGCGAGGGCCAGCAACACCTGGGAGGCCTGGCACCTTTGGTGTGGGAGCAGTCGCTGGACCTTTGCAATTTTGAGCTAGGCTCCGGCGCAGGTCCTGAGAGCGAGCGAGGCACGAACGTGGGCCCCCTGAGGTGGCTGGCAAGGCCGGAGCGCCAGTGTGTGTGGGGCTGTGGAAGGGCTGCCAGGGCAAGGCGAGGGCCAGCAACACCTGGGAGGCCTGGCACCTTTGGTGTGGGAGCAGTCGCTCGACGTCTGCAATTTGGAGCTGGGCTCCGGCGCAGGTCCCGAGAGCGAGCAAGGCACGAACGTCGGTACCCTGAGCTGGCTGGCAAGGCCAGAGCCGCAGTGTGTGTGGGGCTGTGGAAGGGCTGCCAGGGCAAGGCGAGGGCCAGCAACACCTGGGAGGCCTGGCACCTTTGGTGTGGGAGCAGTCGCTGGACGTTTGCAATTTGGAGCTGGGCTCCGGCGCAGGTCCCGAGAGCGAGCGAGGCACGAACGTGGGCCCCCTGAGCTGGCTGGCAAGGCTGGAGCCGCAGTGTGTGTGGGGCTGTGGAAGGGCTGCCAGGGCAAGGCGACGGCCAGCAACACCTGGGAGGCCTGGCACCTTTGGTGTGGGAGCAGTCGCTGGACGTCTGCAATTTGGAGCTGGGCTCCGGCGCCGGCCCCGTGAGCGAGCGAGGCACGAACGTCGGCACCCTGTACTGGCTGGCAAGGCCGGAGCTGCAGTGCGTGTGGGACTGTGGAAGGGCTGCCAGGGCAAGGCGAGGGCCAGCAACACCTGGGAGGCCTGGCACCTTTGGTGTGGGAGCAGTCGCTGGACGTTTGCAATTTGCAGCTGGGCTCTGGCGCCGGCCCCGTGAGCGAGCGAGGCACGAACGTCAGCACCCTGTACTGGCTGGCAAGGCCGGAGCTGCAGTGCGTGTGGGACTGTGGAAGGGCTGCCAGGGCAAGGCGAGGGCCAGCAACACCTGGGAGGCCTGGCACCTTTGGTGTGGGAGCAGGTGCTGGACGTTTGCAATTTGGAGCTGGGCTCTGGCGCAGGTCCCGAGAGCGAGCGAGGCACGAACGTCGTCACCCTGAGCTGGCTGGCAAGGCCGGAGCCCCAGTGCGTGTGGGGCTGTGGAAGGGCTGCCAGGGCAAGGCGAGGGCCAGCAACACCTGGGAGGCCTGGCACCTTTGGTGTGGGAGCAGTCGCTGGACGTTTGCAATTTCGAGGTGGGCTCTGGCGCAGGTCCCGAGAGCGAGCGAGGCACGAACGTCGACATCCTGAGCTGGCTGGCAAGGCCGGAGCCCCAGTGTGTGTGGGGCTGTGGAAGGGCTGCCAGGGGAAGGCGAGGGCCAGCAACACCTGGGAGGCCTGGCACCTTTGGTGTGGGAGCAGTCGCTGGACGTCTGCAATTTGGAGCTGGGCTCCGGCGCCGGCCCCGGGAGCGAGTGAGGCACGAACGTCGGCACCCTGAGCTGGCTTGTAAGGCCGGAGCCGCAGTGCGTGTGGGACTGTGGAAGGGCTGCCAGGGCAAGGCGAGGGCCAGCAACACCTGGGAGGCCTGGCACCTTTGGTGTGGTAGCAGTCGCTGGACGTCTGCAATTTGGAGCTGGGCTCCGGCACCGACCCCGTGAGCGAGCGAAGCACGAACGTCGGCACCCTGAGCTGGCTGGCAAGGCCGGAGCCGCAGTGTGTGTGGGGCTGTGGAAGGGCAGCCAGGGCAAGGCGAGGGCCAGCAACACCTGGGAGGCCTGGCACCTTTGGTGTGGGAGCAGTCGCTGGACGTCTGCAATTTGGAGCTGGGCTCCGGCGCAGGTCCCGAGAGCGAGCAAGGCACGAACGTCGGTACCCTGAGCTGGCTGGCAAGGCCGGAGCCGCAGTGTGTGTGGGGCTGTGGAAGGGCTGCCAGGGCAAGGCGAGGGCCAGCAACACCTGGGAGGCCTGGCACCTTTGGTGTGGGAGCAGTCGCTGGACGTTTGCAATTTGGAGCTGGGCTCCGGCGCAGGTCCCGAGAGCGAGCGAGGCACGAACGTGGGCCCCCTGAGCTGGCTGGCAAGGCTGGAGCCGCAGTGTGTGTGGGGCTGTGGAAGGGCTGCCAGGGCAAGGCGAGGGCCAGCAACACCTGGGAGGCCTGGCACCTTTGGTGTGGGAGCAGTCGCTGGACGTCTGCAATTTGGAGCTGGGCTCCGGCGCCGGCCCCGTGAGTGAGCGAGGCACGAACGTCGGCACCCTGTACTGGCTGGCAAGGCCGGAGCTGCAGTGCGTGTGGGACTGTGGAAGGGCTGCCAGGGCAAGGCGAGGGCCAGCAACACCTGGGAGGCCTGGCACCTTTGGTGTGGGAGCAGTCGCTGGACCTTTGCAATTTTGAGCTAGGCTCCGGCGCAGGTCCGGAGAGCGAGCGAGGCACGAATGTCGGCACCCTGAGCTGGCTGGCAAGGCCGGAGCCCCAGTGTGTGTGGGGCTGTGGAAGGGCTGCCAGGGGAAGGCGAGGGCCAGCAACACCTGGGAGGCCTGGCACCTTTCGTGTGGGAGCAGTTGCTGGACGTTTGCAATTTCGAGCTGGGCTCCGGCCCCGGCACCGTGAGCGAGCGAGGCACGAACGTCAGCACCCTGTACTGGCTGGCAAGGCCGGAGCTGCAGTGCGTGTGGGACTGTGGAAGGGCTGCCAGGGCAAGGCGAGGGCCAGCAACACCTGGGAGGCCTGGCACCTTTGGTGTGGGAGCAGGTGCTAGACGTTTGCAATTTGGAGCTGGGCTCTGGCGCAGGTCCCGAGAGCGAGCGAGGCACGAACGTCGACATCCTGAGCTGGCTGGCAAGGCCGCAGCGCCAGTGTGTGTGGGGCTGTGGAAGGGCTGCCAGGGCAAGGCGAGGGCCAGCAACACCTGGGAGGCCTGGCACCTTTGGTGTGGGAGCAGTCGCTGGACGTTTGCAATTTCGAGCTGGGCTCTGGCGCAGGTCCCGAGAGCGAGCGAGGCACGAACGTCGTCACCCTGAGCTGGCTGGCAAGGCCGGAGCCCCAGTGCGTGTGGGGCTGTGGAAGGGCTGCCAGGGCAAGGCGAGGGCCAGCAACACCTGGGAGGCCTGGCACCTTTGGTGTGGGAGCAGTCGCTGGACGTTTGCAATTTCGAGGTGGGCTCTGGCGCAGGTCCCGAGAGCGAGCGAGGCACGAACGTCGACATCCTGAGCTGGCTGGCAAGGCCGGAGCCCCAGTGTGTGTGGGGCTGTGGAAGGGCTGCCAGGGGAAGGCGAGGGCCAGCAACACCTGGGAGGCCTGGCACCTTTGGTGTGGGAGCAGTCGCTGGACGTCTGCAATTTGGAGCTGGGCTCCGGCGCCGGCCCCGGGAGCGAGTGAGGCACGAACGTCGGCACCCTGAGCTGGCTTGTAAGGCCGGAGCCGCAGTGCGTGTGGGACTGTGGAAGGGCTGCCAGGGCAAGGCGAGGGCCAGCAACACCTGGGAGGCCTGGCACCTTTGGTGTGGTAGCAGTCGCTGGACGTCTGCAATTTGGAGCTGGGCTCCGGCACCGACCCCGTGAGCGAGCGAAGCACGAACGTCGGCACCCTGAGCTGGCTGGCAAGGCCGGAGCCGCAGTGTGTGTGGGGCTGTGGAAGGGCAGCCAGGGCAAGGCGAGGGCCAGCAACACCTGGGAGGCCTGGCACCTTTGGTGTGGGAGCAGTCGCTGGACGTCTGCAATTTGGAGCTGGGCTCCGGCGCAGGTCCCGAGAGCGAGCAAGGCACGAACGTCGGTACCCTGAGCTGGCTGGCAAGGCCGGAGCCGCAGTGTGTGTGGGGCTGTGGAAGGGCTGCCAGGGCAAGGCGAGGGCCAGCAACACCTGGGAGGCCTGGCACCTTTGGTGTGGGAGCAGTCGCTGGACGTTTGCAATTTGGAGCTGGGCTCCGGCGCAGGTCCCGAGAGCGAGCGAGGCACGAACGTGGGCCCCCTGAGCTGGCTGGCAAGGCTGGAGCCGCAGTGTGTGTGGGGCTGTGGAAGGGCTGCCAGGGCAAGGCGAGGGCCAGCAACACCTGGGAGGCCTGGCACCTTTGGTGTGGGAGCAGTCGCTGGACGTCTGCAATTTGGAGCTGGGCTCCGGCGCCGGCCCCGTGAGTGAGCGAGGCACGAACGTCGGCACCCTGTACTGGCTGGCAAGGCCGGAGCTGCAGTGCGTGTGGGACTGTGGAAGGGCTGCCAGGGCAAGGCGAGGGCCAGCAACACCTGGGAGGCCTGGCACCTTTGGTGTGGGAGCAGTCGCTGGACCTTTGCAATTTTGAGCTAGGCTCCGGCGCAGGTCCGGAGAGCGAGCGAGGCACGAATGTCGGCACCCTGAGCTGGCTGGCAAGGCCGGAGCCCCAGTGTGTGTGGGGCTGTGGAAGGGCTGCCAGGGGAAGGCGAGGGCCAGCAACACCTGGGAGGCCTGGCACCTTTCGTGTGGGAGCAGTTGCTGGACGTTTGCAATTTCGAGCTGGGCTCCGGCCCCGGCACCGTGAGCGAGCGAGGCACGAACGTCAGCACCCTGTACTGGCTGGCAAGGCCGGAGCTGCAGTGCGTGTGGGACTGTGGAAGGGCTGCCAGGGCAAGGCGAGGGCCAGCAACACCTGGGAGGCCTGGCACCTTTGGTGTGGGAGCAGGTGCTAGACGTTTGCAATTTGGAGCTGGGCTCTGGCGCAGGTCCCGAGAGCGAGCGAGGCACGAACGTCGACATCCTGAGCTGGCTGGCAAGGCCGCAGCGCCAGTGTGTGTGGGGCTGTGGAAGGGCTGCCAGGGCAAGGCGAGGGCCAGCAACACCTGGGAGGCCTGGCACCTTTGGTGTGGGAGCAGTCGCTGGACGTTTGCAATTTCGAGCTGGGCTCCGGCGCAGGTCCCGAGAGCGAGCGAGGCACGAATGTCGGCACCCTGAGCTGGCTGGCAAGGCCGGAGCCCCAGTGTGTGTGGGGCTGTGGAAGGGCTGCCAGGGCAAGGCGAGGGCCAGCAACACCTGGGAGGCCTGGCACCTTTGGTGTGGGAGCAGTCGCTGGACGTCTGCAATTTGGAGCTGGGCTCCGGCGCCGGCCCCGTGAGCGAGCGAGGCACGAACGTCGGCACCCTGTACTGGCTGGCAAGGCCAGAGCCGCAGTGTGTGTGGGGCTGTCGAAGGGCTGCCAGGGCAAGGCGAGGGCCAGCAACACCTGGGAGGCCTGGCACCTTCCGTGTGGGAGCAGTCGCTGGACGTTTGCAATTTTGAGCTAGGCTCCGGCGCAGGTCCGGAGAGCGAGCGAGGCACGAATGTCGGCACCCTGAGCTGGCTGGCAAGGCCGGAGCCCCAGTGTGTGTGGGGCTGTGGAAGGGCTGCCAGGGGAAGGCGAGGGCCAGCAACACCTGGGAGGCCTGGCACCTTTCGTGTGGGAGCAGTTGCTGGACGTTTGCAATTTCGAGCTGGGCTCCGGCCCCGGCACCGTGAGCGAGCAAGGCACGAACGTCAGCACCCTGTACTGGCTGGCAAGGCCGGAGCTGCAGTGCGTGTGGGACTGTGGAAGGGCTGCCAGGGCAAGGCGAGGGCCAGCAACACCTGGGAGGCCTGGCACCTTTGGTGTGGGAGCAGGTGCTAGACGTTTGAAATTTGGAGCTGGGCTCTGGCGCAGGTCCCGAGAGCGAGCGAGGCACGAACGTCGACATCCTGAGCTGGCTGGCAAGGCCGCAGCGCCAGTGTGTGTGGGGCTGTGGAAGGGCTGCCAGGGCAAGGCGAGGGCCAGCAACACCTGGGAGGCCTGGCACCTTTGTGTGGGAGCAGTCGCTGGACGTTTGCAATTTCGAGGTGGGCTCTGGCGCAGGTCCCGAGAGCGAGCGAGGCACGAACGTCGACATCCTGAGCTGGCTGGCAAGGCCGGAGCCCCAGTGTGTGTGGGGCTGTGGAAGGGCTGCCAGGGCAAGGCGAGGGCCAGCAACACCTGGGAGGCCTGGCACCTTTGGTGTGGGAGCAGTCGCTGGACGTCTGCAATTTGGAGCTGGGCTCCGGCGCCGGCCCCGTGAGCGAGCGAGGCACGAACGTCGGCACCCTGTACTGGCTGGCAAGGTCAGAGCCGCAGTGTGTGTGGGGCTGTCGAAGGGCTGCCAGGGCAAGGCGAGGGCCAGCAACACCTGGGAGGCCTGGCACCTTCCGTGTGGGAGCAGTCGCTGGACGTCTGCAATTTGGAGCTAGGCTCCGGCGCAGGTCCCGAGAGCGAGCGAGGCACGAATGTCGGCACCCTGAGCTGGCTGGCAAGGCTGGAGCGCCAGTGTGTGTGGGGCTGTGGAAGGGCTGCCAGGGGAAGGCGAGGGCCAGCAACACCTGGGAGGCCTGGCACCTTTCGTGTGGGAGCAGTTGCTGGACGTTTGCAATTTCGAGCTGGGCTCCGGCCCCGGCACCGTGAGCGAGCGAGGCACGAACGTCAGCACCCTGTACTGGCTGGCAAGGCCGGAGCTGCAGTGCGTGTGGGACTGTGGAAGGGCTGCCAGGGCAAGGCGAGGGCCAGCAACACCTGGGAGGCCTGGCACCTTTGGTGTGGGAGCAGGTGCTAGACGTTTGCAATTTGGAGCTGGGCTCTGGCGCAGGTCCCGAGAGCGAGCGAGGCACGAACGTCGACATCCTGAGCTGGCTGGCAAGGCCGCAGCGCCAGTGTGTGTGGGGCTGTGGAAGGGCTGCCAGGGCAAGGCGAGGGCCAGCAACACCTGGGAGGCCTGGCACCTTTGGTGTGGGAGCAGTCGCTGGATGTTTGCAATTTCGAGTTGGGCTCCAGCGCCGGCCCCGTGAGCGAGCGAGGCACGAACGTCGGCACCCTGAGCTGGCTGGCAAGGCCCGAGCGCCAGTGTGTGTGGGGCTGTGGAAGGGCTGCCAGGGCAAGGCGAGGGCCAGCAACACCTGCGAGGCCTGGCACCTTTGGTGTGGGAGCAGTCGCTGGACGTTTGCAATTTGGAGCTGGGCTCCGGCGCAGGTCCTGAGAGCGAGCGAGGCACGAACGTGGGCAACCTCAGCTGGCTGGCAAGGCCGGAGCCCCAGTGTGTGTGGGGCTGTGGAAGGGCTGCCAGGGGAAGGCGAGGGCCAGCAACACCTGGGAGGCCTGGCACATTTTGTGTGGGAGCAGTCGCTGGACGTCTGCAATTTGGAGCTGGGCTCTGGCGCCGGCCCCGTGTGCGAGCGAGGCAAGAATGTCGGCACCCTGAGCTGGCTGGCAAGGCCGGAGCCGCAGTGTGTGTGGGGCTGTGGAAGGGCAGCCAGGGGAAGGCGAGGGCCAGCAACACCTGGGAGGCCTGGCACCTTTGGTGTGGGAGCAGTCGCTGGACGTTTGCAATTTCCAGCTGGGCTCCGGCGCAGGTCCCGAGAGCGAGCGAGGCACGAACGTCGACATCCTGAGCTGGCTGGCAAGGCCGGAGCGCCAGTGTGTGTGGGGCTGTGGAAGGGCTGCCAGGGGAAGGCGAGGGCCAGCAACACCTGGGAGGCCTGGCACCTTTGGTGTGGGAGCAGTCGCTGGACGTCTGCAATTTGGAGCTGGGCTCCGGCGCAGGTCCCGAGAGCGAGCGAGGCACGAACGTGGGCCCCCTGAGCTGGCTGGCAAGGCTGGAGCCGCAGTGTGTGTGGGGCTGTGGAAGGGCTGCCAGGGCAAGGCGACGGCCAGCAACACCTGGGAGGCCTGGCACCTTTGGTGTGGGAGCAGTCGCTGGACGTCTGCAATTTGGAGCTGGGCTCCGGCGCTGGCCCCGTGAGCGAGCGAGGCACGAACGTCGGCACCCTGTACTGGCTGGCAAGGCCGGAGCTGCAGTGCGTGTGGGACTGTGGAAGGGCTGCCAGGGCAAGGCGAGGGCCAGCAACACCTGGGAGGCCTGGCACCTTTCGTGTGGGAGCAGTCGCTGGACGTTTGCAATTTCGAGGTGGGCTCTGGCGCAGGTCCCGAGAGCGAGCGAGGCACGAACGTCGACATCCTGAGCTGGCTGGCAAGGCCGGAGCCCCAGTGTGTGTGGGGCTGTGGAAGGGCTGCCAGGGCAAGGCGAGGGCCAGCAACACCTGGGAGGCCTGGCACCTTTGGTGTGGGAGCAGTCGCTGGACGTCTGCAATTTGGAGCTGGGCTCCGGCGCCGGCCCCGTGAGCGAGCGAGGCACGAACGTCGGCACCCTGTACTGGCTGGCAAGGCCGGAGCCCCAGTGTGTGTGGGGCTGTGGAAGGGCTGCCAGGGCAAGGCGAGGGCCAGCAACACCTGGGAGGCCTGGCACCTTTGGTGTGGGAGCAGTCGCTGGACGTTTGCAATTTCGAGGTGGGCTCCGGCGCAGGTCCCGAGAGCGAGCGAGGCACGAACGTCGACATCCTGAGCTGGCTGGCAAGGCCGGAGCGCCAGTGTGTGTGGGGCTGTGGAAGGGCTGCCAGGGGAAGGCGAGGGCCAGCAACACCTGGGAGGCCTGGCACATTTTGTGTGGGAGCAGTCGCTGGACGTCTGCAATTTGGAGCTGGGCTCTGGCGCCGGCCCCGTGTGCGAGCGAGGCAAGAAAGTCGGCACCCTGAGCTGGCTTGTAAGGCCGGAGCCGCAGTGCGTGTGGGACTGTGGAAGGGCTGCCAGGGCAAGGCGAGGGCCAGCAACACCTGGCAGGCCTGGCACCTTTGGTGTGGGAGCAGTCACTGGACGTCTGCAATTTGGAGCTGGGCTCCGGCCCCGACCGCGTGAGCGAGCGAGGCACGAACGTCGGCACCGTGAGCTGGCTGGCAAGGCCGGAGCGCCAGTGTGTGTGGGGCTGTGGAAGGGCTGCCAGGGGAAGGCGAGGGCCAGCAACACCTGGGAGGCCTGGCACCTTTGGTGTGGGAGCAGTCGCTGGACGTCTGCAATTTGGAGCTGGGCTCCGGCGCAGGTCCCGAGAGCGAGCGAGGCACGAACGTGGGCCCCCTGAGCTGGCTGGCAAGGCTGGAGCCGCAGTGTGTGTGGGGCTGTGGAAGGGCTGCCAGGGCAAGGCGACGGCCAGCAACACCTGGGAGGCCTGGCACCTTTGGTGTGGGAGCAGTCGCTGGACGTCTGCAATTTGGAGCTGGGCTCCGGCGCCGGCCCCGTGAGCGAGCGAGGCACGAACGTCGGCACCCTGTACTGGCTGGCAAGGCCGGAGCTGCAGTGCGTGTGGGGCTGTGGAAGGGCTGCCAGGGCAAGGCGAGGGCCAGCAACACCTGGGAGGCCTGGCACCTTTGGTGTGGGAGCAGTCGCTGGACCTTTGAAATTTGGAGCTGGGCTCTGGCGCCGGCCCCGTGAGCGAGCGAGGCAAGAACGTCGGCACCCTGAGCTGGCTGGCAAGGCCAGAGCCGCAGTGTGTGTGGGGCTGTCGAAGGGCTGCCAGGGCAAGGCGAGGGCCAGCAATACCTGGGAGGCCTGGCACCTTCCGTGTGGGAGCAATCGCTGGACGTTTGCAATTTTGAGCTAGGCTCCGGCGCAGGTCCCGAGAGCGAGCGAGGCACGAACGTCAGCACCCTGTACTGGCTGGCAAGGCCGGAGCCGCAGTGTGTGTGGGGCTGTGGAAGGGCTGCCAGGGGAAGGCGAGGGCCAGCAACACCTGGGAGGCCTGGCACCTTTCGTGTGGGAGCAGTCGCTGGACGTTTGCAATTTCGAGGTGGGCTCTGGCGCAGGTCCCGAGAGCGAGCGAGGCACGAACGTCGACATCCTGAGCTGGCTGGCAAGGCCGGAGCCGCAGTGTGTGTGGGGCTGTGGAAGGGCTGCCAGGGCAAGGCGAGGGCCAGCAACACCTGGGAGGCCTGGCACCTTTGGTGTGGGAGCAGTCGCTGGACGTCTGCAATTTGGAGCTGGGCTCCGGCGCCGGCCCCGTGAGCGAGCGAGGCACGAACGTCGGCACCCTGTACTGGCTGGCAAGGCCGGAGCTGCAGTGCGTGTGGGACTGTGGAAGGGCTGCCAGGGCAAGGCGAGGGCCAGCAACACCTGGGAGGCCTGGCACATTTGGTGTGGGAGCAGTCGCTGGACGTTTGCAATTTCCAGCTGGGCTCCGGCGCCAGCCCCGTGTGCGAGCGAGGCAAGAATGTCGGCACCCTGAGCTGGCTGGCAAGGCGGGAGCCGCAGTGTGTGTGGGGCTGTGGAAGGGCAGCCAGGGGAAGGCGAGGGCCAGCAACACCTGGGAGGCCTGGCACCTTTGGTGTGGGAGCAGTCGCTGGACGTTTGCAATTTCGAGGTGGGCTCCGGCGCAGGTCCCGAGAGCGAGCGAGGCACGAACGTCGACATCCTGTGCTGGCTGGCAAGGCCGGAGCGCCAGTGTGTGTGGGGCTGTGGAAGGGCTGCCAGGGGAAGGCGAGGGCCAGCAACACCTGGGAGGCCTGGCACATTTTGTGTGGGAGCAGTCGCTGGACGTCTGCAATTTGGAGCTGGGCTCTGGCGCCGGCCCCGTGTGCGAGCGAGGCAAGAAAGTCGGCACCCTGAGCTGGCTTGTAAGGCCGGAGCCGCAGTGCGTGTGGGACTGTGGAAGGGCTGCCAGGGCAAGGCGAGGGCCAGCAACACCTGGGAGGCCTGGCACCTTTGGTGTGGGAGCAGTCGCTGGACGTCTGCAATTTGGAGCTGGGCTCCGGCCCCGACCCCGTGAGCGAGCGAGGCACGAACGTCGGCACCCTGAGCTGGCTGGCAAGGCCGGAGCGCCAGTGTGTGTGGGGCTGTGGAAGGGCTGCCAGGGGAAGGCGAGGGCCAGCAACACCTGGGAGGCCTGGCACCTTTGGTGTGGGAGCAGTCGCTGGACGTCTGCAATTTGGAGCTGGGCTCCGGCGCAGGTCCCGAGAGCGAGCGAGGCACGAACGTGGGCCCCCTGAGCTGGCTGGCAAGGCTGGAGCCGCAGTGTGTGTGGGGCTGTGGAAGGGCTGCCAGGGCAAGGCGACGGCCAGCAACACCTGGGAGGCCTGGCACCTTTGGTGTGGGAGCAGTCGCTGGACGTCTGCAATTTGGAGCTGGGCTCCGGCGCCGGCCCCGTGAGCGAGCGAGGCACGAACGTCGGCACCCTGTACTGGCTGGCAAGGCCGGAGCTGCAGTGCGTGTGGGACTGTGGAAGGGCTGCCAGGGCAAGGCGAGGGCCAGCAACACCTGGGAGGCCTGGCACCTTTGGTGTGGGAGCAGTCGCTGGACCTTTGCAATTTGCAGCTGGGCTCTGGCGCCGGCCCCGTGAGCGAGCGAGGCAAGAACGTCGGCACCCTGAGCTGGCTGGCAAGGCCAGAGCCGCAGTGTGTGTGGGGCTGTCGAAGGGCTGCCAGGGCAAGGCGAGGGCCAGCAACACCTGGGAGGCCTGGCACCTTTCGTGTGGGAGCAGTCGCTGGACGTTTGCAATTTCGAGGTGGGCTCTGGCGCAGGTCCCGAGAGCGAGCGAGGCACGAACATCGACATCCTGAGCTGGCTGGCAAGGCCGGAGCCGCAGTGTGTGTGGGGCTGTGGAAGGGCTGCCAGGGCAAGGCGAGGGCCAGCAACACCTGGGAGGCCTGGCACCTTTGGTGTGGGAGCAGTCGCTGGACGTCTGCAATTTGGAGCTGGGCTCTGGCGCCGGCCCCGTGTGCGAGCGAGGCAAGAATGTCGGCACCCTGAGCTGGCTGGCAAGGCCGGAGCCGCAGTGTGTGTGGGGCTGTGGAAGGGCAGCCAGGGGAAGGCGAGGGCCAGCAACACCTGGGAGGCCTGGCACCTTTGGTGTGGGAGCAGTCGCTGGACGTTTGCAATTTCCAGCTGGGCTCCGGCGCAGGTCCCGAGAGCGAGCGAGGCACGAACGTCGACATCCTGAGCTGGCTGGTAAGGCCGGAGCGCCAGTGTGTGTGGGGCTGTGGAAGGGCTGCCAGGGCAAGGCGAGGGCCAGCAACACCTTGGAGGCCTGGCACATTTTGTGTGGGAGCAGTCGCTGGACGTCTGCAATTTGGAGCTGGGCTCTGGCGCCGGCCCCGTGTGCGAGCGAGGCAAGAAAGTCGGCACCCTGAGCTGGCTTGTAAGGCCGGAGCCGCAGTGCGTGTGGGACTGTGGAAGGGCTGCCAGGGCAAGGCGAGGGCCAGCAACACCTGGGAGGCCTGGCACCTTTGGTGTGGGAGCAGTCGCTGGACATCTGCAATTTGGAGCTGGGCTCCGGCCCCGACCCCGTGAGCGAGCGAGGCACGAACGTCGGCACCCTGAGCTGGCTGGCAAGGCCGGAGCGCCAGTGTGTGTGGGGCTGTGGAAGGGCTGCCAGGGGAAGGCGAGGGCCAGCAACACCTGGGAGGCCTGGCACCTTTGGTGTGGGAGCAGTCGCTGGACGTCTGCAATTTGGAGCTGGTCTCCGGCGCAGGTCCCGAGAGCGAGCGAGGCACGAACGTGGGCCCCCTGAGCTGGCTGGCAAGGCCGGAGCCGCAGTGTGTGTGGGGCTGTGGAAGGGCTGCCAGGGCAAGGCGAGGGCCAGCAACACCTGGGAGGCCTGGCACCTTTGGTGTGGGAGCAGTCGCTGGACGTCTGCAATTTGGAGCTGGGCTCCGGCGCAGGTCCCGAGAGCGAGCGAGGCACGAACGTGGGCCCCCTGAGCTGGCTGGCAAGGCTGGAGCCGCAGTGTGTGTGGGGCTGTGGAAGGGCTGCCAGGGCAAGGCGACGGCCAGCAACACCTGGGAGGCCTGGCACCTTTGGTGTGGGAGCAGTCGCTGGACGTCTGCAATTTGGAGCTGGGCTCCGGCGCCGGCCCCGTGAGCGAGCGAGGCACGAACGTCGGCACCCTGTACTGGCTGGCAAGGCCGGAGCTGCAGTGCGTGTGGGGCTGTGGAAGGGCTGCCAGGGCAAGGCGAGGGCCAGCAACACCTGGGAGGCCTGGCACCTTTGGTGTGGGAGCAGTCGCTGGACCTT
Organism: Spheniscus humboldti; assembly: GCA_027474245.1. Classification (NCBI taxonomy): domain Eukaryota; kingdom Metazoa; phylum Chordata; class Aves; order Sphenisciformes; family Spheniscidae; genus Spheniscus; species Spheniscus humboldti. The sequence continues at coordinate 26,367,434 of CM049895.1, forward strand.
TGAAATTTGGAGCTGGGCTCTGGCGCCGGCCCCGTGAGCGAGCGAGGCAAGAACGTCGGCACCCTGAGCTGGCTGGCAAGGCCAGAGCCGCAGTGTGTGTGGGGCTGTCGAAGGGCTGCCAGGGCAAGGCGAGGGCCAGCAATACCTGGGAGGCCTGGCACCTTCCGTGTGGGAGCAATCGCTGGACGTTTGCAATTTTGAGCTAGGCTCCGGCGCAGGTCCCGAGAGCGAGCGAGGCACGAACGTCAGCACCCTGTACTGGCTGGCAAGGCCGGAGCCGCAGTGTGTGTGGGGCTGTGGAAGGGCTGCCAGGGGAAGGCGAGGGCCAGCAACACCTGGGAGGCCTGGCACCTTTCGTGTGGGAGCAGTCGCTGGACGTTTGCAATTTCGAGGTGGGCTCTGGCGCAGGTCCCGAGAGCGAGCGAGGCACGAACGTCGACATCCTGAGCTGGCTGGCAAGGCCGGAGCCGCAGTGTGTGTGGGGCTGTGGAAGGGCTGCCAGGGCAAGGCGAGGGCCAGCAACACCTGGGAGGCCTGGCACCTTTGGTGTGGGAGCAGTCGCTGGACGTCTGCAATTTGGAGCTGGGCTCCGGCGCCGGCCCCGTGAGCGAGCGAGGCACGAACGTCGGCACCCTGTACTGGCTGGCAAGGCCCGAGCTGCAGTGCGTGTGGGACTGTGGAAGGGCTGCCAGGGCAAGGCGAGGGCCAGCAACACCTGGGAGGCCTGGCACATTTGGTGTGGGAGCAGTCGCTGGACGTTTGCAATTTCCAGCTGGGCTCCGGCGCCAGCCCCGTGTGCGAGCGAGGCAAGAATGTCGGCACCCTGAGCTGGCTGGCAAGGCGGGAGCCGCAGTGTGTGTGGGGCTGTGGAAGGGCAGCCAGGGGAAGGCGAGGGCCAGCAACACCTGGGAGGCCTGGCACCTTTGGTGTGGGAGCAGTCGCTGGACGTTTGCAATTTCGAGGTGGGCTCCGGCGCAGGTCCCGAGAGCGAGCGAGGCACGAACGTCGACATCCTGTGCTGGCTGGCAAGGCCGGAGCGCCAGTGTGTGTGGGGCTGTGGAAGGGCTGCCAGGGGAAGGCGAGGGCCAGCAACACCTGGGAGGCCTGGCACATTTTGTGTGGGAGCAGTCGCTGGACGTCTGCAATTTGGAGCTGGGCTCTGGCGCCGGCCCCGTGTGCGAGCGAGGCAAGAAAGTCGGCACCCTGAGCTGGCTTGTAAGGCCGGAGCCGCAGTGCGTGTGGGACTGTGGAAGGGCTGCCAGGGCAAGGCGAGGGCCAGCAACACCTGGGAGGCCTGGCACCTTTGGTGTGGGAGCAGTCGCTGGACGTCTGCAATTTGGAGCTGGGCTCCGGCCCCGACCCCGTGAGCGAGCGAGGCACGAACGTCGGCACCCTGAGCTGGCTGGCAAGGCCGGAGCGCCAGTGTGTGTGGGGCTGTGGAAGGGCTGCCAGGGGAAGGCGAGGGCCAGCAACACCTGGGAGGCCTGGCACCTTTGGTGTGGGAGCAGTCGCTGGACGTCTGCAATTTGGAGCTGGGCTCCGGCGCAGGTCCCGAGAGCGAGCGAGGCACGAACGTGGGCCCCCTGAGCTGGCTGGCAAGGCTGGAGCCGCAGTGTGTGTGGGGCTGTGGAAGGGCTGCCAGGGCAAGGCGACGGCCAGCAACACCTGGGAGGCCTGGCACCTTTGGTGTGGGAGCAGTCGCTGGACGTCTGCAATTTGGAGCTGGGCTCCGGCGCCGGCCCCGTGAGCGAGCGAGGCACGAACGTCGGCACCCTGTACTGGCTGGCAAGGCCGGAGCTGCAGTGCGTGTGGGACTGTGGAAGGGCTGCCAGGGCAAGGCGAGGGCCAGCAACACCTGGGAGGCCTGGCACCTTTGGTGTGGGAGCAGTCGCTGGACCTTTGCAATTTGCAGCTGGGCTCTGGCGCCGGCCCCGTGAGCGAGCGAGGCAAGAACGTCGGCACCCTGAGCTGGCTGGCAAGGCCAGAGCCGCAGTGTGTGTGGGGCTGTCGAAGGGCTGCCAGGGCAAGGCGAGGGCCAGCAACACCTGGGAGGCCTGGCACCTTTCGTGTGGGAGCAGTCGCTGGACGTTTGCAATTTCGAGGTGGGCTCTGGCGCAGGTCCCGAGAGCGAGCGAGGCACGAACATCGACATCCTGAGCTGGCTGGCAAGGCCGGAGCCGCAGTGTGTGTGGGGCTGTGGAAGGGCTGCCAGGGCAAGGCGAGGGCCAGCAACACCTGGGAGGCCTGGCACCTTTGGTGTGGGAGCAGTCGCTGGACGTCTGCAATTTGGAGCTGGGCTCTGGCGCCGGCCCCGTGTGCGAGCGAGGCAAGAATGTCGGCACCCTGAGCTGGCTGGCAAGGCCGGAGCCGCAGTGTGTGTGGGGCTGTGGAAGGGCAGCCAGGGGAAGGCGAGGGCCAGCAACACCTGGGAGGCCTGGCACCTTTGGTGTGGGAGCAGTCGCTGGACGTTTGCAATTTCCAGCTGGGCTCCGGCGCAGGTCCCGAGAGCGAGCGAGGCACGAACGTCGACATCCTGAGCTGGCTGGTAAGGCCGGAGCGCCAGTGTGTGTGGGGCTGTGGAAGGGCTGCCAGGGCAAGGCGAGGGCCAGCAACACCTTGGAGGCCTGGCACATTTTGTGTGGGAGCAGTCGCTGGACGTCTGCAATTTGGAGCTGGGCTCTGGCGCCGGCCCCGTGTGCGAGCGAGGCAAGAAAGTCGGCACCCTGAGCTGGCTTGTAAGGCCGGAGCCGCAGTGCGTGTGGGACTGTGGAAGGGCTGCCAGGGCAAGGCGAGGGCCAGCAACACCTGGGAGGCCTGGCACCTTTGGTGTGGGAGCAGTCGCTGGACATCTGCAATTTGGAGCTGGGCTCCGGCCCCGACCCCGTGAGCGAGCGAGGCACGAACGTCGGCACCCTGAGCTGGCTGGCAAGGCCGGAGCGCCAGTGTGTGTGGGGCTGTGGAAGGGCTGCCAGGGGAAGGCGAGGGCCAGCAACACCTGGGAGGCCTGGCACCTTTGGTGTGGGAGCAGTCGCTGGACGTCTGCAATTTGGAGCTGGTCTCCGGCGCAGGTCCCGAGAGCGAGCGAGGCACGAACGTGGGCCCCCTGAGCTGGCTGGCAAGGCCGGAGCCGCAGTGTGTGTGGGGCTGTGGAAGGGCTGCCAGGGCAAGGCGACGGCCAGCAACACCTGGGAGGCCTGGCACCTTTGGTGTGGGAGCAGTCGCTGGACGTCTGCAATTTGGAGCTGGGCTCCGGCGCCGGCCCCGTGAGCGAGCGAGGCACGAACGTCGGCACCCTGTACTGGCTGGCAAGGCCGGAGCTGCAGTGCGTGTGGGACTGTGGAAGGGCTGCCAGGGCAAGGCGAGGGCCAGCAACACCTGGGAGGCCTGGCACCTTTCGTGTGGGAGCAGTCGCTGGACGTTTGCAATTTCGAGGTGGGCTCTGGCGCAGGTCCCGAGAGCGAGCGAGGCACGAACGTCAGCACCCTGTACTGGCTGGCAAGGCCGGAGCTGCAGTGCGTGTGGGACTGTGGAAGGGCTGCCAGGGCAAGGCGAGGGCCAGCAACACCTGGGAGGCCTGGCACCTTTGGTGTGGGAGCAGTCGCTGGACGTCTGCAATTTGGAGCTGGGCTCCGGCGCCGGCCCCGTGAGCGAGCGAGGCACGAACGTCGGCACCCTGTACTGGCTGGCAAGGCCGGAGCGCCAGTGTGTGTGGGGCTGTGGAAGGGCTGCCAGGGCAAGGCGAGGGCCAGCAACACCTGGGAGGCCTGGCACATTTGGTGTGGGAGCAGTCGCTGGACGTTTGCAATTTCCAGCTGGGCTCCGGCGCCAGCCCCGTGTGCGAGCGAGGCAAGAATGTCGGCACCCTGAGCTGGCTGGCAAGGCGGGAGCCGCAGTGTGTGTGGGGCTGTGGAAGGGCAGCCAGGGGAAGGCGAGGGCCAGCAACACCTGGGAGGCCTGGCACCTTTGGTGTGGGAGCAGTCGCTGGACGTCTGCAATTTGGAGCTGGGCTCCGGCGCCGGCCCCGTGAGCGAGCGAGGCACGAACGTCGGCACCCTGTACTGGCTGGCAAGGCCGGAGCGCCAGTGTGTGTGGGGCTGTGGAAGGGCTGCCAGGGCAAGGCGAGGGCCAGCAACACCTGGGAGGCCTGGCACATTTTGTGTGGGAGCAGTCGCTGGACGTCTGCAATTTGGAGCTGGGCTCTGGCGCCGGCCCCGTGTGCGAGCGAGGCAAGAAAGTCGGCACCCTGAGCTGGCTTGTAAGGCCGGAGCCGCAGTGCGTGTGGGACTGTGGAAGGGCTGCCAGGGCAAGGCGAGGGCCAGCAACACCTGGGAGGCCTGGCACCTTTGGTGTGGGAGCAGTCGCTGGACGTCTGCAATTTGGAGCTGGGCTCCGGCCCCGACCGCGTGAGCGAGCGAGGCACGAACGTCGGCACCGTGAGCTGGCTGGCAAGGCCGGAGCGCCAGTGTGTGTGGGGCTGTGGAAGGGCTGCCAGGGGAAGGCGAGGGCCAGCAACACCTGGGAGGCCTGGCACATTTCGTGTGGGAGCAGTCGCTGGACGTCTGCAATTTGGAGCTGGGCTCCGGCGCAGGTCCCGAGAGCGAGCGAGGCACGAACGTGGGCCCCCTGAGCTGGCTGGCAAGGCTGGAGCCGCAGTGTGTGTGGGGCTGTGGAAGGGCTGCCAGGGCAAGGCGACGGCCAGCAACACCTGGGAGGCCTGGCACCTTTGGTGTGGGAGCAGTCGCTGGACGTCTGCAATTTGGAGCTGGGCTCCGGCGCCGGCCCCGTGAGCGAGCGAGGCACGAACGTCGGCACCCTGTACTGGCTGGCAAGGCCGGAGCTGCAGTGCGTGTGGGGCTGTGGAAGGGCTGCCAGGGCAAGGCGAGGGCCAGCAACACCTGGGAGGCCTGGCACCTTTGGTGTGGGAGCAGTCGCTGGACCTTTGAAATTTGGAGCTGGGCTCTGGCGCCGGCCCCGTGAGCGAGCGAGGCAAGAACGTCGGCACCCTGAGCTGGCTGGCAAGGCCAGAGCCGCAGTGTGTGTGGGGCTGTCGAAGGGCTGCCAGGGCAAGGCGAGGGCCAGCAATACCTGGGAGGCCTGGCACCTTCCGTGTGGGAGCAATCGCTGGACGTTTGCAATTTTGAGCTAGGCTCCGGCGCAGGTCCCGAGAGCGAGCGAGGCACGAACGTCAGCACCCTGTACTGGCTGGCAAGGCCGGAGCCGCAGTGTGTGTGGGGCTGTGGAAGGGCTGCCAGGGGAAGGCGAGGGCCAGCAACACCTGGGAGGCCTGGCACCTTTCGTGTGGGAGCAGTCGCTGGACGTTTGCAATTTCGAGGTGGGCTCTGGCGCAGGTCCCGAGAGCGAGCGAGGCACGAACGTCGACATCCTGAGCTGGCTGGCAAGGCCGGAGCCGCAGTGTGTGTGGGGCTGTGGAAGGGCTGCCAGGGCAAGGCGAGGGCCAGCAACACCTGGGAGGCCTGGCACCTTTGGTGTGGGAGCAGTCGCTGGACGTCTGCAATTTGGAGCTGGGCTCCGGCGCCGGCCCCGTGAGCGAGCGAGGCACGAACGTCGGCACCCTGTACTGGCTGGCAAGGCCGGAGCTGCAGTGCGTGTGGGACTGTGGAAGGGCTGCCAGGGCAAGGCGAGGGCCAGCAACACCTGGGAGGCCTGGCACATTTGGTGTGGGAGCAGTCGCTGGACGTTTGCAATTTCCAGCTGGGCTCCGGCGCCAGCCCCGTGTGCGAGCGAGGCAAGAATGTCGGCACCCTTAGCTGGCTGGCAAGGCGGGAGCCGCAGTGTGTGTGGGGCTGTGGAAGGGCAGCCAGGGGAAGGCGAGGGCCAGCAACACCTGGGAGGCCTGGCACCTTTGGTGTGGGAGCAGTCGCTGGACGTTTGCAATTTCGAGGTGGGCTCCGGCGCAGGTCCCGAGAGCGAGCGAGGCACGAACGTCGACATCCTGTGCTGGCTGGCAAGGCCGGAGCGCCAGTGTGTGTGGGGCTGTGGAAGGGCTGCCAGGGGAAGGCGAGGGCCAGCAACACCTGGGAGGCCTGGCACATTTTGTGTGGGAGCAGTCGCTGGACGTCTGCAATTTGGAGCTGGGCTCTGGCGCCGGCCCCGTGTGCGAGCGAGGCAAGAAAGTCGGCACCCTGAGCTGGCTTGTAAGGCCGGAGCCGCAGTGCGTGTGGGACTGTGGAAGGGCTGCCAGGGCAAGGCGAGGGCCAGCAACACCTGGGAGGCCTGGCACCTTTGGTGTGGGAGCAGTCGCTGGACGTCTGCAATTTGGAGCTGGGCTCCGGCCCCGACCGCGTGAGCGAGCGAGGCACGAACGTCGGCACCCTGAGCTGGCTGGCAAGGCCGGAGCGCCAGTGTGTGTGGGGCTGTGGAAGGGCTGCCAGGGGAAGGCGAGGGCCAGCAACACCTGGGAGGCCTGGCACATTTCGTGTGGGAGCAGTCGCTGGACGTCTGCAATTTGGAGCTGGGCTCCGGCGCAGGTCCCGAGAGCGAGCGAGGCACGAACGTGGGCCCCCTGAGCTGGCTGGCAAGGCTGGAGCCGCAGTGTGTGTGGGGCTGTGGAAGGGCTGCCAGGGCAAGGCGACGGCCAGCAACACCTGGGAGGCCTGGCACCTTTGGTGTGGGAGCAGTCGCTGGACGTCTGCAATTTGGAGCTGGGCTCCGGCGCCGGCCCCGTGAGCGAGCGAGGCACGAACGTCGGCACCCTGTACTGGCTGGCAAGGCCGGAGCTGCAGTGCGTGTGGGGCTGTGGAAGGGCTGCCAGGGCAAGGCGAGGGCCAGCAACACCTGGGAGGCCTGGCACCTTTGGTGTGGGAGCAGTCGCTGGACCTTTGAAATTTGGAGCTGGGCTCTGGCGCCGGCCCCGTGAGCGAGCGAGGCAAGAACGTCGGCACCCTGAGCTGGCTGGCAAGGCCAGAGCCGCAGTGTGTGTGGGGCTGTCGAAGGGCTGCCAGGGCAAGGCGAGGGCCAGCAATACCTGGGAGGCCTGGCACCTTCCGTGTGGGAGCAATCGCTGGACGTTTGCAATTTTGAGCTAGGCTCCGGCGCAGGTCCCGAGAGCGAGCGAGGCACGAACGTCAGCACCCTGTACTGGCTGGCAAGGCCGGAGCCGCAGTGTGTGTGGGGCTGTGGAAGGGCTGCCAGGGGAAGGCGAGGGCCAGCAACACCTGGGAGGCCTGGCACATTTTGTGTGGGAGCAGTCGCTGGACGTTTGCAATTTCGAGGTGGGCTCTGGCGCAGGTCCCGAGAGCGAGCGAGGCACGAACGTCGACATCCTGAGCTGGCTGGCAAGGCCGGAGCCGCAGTGTGTGTGGGGCTGTGGAAGGGCTGCCAGGGCAAGGCGAGGGCCAGCAACACCTGGGAGGCCTGGCACCTTTGGTGTGGGAGCAGTCGCTGGACGTCTGCAATTTGGAGCTGGGCTCCGGCGCCGGCCCCGTGAGCGAGCGAGGCACGAACGTCGGCACCCTGTACTGGCTGGCAAGGCCGGAGCTGCAGTGCGTGTGGGACTGTGGAAGGGCTGCCAGGGCAAGGCGAGGGCCAGCAACACCTGGGAGGCCTGGCACATTTGGTGTGGGAGCAGTCGCTGGACGTTTGCAATTTCCAGCTGGGCTCCGGCGCCAGCCCCGTGTGCGAGCGAGGCAAGAATGTCGGCACCCTGAGCTGGCTGGCAAGGCGGGAGCCGCAGTGTGTGTGGGGCTGTGGAAGGGCAGCCAGGGGAAGGCGAGGGCCAGCAACACCTGGGAGGCCTGGCACCTTTGGTGTGGGAGCAGTCGCTGGACGTTTGCAATTTCGAGGTGGGCTCCGGCGCAGGTCCCGAGAGCGAGCGAGGCACGAACGTCGACATCCTGTGCTGGCTGGCAAGGCCGGAGCGCCAGTGTGTGTGGGGCTGTGGAAGGGCTGCCAGGGGAAGGCGAGGGCCAGCAACACCTGGCAGGCCTGGCACATTTTGTGTGGGAGCAGTCGCTGGACGTCTGCAATTTGGAGCTGGGCTCTGGCGCCGGCCCCGTGTGCGAGCGAGGCAAGAAAGTCGGCACCCTGAGCTGGCTTGTAAGGCCGGAGCCGCAGTGCGTGTGGGACTGTGGAAGGGCTGCCAGGGCAAGGCGAGGGCCAGCAACACCTGGGAGGCCTGGCACCTTTGGTGTGGGAGCAGTCGCTGGACGTCTGCAATTTGGAGCTGGGCTCCGGCCCCGACCGCGTGAGCGAGCGAGGCACGAACGTCGGCACCCTGAGCTGGCTGGCAAGGCCGGAGCCCCAGTGTGTGTGGGGCTGTGGAAGGGCTGCCAGGGCAAGGCGAGGGCCAGCAACACCTGGGAGGCCTGGCACCTTTGGTGTGGGAGCAGTCGCTGGACGTCTGCAATTTCGAGCTGGGCTCTGGCGCAGGTCCCGAGAGCGAGCGAGGCACGAACGTGGGCCCCCTGAGCTGGCTGGCAAGGCTGGAGCCGCAGTGTGTGTGGGGCTGTGGAAGGGCTGCCAGGGCAAGGCGAGGGCCAGCAACACCTGGGAGGCCTGGCACCTTTGGTGTGGGAGCAGTCGCTGGACGTCTGCAATTTGGAGCTGGGCTCCGGCGCCGGCCCCGTGAGCGAGCGAGGCACGAACGTCGGCACCCTGTACTGGCTGGCAAGGCCGGAGCTGCAGTGCGTGTGGGACTGTGGAAGGGCTGCCAGGGCAAGGCGAGGGCCAGCAACACCTGGGAGGCCTGGCACCTTTGGTGTGGGAGCAGTCGCTGGACCTTTGCAATTTGCAGCTGGGCTCTGGCGCCGGCCCCGTGAGCGAGCGAGGCAAGAACGTCGGCACCCTGAGCTGGCTGGCAAGGCCAGAGCCGCAGTGTGTGTGGGGCTGTCGAAGGGCTGCCAGGGCAAGGCGAGGGCCAGCAATACCTGGGAGGCCTGGCACCTTCCGTGTGGGAGCAATCGCTGGACGTTTGCAATTTTGATCTAGGCTCCGGCGCAGGTCCCGAGAGCGAGCGAGGCACGAACGTGGGTACCCTGAGCTGGCTGGCAAGGCCGGAGCCGCAGTGTGTGTGGGGCTGTGGAAGGGCTGCCAGGGGAAGGCGAGGGCCAGCAACACCTGGGAGGCCTGGCACCTTTCGTGTGGGAGCAGTCGCTGGACGTTTGCAATTTCGAGGTGGGCTCTGGCGCAGGTCCCGAGAGCGAGCGAGGCACGAACGTCGACATCCTGAGCTGGCTGGCAAGGCCGGAGCCGCAGTGTGTGTGGGGCTGTGGAAGGGCTGCCAGGGCAAGGCGAGGGCCAGCAACACCTGGGAGGCCTGGCACCTTTGGTGTGGGAGCAGTCGCTGGACGTCTGCAATTTGGAGCTGGGCTCCGGCGCCGGCCCCGTGAGCGAGCGAGGCACGAACGTCGGCACCCTGTACTGGCTGGCAAGGCCGGAGCTGCAGTGCGTGTGGGACTGTGGAAGGGCTGCCAGGGCAAGGCGAGGGCCAGCAACACCTGGGAGGCCTGGCACCTTTGGTGTGGGAGCAGTCGCTGGACCTTTGCAATTTGCAGCTGGGCTCTGGCGCCGGCCCCGTGAGCGAGCGAGGCAAGAACGTCGGCACCCTGAGCTGGATGGCAAGGCCAGAGCCGCAGTGTGTGTGGGGCTGTGGAAGGGCTGCCAGGGCAAGGCGAGGGCCAGCAACACCTGGGAGGCCTGGCACCTTTGGTGTGGGAGCAGTCGCTGGACGTCTGCAATTTGGAGCTGGGCTCCGGCGCAGGTCCAGAGAGCGAGCAAGGCAAGAACGTGGGTACCCCGAGCTGGCTGGCAAGGACAGAGCCGCAGTGTGTGTGGGGCTGTGGAAGGGCTGCCAGGGGAAGGCGAGGGCCAGCAACACCTGGGAGGCCTGGCACCTTTCGTGTGGGAGCAGTCGCTGGATGTTTGCAATTTCGAGTTGGGATCCGGCGCCGGCCCCGTGAGCGAGCGAGGCACGAACGTCGGCACCCTGAGCTGGCTGGCAAGGCCGGAGCGCCAGTGTGTGTGGGGCTGTGGAAGGGCTGCCAGGGGAAGGCAAGGGCCAGCAACACCTGGGAGGCCTGGCACCTTTGGTGTGGGAGCAGTCGCTGGACGTTTGCAATTTGGAGCTGGGCTCCGGCGCAGGTCCTGAGAGCGAGCGAGGCATGAACGTGGGCACCCTCAGCTGGCTGGCAAGGCCGGAGCCCCAGTGTGTGTGGGGCTGTGGAAGGGCTGCCAGGGGAAGGCGAGGGCCAGCAACACCTGGGAGGCCTGGCACCTTTGGTGTGGGAGCAGTCGCTGGACGTTTGCAATTTCGAGGTGGGCTCCGGCGCAGGTCCCGAGAGCGAGCGAGGCACGAACGTGGGCCCCCTGAGCTGGCTGGCAAGGCCGGAGCCGCAGTGTGTGTGGGGCTGTGGAAGGGCTGCCAGGGGAAGGCGAGGGCCAGCAACACCTGGGAGGCCTGGCACCTTTGGTGTGGGAGCAGTCGCTCGACGTTTGCAATTTCGAGCTGGGCTCCGGCGCAGGTCCCGACAGTGAGTGAGGCACGAACGTCGGCCCCCTGAGCTGGCTGGAAAGGCCGGAGCTCCAGTGCGTGTGGGGCTGTGGAAGGGCTGCCAGGGCAAGGCGAGGGCCAGCAACACCTGGGAGGCCTGGCACCTTTGGTGTGGGAGCAGTCGCTGGACGTCTGCAATTTGGAGCTGGGCTCCGGCGCAGGTCCAGAGAGCGAGCAAGGCAAGAACGTGGGTACCCCGAGCTGGCTGGCAAGGACAGAGCCGCAGTGTGTGTGGGGCTGTGGAAGGGCTGCCAGGGGAAGGCGAGGGCCAGCAACACCTGGGAGGCCTGGCACCTTTGGTGTGGGAGCAGTCGCTGGATGTTTGCAATTTCGAGTTGGGATCCGGCGCCGGCCCCGTGAGCGAGCGAGGCACGAACGTCGACATCCTGAGCTGGCTGGCAAGGCCGGAGCGCCAGTGTGTGTGGGGCTGTGGAAGGGCTGCCAGGGGAAGGCAAGGGCCAGCAACACCTGGGAGGCCTGGCACCTTTGGTGTGGGAGCAGTCGCTGGACGTTTGCAATTTGGAGCTGGGCTCCGGCGCAGGTCCTGAGAGCGAGCGAGGCATGAACGTGGGCACCCTCAGCTGGCTGGCAAGGCCGGAGCCCCAGTGTGTGTGGGGCTGTGGAAGGGCTGCCAGGGGAAGGCGAGGGCCAGCAACACCTGGGAGGCCTGGCACCTTTGGTGTGGGAGCAGTCGCTGGACGTTTGCAATTTCGAGGTGGGCTCCGGCGCAGGTCCCGAGAGCGAGCGAGGCACGAACGTGGGCCCCCTGAGCTGGCTGGCAAGGCCGGAGCCGCAGTGTGTGTGGGGCTGTGGAAGGGCTGCCAGGGGAAGGCGAGGGCCAGCAACACCTGGGAGGCCTGGCACCTTTGGTGTGGGAGCAGTCGCTCGACGTTTGCAATTTCGAGCTGGGCTCCGGCGCAGGTCCCGACAGTGAGTGAGGCACGAACGTCGGCCCCCTGAGCTGGCTGGAAAGGCCGGAGCTCCAGTGCGTGTGGGACTGTGGAAGGGCTGCCAGGGCAAGGCGAGGGCCAGCAACACCTGGGAGGCCTGGCACCTTTGGTGTGGGAGCAGTCGCTGGACGTCTGCAATTTGGAGCTGGGCTCTGGCGCCGGCCCCGTGTGCGAGCGAGGCAATAATGTCGGCACCCTGAGCTGGCTGGCAAGGCCGGAGCCGCAGTGCGTGTGGGACTGTGGAAGGGCTGCCAGGGCAAGGCGAGGGCCAGCAACACCTGGGAGGCCTGGCACCTTTGGTGTGGGAGCAGTCGCTGGACGTCTGCAATTTGGAGCTGGGCTCCGGCACCGACCCCGTGAGCGAGCGAGGCACGAACGTCGGCACCCTGAGCTGGCTGGCAAGGCCGGAGCGCCAGTGTGTGTGGGGCTGTGGAAGGGCTGCCAGGGCAAGGCGAGGGCCAGCAACACCTGGGAGGCCTGGCACCTTTGGTGTGGGAGCAGTCGCTGGACGTCTGCAATTTGGAGCTGGGCTCCGGCGCAGGTCCCGAGAGCGAGCGAGGCACGAACGTGGGCCCCCTGAGCTGGCTGGCAAGGCTGGAGCCGCAGTGTGTGTGGGGCTGTGGAAGGGCTGCCAGGGCAAGGCGAGGGCCAGCAACACCTGGGAGGCCTGGCACCTTTGGTGTGGGAGCAGTCGCTGGACGTCTGCAATTTGGAGCTGGGCTCCGGCGCCGGCCCCGTGAGCGAGCGAGGCACGAACGTCGGCACCCTGTACTGGCTGGCAAGGCCGGAGCTGCAGTGCGTGTGGGGCTGTGGAAGGGCTGCCATGGCAAGGCGAGGGCCAGCAACACCTGGGAGGCCTGGCACCTTTGGTGTGGGAGCAGTCGCTGGACCTTTGGAATTTGCAGCTGGGCTCTGGCGCCGGCCCCGTGAGCGAGCGAGGCAAGAACGTCGGCACCCTGAGCTGGCTGGCAAGGCCAGAGCCGCAGTGTGTGTGGGGCTGTCGAAGGGCTGCCAGGGCAAGGCGAGGGCCAGCAACACCTGGGAGGCCTGGCACCTTACGTGTGGGAGCAGTCGCTGGACGTCTGCAATTTGGAGCTGGGCTCCGGCGCCGGCCCCGTGAGCGAGCGAGGCACGAACGTCGGCACCCTGAGCTGGCTGGCAAGGCCGGAGCGCCAGTGTGTGGGGGGCTGTGGAACGGCTGCCAGGGGAAGGCGAGGGCCAGCAACACCTGGGAGGTCTGGCACCTTTGGTGTGGGAGCAGTTGCTGGACGTTTGCAATTTCGAGCTGGGCTCCGGCACCGAACCCGTGAGCGAGCGAGGCACGAACGTCAGCACCCTGAGCTGGCTGGCAAGGCCGGAGCTGCAGTGCGTGTGGGACTGTGGAAGGGCTGCCAGGGCAAGGCGAGGGCCAGCAACACCTGGGAGGCCTGGCACCTTTGGTGTGGGAGCAGCTGCTGGAAGTTTGCAATTTTCAGGTGGGCTCTGGCGCAGGTCCCGAGAGCGAGCGAGGCACGAACGTCGACATCCTGAGCTGGCTGGCAAGGCCGGAGCCCCAGTGTGTGTGGGGCTGTGGAAGGGCTGCCAGGGGAAGGCGAGGGCCAGCAACACCTGGGAGGCCTGGCACCTTTGGTGTGGTAGCAGTCGCTGGACGTCTGCAATTTGGAGCTGGGCTCCGGCGCCGGCCCCGTGAGCGAGCGAGGCACGAACGTCAGCACCCTGTACTGGCTGGCAAGGCCGGAGCTGCAGTGCGTGTGGGACTGTGGAAGGGCTGCCAGGGCAAGGCGAGGGCCAGCAACACCTGGGAGGCCTGGCACCTTTGGTGTGGGAGCAGTCGCTGGACGTCTGCAATTTGGAGCTGGGCTCTGGCGCCAGCCCCGTGTGCGAGCGAGGCAAGAATGTCGGCACCCTGAGCTGGCTGGCAAGGCCGGAGCCGCAGTGTGTGTGGGACTGTGGAAGGGCTGCCAGGGCAAGGCGAGGGCCAGCAACACCTGGCAGGCCTGGCACCTTTGGTGTGGGAGCAGTCGCTGGACGTCTGCAATTTGGAGCTGGGCTCCGGCACCGACCCCGTGAGCGAGCGAGGCACGAACGTCGGCACCCTGAGCTGGCTGGCAAGGCCGGAGCTCCAGTGCGTGTGGGGCTGTGGAAGGGCTGCCAGGGCAAGGCGAGGGCCAGCAACACCTGGGAGGCCTGGCACCTTTGGTGTGGGAGCAGTCGCTGGACGTTTGCAATTTCCAGCTGGGCTCCGGCGCCAGCCCCGTGTGCGAGCGAGGCAAGAATGTCGGCACCCTGAGCTGGCTGGCAAGGCCGGAGCCCCAGTGTGTGTTGGGCTGTGGAAGGGCTGCCAGGGCAAGGCGAGGGCCAGCAACACCTGGGAGGCCTGGCACCTTTGGTGTGGGAGCAGTCGCTGGACCTTTGCAATTTCGAGGTGGGCTCCGGCGCAGTTCCCGAGAGCGAGCGAGGCACGAACGTCAGCACCCTGTACTGGCTGGCAAGGCCGGAGCTGCAGTGCGTGTGGGACTGTGGAAGGGCTGCCAGGGCAAGGCGAGGGCCAGCAACACCTGGGAGGCCTGGCACCTTTGGTGTGGGAGCAGTCGCTGGACGTCTGCAATTTGGAGCTGGGCTCTGGCGCCGGCCCCGTGTGCGAGCGAGGCAAGAAAGTCGGCACCCTGAGCTGGCTGGCAAGGCCGGAGCCGCAGTGTGTGTGGGGCTGTGGAAGGGCTGCCATGGGAAGGCGAGGGCCAGCAACACCTGGGAGGCTTGGCACCTTTGGTGTGGGAGCAGTCGCTGGACGTCTGCAATTTGGAGCTGGGCTCCGGCGCCGGCCCCGGGAGCGAGTGAGGCACGAACGTTGGCACCCTGAGCTGGCTTGTAAGGCCGGAGCCGCAGTGCGTGTGGGACTGTGGAAGGGCTGCCAGGGCAAGGCGAGGCCCAGCAACACCTGGCAGGCCTGGCACCTTTGGTGTGGTAGCAGTCGCTGGACGTCTGCAATTTGGAGCTGGGCTCCGGCGCAGGTCACGAGAGCGAGCAAGGCACGAACGTCGGTACCCTGAGCTGGCTGGCAAGGCCGGAGCGCCAGTGTGTGTGGGGCTGTGGAAGGGCTGCCAGGGGAAGGCGAGGGCCAGCAACACCTGGGAGGCCTGGCACCTTTGGTGTGGGAGCAGTCGCTGGACGTTTGCAATTTGCAGCTGGGCTCCGGCGCAGGTCCCAAGAGCGAGCGAGGCACGAACGTGGGCCCCCTGAGCTGGCTGGCAAGGCTGGAGCCGCAGTGTGTGTGGGGCTGTGGAAGGGCTGCCAGGGCAAGGCGAGGGCCAGCAACACCTGGGAGGCCTGGCACCTTTGGTGTGGGAGCAGTCGCTGGACGTCTGCAATTTGGAGCTGGGCTCCGGCGCCGGCCCGGTGAGCGAGCGAGGCACGAACGTCGGCACCCTGTACTGGCTGGCAAGGCCGGAGCTGCAGTGCGTGTGGGACTGTGGAAGGGCTGCCAGGGCAAGGCGAGGGCCAGCAACACCTGGGAGGCCTGGCACCTTTGGTGTGGGAGCAGTCGCTGGACCTTTGCAATTTGCAGCTGGGCTCTGGCGCCGGCCCCGTGAGCGAGCGAGGCACGAACGTCGGCACCCTGAGCTGGCTGGCAAGGCCAGAGCCGCAGTGTGTGTGGGGCTGTCGAAGGGCTGCCAGGGCAAGGCGAGGGCCAGCAACACCTGGGAGGCCTGGCACCTTCCGTGTGGGAGCAATCGTTGGACGTTTGCAATTTTGAGCTAGGATCCGGCGCAGGTCCCGAGAGCGAGCGAGGCACGAATGTCGGCACCCTGAGCTGGCTGGCAAGGCCGGAGCCGCAGTGTGTGTGGGGCTGTGGAAGGGCTGCCAGGGGAAGGCGAGGGCCAGCAACACCTGGCAGGCCTGGCACCTTTGGTGTGGGAGCAGTCGCTGGACGTCTGCAATTTGGAGCTGGGCTCCGGCACCGACCCCGTGAGCGAGCGAGGCACGAACGTCGGCACCCTGAGCTGGCTGGCAAGGCCGGAGCTCCAGTGTGTGTGGGACTGTGGAAGGCCTGCCAGGGCAAGGCGAGGGCCAGCAACACCTGGGAGGCCTGGCACCTTTGGTGTGGGAGCAGTCGCTGGACGTCTGCAATTTGGAGCTGGGCTCCGGCGCAGGTCCCGAGAGCGAGCAAGGCACGAACGTCGGTACCCTGAGCTGGCTGGCAAGGCCAGAGCCGCAGTGTGTGTGGGGCTGTGGAAGGGCTGCCAGGGGAAGGCGAGGGCCAGCAACACCTGGCAGGCCTGGCACCTTTGGTGTGGGAGCAGTCGCTGGACGTTTGCAATTTCGAGGTGGGCTCCGGCGCAGGTCCCGAGAGCGAGCGAGGCACGAACGTGGGCCCCCTGAGCTGGCTGGCAAGGCTGGAGCCGCAGTGTGTGTGGGGCTGTCGAAGGGCTGCCAGGGCAAGGCGAGGGCCAGCAACACCTGGGAGGCCTGGCACCTTTGGTGTGGGAGCAGTCGCTGGACGTCTGCAATTTGGAGCTGGGCTCCGGCGCCGGCCCCGTGAGCGAGCGAGGCACGAACGTCGGCACCATGAGCTGGCTGGCAAGGCCGGAGCTGCAGTGCGTGTGGGACTGTGGAAGGGCTGCCAGGGCAAGGCGAGGGCCAGCAACACCTGGGAGGCCTGGCACCTTTGGTGTGGGAGCAGTCGCTGGACCTTTGCAATTTGCAGCTGGGCTCTGGCGCCGGCCCCGTGAGCGATCGAGGCAAGAACGTCGGCACCCTGAGCTGGCTGGCAAGGCCAGAGCCGCAGTGTGTGTGGGGCTGTCGAAGGGCTGCCAGGGCAAGGCGAGGGCCAGCAACACCTGGGAGGCCTGGCACCTTCCGTGTGGGAGCAATCGCTGGACGTTTGCAATTTTGAGCTAGGCTCCAGCGCAGGTCCCGAGAGCGAGCGAGGCACGAATGTCGGCCCCCTGAGCTGGCTGGCAAGGCCGGAGCGCCAGTGTGTGTGTGGCTGTGGAAGGGCTGCCAGGGGAAGGCGAGGGCCAGCAACACCTGGGAGGCCTGGCACCTTTGGTGTGGGAGCAGTTGCTGTACGTTTGCAATTTCGAGCTGGGCTCCGGCCCCGGCACCGTGAGCGAGCGAGGCACGAACTTCAGCACCCTGAGCTGGCTGGCAAGGCCGGAGCCCCAGTCTGTGTGGGGCTGTGGAAGGGCTGCCAGGGGAAGGCGAGGGCCAGCAACACCTGGGAGGCCTGGCACCTTTGGTGTGGGAGCAGGTGCTGGACGTTTACAATTTTCAGGTGGGCTCTGGCGCAGGTCCCGAGAGCGAGCGAGGCACGAACGTCGACATCCTGAGCTGGCTGGCAAGGCCGGAGCCCCAGTGTGTGTGGGGCTGTGGAAGGGCTGCCAGGGCAAGGCGAGGGCCAGCAACACCTGGGAGGCCTGGCACCTTTGGTGTGGTAGCAGTCGCTGGACGTCTGCAATGTTTGAGCTGGGCTCCGGCGCCGGCCCCGTGAGCGAGCGAGGCACGAACGTCAGCACCCTGTACTGGCTGGCAAAGCCGGAGCTGCAGTGCGTGTGGGACTGTGGAAGGGCTGCCAGGGCAAGGCGAGGGCCAGCAACACCTGGCAGGCCTGGCACCTTTGGTGTGGGAGCAGTCGCTGGACGTCTGCAATTTGGAGCTGGGCTCTGGCGCCGGCCCCGTGTGCGAGCGAGGCACGAACGTCGGCCCCCTGAGCTGGCTGGCAAGGCCGGAGCCCCAGTGTGTGTGGGGCTGTGGAAGGGCTGCCATGGGAAGGCGAGGGCCAGCAACACCTGGGAGGCCTGGCACCTTTGGTGTGGGAGCAGTCGCTGGACGTCTGCAATTTGGAGCTGGGCTCTGGCGCCGGCCCCGTGTGCGAGCGAGGCAAGAAAGTCGGCACCCTGAGCTGGCTGGCAAGGCCGGAGCCGCAGTGTGTGTGGGGCTGTGGAAGGGCTGCCATGGGAAGGCGAGGGCCAGCAACACCTGGGAGGCCTGGCACCTTACGTGTGGGAGCAGTTGCTGGACGTCTGCAATTTGGAGCTGGGCTCCGGCGCCGGCCCCGGGAGCAAGTGAGGCACGAACGTCGGCACCCTGAGCTGGCTTGTAAGGCCGGAGCCGCAGTGCGTGTGGGACTGTGGAAGGGCTGCCAGGGCAAGGCGAGGGCCAGCAACACCTGGCAGGCCTGGCACCTTTGGTGTGGGAGCAGTCGCTGGACGTCTGCAATTTGGAGCTGGGCTCCGGCGCAGGTCCAGAGAGCGAGCGAGGCACGAACGTCGGCACCCTGTACTGGCTGGCAAGGCCGGAGCTGCAGTGCGTGTGGGACTGTGGAAGGGCTGCCAGGGCAAGGCGAGGGCCAGCAACACCTGGGAGGCCTGGCACCTTTGGTGTGGGAGCAGTCGCTGGACGTTTGCAATTTCGAGGTGGGCTCCGGCGCAGGTCCCGAGAGCGAGCGAGGCACGAACGTGGGCACCCTCAGCTGGCTGGCAAGGCCGGAGCCGCAGTGTGTGTGGGGCTGTGGAAGGGCTGCCAGGGCAAGGCGAGGGCCAGCAACACCTGGGAGGCCTGGCACCTTACGTGTGGGAGCAGTCGCTGGATGTTTGCAATTTCGAGTTGGGCTCCGGCGCCGGCCCCGTGAGCGAGCGAGGCACGAACGTCGGCACCCTGAGCTGGCTGGCAAGGCCGGAGCGCCAGTGTGTGTGGGGCTGTGGAAGGGCTGCCAGGGCAAGGCGAGGGCCAGCAATACCTGGGAGGCCTGGCACCTTTGGTGTGGGAGCAGTCGCTGGACGTTTGCAATTTGGAGCTGGGCTCCGGCGCAGGTCCTGAGAGCGAGCGAGGCACGAACGTGGGCACCCTCAGCTGGCTGGCAAGGCCGGAGCGCCAGTGTGTGTGGGGCTGTGGAAGGGCTGCCAGGGGAAGGCGAGGGCCAGCAACACCTGGGAGGCCTGGCACCTTTGGTGTGGGAGCAGTCGCTGGACGTTTGCAATTTGGAGCTGGGCTCCGGCGCAGGTCCCGAGAGCGAGCGAGGCACGAACGTGGGCCCCCTGAGCTGGCTGGCAAGGCCGGAGCCGCAGTGTGTGTGGGGCTGTGGAAGGGCTGCCAGGGGAAGGCGAGGGCCAGCAACACCTGGGAGGCCTGGCACCTTTGGTGTGGGAGCAGTCGCTCGACGTTTGCAATTTCGAGCTGGGCTCCGGCGCAGGTCCCGACAGTGAGTGAGGCACGAACGTCGGCCCCCTGAGCTGGCTGGAAAGGCCGGAGCTCCAGTGTGTGTGGGGCTGTGGAAGGGCTGCCAGGGCAAGGCGAGGGCCAGCAACACCTGGGAGGCCTGGCACCTTTGGTGTGGGAGCAGTCGCTGGACGTTTGCAATTTCCAGCTGGGCTCCGGCGCCGGCCCCGTGACCGAGCGAGGCACGAACGTCGGCACCCTGAGCTGGCTGGCAAGGCCGGAGCGCCAGTGTGTGTGGGGCTGTGGAAGGGCTGCCAGGGCAAGGCGAGGGCCAGCAACACCTGGGAGGCCTGGCACCTTTGGTGTGGGAGCAGTCGCTGGACGTCTGCAATTTGGAGCTGGGCTCCGGCGCCGGCCCCGTGAGCGAGCGAGGCAAGAACGTCGGCACCCTGAGCTGGCTGGCAAGGCCAGAGCCGCAGTGTGTGTGGGGCTGTGGAAGGGCTGCCAGGGCAAGGCGAGGGCCAGCAACACCTGGGAGGCCTGGCACCTTCCGTGTGGGAGCAATTGTTGGACGTTTGCAATTTTGAGCTAGGATCCGGCGCAGGTCCCGAGAGCGAGCGAGGCACGAATGTCGGCACCCTGAGCTGGCTGGCAAGGCCGGAGCCCCAGTGTGTGTGGGGCTGTGGAAGGGCTGCCTGGGGAAGGCGAGGGCCAGCAACACCTGGGAGGCCTGGCACCTTTCGTGTGGGAGCAGTTGCTGGACGTTTGCAATTTCGAGCTGGGCTCCGGCCCCGGCACCGTGAGCGAGCGAGGCACGAACGTCAGCACCCTGTACTGGCTGGCAAGGCCGGAGCTGCAGTGCGTGTGGGACTGTGGAAGGGCTGCCAGGGGAAGGCGAGGGACAGCAACACCTGGGAGGCCTGGCACCTTTGGTGTGGGAGCAGGTGCTGGACGTTTGCAATTTTGAGGTGGGCTGCGGCGCAGGTCCCGAGAGCGAGCGAGGCACGAACGTCGACATCCTGAGCTGGCTGGCAAGGCCGGAGCCCCAGTGTGTGTGGGGCTGTGGAAGGGCTGCCATGGGAAGGCGAGGGCCAGCAACACCTGGGAGGCCTGGCACCTTTGGTGTGGGAGCAGTCGCTGGACGTTTGCAATTTGGAGCTGGGCTCCGGCGCCGGCCCCGGGAGCGAGCAAGGCACGAACGTCGGCACCCTGAGCTGGCTTGTAAGGCCGGAGCCGCAGTGCGTGTGGGACTGTGGAAGGGCTGCCAGGGCAAGGCGAGGGCCAGCAACACCTGGCAGGCCTGGCACCTTTGGTGTGGGAGCAGTCGCTGGACGTCTGCAATTTGGAGCTGGGCTCCGGCACCGACCCCGTGAGCGAGCGAGGCACGAACGTCGGCACCCTGAGCTGGCTGGCAAGGCCGGAGCCCCAGTGTGTGTGGGGCTGTGGAAGGGCTGCCAGGGCAAGGCGAGGGCCAGCAACACCTGGGAGGCCTGGCACCTTTGGTGTGGGAGCAGTTGCTGGACGTTTGCAATTTGGAGCTGGGCTCCGGCGCAGGTCCCGAGAGCGAGCAAGGCACGAACGTCGGTACCCTGAGCTGGCTGGCAAGGCCAGAGCCGCAGTGTGTGTGGGGCTGTGGAAGGGCTGCCAGGGGAAGGCGAGGGCCAGCAACACCTGGGAGGCCTGGCACCTTACGTGTGGGAGCAGTCGCTGGACGTTTGCAATTTGGAGCTGGGCTCCGGCGCAGGTCCCGAGAGCGAGCGAGGCACGAACGTGGGCCCCCTGAGCTGGCTGGCAAGGCTGGAGCCGCAGTGTGTGTGGGGCTGTCGAAGGGCTGCCAGGGCAAGGCGAGGGCCAGCAACACCTGGGAGGCCTGGCACCTTTGGTGTGGGAGCAGTCGCTGGACGTCTGCAATTTGGAGCTGGGCTCCGGCGCCGGCCCCGTGAGCGAGCGAGGCACGAACGTCGGCACCCTGTACTGGCTGGCAAGGCCGGAGCTGCAGTGCGTGTGGGACTGTGGAAGGGCTGCCAGGGGAAGGCGAGGGCCAGCAACACCTGGGAGGCCTGGCACCTTTGGTGTGGGAGCAGTCGCTGGACCTTTGCAATTTGCAGCTGGGCTCTGGCGCCGGCCCCGTGAGCGATCGAGGCACGAACGTGGGCACCCTGAGCTGGCTGGCAAGGCCAGAGCCGCAGTGTGTGTGGGGCTGTGGAAGGGCTGCCAGGGCAAGGCGAGGGCCAGCAACACCTGGGAGGCCTGGCACCTTCCGTGTGGGAGCAATCGCTGGACGTTTGCAATTTTGAGCTAGGCTCCGGCGCAGGTCCCGAGAGCGAGCGAGGCACGAATGTCGGCCCCCTGAGCTGGCTGGCAAGGCCGGAGCGCCAGTGTGTGTGTGGCTGTGGAAGGGCTGCCAGGGCAAGGCGAGGGCCAGCAACACCTGGGAGGCCTGGCACCTTTGGTGTGGGAGCAGTTGCTGTACGTTTGCAATTTCGAGCTGGGCTCCGGCCCCGGCACCGTGAGCGAGCGAGGCACGAACTTCAGCACCCTGAGCTGGCTGGCAAGGCCGGAGCCCCAGTCTGTGTGGGGCTGTGGAAGGGCTGCCAGGGGAAGGCGAGGGCCAGCAACACCTGGGAGGCCTGGCACCTTTGGTGTGGGAGCAGGTGCTGGACGTTTGCAATTTTCAGGTGGGCTCTGGCGCAGGTCCCGAGAGCGAGCGAGGCACGAACGTCGACATCCTGAGCTGGCTGGCAAGGCCGGAGCCCCAGTGTGTGTGGGGCTGTGGAAGGGCTGCCAGGGGAAGGCGAGGGCCAGCAACACCTGGGAGGCCTGGCACCTTTGGTGTGGTAGCAGTCGCTGGACGTCTGCAATTTGGAGCTGGGCTCCGGCGCCGGCCCCGTGAGCGAGCGAGGCACGAACATCAGCACCCTGTACTGGCTGGCAAAGCCGGAGCTGCAGTGCGTGTGGGACTGTGGAAGGGCTGCCATGGGAAGGCGAGGGCCAGCAACACCTGGGAGGCCTGGCACCTTTGGTGTGGGAGCAGTCGCTGGACGTCTGCAATTTGGAGCTGGGCTCTGGCGCCGGCCCCGTGTGCGAGCGAGGCAAGAACGTCGGCACCCTGAGCTGGCTGGCAAGGCCGGAGCCCCAGTGTGTGTGGGGCTGTGGAAGGGCTGCCATGGGAAGGCGAGGGCCAGCAACACCTGGGAGGCCTGGCACCTTACGTGTGGGAGCAGTTGCTGGACGTCTGCAATTTGGAGCTGGGCTCCGGCGCCGGCCCCGGGAGCAAGTGAGGCACGAACGTCGGCACCCTGAGCTGGCTTGTAAGGCCGGAGCCGCAGTGCGTGTGGGACTGTGGAAGGGCTGCCAGGGCAAGGCGAGGGCCAGCAACACCTGGCAGGCCTGGCACCTTTGGTGTGGGAGCAGTCGCTGGACGTCTGCAATTTGGAGCTGGGCTCCGGCGCAGGTCCAGAGAGCGAGCGAGGCACGAACGTCGGCACCCTGTACTGGCTGGCAAGGCCGGAGCTGCAGTGCGTGTGGGACTGTGGAAGGGCTGCCAGGGCAAGGCGAGGGCCAGCAACACCTGGGAGGCCTGGCACCTTTGGTGTGGGAGCAGTCGCTGGACGTTTGCAATTTCGAGGTGGGCTCCGGCGCAGGTCCCGAGAGCGAGCGAGGCACGAACGTGGGCCCCCTGAGCTGGCTGGCAAGGCCGGAGCCGCAGTGTGTGTGGGGCTGTGGAAGGGCTGCCAGGGCAAGGCGAGGGCCAGCAACACCTGGGAGGCCTGGCACCTTACGTGTGGGAGCAGTCGCTGGATGTTTGCAATTTCGAGTTGGGCTCCGGCGCCGGCCCCGTGAGCGAGCGAGGCACGAACGTCGGCACCCTGAGCTGGCTGGCAAGGCCGGAGCGCCAGTGTGTGTGGGGCTGTGGAAGGGCTGCCAGGGCAAGGCGAGGGCCAGCAACACCTGGGAGGCCTGGCACCTTTGGTGTGGGAGCAGTCGCTGGACGTTTGCAATTTCGAGGTGGGCTCCGGCGCAGGTCCCGAGAGCGAGCGAGGCACGAACGTGGGCCCCCTGAGCTGGCTGGCAAGGCCGGAGCCGCAGTGTGTGTGGGGCTGTGGAAGGGCTGCCGGGGGAAGGCGAGGGCCAGCAACACCTGGGAGGCCTGGCACCTTTGGTGTGGGAGCAGTCGCTCGACGTTTGCAATTTCGAGCTGGGCTCCGGCGCAGGTCCCGACAGTGAGTGAGGCACGAACGTCGGCCCGCTGAGCTGGCTGGAAAGGCCGGAGCTCCAGTGCGTGTGGGGCTGTGGAAGGGCTGCCAGGGCAAGGCGAGGGCCAGCAACACCTGGGAGGCCTGGCACCTTTGGTGTGGGAGCAGTCGCTGGACGTTTGCAATTTCCAGCTGGCACTGGCGCCAGCCCCGTGTGCGAGCGAGGCAAGAATGTCGGCACCCTGAGCTGGCTGGCAAGGCCGGAGCCCCAGTCTGTGTGGGGCTGTGGAAGGGCTGCCAGGGCAAGGCGAGGGCCAGCAACACCTGGGAGGCCTGGCACCTTCCGTGTGGGAGCAATCGTTGGACGTTTGCAATTTTGAGCTAGGATCCGGCGCAGGTCCCGAGAGCGAGCGAGGCACGAATGTCGGCACCCTGAGCTGGCTGGCAAGGCCGGAGCCCCAGTGTGTGTGGGGCTGTGGAAGGGCTGCCAGGGGAAGGCGAGGGCCAGCAACACCTGGGAGGCCTGGCACCTTTCGTGTGGGAGCAGTTGCTGGACGTTTGCAATTTCGAGCTGGGCTCCGGCCCCGGCACCGTGAGCGAGCGAGGCACGAACGTCAGCACCCTGTACTGGCTGGCAAGGCCGGAGCTGCAGTGCGTGTGGGACTGTGGAAGGGCTGCCAGGGGAAGGCGAGGGCCAGCAACACCTGGGAGGCCTGGCACCTTTGGTGTGGGAGCAGGTGCTGGACGTTTGCAATTTTCAGGTGGGCTCCGGCGCAGGTCCCGAGAGCGAGCGAGGCACGAACGTCGACATCCTGAGCTGGCTGGCAAGGCCGGAGCCCAGTGTGTGTGGGGCTGTGGAAGGGCTGCCATGGGAAGGCGAGGGCCAGCAACACCTGGGAGGCCTGGCACCTTTGGTGTGGGAGCAGTCGCTGGACGTCTGCAATTTGGAGCTGGGCTCCGGCGCCGGCCCCGGGAGAGAGCAAGGCACGAACGTCGGCACCCTGAGCTGGCTTCTAAGGCCGGAGCCGCAGTGCGTGTGGGACTGTGGAAGGGCTGCCAGGGCAAGGCGAGGGCCAGCAACACCTGGCAGGCCTGGCACCTTTGGTGTGGGAGCAGTTGCTGGACGTCTGCAATTTGGAGCTGGGCTCCGGCGCAGGTCCCGAGAGCGAGCAAGGCACGAACGTCGGTACCCTGAGCTGGCTGGCAAGGCCAGAGCCGCAGTGTGTGTGGGGCTGTGGAAGGGCTGCCAGGGGAAGGCGAGGGCCAGCAACACCTGGCAGGCCTGGCACCTTACGTGTGGGAGCAGTCGCTGGACGTTTGCAATTTGGAGCTGGGCTCCGGCGCAGGTCCCGAGAGCGAGCGAGGCACGAACGTGGGCCCCCTGAGCTGGCTGGCAAGGCTGGAGCCGCAGTGTGTGTGGGGCTGTCGAAGGGCTGCCAGGGCAAGGCGAGGGCCAGCAACACCTGGGAGGCCTGGCACCTTTGGTGTGGGAGCAGTCGCTGGACGTCTGCAATTTGGAGCTGGGCTCCGGCGCCGGCCCCGTGAGCGAGCGAGGCAAGAACGTGGGCACCCTGAGCTGGCTGGCAAGGCCGGAGCTGCAGTGCGTGTGGGACTGTGGAAGGGCTGCCAGGGCAAGGCGAGGGCCAGCAACACCTGGGAGGCCTGGCACCTTTGGTGTGGGAGCAGTCGCTGGACCTTTGCAATTTGCAGCTGGGCTCTGGCGCCGGCCCCGTGATCGATCGAGGCAAGAACGTCGGCACCCTGAGCTGGCTGGCAAGGCCAGAGCCGCAGTGTGTGTGGGGCTGTGGAAGGGCTGCCAGGGGAAGGCGAGGGCCAGCAACACCTGGCAGGCCTGGCACCTTACGTGTGGGAGCAGTCGCTGGACGTTTGCAATTTGGAGCTGGGCTCCGGCGCAGGTCCCGAGAGCGAGCGAGGCACGAACGTGGGCCCCCTGAGCTGGCTGGCAAGGCTGGAGCCGCAGTGTGTGTGGGGCTGTCGAAGGGCTGCCAGGGCAAGGCGAGGGCCAGCAACACCTGGGAGGCCTGGCACCTTTGGTGTGGGAGCAATCGCTGGACGTCTGCAATTTGGAGCTGGGCTCCGGCGCCGGCCCCGTGAGCGAGCGAGGCAAGAACGTGGGCACCCTGAGCTGGCTGGCAAGGCCGGAGCTGCAGTGCGTGTGGGACTGTGGAAGGGCTGCCAGGGCAAGGCGAGGGCCAGCAACACCTGGGAGGCCTGGCACCTTTGGTGTGGGAGCAGTCGCTGGACCTTTGCAATTTGCAGCTGGGCTCTGGCGCCGGCCCCGTGATCGATCGAGGCAAGAACGTCGGCACCCTGAGCTGGCTGGCAAGGCCAGAGCCGCAGTGTGTGTGGGGCTGTGGAAGGGCTGCCAGGGCAAGGCGAGGGCCAGCAACACCTGGGAGGCCTGGCACCTTCCGTGTGGGAGCAATCGCTGGACGTTTGCAATTTTGAGCTAGGCTCCGGCGCAGGTCCCGAGAGCGAGCGAGGCACGAATATCGGCCCCCTGAGCTGGCTGGCAAGGCCGGAGCGCCAGTGTGTGTGTGGCTGTGGAAGGGCTGCCAGGGGAAGGCGAGGGCCAGCAACACCTGGGAGGCCTGGCACCTTTGGTGTGGGAGCAGTTGCTGTACGTTTGCAATTTCGAGCTGGGCTCCGGCCCCGGCACCGTGAGCGAGCGAGGCACGAACGTCGGCCCCCTGAGCTGGCTGGCAAGGCCGGAGCCCCAGTGTGTGTGGGGCTGTGGAAGGGCTGCCAGGGGAAGGCGAGGGCCAGCAACACCTGGGAGGCCTGGCACCTTTGGTGTGGGAGCAGGTGCTGGACGTTTGCAATTTTCAGGTGGGCTCTGGCGCAGGTCCCGAGAGCGAGCGAGGCACGAACGTCGACATCCTGAGCTGGCTGGCAAGGCCGGAGCCCCAGTGTGTGTGGGGCTGTGGAAGGGCTGCCAGGGGAAGGCGAGGGCCAGCAACACCTGGGAGGCCTGGCACCTTACGTGTGGGAGCAGTCGCTGGACATCTGCAATTTGGAGCTGGGCTCCGGCGCCGGCCCCGTGAGCGAGCGAGGCACGAACGTCAGCACCCTGTACTGGCTGGCAAAGCCGGAGCTGCAGTGCGTGTGGGACTGTGGAAGGGCTGCCAGGGCAAGGCGAGGGCCAGCAACACCTGGGAGGCCTGGCACCTTTGGTGTGGGAGCAGTCGCTGGACGTCTGCAATTTGGAGCTGGGCTCTGGCGCCGGCCCCGTGTGCGAGCGAGGCACGAACGTCGGCCCCCTGAGCTGGCTGGCAAGGCCGGAGCCGCAGTGTGTGTGGGGCTGTGGAAGGGCTGCCATGGGAAGGCGAGGGCCAGCAACACCTGGGAGGCCTGGCACCTTTGGTGTGGGAGCAGTCGCTGGACGTCTGCAATTTGGAGCTGGGCTCTGGCGCCGGCCCCGTGTGCGAGCGAGGCAAGAACGTCGGCACCCTGAGCTGGCTGGCAAGGCCGGAGCCCCAGTGTGTGTGGGGCTGTGGAAGGGCTGCCATGGGAAGGCGAGGGCCAGCAACACCTGGGAGGCCTGGCACCTTTGGTGTGGGAGCAGTCGCTGGACGTCTGCAATTTGGAGCTGGGCTCTGGCGCAGGTCCCGAGAGCGAGCAAGGCACGAACGTGGGTACCCTGAGCTGGATGGCAAGGCCAGAGCCGCAGTGTGTGTGGGGCTGTGGAAGGGCTGCCAGGGCAAGGCGAGGGCCAGCAACACCTGGGAGGCCTGGCACCTTTGGTGTGGGAGCAGTCGCTGGACGTTTGCAATTTCGAGCTGGGCTCCGGCCCCGGCACCATGAGCGAGCGATGCACAAACGTCGGCACCCTGAGCTGGCTGGCAAGGCCGCAGCGCCAGTGTGTGTGGGGCTGTGGAAGGGCTGCCAGGGCAAGGCGAGGGCCAGCAACACCTGGCAGGCCTGGCACCTTGGTGTGGTAGCAGTCGCTGGACGTCTGCAATTTGGAGCTGGGCTCCGGCACCGACCCCGTGAGCGAGCGAGGCACGAACGTCGGCACCCTGAGCTGGCTGGCAAGGCCGGAGCGCCAGTGTGTGTGGGGCTGTGGAAGGGCTGCCAGGGCAAGGCGAGGGCCAGCAACACCTGGGAGGCCTGGCACCTTTGGTGTGGGAGCAGTCGCTGGACGTTTGCAATTTGGAGCTGGGCTCCGGCGCAGGTCCTGAGAGCGAGCGAGGCACGAACGTGGGCACCCTCAGCTGGCTGGCAAGGCCGGAGCCCCAGTGTGTGTGGGGCTGTGGAAGGGCTGCCAGGGCAAGGCGAGGGCCAGCAACACCTGGGAGGCCTGGCACCTTTGGTGTGGGAGCAGTCGCTCGACGTTTGGAATTTCGAGCTGGGCTCCGGCGCAGGTCCCCACAGTGAGTGAGGTACGAACGTCGGCAGCCTGAGCTGGCTGGAAAGGCCGGAGCTCCAGTGCGTGTGGGGCTGTGGAAGGGCTGCCAGGGCAAGGCGAGGGCCAGCAACACCTGGGAGGCCTGGCACCTTTGGTGTGGGAGCAGTCGCTGGACATTTGCAATTTCGAGCTGGGCTCCGGCGCCGGCCCCGTCTGCGAGCGAGGCAAGAACGTCGGCACCCTGAGCTGGCTGGCAAGGCCAGAGACCCAGTGTGTGTGGGACTGTGGAAGGGCTGCCAGGGCAAGGCGAGGGCCAGCAACACCTGGGAGGCCTGGCACCTTTGGTGTGGGAGCAGTCGCTGGACGTTTGCAATTTGGAGCTGGGCTCCGGCGCCAGCCCCGTGTGCGAGCGAGGCAAGAATGTCGGCACCCTGAGCTGGCTGGCAAGGCCGGAGCCCCAGTGTGTGTTGGGCTGTGGAAGGGCTGCCAGGGCAAGGCGAGGGCCAGCAACACCTGGGAGGCCTGGCACCTTACGTGTGGGAGCAGTCGCTGGACGTTTGCAATTTCGAGGTGGGCTCCGGCGCAGTTCCCGAGAGCGAGCGAGGCACGAACGTGGGCACCCTGAGCTGGCTGGCAAGGCCGGAGCCCCAGTGTGTGTGGGGCTGTGGAAGGGCAGCCAGGGGAAGGCGAGGGCCAGCAACACCTGGGAGGCCTGGCACCTTTGGTGTGGGAGCAGTCGCTGGACGTTTGCAATTTCGAGGTGGGCTCCGGCGCAGGTCCCGACAGTGAGTGAGGCACGAACGTCGGCCCCCTGAGCTGGCTGGCAAGGCCGGAGCTGCAGTGCGTGTGGGGTTGTGGAAGGGCTGCCAGGGCAAGGCGAGGGCCAGCAACACCTGGGAGGCCTGGCACATTTTGTGTGGGAGCAGTCGCTGGACGTTTGCAATTTGGAGCTGGGCTCCGGCGCCGGCCCCGTGTGCGAGCGAGGCAAGAACGTCGGCACCCTGAGGTGGCTGGCAAGGCCAGAGCCCCAGTGTGTGTGGGGCTGTGGAAGGGCTGCCAGGGCAAGGCGAGGGCCAGCAACACCTGGGAGGCCTGGCACCTTTGGTGTGGGAGCAGTCGCTGGACGTTTGCAATTTCGAGGTGGGCTCCGGCGCAGGTCCCGAGAGCGAGCGAGGCTCGAATGTCGGCACCCTGAGCTGGCTGGCAAGGCCGGACCCCAGTGTGTGTGGGGCTGTGGAAGGGCTGCCAGGGGAAGGCGAGGGCCAGCAACACCTGGGAGGCCTGGCACATTTCGTGTGGGAGCAGTTGCTGGACGTTTGCAATTTCGAGCTGGGCTCCGGCCCCGGCACCGTGAGCGAGCGAGGCACGAACGTCAGCACCCTGAGCTGGCTGGCAAGGCCGGAGCCCCAGTGTGTGTGGGGCTGTGGAAGGGCTGCCAGGGCAAGGCGAGGGCCAGCAACACCTGGGAGGCCTGGCACCTTTGGTGTGGGAGCAGTTGCTGGACGTTTGCAATTTCGAGGTGGGCTCTGGCGCAGGTCCCGAGAGCGAGCGAGGCACGAACGTCGACATCCTGAGATGGCTGGCAAGGCCGGAGCCCCAGTGTGTGTGGGGCTGTGGAAGGGCTGCCAGGGGAAGGCGAGGGCCAGCAACACCTGGGAGGCCTGGCACCTTTCGTGTGGGAGCAGTCGCTGGACGTCTGCAATTTGGAGCTGGGCTCCGGCACCGACCCCGTGAGCGAGCGAGGCACGAACGTCGGCACCCTGAGCTGGCTGGCAAGGCCGGAGCCGCAGTGTGTGTGGGGCTGTGGAAGGGCTGCCAGGGCAAGGCGAGGGCCAGCAACACCTGGGAGGCCTGGCACCTTTGGTGTGGGAGCAGTCGCTGGACGTCTGCAATTTGGAGCTGGGCTCCGGCGCAGGTCCCGAGAGCGAGCAAGGCACGAACGTGGGTACCCTGAGCTGGCTGGCAAGGCCAGAGCCGCAGTGTGTGTGGGGCTGTGGAAGGGCTGGCAGGGGAAGGCGAGGGCCAGCAACACCTGGGAGGCCTGGCACCTTACGTGTGGGAGCAGTCGCTGGACGTCTGCAATTTGGAGCTGGGCTCCGGCGCCGGCCCCGTGAGCGAGCGAGGCACGAACGTCGGCACCCTGTACTGGCTGGCAAGGCCGGAGCTGCAGTGCGTGTGGGACTGTGGAAGGGCTGCCAGGGCAAGGCGAGGGCCAGCAACACCTGGGAGGCCTGGCACCTTTGGTGTGGGAGCAGTCGCTGGACGTCTGGAATTTGCAGCTGGGCTCCGGCGCCGGCCCCGTGAGCGAGCGAGGCAAGAACGTTGGCACCCTGAGCTGGCTGGGAAGGCCAGAGCCCCAGTGTGTGTGGGGCTGTGGAAGGGCTGCCAGGGCAAGGCGAGGGCCAGCAACACCTGGGAGGCCTGGCACCTTTCGTGTGGGAGCAGTCGCTGGACGTCTGCAATTTGGAGCTGGGCTCCGGCACCGACCCCGTGAGCGAGCGAGGCACGAACGTCGGCCCCCTGAGCTGGCTGGCAAGGCCGGAGCCGCAGTGTGTGTGGGGCTGTGGAAGGGCTGCCAGGGGAAGGCGAGGGCCAGCAACACCTGGGAGGCCTGGCACCTTTGGTGTGGGAGCAGTCGCTGGACGTCTGCAATTTGGAGCTGGGCTCCGGCGCCGGCCCCGTGAGCGAGCGAGGCACGAACGTCGGCACCCTGTACTGGCTGGCAAGGCCGGAGCTGCAGTGCGTGAGGGACTGTGGAAGGGCTGCCAGGGGAAGGCGAGGGCCAGCAACACCTGGGAGGCCTGGCACCTTTGGTGTGGGAGCAGTCGCTGGACGTTTGCAATTTGCAGCTGGGCTCCGGCGCCGGCCCCGTGAGCGAGCGAGGCAGGAACGTCGGCACCCTGAGCTGGCTGGGAAGGCCAGAGCCGCAGTGTGTGTGGGGCTGTGGAAGGGCTGCCAGGGCAAGGCGAGGGCCAGCAACACCTGGGAGGCCTGGCACCTTTGGTGTGGGAGCAATCGCTGGACGTTTGCAATTTTGAGCTAGGCTCCGGCGCAGGTCCCGAGAGCGAGCGAGGCACGAATGTCGGCACCCTGAGCTGGCTGGCAAGGCCGGAGCCCCAGTGCGTGTGGGACTGTGGAAGGGCTGCCAGGGGAAGGCGAGGGCCAGCAACACCTGGGAGGCCTGGCACCTTTCGTGTGGGAGCAGTTGCTGGACGTTTGCAATTTCGAGCTGGGCTCCGGCGCCGGCCCCGTGAGCGAGCGAGGCACGAACGTGGGCACCCTGAGCTGGCTGGCAAGGCCGGAGCCCCAGTCTGTGTGGGGCTGTGGAAGGGCTGCCAGGGCAAGGCGAGGGCCAGCAACACCTGGGAGGCCTGGCACCTTTGGTGTGGGAGCAGGTGCTGGACGTTTGCAATTTCGAGGTGGGCTCTGGCGCAGGTCCCGAGAGCGAGCAAGGCACGAACGTCGACATCCTGAGCTGGCTGGCAAGGCCGGAGCGCCAGTGTGTGTGGGGCTGTGGAAGGGCTGCTAGGGGAAGGCGAGGGTCAGCAACACCTGGGAGGCCTGGCACCTTACGTGTGGGAGCAGTCGCTGGACGTCTGCAATTTGGAGCTGGGCTCCGGCGCCGGCCCCGGGAGCGAGTGAGGCACGAACGTCGGCACCCTGAGCTGTCTTGTAAGGCCGGAGCCGCAGTGCGTGTGGGACTGTGGAAGGGCTGCCAGGGCAAGGCGAGGGCCAGCAACACCTGGGAGGCCTGGCACCTTTCGTGTGGGAGCAGTCGCTGGACGTCAGGAATTTGGAGCTGGGCTCCGGCACCGACCCCGTGAGCGAGCGAGGCACGAACGTCGGCCCCCTGAGCTGGCTGGCAAGGCCGGAGCCGCAGTGTGTGTGGGGCTGTGGAAGGGCTGCCAGGGGAAGGCGAGGGCCAGCAACACCTGGGAGGCCTGGCACCTTTGGTGTGGGAGCAGTCGCTGGACGTCTGCAATTTGGAGCTGGGCTCCGGCGCAGGTCCCGAGAGCGAGCAAGGCACGAACGTCGGCACCCTGATCTGGCTTGTAATGCTGGAGCCGCAGTGCGTGTGGGACTGTGGAAGGGCTGCCAGGGGAAGGCGAGGGCCAGCAACACCTGGCAGGCCTGGCACCTTTGGTGTGGTAGCAGTTGCTGGACGTCTGCATTTTGGAGCTGGGCTCCGGCACCGACCCCGTGAGCGAGCGAGGCACGAACTTCGGCACCCTGAGCTGGCTGGCAAGGCCGGAGCCCCAGTGTGTGTGGGGCTGTGGAAGGGCTGCCAGGGGAAGGCGAGGGCCAGCAACACCTGGGAGGCCTGGCACCTTACGTGTGGGAGCAGTCGCTGGACGTTTGCAATTTGGAGCTGGGCTCCGGCGCAGGTCCTGAGAGCGAGCGAGGCATGAACGTGGGCACCCTCAGCTGGCTGACAAGGCCGGAGCCCCAGTGTGTGTGGGGCTGTGGAAGGGCTGCCAGGGCAAGGCGAGGGCCAGCAACACCTGGGAGGCCTGGCACCTTTGGTGTGGGAGCAGTCGCTGGACGTCTGCAATTTCGAGCTGGGCTCCGGCGCAGGTCCCCAGAGCGAGCAAGGCACGAACGTGGGTACCCTGAGCTGGCTGGCAAGGCCAGAGCCGCAGTGTGTGTGGGGCTGTGGAAGGGCTGCCAGGGCAAGGCGAGGGCCAGCAACACCTGGGAGGCCTGGCACATTTTGTGTGGGAGCAGTCGCTGGACGTTTGCAATTTGGAGCTGGGCTCCGGCGCCGGCCCCGTGTGCGAGCGAGGCAAGAACGTCGGCACCCTGAGGTGGCTGGCAAGGCCAGAGCCCCAGTGTGTGTGGGGCTGTGGAAGGGCTGCCAGGGCAAGGCGAGGGCCAGCAACACCTGGGAGGCCTGGCACCTTTGGTGTGGGAGCAGTCGCTGGACGTTTGCAATTTCGAGGTGGGCTCCGGCGCAGGTCCCGAGAGCGAGCGAGGCTCGAATGTCGGCACCCTGAGCTGGCTGGCAAGGCCGGACCCCAGTGTGTGTGGGGCTGTGGAAGGGCTGCCAGGGGAAGGCGAGGGCCAGCAACACCTGGGAGGCCTGGCACATTTCGTGTGGGAGCAGTTGCTGGACGTTTGCAATTTCGAGCTGGGCTCCGGCGCCGGCCCCGTGAGCGAGCGAGGCACGAACGTCGGCACCCTGTACTGGCTGGCAAGGCCGGAGCTGCAGTGCGTGAGGGACTGTGGAAGGGCTGCCAGGGGAAGGCGAGGGCCAGCAACACCTGGGAGGCCTGGCACCTTTCGTGTGGGAGCAGTCGCTGGACATTTGCAATTTGCAGCTGGGCTCCGGCGCCGGCCCCGTGAGCGAGCGAGGCAGGAACGTCGGCACCCTGAGCTGGCTGGGAAGGCCAGAGCCGCAGTGTGTGTGGGGCTGTGGAAGGGCTGCCAGGGCAAGGCGAGGGCCAGCAACACCTGGGAGGCCTGGCACCTTTGGTGTGGGAGCAATCGCTGGACGTTTGCAATTTTGAGCTAGGCTCCGGCGCAGGTCCCGAGAGCGAGCGAGGCACGAATGTCGGCACCCTGAGCTGGCTGGCAAGGCCGGAGCCCCAGTGCGTGTGGGACTGTGGAAGGGCTGCCAGGGGAAGGCGAGGGCCAGCAACACCTGGGAGGCCTGGCACCTTTCGTGTGGGAGCAGTTGCTGGACGTTTGCAATTTCGAGCTGGGCTCCGGCGCCGGCCCCGTGAGCGAGCGAGGCACGAACGTGGGCACCCTGAGCTGGCTGGCAAGGCCGGAGCCCCAGTCTGTGTGGGGCTGTGGAAGGGCTGCCAGGGCAAGGCGAGGGCCAGCAACACCTGGGAGGCCTGGCACCTTTGGTGTGGGAGCAGGTGCTGGACGTTTGCAATTTCGAGGTGGGCTCTGGCGCAGGTCCCGAGAGCGAGCAAGGCACGAACGTCGACATCCTGAGCTGGCTGGCAAGGCCGGAGCGCCAGTGTGTGTGGGGCTGTGGAAGGGCTGCTAGGGGAAGGCGAGGGCCAGCAACACCTGGGAGGCCTGGCACCTTACGTGTGGGAGCAGTCGCTGGACGTCTGCAATTTGGAGCTGGGCTCCGGCGCCGGCCCCGGGAGCGAGTGAGGCACGAACGTCGGCACCCTGAGCTGTCTTGTAAGGCCGGAGCCGCAGTGCGTGTGGGACTGTGGAAGGGCTGCCAGGGCAAGGCGAGGGCCAGCAACACCTGGGAGGCCTGGCACCTTTCGTGTGGGAGCAGTCGCTGGACGTCAGGAATTTGGAGCTGGGCTCCGGCACCGACCCCGTGAGCGAGCGAGGCACGAACGTCGGCCCCCTGAGCTGGCTGGCAAGGCCGGAGCCGCAGTGTGTGTGGGGCTGTGGAAGGGCTGCCAGGGGAAGGCGAGGGCCAGCAACACCTGGGAGGCCTGGCACCTTTGGTGTGGGAGCAGTCGCTGGACGTCTGCAATTTGGAGCTGGGCTCCGGCGCAGGTCCCGAGAGCGAGCAAGGCACGAACGTCGGCACCCTGATCTGGCTTGTAATGCTGGAGCCGCAGTGCGTGTGGGACTGTGGAAGGGCTGCCAGGGGAAGGCGAGGGCCAGCAACAGCTGGGAGGCCTGGCACCTTTGGTGTGGTAGCAGTTGCTGGACGTCTGCATTTTGGAGCTGGGCTCCGGCACCGACCCCGTGAGCGAGCGAGGCACGAACTTCGGCACCCTGAGCTGGCTGGCAAGGCCGGAGCCGCAGTGTGTGTGGGGCTGTGGAAGGGCTGCCAGGGGAAGGCGAGGGCCAGCAACACCTGGGAGGCCTGGCACCTTACGTGTGGGAGCAGTCGCTGGACGTTTGCAATTTGGAGCTGGGCTCCGGCGCAGGTCCTGAGAGCGAGCGAGGCATGAACGTGGGCACCCTCAGCTGGCTGACAAGGCCGGAGCCCCAGTGTGTGTGGGGCTGTGGAAGGGCTGCCAGGGCAAGGCGAGGGCCAGCAACACCTGGCAGGCCTGGCACCTTTCGTGTGGGAGCAGTCGCTGGACGTCTGCAATTTGGAGCTGGGCTCCGGCGCAGGTCCCCAGAGCGAGCAAGGCACGAACGTGGGTACCCTGAGCTGGCTGGCAAGGCCAGAGCCGCAGTGTGTGTGGGGCTGTGGAAGGGCTGCCAGGGCAAGGCGAGGGCCAGCAACACCTGGGAGGCCTGGCACCTTTGGTGTGGGAGCAGTCGCTGGACGTTTGCAATTTGCAGCTGGGCTCCGGCGCCGGCCCCGTGAGCGAGCGAGGCAAGAACGTCGGCACCCTGAGCTGGCTGGGAAGGCCAGAGCCCCAGTGTGTGTGGGGCTGTCGAAGGGCTGCCAGGGGAAGGCGAGGGCCAGCAACACCTGGGAGGCCTGGCACCTTTGGTGTGGGAGCAATCGCTGGACGTTTGCAATTTCGAGCTAGGCTCCGGCGCAGGTCCCGAGAGCGAGCGAGGCACGAATGTCGGCACCCTGAGCTGGCTGGCAAGGCCGGAGCCGCAGTGCGTGTGGGACTGTGGAAGGGCTGCCAGGGCAAGGCGAGGGCCAGCAACAGCTGGGAGGCCTG
Organism: Spheniscus humboldti; assembly: GCA_027474245.1. Taxonomy (NCBI): domain Eukaryota; kingdom Metazoa; phylum Chordata; class Aves; order Sphenisciformes; family Spheniscidae; genus Spheniscus; species Spheniscus humboldti. Next base: position 26,402,167 of record CM049895.1, read on the forward strand.
GCACCTTTCGTGTGGGAGCAGTCGCTGGACGTCTGCAATTTGGAGCTGGGCTCCGGCACCGACCCCGTGAGCGAGCGAGGCACGAACGTCGGCACCCTGAGCTGGCTGGCAAGGCCGGAGCCGCAGTGTGTGTGGGGCTGTGGAAGGGCTGCCAGGGGAAGGCGAGGGCCAGCAACACCTGGGAGGCCTGGCACCTTTGGTGTGGGAGCAGTCGCTGGACGTTTGCAATTTCGAGGTGGGCTCCGGCGCAGGTCCCGACAGTGAGTGAGGCACGAACGTCGGCCCCCTGAGCTGGCTGGCAAGGCCGGAGCTGCAGTGCGTGTGGGGTTGTGGAAGGGCTGCCAGGGCAAGGCGAGGGCCAGCAACACCTGGGAGGCCTGGCACATTTTGTGTGGGAGCAGTCGCTGGACGTTTGCAATTTGGAGCTGGGCTCCGGCGCCGGCCCCGTGTGCGAGCGAGGCAAGAACGTCGGCACCCTGAGGTGGCTGGCAAGGCCAGAGCCCCAGTGTGTGTGGGGCTGTGGAAGGGCTGCCAGGGCAAGGCGAGGGCCAGCAACACCTGGGAGGCCTGGCACCTTTGGTGTGGGAGCAGTCGCTGGACGTTTGCAATTTCGAGCTGGGCTCCGGCGCCGGCCCCGTGAGCGAGCGAGGCACGAACGTCGGCACCCTGTACTGGCTGGCAAGGCCGGAGCCGCAGTGTGTGTGGGGCTGTGGAAGGGCTGCCAGGAGAAGGCGAGGGCCAGCAACACCTGGGAGGCCTGGCACCTTTCGTGTGGGAGCAGTCGCTGGACGTCTGCAATTTGGAGCTGGGCTCCGGCACCGACCCCGTGAGCGAGCGAGGCACGAACGTCGGCCCCCTGAGCTGGCTGGCAAGGCCGGAGCCGCAGTGTGTGTGGGGCTGTGGAAGGGCTGCCAGGAGAAGGCGAGGGCCAGCAACACCTGGGAGGCCTGGCACCTTTGGTGTGGGAGCAGTCGCTGGACGTCTGCAATTTGGAGCTGGGCTCCGGCGCAGGTCCCGAGAGCGAGCAAGGCACGAACGTGGGTACCCTGAGCTGGCTGGCAAGGCCAGAGCCGCAGTGTGTGTGGGGCTGTGGAAGGGCTGCCAGGGCAAGGCGAGGGCCAGCAACACCTGGGAGGCCTGGCACCTTACGTGTGGGAGCAGTCGCTGGACGTCTGCAATTTGGAGCTGGGCTCCGGCGCCGGCCCCGTGAGCGAGCGAGGCACGAACGTCGGCACCCTGTACTGGCTGGCAAGGCCGGAGCTGCAGTGCGTGTGGGACTGTGGAAGGGCTGCCAGGGCAAGGCGAGGGCCAGCAACACCTGGGAGGCCTGGCACCTTTGGTGTGGGAGCAGTCGCTGGACGTCTGGAATTTGCAGCTGGGCTCCGGCGCCGGCCCCGTGAGCGAGCGAGGCAAGAACGTTGGCACCCTGAGCTGGCTGGGAAGGCCAGAGCCCCAGTGTGTGTGGGGCTGTGGAAGGGCTGCCAGGGCAAGGCGAGGGCCAGCAACACCTGGGAGGCCTGGCACCTTTGGTGTGGGAGCAGTTGCTGGACGTTTGCAATTTCGAGGTGGGCTCTGGCGCAGGTCCCGAGAGCGAGCGAGGCACGAACGTCGACATCCTGAGCTGGCTGGCAAGGCCGGAGCCCCAGTGTGTGTGGGGCTGTGGAAGGGCTGCCAGGGGAAGGCGAGGGCCAGCAACACCTGGGAGGCCTGGCACCTTTCGTGTGGGAGCAGTCGCTGGACGTCTGCAATTTGGAGCTGGGCTCCGGCACCGACCCCGTGAGCGAGCGAGGCACGAACGTCGGCACCCTGAGCTGGCTGGCAAGGCCGGAGCCGCAGTGTGTGTGGGGCTGTGGAAGGGCTGCCAGGGGAAGGCGAGGGCCAGCAACACCTGGGAGGCCTGGCACCTTTGGTGTGGGAGCAGTCGCTGGACGTCTGCAATTTGGAGCTGGGCTCCGGCGCAGGTCCCGAGAGCGAGCAAGGCACGAACGTGGGTACCCTGAGCTGGCTGGCAAGGCCAGAGCCGCAGTGTGTGTGGGGCTGTGGAAGGGCTGCCAGGGCAAGGCGAGGGCCAGCAACACCTGGGAGGCCTGGCACCTTACGTGTGGGAGCAGTCGCTGGACGTCTGCAATTTGGAGCTGGGCTCCGGCGCCGGCCCCGTGAGCGAGCGAGGCACGAACGTCGGCACCCTGTACTGGCTGGCAAGGCCGGAGCTGCAGTGCGTGTGGGACTGTGGAAGGGCTGCCAGGGCAAGGCGAGGGCCAGCAACACCTGGGAGGCCTGGCACCTTTGGTGTGGGAGCAGTCGCTGGACGTCTGGAATTTGCAGCTGGGCTCCGGCGCCGGCCCCGTGAGCGAGCGAGGCAAGAACGTTGGCACCCTGAGCTGGCTGGGAAGGCCGGAGCCCCAGTGTGTGTGGGGCTGTGGAAGGGCTGCCAGGGCAAGGCGAGGGCCAGCAACACCTGGGAGGCCTGGCACCTTTCGTGTGGGAGCAGTCGCTGGACGTCTGCAATTTGGAGCTGGGCTCCGGCACCGACCCCGTGAGCGAGCGAGGCACGAACGTCGGCCCCCTGAGCTGGCTGGCAAGGCCGGAGCCGCAGTGTGTGTGGGGCTGTGGAAGGGCTGCCAGGAGAAGGCGAGGGCCAGCAACACCTGGGAGGCCTGGCACCTTTGGTGTGGGAGCAGTCGCTGGACGTCTGCAATTTGGAGCTGGGCTCCGGCGCCGGCCCCGTGAGCGAGCGAGGCACGAACGTCGGCACCCTGTACTGGCTGGCAAGGCCGGAGCTGCAGTGCGTGAGGGACTGTGGAAGGGCTGCCAGGGGAAGGCGAGGGCCAGCAACACCTGGGAGGCCTGGCACCTTTGGTGTGGGAGCAGTCGCTGGACGTTTGCAATTTGCAGCTGGGCTCCGGCGCCGGCCCCGGGAGCGAGTGAGGCACGAACGTCGGCACCCTGAGCTGTCTTGTAAGGCCGGAGCCGCAGTGCGTGTGGGACTGTGGAAGGGCTGCCAGGGCAAGGCGAGGGCCAGCAACACCTGGGAGGCCTGGCACCTTTCGTGTGGGAGCAGTCGCTGGACGTCAGGAATTTGGAGCTGGGCTCCGGCACCGACCCCGTGAGCGAGCGAGGCACGAACGTCGGCCCCCTGAGCTGGCTGGCAAGGCCGGAGCCCCAGTGTGTGTGGGGCTGTGGAAGGGCTGCCAGGGGAAGGCGAGGGCCAGCAACACCTGGGAGGCCTGGCACCTTTGGTGTGGGAGCAGTCGCTGGACGTCTGCAATTTGGAGCTGGGCTCCGGCGCAGGTCCCGAGAGCGAGCAAGGCACGAACGTCGGCACCCTGATCTGGCTTGTAATGCTGGAGCCGCAGTGCGTGTGGGACTGTGGAAGGGCTGCCAGGGGAAGGCGAGGGCCAGCAACACCTGGCAGGCCTGGCACCTTTGGTGTGGTAGCAGTTGCTGGACGTCTGCATTTTGGAGCTGGGCTCCGGCACCGACCCCGTGAGCGAGCGAGGCACGAACTTCGGCACCCTGAGCTGGCTGGCAAGGCCGGAGCCGCAGTGTGTGTGGGGCTGTGGAAGGGCTGCCAGGGGAAGGCGAGGGCCAGCAACACCTGGGAGGCCTGGCACCTTACGTGTGGGAGCAGTCGCTGGACGTTTGCAATTTGGAGCTGGGCTCCGGCGCAGGTCCTGAGAGCGAGCGAGGCATGAACGTGGGCACCCTCAGCTGGCTGACAAGGCCGGAGCCCCAGTGTGTGTGGGGCTGTGGAAGGGCTGCCAGGGCAAGGCGAGGGCCAGCAACACCTGGGAGGCCTGGCACCTTTCGTGTGGGAGCAGTCGCTGGACGTCTGCAATTTGGAGCTGGGCTCCGGCGCAGGTCCCCAGAGCGAGCAAGGCACGAACGTGGGTACCCTGAGCTGGCTGGCAAGGCCAGAGCCGCAGTGTGTGTGGGGCTGTGGAAGGGCTGGCAGGGCAAGGCGAGGGCCAGCAACACCTGGGAGGCCTGGCACCTTTGGTGTGGGAGCAGTCGCTGGACGTCTGCAATTTGGAGCTGGGCTCAGGCGCCGGCCCCGTGTGCGAGCGAGGCACGAACGTCGGCACCCTGTACTGGCTGGCAAGGCCGGAGCTGCAGTGCGTGTGGGACTGTGGAAGGGCTGCCAGGGCAAGGCGAGGGCCAGCAACACCTGGGAGGCCTGGCACCTTTGGTGTGGGAGCAGTCGCTGGACGTTTGCAATTTGGAGCTGGGCTCCGGCGCCGGCCCCGTGAGCGAGCGAGGCAAGAACGTCGGCACCCTGAGCTGGCTGGGAAGGCCAGAGCCCCAGTGTGTGTGGGGCTGTCGAAGGGCTGCCAGGGGAAGGCGAGGGCCAGCAACACCTGGGAGGCCTGGCACCTTTGGTGTGGGAGCAATCGCTGGACGTTTGCAATTTCGAGCTAGGCTCCGGCGCAGGTCCCGAGAGCGAGCGAGGCACCAATGTCGGCACCCTGAGCTGGCTGGCAAGGCCGGAGCCCCAGTGCGTGTGGGACTGTGGAAGGGCTGCCAGGGCAAGGCGAGGGCCAGCAACAGCTGGGAGGCCTGGCACCTTTCGTGTGGGAGCAGTCGCTGGACGTCTGCAATTTGGAGCTGGGCTCCGGCACCGACCCCGTGAGCGAGCGAGGCACGAACGTACCCCTGAGCTGGCTGGCAAGGCCGGAGCCCCAGTGTGTGTGGGGCTGTGGAAGGGCTGCCAGGGGAAGGCGAGGGCCAGCAACACCTGGGAGGCCTGGCACCTTTGGTGTGGGAGCAGTCGCTGGACGTCTGCAATTTGGAGCTGGGCTCCGGCGCAGGTCCCCAGAGCGATCAAGGCACGAACGTGGGCACCCTGTACTGGCTGGCAAGGCCGGAGCTGCAGTGCGTGTGGGACTGTGGAAGGGCTGCCAGGGCAAGGCGAGGGCCAGCAACACCTGGGAGGCCTGGCACCTTTGGTGTGGGAGCAGTCGCTGGACGTTTGCAATTTGCAGCTGGGCTCCGGCGCCCGCCCCGTGAGCGAGCGAGGCAAGAACGTCGGCACCCTGAGCTGGCTGGGAAGGCCAGAGCCGCAGTGTGTGTGGGGCTGTCGAAGGGCTGCCAGGGGAAGGCGAGGGCCAGCAACACCTGGGAGGCCTGGCACCTTTGGTGTGGGAGCAATCGCTGGACGTTTGCAATTTCGAGGTGGGCTCCGGCGCAGGTCCCGAGAGCGAGCGAGGCACGAATGTCGGCACCCTGAGCTGGCTGGCAAGGCCGGAGCCCCAGTGCGTGTGGGACTGTGGAAGGGCTGCCAGGGCAAGGCGAGGGCCAGCAACACCTGGGAGGCCTGGCACCTTTGGTGTGGGAGCAGTTGCTGGACGTTTGCAATTTGGAGCTGGGCTCCGGCCCCGGCACCGTGAGCGAGCGAGGCACGAACGTGGGCACCCTGAGCTGGCTGGCAAGGCCGGAGCCTCAGTCTGTGTGGGGCTGTGGAAGGGCTGCCAGGGCAAGGCGAGGGCCAGCAACACCTGGGAGGCCTGGCACCTTTGGTGTGGGAGCAGGTGCTGGACGTTTGCAATTTCGAGGTGGGCTCTGGCGCAGGTCCCGAGAGCGAGCGAGGCACGAACGTCGACATCCTGAGCTGGCTGGCAGGGTCGGACCCCCAGTGTGTGTGGGGCTGTGGAAGGGCTGCCAGGGCTAGGCGAGGGCCAGCAACACCTGGGAGGCCTGGCACCTTTGGTGTGGGAGCAGTCGCTGGACGTTTGCAATTTGGAGCTGGGCTCCGGCGCCGGCCCCGTGAGCAAGCGAGGCACGAACGTCGGCACCCTGAGCTGGCTGGCAAGGCCAGAGCCCCAGTGTGTGTGGGGCTGTGGAAGGGCTGCCAGGGGAAGGCGAGGGCCAGCAACACCTGGCAGGCCTGGCACCTTACGTGTGGGAGCAGTCGCTCGACGTTTGCAATTTCGAGCTGGGCTCTGGCGCCGGCCCCGTGAGCAAGCGAGGCACGAACGTCGGCACCCTGAGCTGGCTGGCAAGGCCGGAGCCCCAGTGTGTGTGGGGCTGTGGAAGGGCTGCCAGGGCAAGGCGAGGGCCAGCAACACCTGGGAGGCCTGGCACCTTTGGTGTGGGAGCAGTCGCTGGACATCTGCAATTTGGAGCTGGGCTCCGGCGCCGGCCCCGTGAGCGAGCGAGGCACGAACGTCGGCACCCTGTACTGGCTGGCAAGGCCGGAGCTGCAGTGCGTGTGGGACTGTGGAAGGGCTGCCAGGGGAAGGCGAGGGCCAGCAACACCTGGGAGGCCTGGCACCTTTGGTGTGGGAGCAGTCGCTGGACGTTTGCAATTTGCAGCTGGGCTCCGGCGCCGGCCCCGTGAGCGAGCGAGGCAAGAACGTCGGCACCCTGAGCTGGCTGGGAAGTCCAGAGCCGCAGTGTGTGTGGGGCTGTCGAAGGACTGCCAGGGCAAGGCGAGGGCCAGCAACACCTGGGAGGCCTGGCAACTTTGGTGTGGGAGCAGTCGCTCGACGTTTGCAATTTTGAGCTAGGCTCCGGCGCATGTCCCGAGAGCGAGCGAGGCACGAATGTCGGCACCCTGAGCTGGCTGGCAAGGCCGGAGCCCCAGTGCGTGTGGGACTGTGGAAGGGCTGCCAGGGCAAGGCGAGGGCCAGCAACACCTGGGAGGCCTGGCACCTTTCGTGTGAGAGCAGTTGCTGGACGTTTGCAATTTCGAGCTGGGCTCCGGCCCCGGCACCGTGAGCGAGAGAGGCACGAACGTGGGCACCCTGAGCTGGCTGGCAAGGCCGGAGCCGCAGTGTGTGTGGGGCTGTGGAAGGGCTGCCAGGGCAAGGCGAGGGCCAGCAACACCTGGGAGGCCTGGCACCTTTGGTGTGGGAGCAGGTGCTGGACGTTTGCAAATTCGAGGTGGGCTCCGGCGCAGGTCCCGAGAGCGAGCGAGGCACGAACGTGGGCCCCCTGAGCTGGCTGGCAAGGCTGGAGCCGCAGTGTGTGTGGGGCTGTGGAAGGGCTGCCAGGGCAAGGCGAGGGCCAGCAACACCTGGGAGGCCTGGCACCTTTGGTGTGGGAGCAGTCGCTGGACGTCTGCAATTTGGAGCTGGGCTCCGGCGCAGGTCCCGAGAGCGAGCAAGGCACGAACGTCGGCACCCTGAGCTGGCTTGTAAGGCTGGAGCCGCAGTGCGTTTGGGACTGTGGAAGGGCTGCCAGGGCAAGGCGAGGGCCAGCAACACCTGGCAGGCCTGGCACCTTTGGTGTGGTAGCAGTTGCTGGACGTCTGCAATTTGGAGCTGGGCTCCGGCACCGACCCCGTGAGCGAGCGAGGCACGAACGTCGGCACCCTGAGCTGGCTGGCAAGGCCGGAGCCGCAGTGTGTGTGGGGCTGTGGAAGGGCTGCCAGGGGAAGGCGAGGGCCAGCAACACCTGGGAGGCCTGGCACCTTACGTGTGGGAGCAGTCGCTGGACGTCTGCAATTTGGAGCTGGGCTCCGGCGCAGGTCCTGAGAGCGAGCGAGGCATGAACGTGGGCACCCTCAGCTGGCTGACAAGGCCGGAGCCCCAGTCTGTGTGGGGCTGTGGAAGGGCTGCCAGGGCAAGGCGAGGGCCAGCAACACCTGGGAGGCCTGGCACCTTTGGTGTGGGAGCAGGTGCTGGACGTTTGCAATTTCGAGGTGGGCTCCGGCGCAGGTCCCGAGAGCGAGCGAGGCACGAACGTGGGCCCCCTGAGCTGGCTGGCAAGGCTGGAGCCGCAGTGTGTGTGGGGCTGTGGAAGGGCTGCCAGGGCAAGGCGAGGGCCAGCAACACCTGGGAGGCCTGGCACCTTTGGTGTGGGAGCAGTCGCTGGACATCTGCAATTTGGAGCTGGGCTCCGGCACCGACCCCGTGAGCGAGCGAGGCACGAACGTCGGCACCCTGAGCTGGCTGGCAAGGCTGGAGCCGCAGTGTGTGTGGGGCTGTGGAAGGGCTGCCAGGGCAAGGCGAGGGCCAGCAACACCTGGGAGTCCTGGCACCTTTGGTGTGGGAGCAGTCGCTGGACGTCTGCAATTTGGAGCTGGGCTCCGGCGCAGGTCCCCAGAGCGAGCAAGGCACGAACGTGGGTACCCTGAGCTGGCTGGCAAGGCCAGAGCCGCAGTGTGTGTGGGGCTGTGGAAGGGCTGCCAGGGCAAGGCGAGGGCCAGCAACACCTGGGAGGCCTGGCACCTTTGGTGTGGGAGCAGTCGCTGGACGTCTGCAATTTGGAGCTGGGCTCCGGCGCCGGCCCCATGAGCGAGCGAGGCACGAACGTCGGCACCCTGTACTGGCTGGCAAGGCCGGAGCTGCAGTGTGTGTGGGGCTGTGGAAGGGCTGCCAGGGCAAGGCGAGGGCCAGCAACACCTGGGAGGCCTGGCACCTTTGGTGTGGGAGCAGTCGCTGGACGTTTGCAATTTGCAGCTGGGCTCCGGCGCCCGCCCCGTGAGCGAGCGAGGCACGAATGTAGGCACCCTGAGCTGGCTGGGAAGGCCAGAGCCGCAGTGTGTGTGGGGCTGTCGAAGGGCTGCCAGGGGAAGGCGAGGGCCAGCAACACCTGGGAGGCCTGGCACCTTTGGTGTGGGAGCAATCGCTGGACGTTTGCAATTTCGAGGTGGGCTCCGGCGCAGGTCCCGAGAGCGAGCGAGGCACGAATGTCGGCACCCTGAGCTGGCTGGCAAGGCCGGAGCCCCAGTGCGTGTGGGACTGTGGAAGGGCTGCCAGGGCAAGGCGAGGGCCAGCAACACCTGGGAGGCCTGGCACCTTTGGTGTGGGAGCAGTTGCTGGACGTTTGCAATTTGGAGCTGGGCTCCGGCCCCGGCACCGTGAGCGAGCGAGGCACGAACGTGGGCACCCTGAGCTGGCTGGCAAGGCCGGAGCGCCAGTGTGTGTGGGGCTGTGGAAGGGCTGCCAGGGCAAGGCGAGGGCCAGCAACACCTGGGAGGCCTGGCACCTTTGGTGTGGGAGCAGGTGCTGGACGTTTGCAAATTCGAGGTGGGCTCCGGCGCAGGTCCCGAGAGCGAGCGAGGCACGAACGTGGGCCCCCTGAGCTGGCTGGCAAGGCTGGAGCCGCAGTGTGTGTGGGGCTGTGGAAGGGCTGCCAGGGCAAGGCGAGGGCCAGCAACACCTGGGAGGCCTGGCACCTTTGGTGTGGGAGCAGTCGCTGGACGTCTGCAATTTGGAGCTGGGCTCCGGCGCAGGTCCCGAGAGCGAGCAAGGCACGAACGTCGGCACCCTGAGCTGGCTTGTAAGGCTGGAGCCGCAGTGCGTTTGGGACTGTGGAAGGGCTGCCAGGGCAAGGCGAGGGCCAGCAACACCTGGCAGGCCTGGCACCTTTGGTGTGGTAGCAGTTGCTGGACGTCTGCAATTTGGAGCTGGGCTCCGGCACCGACCCCGTGAGCGAGCGAGGCACGAACGTCGGCACCCTGAGCTGGCTGGCAAGGCCGGAGCCGCAGTGTGTGTGGGGCTGTGGAAGGGCTGCCAGGGGAAGGCGAGGGCCAGCAACACCTGGGAGGCCTGGCACCTTACGTGTGGGAGCAGTCGCTGGACGTCTGCAATTTGGAGCTGGGCTCCGGCGCAGGTCCTGAGAGCGAGCGAGGCATGAACGTGGGCACCCTCAGCTGGCTGACAAGGCCGGAGCCCCAGTCTGTGTGGGGCTGTGGAAGGGCTGCCAGGGCAAGGCGAGGGCCAGCAACACCTGGGAGGCCTGGCACCTTTGGTGTGGGAGCAGGTGCTGGACGTTTGCAATTTCGAGGTGGGCTCCGGCGCAGGTCCCGAGAGCGAGCGAGGCACGAACGTGGGCCCCCTGAGCTGGCTGGCAAGGCTGGAGCCGCAGTGTGTGTGGGGCTGTGGAAGGGCTGCCAGGGCAAGGCGAGGGCCAGCAACACCTGGGAGGCCTGGCACCTTTGGTGTGGGAGCAGTCGCTGGACATCTGCAATTTGGAGCTGGGCTCCGGCACCGACCCCGTGAGCGAGCGAGGCACGAACGTCGGCACCCTGAGCTGGCTGGCAAGGCTGGAGCCGCAGTGTGTGTGGGGCTGTGGAAGGGCTGCCAGGGCAAGGCGAGGGCCAGCAACACCTGGGAGTCCTGGCACCTTTGGTGTGGGAGCAGTCGCTGGACGTCTGCAATTTCGAGCTGGGCTCCGGCGCAGGTCCTGAGAGCGAGCGAGGCACGAACGTGGGCACTCTCAGCTGGCTGGCAAGGCCGGAGCGCCAGTGTGTGTGGGGCTGTGGAAGGGCTGCCAGGGCAAGGCGAGGGCCCGCAACACCTGGGAGGCCTGGCACCTTTGGTGTGGGAGCAGTCGCTGGACGTCTGCAATTTGGAGCTGGGCTCTGGCGCCGGCCCCGTGTGCGAGCGAGGCAAGAACGTCGGCACCCTGAGCTGGCTGGCAAGGCCAGAGCCGCAGTGTGTGTGGGGCTGTGGAAGGACTGCCAGGGCAAGGCGAGGGCCAGCAACACCTGGCAGGCCTGGCACCTTTGGTGTGGGAGCAGTCGCTGGACGTCTGCAATTTGGAGCTGGGCTCCGGCACCGACCCCGTGAGCGAGCGAGGCACGAACGTACCCCTGAGCTGGCTGGCAAGGCCGGAGCCGCAGTGTGTGTGGGGCTGTGGAAGGGCTGCCAGGGGAAGGCGAGGGCCAGCAACACCTGGGAGGCCTGGCACCTTTGGTGTGGGAGCAGTCGCTGGACGTCTGCAATTTGGAGCTGGGCTCCGGCGCAGGTCCCCAGAGCGAGCAAGGCACGAACGTGGGTACCCTGAGCTGGCTGGCAAGGCCAGAGCCGCAGTGTGTGTGGGGCTGTGGAAGGGCTGCCAGGGCAAGGCGAGGGCCAGCAACACCTGGGAGGCCTGGCACCTTTGGTGTGGGAGCAGTCGCTGGACGTCTGCAATTTGGAGCTGGGCTCCGGCGCCGGCCCCATGAGCGAGCGAGGCACGAACGTCGGCACCCTGTACTGGCTGGCAAGGCCGGAGCGGCAGTGCGTGTGGGACTGTGGAAGGGCTGCCAGGGCAAGGCGAGGGCCAGCAACACCTGGGAGGCCTGGCACCTTTGGTGTGGGAGCAGTCGCTGGACGTTTGCAATTTCGAGGTGGGCTCCGGCGCAGGTCCCGAGAGCGAGCGAGGCAAGAACGTCGGCACCCTGAGCTGGCTGGGAAGGCCAGAGCCGCAGTGTGTGTGGGGCTGTCGAAGGGCTGCCAGGGGAAGGCGAGGGCCAGCAACACCTGGGAGGCCTGGCACCTTTGGTGTGGGAGCAATCGCTGGACGTTTGCAATTTCGAGGTGGGCTCCGGCGCAGGTCCCGAGAGCGAGCGAGGCACGAATGTCGGCACCCTGAGCTGGCTGGCAAGGCCGGAGCCCCAGTGCGTGTGGGACTGTGGAAGGGCTGCCAGGGCAAGGCGAGGGCCAGCAACACCTGGGAGGCCTGGCACCTTTGGTGTGGGAGCAGTTGCTGGACGTTTGCAATTTGGAGCTGGGCTCCGGCCCCGGCACCGTGAGCGAGCGAGGCACGAACGTGGGCACCCTGAGCTGGCTGGCAAGGCCGGAGCCCCAGTCTGTGTGGGGCTGTGGAAGGGCTGCCAGGGCAAGGCGAGGGCCAGCAACACCTGGGAGGCCTGGCACCTTTGGTGTGGGAGCAGGTGCTGGACGTTTGCAATTTCGAGGTGGGCTCTGGCGCAGGTCCCGAGAGCGAGCGAGGCACGAACGTCGACATCCTGAGCTGGCTGGCAAGGCCGGAGCCGCAGTGTGTGTGGGGCTGTGGAAGGGCTGCCAGGGGAAGGCGAGGGCCAGCAACACCTGGGAGGCCTGGCACCTTTGGTGTGGGAGCAGTCGCTGGACGTCTGCAATTTGGAGCTGGGCTCCGGCGCCGGCCCCGTGAGCGAGCGAGGCACGAACGTCGGCACCCTGTACTGGCTGGCAAGGCCGGAGCTGCAGTGCGTGTGGGACTGTGGAAGGGCTGCCAGGGGAAGGCGAGGGCCAGCAACACCTGGGAGGCCTGGCACCTTTGGTGTGGGAGCAGTCGCTGGACGTTTGCAATTTGCAGCTGGGCTCCGGCGCCGGCCCCGTGAGCGAGCGAGGCAAGAACGTCGGCACCCTGAGCTGGCTGGGAAGTCCAGAGCCGCAGTGTGTGTGGGGCTGTCGAAGGACTGCCAGGGCAAGGCGAGGGCCAGCAACACCTGGGAGGCCTGGCACCTTTGGTGTGGGAGCAGTCGCTCGACGTTTGCAATTTTGAGCTAGGCTCCGGCGCATGTCCCGAGAGCGAGCGAGGCACGAATGTCGGCACCCTGAGCTGGCTGGCAAGGCCGGAGCCCCAGTGCGTGTGGGACTGTGGAAGGGCTGCCAGGGCAAGGCGAGGGCCAGCAACACCTGGGAGGCCTGGCACCTTTCGTGTGAGAGCAGTTGCTGGACGTTTGCAATTTCGAGCTGGGCTCCGGCCCCGGCACCGTGAGCGAGCGAGGCACGAACGTGGGCACCCTGAGCTGGCTGGCAAGGCCGGAGCCCCAGTGTGTGTGGGGCTGTGGAAGGGCTGCCAGGGCAAGGCGAGGGCCAGCAACACCTGGGAGGCCTGGCACCTTTGGTGTGGGAGCAGTCGCTGGACGTTTGCAATTTCGAGGTGGGCTCCGGCGCAGTTCCCGACAGTGAGTGAGGCACGAACGTCGGCCCCCTGAGCTGGCTGGCAAGGCCGGAGCTGCAGTGTGTGTGGGGCTGTGGAAGGGCTGCCAGGGCAAGGCGAGGGCCAGCAACAGCTGGGAGGCCTGGCACCTTTGGTGTGGGAGCAGTCGCTGGACGTTTGCAATTTCGAGCTGGGCTCCGGCGCCAGCCCCGTGTGCGAGCGAGGCAAGAATGTTGGCACCCTGAGCTGGCTGGCAAGGCCGGAGCCGCAGTGTGTGTGGGGCTGTGGAAGGGCAGCCAGGGGAAGGCGAGGGCCAGCAACACCTGGGAGGCCTGGCACCTTTGGTGTGGGAGCAGTCGCTGGACGTTTGCAATTTCGAGGTGGGCTCCGGCGCAGGTCCCGAGAGCGAGCGAGGCACGAACGTCGGCCCCCTGAGCTGGCTGGCAAGGCCGGAGCTGCAGTGCGTGTGGGGCTGTGGAAGTGCTGCCAGGGGAAGGCGAGGGCCAGCAACACCTGGGAGGCCTGGCACCTTTGGTGTGGTAGCAGTCGATGGACGTCTGCAATTTGGAGCTGGGCTCCGGCGCCGGCACCGTGAGCGAGCGAGGCACGAACGTCAGCACCCTGTACTGGCTGGCAAAGCCGGAGCTGCAGTGCGTGTGGGACTGTGGAAGGGCTGCCAGGGCAAGGCGAGGGCCAGCAACACCTGGGAGGCCTGGCACCTTTGGTGTGGGAGCAGTCGCTGGACGTCTGCAATTTGGAGCTGGGCTCCGGCGCCGGACCCGTGTGCGAGCGAGGCCAGAAAGTCGGCACCCTGAGCTGGCTGGCAAGGCCGGAGCCCCAGTGTGTGTGGGGCTGTGGAAGGGCTGCCATGGGAAGGCGAGGGCCAGCAACACCTGGGAGGCCTGGCACCTTACGTGTGGGAGCAGTCGCTGGACGTCTGCAATTTGGAGCTGGGCTCTGGCGCCGGCCCCGTGTGCGAGCGAGGCAAGAACGTCGGCACCCTGAGCTGGCTGGCAAGGCCGGAGCCCCAGTGTGTATGGGGCTGTGGAAGGGCTGCCAGGGCAAGGCGAGGGCCAGCAACACCTGGGAGGCCTGGCACATTTCGTGTGGGAGCAGTTGCTGGACTTTTGCAATTTCAAGCTGGGCTCAGGCCCCGGCACCGTGAGCGAGCAATGCACGAACGTGGGCACCCTGAGCTGGCTGGCAAGGCCGCAGCGCCAGTGTGTGTGGGGCTGTGGAAGGGCTGCCAGGGCAAGGCGAGGGCCAGCAACACCTGGGAGGCCTGGCACCTTACGTGTGGGAGCAGTCGCTGGACGTCTGCAATTTCGAGCTGGGCTCCGGCGCCGGGCCCGGGAGCGAGTGAGGCACGAACGTCGGCACCCTGAGCTGGCTTGTAAGGCCGGAGCCGCAGTGCGTGTGGGACTGTGGAAGGGCTGCCAGGGGAAGGCGAGGGCCAGCAACACCTGGGAGGCCTGGCACCTTTCGTGTGGGAGCAGTCGCTGGATGTTTGCAATTTCGAGTTGGGCTCCGGCGCCGGCCCCGTGAGCGAGCGAGGCACGAACGTCGGCACCCTGAGCTGGCTGGCAAGGCCGGAGCGCCAGTGTGTGTGGGGCTGTGGAAGGGCTGCCAGGGCAAGGCGAGGGCCAGCAACACCTGGGAGGCCTGGCACCTTTGGTGTGGGAGCAGTCCCTGGACGTTTGCAATTTCGAGCTGGGCTCCGGCGCAGGTCCTGAGAGCGAGCGAGGCACGAACGTGGGCACCCTCAGCTGGCTGGCAAGGCCGGAGCGCCAGTGTGTGTGGGGCTGTGGAAGGGCTGCCAGGGGAAGGCGAGGGCCCGCAACACCTGGGAGGCCTGGCACCTTTGGTGTGGGAGCAGTCGCTGGACGTTTGCAATTTCGAGGTTGGCTCCGGCGCAGGTCCCGAGAGCGAGCGAGGTACGAACGTGGGCCCCCTGAGCTGGCTGGCAAGGCCGGAGCGCCAGTGTGTGTGGGGCTGTGGAAGGGCTGCCAGGGCAAGGCGAGGGCCAGCAACACCTGGGAGGCCTGGCACCTTTCGTGTGGGAGCAGTTGCTGGACGTTTGCAATTTCCAGCTGGGCTCCGGCGCCGGCCCCGTGTGCGAGCGAGGCACGAACGTCGGCACCCTGAGCTGGCTGGCAAGGCCAGAGCCCCAGTGTGTGTGGGGCTGTGGAAGGGCTGCCAGGGCAAGGCGAGGGCCAGCAACACCTGGGAGGCCTGGCACCTTTGGTGTGGGAGCAGTCGCTGGACGTTTGCAATTTCCAGCTGGGCTCCGGCGCCAGCCCCGTGTGCGAGCGAGGCAAGAATGTCGGCACCCTGAGCTGGCTGGCAAGGCCGGAGCCGCAGTGTGTGTTGGGCTCTGGAAGGGCTGCCAGGGCAAGGCGAGGGCCAGCAACACCTGGCAGGCCTGGCACCTTTGGTGTGGGAGCATTCGCTGGACGTTTGCAATTTCGAGGTGGGCTCCGGCGCAGTTCCCGAGAGCGAGCGAGGCACGAACGTTGGCACCCTGAGCTGGCTGGCAAGGCCGGAGCCGCAGTGTGTGGGGCTGTGGAAGGGCAGCCAGGGGAAGGCGAGGGACAGCAACACCTGGGAGGCCTGGCACCTTTGGTGTGGGAGCAGTCGCTCGACGTTTGCAATTTCGAGCTGGGCTCCAGCGCAGGTCCCGACAGTGAGTGAGGCACGAACGTCGGCCCCCTGAGCTGGCTGGCAAGGCCGGAGCTGCAGTGCGTGTGGGGCTGTGGAAGGGCTGCCAGGGCAAGGCGAGGGCCAGCAACACCTGGGAGTCCTGGCACATTTTGTGTGGGAGCAGTCGCTGGACGTTTGCAATTTGGAGCTGGGCTCCGGCGCCGGCGCCGTGTGCGAGCGAGGCAAGAACGTCGGCACCCTGAGCTGGCTGGCAAGGCCAGAGCCCCAGTGTGTGGGGCTGTGGAAGGGCTGCCAGGGCAAGGCGAGGGCCAGCAACACCTGGGAGGCCTGGCACCTTTGGTGTGGGAGCAGTCGCTGGACGTTTGCAATTTTGAGCTGGGCTCCGGCGCAGGTCCCGAGAGCGAGCGAGGCACGAATGTCGGCACCCTGAGCTGGCTGGCAAGTCCGGAACCGCAGTGTGTGTGGGGCTGTGGAAGGGCTGCCAGGGGAAGGCGAGGGCCAGCAACACCTGGGAGGCCTGGCACATTTCGTGTGGGAGCAGTCGCTGGACGTTTGCAATTTCAAGCTGGGCTCCGGCCCCGGCACCGTGAGCGAGCGAGGCACGAACGTCGGCCCCCTGAGCTGGCTGGCAAGGCCGGAGCGCCAGTGTGTGTGGGGCTGTGGAAGGGCTGCCAGGGCAAGGCGAGGGCCAGCAACACCTGGGAGGCCTGGCACCTTTGGTGTGGGAGCAGTCGCTGGACGTTTGCAATTTCCAGCTGGGCTCCGGCGCCAGCCCCGTGTGCGAGCGAGGCAAGAATGTCGGCACCCTGAGCTGGCTGGCAAGGCCAGAGCCGCAGTGTGTGTTGGGCTCTGGAAGGGCTGCCAGGGCAAGGCGAGGGCCAGCAACACCTGGGAGGCCTGGCACCTTTGGTGTGGGAGCAGTCGCTGGACGTTTGCAATTTCGAGGTGGGCTCCGGCGCAGTTCCCGAGAGAGAGAGTGGCACGAACGTGGGCACCCTGAGCTGGCTGGCAAGGCCGGAGCCGCAGTGTGTGGGGCTGTGGATGGGCAGCCAGGGGAAGGCGAGGGCCAGCAACACCTGGGAGGCCTGGCACCTTTGGTGTGGGAGCAGTCGCTCGACGTTTGCAATTTGGAGCTGGGCTCCGGCGCAGGTCCCGACAGTGAGTGAGGCACGAACGTCGGCCCCCTGAGCTGGCTGGCAAGGCCGGAGCTGCAGTGCGTGTGGGGCTGTGGAAGGGCTGCCAGGGCAAGGCGAGGGCCAGCAACACCTGGGAGTCCTGGCACATTTTGTGTGGGAGCAGTCGCTGGACGTTTGCAATTTGGAGCTGGGCTCCGGCGCCGGCCCCGTGTGCGAGCGAGGCAAGAACGTCAGCACCCTGAGCTGGCTGGCAAGGCCAGAGCCGCAGTGTGTGTGGGGCTGTGGAAGGGCTGCCAGGGCAAGGCGAGGGCCAGCAACACCTGGGAGGCCTGGCACCTTACGTGTGGGAGCAGTCGCTGGACGTCTGCAATTTGGAGCTGGGCTCCGGCGCCGGCCCCGGGAGCGAGTGAGGCACGAACGTCGGCACCCTGAGCTGGCTTGTAAGGCCGGAGCCGCAGTGCGTGTGGGACTGTGGAAGGGCTGCCAGGGGAAGGCGAGGGCCAGCAACACCTGGGAGGCCTGGCACCTTTCGTGTGGGAGCAGTCGCTGGATGTTTGCAATTTCGAGTTGGGCTCCGGCGCCGGCCCCGTGAGCGAGCGAGGCACGAACGTCGGCACCCTGAGCTGGCTGGCAAGGCCGGAGCGCCAGTGTGTGTGGGGCTGTGGAAGGGCTGCCAGGGGAAGGCGAGGGCCAGCAACACCTGGGAGGCCTGGCACCTTTGGTGTGGGAGCAGTCCCTGGACGTTTGCAATTTCCAGCTGGGCTCCGGCGCAGGTCCTGAGAGCGAGCGAGGCACGAACGTGGGGACTCTCAGCTGGCTGGCAAGGCCGGAGCGCCAGTGTGTGTGGGGCTGTGGAAGGGCTGCCAGGGGAAGGCGAGGGCCCGCAACACCTGGGAGGCCTGGCACCTTTGGTGTGGGAGCAGTCGCTGGACGTTTGCAATTTCGAGGTTGGCTCCGGCGCAGGTCCCGAGAGCGAGCGAGGTACGAACGTGGGCCCCCTGAGCTGGCTGGCAAGGCCGGAGCCGCAGTGTGTGTGGGGCTGTGGAAGGGCTGCCAGGGCAAGGCGAGGGCCAGCAACACCTGGGAGACCTGGCACCTTTGGTGTGGGAGCAGTCGCTGGACGTTTGCAATTTGGAGCTGGGCTCCGGCGCCGGCCCCGTGTGCGAGCGAGGCACGAACGTCGGCACCCTGAGCTGGCTGGCAAGGCCAGAGCCCCAGTGTGTGTGGGGCTGTGGAAGGGCTGCCAGGGCAAGGCGAGGGCCAGCAACACCTGGCAGGCCTGGCACCTTACGTGTGGGAGCAGTCGCTGGACGTCTGCAATTTCGAGCTGGGCTCCGGCGCCGGGCCCGGGAGCGAGTGAGGCACGAACGTGGGCACCCTGAGCTGGCTGGCAAGGCCGCAGCGCCAGTGTGTGTGGGGCTGTGGAAGGGCAGCCAGGGGAAGGCGAGGGACAGCAACACCTGGGAGGCCTGGCACCTTTGGTGTGGGAGCAGTCGCTGGACGTCTGCAATTTGGAGCTGGGCTCCGGCGCAGGTCCCGACAGTGAGTGAGGCACGAACGTGGGCCCCCTGAGCTGGCTGGCAAGGCCGGAGCTGCAGTGCGTGTGGGGCTGTGGAAGGGCTGCCAGGGCAAGGCGAGGGCCAGCAACACCTGGGAGTCCTGGCACATTTTGTGTGGGAGCAGTCGCTGGACGTTTGCAATTTCGAGCTGGGCTCCGGCGCCGGCCCCGTGTGCGAGCGAGGCAAGAACGTCGGCACCCTGAGCTGGCTGGCAAGGCCAGAGCCGCAGTGTGTGTGGGGCTGTGGAAGGGCTGCCAGGGCAAGGCGAGGGCCAGCAACACCTGGGAGGCCTGGCACCTTTGGTGTGGGAGCAGTTGCTGGACGTTTGCAATTTCGAGGTGGGCTCTGGCGCAGGTCCCGAGAGCGAGCGAGGCACGAACGTCGACATCCTGAGCTGGCTGGCAAGGCCGGAGCCCCAGTGTGTGTGGGGCTGTGGAAGGGCTGCCAGGGCAAGGCGAGGGCCAGCAACACCTGGCAGGCCTGGAACCTTACGTGTGGGAGCAGTCGCTGGACGTCTGCAATTTCGAGCTGGGCTCCGGCGCCGGGCCCGGGAGCGAGTGAGGCACGAACGTCGGCACCCTGAGCTGGCTTGTAAGGCCGGAGCCGCAGTGCGTGTGGGACTGTGGAAGGGCTGCCAGGGGAAGGCGAGGGCCAGCAACACCTGGGAGGCCTGGCACCTTTCGTGTGGGAGCAGTCGCTGGATGTTTGCAATTTCGAGTTGGGCTCCGGCGCAGGCCCCGTGAGCGAGCGAGGCACGAACGTCGGCACCCTGAGCTGGCTGGCAAGGCCGGAGCGCCAGTGTGTGTGGGGCTGTGGAAGGGCTGCCAGGGCAAGGCGAGGGCCAGCAACACCTGGGAGGCCTGGCACCTTTGGTGTGGGAGCAGTCCCTGGACGTTTGCAATTTCGAGCTGGGCTCCGGCGCAGGTCCTGAGAGCGAGCGAGGCACGAACGTGGGCACTCTCAGCTGGCTGGCAAGGCCGGAGCGCCAGTGTGTGTGGGGCTGTGGAAGGGCTGCCAGGGGAAGGCGAGGGCCCGCAACACCTGGGAGGCCTGGCACCTTTGGTGTGGGAGCAGTCGCTGGACGTTTGCAATTTCGAGGTTGGCTCCGGCGCAGGTCCCGAGAGCGAGCGATGTACGAACGTGGGCCCCCTGAGCTGGCTGGCAAGGCCGGAGCCGCAGTGTGTGTGGGGCTGTGGAAGGGCTGCCAGGGCAAGGCGAGGGCCAGCAACACCTGGGAGGCCTGGCACCTTTGGTGTGGGAGCAGTCGCTGGACGTTTGCAATTTGGAGCTGGGCTCCGGCGCCGGCCCCGTGTGCGAGCGAGGCACGAACGTCGGCACCCTGAGCTGGCTGGCAAGGCCAGAGCCCCAGTGTGTGTGGGGCTGTGGAAGGGCTGCCAGGGCAAGGCGAGGGCCAGCAACACCTGGGAGGCCTGGCACCTTTGGTGTGGGAGCAGTCGCTGGACGTTTGCAATTTCCAGCTGGGCTCCAGCGCCAGCCCCGTGTGCGAGCGAGGCAAGAATGTCGGCACCCTGAGCTGGCTTGTAAGGCCGGAGCCCCAGTGTGTGTTGGGCTCTGGAAGGGCTGCCAGGGCAAGGCGAGGGCCAGCAACACCTGGCAGGCCTGGCACCTTTGGTGTGGGAGCAGTCGCTGGACGTTTGCAATTTCAAGCTGGGCTCCGGCCCCGGCACCGTGAGCGAGCAATGCACGAACGTGGGCACCCTGAGCTGGCTGGCAAGGCCGCAGCGCCAGTGTGTGTGGGGCTGTGGAAGGGCTGCCAGGGCAAGGCGAGGGCCAGCAACACCTGGGAGGCCTGGCACCTTTGGTGTGGGAGCAGTTGCTGGACGTTTGCAATTTCGAGGTGGGCTCTGGCGCAGGTCCCGAGAGCGAGCGAGGCACGAACGTCGACATCCTGAGCTGGCTGGCAAGGCCGGAGCGCCAGTGTGTGTGGGGCTGTGGAAGGGCTGCCAGGGCAAGGCGAGGGCCAGCAACACCTGGCAGGCCTGGCACCTTTGGTGTGGGAGCAGTCGCTGGACGTCTGCAATTTGGAGCTGGGCTCCGGCGCCGGCCCCGGGAGCGAGTGAGGCACGAACGTCGGCACCCTGAGCTGGCTTGTAAGGCCGGAGCCGCAGTGTGTGTGGGACTGTGGAAGGGCTGCCAGGGGAAGGCGAGGGCCAGCAACACCTGGGAGGCCTGGCACCTTTGGTGTGGGAGCAGTCGCTGGATGTTTGCAATTTCGAGTTGGGCTCCGGCGCCGGCCCCGTGAGCGAGCGAGGCACGAACGTCGGCACCCTGAGCTGGCTGGCAAGGCCGGAGCGCCAGTGTGTGTGGGGCTGTGGAAGGGCTGCCAGGGCAAGGCGAGGGCCAGCAACACCTGGGAGGCCTGGCACCTTTGGTGTGGGAGCAGTCCCTGGACGTTTGCAATTTCGAGCTGGGCTCCGGCGCAGGTCCTGAGAGCGAGCGAGGCACGAATGTGGGCCCCCTGAGCTGGCTGGCAAGGCCGGAGCGCCAGTGTGTGTGGGGCTGTGGAAGGGCTGCCAGGGCAAGGCGAGGGCCAGCAACACCTGGGAGGCCTGGCACCTTTGGTGTGGGAGCAGTCGCTGGACGTTTGCAATTTCGAGCTGGGCTCCGGCGCCAGCCCCGTGTGCGAGCGAGGCAAGAATGTCGGCACCCTGAGCTGGCTGGCAAGGCCGGAGCCCCAGTGTGTGTTGGGCTCTGGAAGGGCTGCCAGGGCAAGGCGAGGGCCAGCAACACCTGGGAGGCCTGGCACCTTTGGTGTGGGAGCAGTCGCTGGACGTTTGCAATTTCGAGGTGGGCTCCGGCGCAGTTCCCGAGAGCGAGCGAGGCACGAACGTGGGCACCCTGAGCTGGCTGGCAAGGCCGGAGCCGCAGTGTGTGGGGCTGTGGAAGGGCAGCCAGGGGAAGGCGAGGGACAGCAACACCTGGGAGGCCTGGCACCTTTGGTGTGGGAGCAGTCGCTGGACGTTTGCAATTTCCAGCTGGGCTCCGGCGCCAGCCCCGTGTGCGAGCGAGGCAAGAATGTCGGCACCCTGAGCTGGCTGGCAAGGCCGGAGCCCCAGTGTGTGTGGGGCTGTGGAAGGGCTGCCATGGGAAGGCGAGGGCCAGCAACACCTGGGAGGCCTGGCACCTTTGGTGTGGGAGCAGTCGCTGGACGTTTGCAATTTCGAGGTGGGCTCCGGCGCAGGTCCCGAGAGCGAGCGAGGCACGAACGTGGGCACCCTGAGCTGGCTGGCAAGGCCGGAGCCCCAGTGTGTGTGGGGCTGTGGAAGGGCTGCCATGGGAAGGCGAGGGCCAGCAACACCTGGGAGGCCTGGCACCTTTGGTGTGGGAGCAGTCGCTGGACGTTTGCAATTTCGAGGTGGGCTCCGGCGCAGGTCCCGAGAGCGAGCGAGGCACGAACGTGGGCCCCCTGAGCTGGCTGGCAAGGCTGGAGCCCCAGTGTGTGTGGGGCTGTGGAAGGGCTGCCAGGGCAAGGCGAGGGCCAGCAACACCTGGGAGGCCTGGCACCTTTGGTGTGGGAGCAGTCGCTGGACGTCTGCAATTTGGAGCTGGGCTCCGGCGCCGGCCCCGGGAGCGAGCGAGGCACGAACGTCAGCACCCTGTACTGGCTGGCAAGGCCGGAGCTGCAGTGCGTGTGGGACTGTGGAAGGGCTGCCAGGGCAACGCGAGGGCCAGCAACACCTGGGAGGCCTGGCACCTTTGGTGTGGGAGCAGTCGCTGGACGTTTGTAATTTCGAGCTGGGCTCCGGCGCCGGCCCCGTGAGCGAGCGAGGCACGAACGTCGGCACCCTGAGCTGGCTGGCAAGGCCAGAGCCGCAGTGTGTGTGGGGCTGTCGAAGGGCTGCCAGGGCAAGGCGAGGGCCAGCAACACCTGGGAGGCCTGGCACCTTCCGTGTGGAAGCAATCGCTGGACGTTTGCAATTTCGAGCTGGGCTCCGGCCCCGGCACCGTGAGCGAGCGAGGCACGAACTTCAGCACCCTGAGCTGGCTGGCAAGGCCGGAGCCGCAGTGTGTGTGGGGCTGTGGAAGGGCTGCCAGGGGAAGGCGAGGGCCAGCAACACCTGGGAGGCCTGGCACCTTTGGTGTGGGAGCAGGTGCTGGACGTTTGCAATTTTCAGGTGGGCTCTGGCGCAGGTCCCGAGAGCGAGCGAGGCACGAACGTCGACATCCTGAGCTGGCTGGCAAGGCCGGAGCCCCAGTGTGTGTGGGGCTGTGGAAGGGCTGCCAGGGCAAGGCGAGGGCCAGCAACACCTGGGAGGCCTGGCACCTTTGGTGTGGGAGCAGTCGCTGGACGTTTGCAATTTGGAGCTGGGCTCCGGCGCCGGCCCCGTGAGCGAGCGAGGCACGAACGTCAGCACCCTGTACTGGCTGGCAAAGCCGGAGCTGCAGTGCGTGTGGGACTGTGGAAGGGCTGCCAGGGCAAGGCGAGGGCCAGCAACACCTGGGAGGCCTGGCACCTTTGGTGTGGGAGCAGTCGCTGGACGTCTGCAATTTGGAGCTGGGCTCTGGCGCCGGCCCCGTGTGCGAGCGAGGCACGAACGTCGGCCCCCTGAGCTGGCTGGCAAGGCCGGAGCCCCAGTCTGTGTGGGGCTGTGGAAGGGCTGCCAGGGCAAGGCGAGGGCCAGCAACACCTGGGAGGCCTGGCACCTTTGGTGTGGGAGCAGTCGCTGGACGTCTGCAATTTGGAGCTGGGCTCTGGCGCCGGCCCCGTGTGCGAGCGAGGCAAGAACGTCGGCACCCTGAGCTGGCTGGCAAGGCCGGAGCCCCAGTGTGTGTGGGGCTGTGGAAGGGCTGCCATGGGAAGGCGAGGGCCAGCAACACCTGGGAGGCCTGGCACCTTTGGTGTGGGAGCAGTCGCTGGACGTCTGCAATTTGGAGCTGGGCTCCGGCGCAGGTCCCGAGAGCGAGCAAGTCACGAACGTGGGTACCCTGAGCTGGATGGCAAGGCCAGAGCCGCAGTGTGTGTGGGGCTGTGGAAGGGCTGCCAGGGCAAGGCGAGGGCCAGCAACACCTGGGAGGCCTGGCACCTTTGGTGTGGGAGCAGTGGCTGGACGTTTGCAATTTCGAGCTGGGCTCCGGCCCCGGCACCATGAGCGAGCGATGCACGAACGTGGGCACCCTGAGCTGGCTGGCAAGGCCGCAGCGCCAGTGTGTGTGGGGCTGTGGAAGGGCTGCCAGGGCAAGGCGAGGGCCAGCAACACCTGGCAGGCCTGGCACCTTTGGTGTGGTAGCAGTCGCTGGACGTCTGCAATTTGGAGCTGGGCTCCGGCACCGACCCCGTGAGCGAGCGAGGCACGAACGTGGGCACCCTGAGCTGGCTGCAAGGCCGGAGCCGCAGTGTGTGTGGGGCTGTGGAAGGGCTGCCAGGGGAAGGCGAGGGCCAGCAACACCTGGGAGGCCTGGCACCTTTGGTGTGGGAGCAGTCGCTGGACGTTTGCAATTTGGAGCTGGGCTCCGGCGCAGGTCCTGAGAGCGAGCGAGGCACGAACGTGGGCACCCTCAGCTGGCTGGCAAGGCCGGAGCCCCAGTGTGTGTGGGGCTGTGGAAGGGCTGCCAGGGGAAGGCGAGGGCCAGCAACACCTGGGAGGCCTGGCACCTTTGGTGTGGGAGCAGTCGCTCGACGTTTGGAATTTCGAGCTGGGCTCCGGCGCAGGTCCCGACAGTTAGTGAGGCACGAACGTCGGCAGCCTGAGCTGGCTGGAAAGGCCGGAGCTCCAGTGCGTGTGGGGCTGTGGAAGGGCTGCCAGGGGAAGGCGAGGGCCAGCAACACCTGGGAGGCCTGGCACCTTTGGTGTGGGAGCAGTCGCTGGACATTTGCAATTTCAAGCTGGGCTCCGGCGCCGGCCCCGTGTGCGAGCGAGGCAAGAACGTCGGCACCCTGAGCTGGCTGGCAAGGCCAGAGACCCAGTGTGTGTGGGACTGTGGAAGGGCTGCCAGGGCAAGGCGAGGGCCAGCAACACCTGGGAGGCCTCGCACCTTTGGTGTGGGAGCAGTCGCTGGACGTTTGCAATTTGGAGCTTGGCTCCGGCGCCAGCCCCGTGTGCGAGCGAGGCAAGAATGTCGGCACCCTGAGCTGGCTGGCAAGGCCGGAGCCCCAGTGTGTGTTGGGCTGTGGAAGGGCTGCCAGGGCAAGGCGAGGGCCAGCAACACCTGGGAGGCCTGGCACCTTACGTGTGGGAGCAGTCGCTGGACGTTTGCAATTTCGAGGTGGGCTCCGGCGCAGTTCCCGAGAGCGAGCGAGGCACGAACGTGGGCACCCTGAGCTGGT
Source organism: Spheniscus humboldti (assembly GCA_027474245.1). NCBI lineage: Eukaryota > Metazoa > Chordata > Aves > Sphenisciformes > Spheniscidae > Spheniscus > Spheniscus humboldti. Next base: position 26,426,388 of record CM049895.1, read on the forward strand.
TGGCAAGGCCGGAGCCGCAGTGTGTGTGGGGCTGTGGAAGGGCAGCCAGGGGAAGGCGAGGGACAGCAACACCTGGGAGGCCTGGCACCTTTGGTGTGGGAGCAGTCGCTGGACGTTTGCAATTTCGAGCTGGGCTCCGGCGCAGGTCCCGACAGTGAGTGAGGCACGAACGTCGGCCCCCTGAGCTGGCTGGCAAGGCCGGAGCTGCAGTGCGTGTGGGGTTGTGGAAGGGCTGCCAGGGCAAGGCGAGGGCCAGCAACACCTGGGAGGCCTGGCACATTTTGTGTGGGAGCAGTCGCTGGACGTTTGCAATTTCGAGCTGGGCTCCGGCGCCGGCCCCGTGTGCGAGCGAGGCAAGAACGTCGGCACCCTGAGGTGGCTGGCAAGGCCAGAGCCCCAGTGTGTGTGGGGCTGTGGAAGGGCTGCCAGGGCAAGGCGAGGGCCAGCAACACCTGGGAGGCCTGGCACCTTTGGTGTGGGAGCAGTCGCTGGACGTTTGCAATTTGGAGCTGGGCTCCGGCGCAGGTCCCGACAGTGAGTGAGGCACGAACGTCGACATCCTGAGCTGGCTGGCAAGGCCGGAGCACCAGTGTGTGTGGGGCTGTGGAAGGGCTGCCAGGGCAAGGCGAGGGCCAGCAACACCTGGGAGGCCTGGCACCTTTGGTGTGGGAGCAGGTGCTGGACGTTTGCAATTTCGAGGTGGGCTCTGGCGCAGGTCCCGAGAGCGAGCGAGGCACGAACGTCGACATCCTGAGCTGGCTGGCAAGGCCGGAGCACCAGTGTGTGTGGGGCTGTGGAAGGGCTGCCATGGGAAGGCGAGGGCCAGCAACACCTGGGAGGCCTGGCACCTTTGGTGTGGGAGCAGTCGCTGGACGTCTGCAATTTGGAGCTGGGCTCCTGCACCGACCCCGTGAGCGAGCGAGGCACGAACGTGGGCCCCCTGAGCTGGCTGGCAAGGCCGGAGCCGCAGTGTGTGTGGGGCTGTGGAAGGGCTGCCAGGGGAAGGCGAGGGCCAGCAACACCTGGGAGGCCTGGCACCTTTCGTGTGGGAGCAGTCGCTGGACGTCTGCAATTTGGAGCTGGGCTCCGGCGCAGGTCCCCAGAGCGAGCAAGGCACGAACGTGGGTACCCTGAGCTGGCTGGCAAGGCCAGAGCCGCAGTGTGTGTGGGGCTGTGGAAGGGCTGCCAGGGCAAGGCGAGGGCCAGCAACACCTGGGAGGCCTGGCACCTTTGGTGTGGGAGCAGTCGCTGGACGTCTGCAATTTGGAGCTGGGCTCCGGCGCCGGTCCCATGAGCGAGCGAGGCACGAACGTCGGCACCCTGTACTGGCTGGCAAGGCCGGAGCTGCAGTGCGTGTGGGACTGTGGAAGGGCTGCCAGGGCAAGGCGAGGGACAGCAACACCTGGGAGGCCTGGCACCTTTGGTGTGGGAGCAGTCGCTGGACGTTTGCAATTTGCAGCTGGGCTCCGGCGCCGGCCCCGTGAGCGAGCGAGGCAAGAACGTCGGCACCCTGAGCTGGCTGGGAAGGCCAGAGCCGCAGTGTGTGTGGGGCTGTCGAAGGGCTGCCAGGGCAAGGCGAGGGCCAGCAACACCTGGGAGGCCTGGCACCTTTGGTGTGGGAGCAATCGCTGGACGTTTGCAATTTCGAGCTAGGCTCCGGCGCAGGTCCCGAGAGCGAGCGAGGCACGAATGTCGGCACCCTGAGCTGGCTGGCAAGGCCGGAGCCCCAGTGCGTGTGGGACTGTGGAAGGGCTGCCAGGGGAAGGCGAGGGCCAGCAACACCTGGGAGGCCTGGCACCTTTCGTGTGGGAGCAGTTGCTGGACGTTTGCAATTTCGAGCTGGGCTCCGGCCCCGGCACCGTGAGCGAGCGAGGCACGAACGTGGGCACCCTGAGCTGGCTGGCAAGGCCGGAGCCGCAGTGTGTGTGGGGCTGTGGAAGGGCTGCCAGGGCAAGGCGAGGGCCAGCAACACCTGGGAGGCCTGGCACCTTTGGTGTGGGAGCAGGTGCTGGACGTTTGCAATTTCGAGGTGGGCTCTGGCGCAGGTCCCGAGAGCGAGCAAGGCACGAACGTCGACATCCTGAGCTGGCTGGCAAGGCCGGAGCCCCAGTGTGTGTGGGGCTGTGGAAGGGCTGCCAGGGGAAGGCGAGGGCCAGCAACACCTGGGAGGCCTGGCACCTTACGTGTGGGAGCAGTCGCTGGACGTCTGCAATTTGGAGCTGGGCTCCGGCGCCGGCCCCGGGAGCGAGTGAGGCACGAACGTCGGCACCCTGAGCTGGCTTGTAAGGCCGGAGCCGCAGTGCGTGTGGGACTGTGGAAGGGCTGCCAGGGCAAGGCGAGGGCCAGCAACACCTGGGAGGCCTGGCACCTTTCGTGTGGGAGCAGTCGCTGGACGTCTGCAATTTGGAGCTGGGCTCCGGCACCGACCCCGTGAGCGAGCGAGGCACGAACGTCGGCCCCCTGAGCTGGCTGGCAAGGCCGGAGCCGCAGTGTGTGTGGGGCTGTGGAAGGGCTGCCAGGGGAAGGCGAGGGCCAGCAACACCTGGGAGGCCTGGCACCTTTGGTGTGGGAGCAGTCGCTGGACGTCTGCAATTTGGAGCTGGGCTCCGGCGCAGGTCCCGAGAGCGAGCAAGGCACGAACGTGGGTACCCTGAGCTGGATGGCAAGGCCAGAGCCGCAGTGTGTGTGGGGCTGTGGAAGGGCTGCCAGGGGAAGGCGAGGGCCAGCAACACCTGGGAGGCCTGGCACCTTTGGTGTGGGAGCAGTCGCTGGACATCTGCAATTTGGAGCTGGGCTCCGGCGCCGGCCCCGTGAGCGAGCGAGGCACGAACGTCGGCACCCTGTACTGGCTGGCAAGGCCGGAGCTGCAGTGCGTGTGGGACTGTGGAAGGGCTGCCAGGGCAAGGCGAGGGCCAGCAACACCTGGGAGGCCTGGCACCTTTGGTGTGGGAGCAGTCGCTGGACGTTTGCAATTTGCAGCTGGGCTCCGGCGCCGGCCCCGTGAGCGAGCGAGGCAGGAACGTCGGCACCCTGAGCTGGCTGGCAAGGCTGGAGCCGCAGTGTGTGTGGGGCTGTCGAAGGGCTGCCAGGGCAAGGCGAGGGCCAGCAACACCTGGGAGGCCTGGCACCTTTGGTGTGGGAGCAATCGCTGGACGTTTGCAATTTTGAGCTGGGCTCCGGCGCAGGTCCCGAGAGCGAGCGAGGCACGAATGTCGGCACCCTGAGCTGGCTGGCAAGGCCGGAGCCCCAGTGCGTGTGGGACTGTGGAAGGGCTGCCAGGGGAAGGCGAGGGCCAGCAACACCTGGGAGGCCTGGCACCTTTGGTGTGGGAGCAGTTGCTGGACGTTTGCAATTTCGAGCTGGGCTCCGGCCCCGGCACCGTGAGCGAGCGAGGCACGAACGTGGGCACCCTGAGCTGGCTGGCAAGGCCGGAGCCCCAGTCTGTGTGGGGCTGTGGAAGGGCTGCCAGGGGAAGGCGAGGGCCAGCAACACCTGGGAGGCCTGGCACCTTTGGTGTGGGAGCAGGTGCTGGACGTTTGCAATTTCGAGGTGGGCTCTGGCGCAGGTCCCGAGAGCGAGCAAGGCACGAACGTCGACATCCTGAGCTGGCTGGCAAGGCCGGAGCGCCAGTGTGTGTGGGGCTGTGGAAGGGCTGCCAGGGGAAGGCGAGGGCCAGCAACACCTGGGAGGCCTGGCACATTTTGTGTGGGAGCAGTCGCTGGACGTCTGCAATTTGGAGCTGGGCTCCGGCGCCGGCCCCGGGAGCGAGTGAGGCACGAACGTCGGCACCCTGATCTGTCTTGTAAGGCCGGAGCCGCAGTGCGTGTGGGACTGTGGAAGGGCTGCCAGGGGAAGGTGAGGGCCAGCAACACCTGGGAGGCCTGGCACCTTTCGTGTGGGAGCAGTCGCTGGACGTCAGGAATTTGGAGCTGGGCTCCGGCACCGACCCCGTGAGCGAGCAAGGCACGAACGTCGGCACCCTGATCTGGCTTGTAATGCTGGAGCCGCAGTGCGTGTGGGACTGTGGAAGGGCTGCCAGGGGAAGGCGAGGGCCAGCAACACCTGGCAGGCCTGGCACCTTTGGTGTGGTAGCAGTTGCTGGACGTCTGCATTTTGGAGCTGGGCTCCGGCACCGACCCCGTGAGCGAGCGAGGCACGAACTTCGGCACCCTGAGCTGGCTGGCAAGGCCGGAGCCGCAGTGTGTGTGGGGCTGTGGAAGGGCTGCCAGGGGAAGGCGAGGGCCAGCAACACCTGGGAGGCCTGGCACCTTACGTGTGGGAGCAGTCGCTGGACGTTTGCAATTTGGAGCTGGGCTCCGGCGCAGGTCCTGAGAGCGAGCGAGGCATGAACGTGGGCACCCTCAGCTGGCTGACAAGGCCGGAGCCCCAGTGTGTGTGGGGCTGTGGAAGGGCTGCCAGGGGAAGGCGAGGGCCAGCAACACCTGGGAGGCCTGGCACCTTTCGTGTGGGAGCAGTCGCTGGACGTCTGCAATTTGGAGCTGGGCTCCGGCACCGACCCCGTGAGCGAGCGAGGCACGAACGTACCCCTGAGCTGGCTGGCAAGGCCGGAGCCGCAGTGTGTGTGGGGCTGTGGAAGGGCTGCCAGGGCAAGGCGAGGGCCAGCAACACCTGGGAGGCCTGGCACCTTTGGTGTGGGAGCAGTCGCTGGACGTCTGCAATTTGGAGCTGGGCTCCGGCGCAGGTCCCCAGAGCGAGCAAGGCACGAACGTGGGTACCCTGAGCTGGCTGGCAAGGCCAGAGCCCCAGTGTGTGTGGGGCTGTGGAAGGGCTGCCAGGGCAAGGCGAGGGCCAGCAACAGCTGGGAGGCCTGGCACCTTTGGTGTGGGAGCAGTCGCTGGACGTCTGTAATTTGGAGCTGGGCTCTGGCGCCGGCCCCGTGAGCGAGCGAGGCACGAACGTCGGCACCCTGAGATGGCTGGCAAGGCCGGAGCCCTAGTGCGTGTGGGACTGTGGAAGGGCTGCCAGGGCAAGGCGAGGGCCAGCAACACCTGGGAGGCCTGGCACCTTTGGTGTGGGAGCAGTCGCTGGACGTTTGCAATTTGCAGCTGGGCTGCGGCGCCGGCCCCGTGAGCGAGCGAGGCAAGAACGTCGGCACCCTGAGCTGGCTGGGAAGGCCAGAGCCGCAGTGTGTGTGGGGCTGTCGAAGGGCTGCCATGGGAAGGCGAGGGCCAGCAACACCTGGGAGGCCTGGCACCTTTGGTGTGGGAGCAATCGCTGGACGTTTGCAATTTCGAGCTAGGCTCCGGCGCAGGTCCCGAGAGCGAGCGAGGCACGAATGTCGGCACCCTGAGCTGGCTGGCAAGGCCGGAGCCCCAGTGCGTGTGGGACTGTGGAAGGGCTGCCAGGGCAAGGCGAGGGCCAGCAACACCTGGGAGGCCTGGCACCTTTGGTGTGGGAGCAGTTGCTGGACGTTTGCAATTTGGAGCTGGGCTCCGGCCCCGGCACCGTGAGCGAGCGAGGCACGAACGTGGGCACCCTGAGCTGGCTGGCAAGGCCGGAGCCCCAGTCTGTGTGGGGCTGTGGAAGGGCTGCCAGGGCAAGGCGAGGGCCAGCAACACCTGGGAGGCCTGGCACCTTTGGTGTGGGAGCAGGTGCTGGACGTTTGCAATTTCGAGGTGGCCTCTGGCGCAGGTCCCGAGAGCGAGCGAGGCACGAACGTCGACATCCTGAGCTGGCTGGCAAGGCCGGAGCCCCAGTGTGTGTGGGGCTGTGGAAGGGCTGCCAGGGCAAGGCGAGGGCCAGCAACACCTGGGAGGCCTGGCACCTTTCGTGTGGGAGCAGTCGCTGGACGTCAGGAATTTGGAGCTGGGCTCCGGCACCGACCCCGTGAGCGAGCGAGGCATGAACGTCGGCACCCTGAGCTGGCTGGCAAGGCCGGAGCCGCAGTGTGTGTGGGGCTGTGGAAGGGCTGCCAGGGGAAGGCGAGGGCCAGCAACACCTGGGAGGCCTGGCACCTTTGGTGTGGGAGCAGTCGCTGGACGTTTGCAATTTCGAGGTTGGCTCCGGCGCAGGTCCCGAGAGCGAGCGATGTACGAACGTGGGCCCCCTGAGCTGGCTGGCAAGGCCGGAGCCGCAGTGTGTGTGGGGCTGTGGAAGGGCTGCCAGGGCAAGGCGAGGGCCAGCAACACCTGGGAGGCCTGGCACCTTTGGTGTGGGAGCAGGTGCTGGACGTTTGCAATTTCGAGCTGGGCTCCGGCGCAGGTCCCGAGAGCGAGCGAGGCACGAACGTGGGCCCCCTGAGCTGGCTGGCAAGGCTGGAGCCGCAGTGTGTGTGGGGCTGTGGAAGGGCTGCCAGGGCAAGGCGAGGGCCAGCAACACCTGGGAGGCCTGGCACCTTTGGTGTGGGAGCAGTCGCTGGACGTCTGCAATTTGGAGCTGGGCTCCGGCACCGACCCCGTGAGCGAGCGAGGTACGAACGTGGGCCCCCTGAGCTGGCTGGCAAGGCTGGAGCCGCAGTGTGTGTGGGGCTGTGGAAGGGCTGCCAGGGCAAGGCGAGGGCCAGCAACACCTGGGAGGCCTGGCACCTTTGGTGTGGGAGCAGTCGCTGGACGTCTGCAATTTGGAGCTGGGCTCTGGCGCCGGCCCCGTGTGCGAGCGAGGCAAGAACGTCGGCACCCTGAGCTGGCTGGCAAGGCCGGAGCCGCAGTGTGTGTGGGGCTGTGGAAGGGCTGCCAGGGCAAGGCGAGGGCCAGCAACACCTGGGAGGCCTGGCACCTTTGGTGTGGGAGCAGTCGCTGGACGTCTGCAATTTGGAGCTGGGCTCCGGCGCAGGTCCCGAGAGCGAGCAAGGCACGAACGTCGGCACCCTGAGCTGGCTTGTAAGGCTGGAGCCGCAGTGCGTTTGGGACTGTGGAAGGGCTGCCAGGGCAAGGCGAGGGCCAGCAACACCTGGGAGGCCTGGCACCTTTGGTGTGGGAGCAGTTGCTGGACGTATGCAATTTGGAGCTGGGCTCCGGCACCGACCCCGTGAGCGAGCGAGGCATGAACGTCGGCACCCTGAGCTGGCTGGCAAGGCCGGAGCCGCAGTGTGTGTGGGGCTGTGGAAGGGCTGCCAGGGGAAGGCGAGGGCCAGCAACACCTGGGAGGCCTGGCACCTTACGTGTGGGAGCAGTCGCTGGACGTTTGCAATTTGGAGCTGGGCTCCGGCGCAGGTCCTGAGAGCGAGCGAGGCATGAACGTTGGCACCCTGGGATGGCTGGCAAGGCCGGAGCCCCAGTCTGTGTGGGGCTGTGGAAGGGCTGCCAGGGCAAGGCGAGGGCCAGCAACACCTGGGAGGCCTGGCACCTTTGGTGTGGGAGCAGGTGCTGGACGTTTGCAATTTCGAGGTGGGCTCCGGCGCAGGTCCCGAGAGCGAGCGAGGCACGAACGTGGGCCCCCTGAGCTGGCTGGCAAGGCTGGAGCCGCAGTGTGTGTGGGGCTGTGGAAGGGCTGCCAGGGCAAGGCGAGGGCCAGCAACACCTGGGAGGCCTGGCACCTTTGGTGTGGGAGCAGTCGCTGGACGTCTGCAATTTGGAGCTGGGCTCCGGCACCGACCCCGTGAGCGAGCGAGGCACGAACGTGGGCCCCCTGAGCTGGCTGGCAAGGCTGGAGCCGCAGTGTGTGTGGGGCTGTGGAAGGGCTGCCAGGGCAAGGCGAGGGCCAGCAACACCTGGGAGGCCTGGCACCTTTGGTGTGGGAGCAGTCGCTGGACGTCTGCAATTTGGAGCTGGGCTCCGGCGCAGGTCCCGAGAGCGAGCAAGGCACGAACGTGGGTACCCTGAGCTGGATGGCAAGGCCAGAGCCGCAGTGTGTGTGGGGCTGTCGAAGGGCTGCCAGGGCAAGGCGAGGGCCAGCAACACCTGGGAGACCTGGCACCTTTGGTGTGGGAGCAGTCGCTGGACGTTTGCAATTTCGAGGTGGGCTCCGGCGCAGGTCCCGAGAGCGAGCGAGGCACGAACGTCGGCACCCTGAGCTGGCTGGCAAGGCCAGAGCCCCAGTGTGTGTGGGGCTGTGGAAGGGCTGCCAGGGCAAGGCGAGGGCCAGCAACACCTGGGAGGCCTGGCACCTTTGGTGTGGGAGCAGTCGCTGGACGTCTGCAATTTGGAGCTGGGCTCCGGCGCAGGTCCCCAGAGCGAGCAAGGCACGAACGTGGGTACCCTGAGGTGGCTGGCAAGGCCAGAGCCCCAGTGTGTGTGGGGCTGTGGAAGGGCTGCCAGGGCAAGGCGAGGGCCAGCAACAGCTGGGAGGCCTGGCACCTTTGGTGTGGGAGCAGTCGCTGGACGTCTGTAATTTGGAGCTGGGCTCCGGCGCCGGCCCCCGTGAGCGAGCGAGGCAAGAACGTTGGCACCCTGTACTGGCTGGCAAGGCCGGAGCTGCAGTGTGTGTGGGACTGTGGAAGGGCTGCCAGGGCAAGGCGAGGGCCAGCAACACCTGGGAGGCCTGGCACCTTTGGTGTGGGAGCAGTCGCTGGACGTTTGCAATTTGCAGCTGGGCTGCGGCGCCGACCCGTGAGCGAGCGAGGCAAGAACGTCGGCACCCTGAGCTGGCTGGGAAGGCCAGAGCCGCAGTGTGTGTGGGGCTGTCGAAGGGCTGCCATGGGAAGGCGAGGGCCAGCAACACCTGGGAGGCCTGGCACCTTTGGTGTGGGAGCAATCGCTGGACGTTTGCAATTTCGAGGTGGGCTCCGGCGCAGGTCCCGAGAGCGAGCGAGGCACGAATGTCGGCACCCTGAGCTGGCTGGCAAGGCCGGAGCCCCAGTGCGTGTGGGACTGTGGAAGGGCTGCCAGGGCAAGGCGAGGGCCAGCAACACCTGGGAGGCCTGGCACCTTTGGTGTGGGAGCAGTTGCTGGACGTTTGCAATTTGGAGCTGGGCTCCGGCCCCGGCACCGTGAGCGAGCGAGGCACGAACGTGGGCACCCTGAGCTGGCTGGCAAGGCCGGAGCCCCAGTCTGTGTGGGGCTGTGGAAGGGCTGCCAGGGCAAGGCGAGGGCCAGCAACACCTGGGAGGCCTGGCACCTTTGGTGTGGGAGCAGGTGCTGGACGTTTGCAATTTCGAGGTGGGCTCTGGCGCAGGTCCCGAGAGCGAGCGAGGCACGAACGTCGACATCCTGAGCTGGCTGGCAAGGCCGGAGCCCCAGTGTGTGTGGGGCTGTGGAAGGGCTGCCAGGGCAAGGCGAGGGCCAGCAACACCTGGGAGGCCTGGCACCTTTGGTGTGGGAGCAGTCGCTGGACGTCAGGAATTTGGAGCTGGGCTCCGGCACCGACCCCCGTGAGCGAGCAAGGCACGAACTTCGGCCCCCTGAGCTGGCTGGCAAGGCCGGAGCCGCAGTGTGTGTGGGGCTGTGGAAGGGCTGCCAGGGGAAGGCAAGGGCCAGCAACACCTGGGAGGCCTGGCACCTTTGGTGTGGGAGCAGTCGCTGGACGTCTGCAATTTGGAGCTGGGCTCCGGCGCAGGTCCCGAGAGCGAGCAAGGCACGAACGTGGGTACCCTGAGCTGGCTGGCAAGGCTGGAGCCGCAGTGTGTGTGGGGCTGTGGAAGGGCTGCCAGGGCAAGGCGAGGGCCAGCAACACCTGGGAGGCCTGGCACCTTTGGTGTGGGAGCAGTCGCTCGACGTTTGCAATTTGGAGCTGGGCTCCGGCGCCGGCCCCGTGAGCGAGCGAGGCACGAACGTCGGCACCCTGTACTGGCTGGCAAGGCCGGAGCCCCAGTGCGTGTGGGACTGTGGAAGGGCTGCCAGGGGAAGGCGAGGGCCAGCAACACCTGGGAGGCCTGGCACCTTTGGTGTGGGAGCAGTCGCTCGACGTTTGCAATTTTGAGCTAGGCTCCGGCGCATGTCCCGAGAGCGAGCGAGGCACGAATGTCGGCACCCTGAGCTGGCTGGCAAGGCCGGAGCCCCAGTGCGTGTGGGACTGTGGAAGGGCTGCCAGGGCAAGGCGAGGGCCAGCAACACCTGGGAGGCCTGGCACCTTTCGTGTGGGAGCAGTTGCTGGACGTTTGCAATTTCGAGCCTGGCTCCGGCCCCGGCACCGTGAGCGAGCGAGGCACGAACGTGGGCACCCTGAGCTGGCTGGCAAGGCCGGAGCCCCAGTCTGTGTGGGGCTGTGGAAGGGCTGCCAGGGCAAGGCGAGGGCCAGCAACACCTGGGAGGCCTGGCACCTTTGGTGTGGGAGCAGGTGCTGGACGTTTGAAATTTCGAGGTGGGCTCCGGCGCAGGTCCCGAGAGCGAGCGAGGCACGAACGTGGGCCCCCTGAGCTGGCTGGCAAGGCTGGAGCCGCAGTGTGTGTGGGGCTGTGGAAGGGCTGCCAGGGCAAGGCGAGGGCCAGCAACACCTGGCAGGCCTGGCACCTTTGGTGTGGGAGCAGTCGCTGGACGTCTGCAATTTGGAGCTGGGCTCCGGCGCAGGTCCCGAGAGCGAGCAAGGCACGAACGTCGGCACCCTGAGCTGGCTGGCAAGGCCGGAGCCGCAGTGTGTGTGGGGCTGTGGAAGGGCTGCCAGGGGAAGGCGAGGGACAGCAACACCTGGGAGGCCTGGCACCTTTGGTGTGGGAGCAGTCGCTGGACGTTTGCAATTTCGAGCTGGACTCCGGCGCAGGTCCCGACAGTGAGTGAGGCACGAACGTCGGCCCCCTGAGCTGGCTGGCAAGGCCGGAGCTGCAGTGTGTGTGGGGCTGTGGAAGGGCTGCCAGGGCAAGGCGAGGGCCAGCAACACCTGGCAGGCCTGGCACCTTTGGTGTGGGAGCAGTCGCTGGACGTTTGCAATTTCCAGCTGGGCTCCGGCGCCAGCCCCGTGTGCGAGCGAGGCAAGAATGTTGGCACCCTGAGCTGGCTGGCAAGGCCGGAGCCGCAGTGTGTGTGGGGCTGTGGAAGGGCAGCCAGGGGAAGGCGAGGGCCAGCAACACCTGGGAGGCCTGGCACATTTCGTGTGGGAGCAGTCGCTGGACGTTTGCAATTTCGAGGTGGGCTCCGGCGCAGGTCCCGAGAGCGAGCGAGGCACGAACGTCGGCCCCCTGAGCTGGCTGGCAAGGCCGGAGCTGCAGTGCGGGTGGGGCTGTGGAAGTGCTGCCAGGGGAAGGCGAGGGCCAGCAACACCTGGGAGGCCTGGCACCTTTGGTGTGGTAGCAGTCGCTGGACGTCTGCAATTTGGAGCTGGGCTCCGGCGCCGGCACCGTGAGCGAGCGAGGCACGAACGTCAGCACCCTGTACTGGCTGGCAAAGCCGGAGCTGCAGTGCGTGTGGGACTGTGGAAGGGCTGCCAGGGCAAGGCGAGGGCCAGCAACACCTGGGAGGCCTGGCACCTTTGGTGTGGGAGCAGTCGCTGGACGTCTGCAATTTGGAGCTGGGCTCCGGCGCCTGACCCGTGTGCGAGCGAGGCCAGAAAGTCGGCACCCTGAGCTGGCTGGCAAGGCCGGAGCCCCAGTGTGTGTGGGGCTGTGGAAGGGCTGCCAGGGGAAGGCGAGGGCCAGCAACACCTGGGAGGCCTGGCACCTTACGTGTGGGAGCAGTCGCTGGACGTCTGCAATTTGGAGCTGGGCTCTGGCGCCGGGCCCGTGTGCGAGCGAGGCACGAATGTCGGCACCCTGTACTGGCTGGCAAGGCCGGAGCCGCAGTGTGTGTGGGGCTGTGGAAGGGCTGCCAGGGCAAGGCGAGGGCCAGCAACACCTGGGAGGCCTGGCACCTTTGGTGTGGGAGCAGTCGCTGGACGTTTGCAATTTTGAGCTGGGCTCCGGCGCAGGTCCCGAGAGCGAGCGAGGCACGAACGTCGGCACCCTGAGCTGGCTGGCAAGGCCGGAGACCCAGTGTGTATGGGGCTGTGGAAGGGCTGCCAGGGCAAGGCGAGGGCCAGCAACACCTGGGAGGCCTGGCACCTTTTGTGTGGGAGCAGTCGCTGGATGTTTGCAATTTCGATTTGGGCTCCGGCGCCGGCCCCGTGAGCGAGCGAGGCACGAACGTGGGCACCCTGAGCTGGCTGGCAAGGCCGCAGCGCCAGTGTGTGTGGGGCTGTGGAAGGGCTGCCAGGGCAAGGCGAGGGCCAGCAACACCTGGGAGGCCTGGCACCTTTGGTGTGGGAGCAGTCCCTGGACGTTTGCAATTTCGAGCTGGGCTCCGGCGCAGGTCCTGAGAGCGAGCGAGGCACGAACGTGGGCACTCTCAGCTGGCTGGCAAGGCCGGAGCGCCAGTGTGTGTGGGGCTGTGGAAGGGCTGCCAGGGGAAGGCGAGGGCCCGCAACACCTGGGAGGCCTGGCACCTTTGGTGTGGGAGCAGTCGCTGGACGTTTGCAATTTGGAGCTGGGCTCCGGCGCCGGCCCCGTGTGCGAGCGAGGCACGAACGTCGGCCCCCTGAGCTGGCTGGCAAGGCCAGAGCCCCAGTGTGTGTGGGGCTGTGGAAGGGCTGCCAGGGCAAGGCGAGGGCCAGCAACACCTGGGAGGCCTGGCACCTTTGGTGTGGGAGCAGTCGCTGGACGTTTGCAATTTCGAGGTGGGCTCCGGCGCCAGCCCCATGTGCGAGCGAGGCAAGAATGTCGGCACCCTGAGCTGGCTGGCAAGGCGGGAGCCCCAGTGTGTGTTGGGCTCTGGAAGGGCTGCCAGGGCAAGGCGAGGGCCAGCAACACCTGGCAGGCCTGGCACCTTTGGTGTGGGAGCAGTCGCTGGACGTTTGCAATTTCGAGGTGGGCTCCGGCGCAGTTCCCGAGAGCGAGCGAGGCACGAACGTGGGCACCCTGAGCTGGCTGGCAAGGCCGGAGCCGCAGTGTGTGGGGCTGTGGAAGGGCAGCCAGGGGAAGGCGAGGGACAGCAACACCTGGGAGGCCTGGCACCTTTGGTGTGGGAGCAGTCGCTGGACGTTTGCAATTTTGAGCTGGGCTCCGGCGCCGGCGCCGTGTGCGAGCGAGGCACGAACGTGGGCACCCTGAGCTGGCTGGCAAGGCCAGAGCCGCAGTGTGTGTGGGGCTGTGGAAGGGCTGCCAGGGCATGGCGAGGGCCAGCAACACCTGGGAGGCCTGGCACCTTTGGTGTGGGAGCAGTCGCTGGACGTTTGCAATTTTGAGCTGGGCTCCGGCGCAGGTCCCGAGAGCGAGCGAGGCACGAATGTCGGCACCCTGAGCTGGCTGGCAAGGCCGGAACCCCAGTGTGTGTGGGGCTGTGGAAGGGCTGCCAGGGGAAGGCGAGGGCCAGCAACACCTGGGAGGCCTGGCACATTTCGTGTGGGAGCAGTTGCTGGACGTTTGCAATTTCGAGGTGGGCTCCGGCCCCGGCACCGTGAGCGAGCAATGCACGAACGTGGGCACCCTGAGCTGGCTGGCAAGGCCGCAGCGCCAGTGTGTGTGGGGCTGTGGAAGGGCTGCCAGGGCAAGGCGAGGGCCAGCAACACCTGGGAGGCCTGGCACCTTACGTGTGGGAGCAGTTGCTGGACGTTTGCAATTTCGAGGTGGGCTCTGGCGCAGGTCCCGAGAGCGAGCGAGGCACGAACGTCGACATCCTGAGCTGGCTGGCAAGGCCGGAGCGCCAGTGTGTGTGGGGCTGTGGAAGGGCTGCCAGGGCAAGGCGAGGGCCAGCAACACCTGGCAGGCCTGGCACCTTTGGTGTGGGAGCAGTCGCTGGACGTCTGCAATTTGGAGCTGGGCTCCGGCGCCGGCCCCGTGTGCGAGTGAGGCACGAACGTCGGCACCCTGAGCTGGCTTGTAAGGCCGGAGCCGCAGTGCGTGTGGGGCTGTGGAAGGGCTGCCAGGGGAAGGCGAGGGCCAGCAACACCTGGGAGGCCTGGCACCTTTCGTGTGGGAGCAGTCGCTGGATGTTTGCAATTTCGAGTTGGGCTCCGGCGCCGGCCCCGTGAGCGAGCGAGGCACGAACGTCGGCACCCTGAGCTGGCTGGCAAGGCCGGAGCGCCAGTGTGTGTGGGGCTGTGGAAGGGCTGCCAGGGCAAGGCGAGGGCCAGCAACACCTGGGAGGCCTGGCACCTTTGGTGTGGCAGCAGTCCCTGGACGTTTGCAATTTCGAGCTGGGCTCCGGCGCAGGTCCTGAGAGCGAGCGAGGCACGAATGTGGGCACCCTGAGCTGGCTGGCAAGGCCGGAGCCCCAGTGTGTGTGGGGCTGTGGAAGGGCTGCCAGGGCAAGGCGAGGGCCAGCAACACCTGGGAGGCCTGGCACCTTTGGTGTGGGAGCAGTCGCTGGACGTTTGCAATTTGGAGCTGGGCTCCGGCGCCAGCCCCGTGTGCGAGCGAGGCAAGAATGTCGGCACCCTGAGCTGGCTGGCAAGGCCGGAGCCCCAGTGTGTGTTGGGCTCTGGAAGGGCTGCCAGGGCAAGGCGAGGGCCAGCAACACCTGGGAGGCCTGGCACCTTTGGTGTGGGAGCAGTCGCTGGACGTTTGCAATTTCGAGGTGGGCTCCGGCGCAGTTCCCGAGAGCGAGCGAGGCACGAACGTGGGCACCCTGAGCTGGCTGGCAAGGCCGGAGCCGCAGTGTGTGGGGCTGTGGAAGGGCAGCCAGGGGAAGGCGAGGGCCAGCAACACCTGGGAGGCCTGGCACCTTACGTGTGGGAGCAGTCGCTCGACGTTTGCAATTTCGAGCTGGGCTCCGGCGCAGTTCCCGACAGTGAGTGAGGCACGAACGTCGGCCCCCTGAGCTGGCTGGCAAGGCCGGAGCTGCAGTGCGTGTGGGGCTGTGGAAGGGCTGCCAGGGCAAGGCGAGGGCCAGCAACACCTGGGAGGCCTGGCACCTTTGGTGTGGGAGCAGTTGCTGGACGTTTTCAATTTGGAGCTGGGCTCCGGCGCCGGCCCCGTGTGCGAGCGAGGCACGAACGTCGGTACCCTGAGCTGGCTGGCAAGGCCGGAGCGCCAGTGTGTGTGGGGCTGTGGAAGGGCTGCCAGGGCAAGGCGAGGGCCAGCAACACCTGGGAGGCCTGGCACCTTTGGTGTGGGAGCAGTCGCTGGACGTTTGCAATTTCCAGCTGGGCTCCGGCGCCAGCCCCGTGTGCGAGCGAGGCAAGAATGTCGGCACCCTGAGCTGGCTGGCAAGGCCGGAGCCGCAGTGTGTGGGGCTGTGGAAGGGCAGCCAGGGGAAGGCGAGGGCCAGCAACACCTGGGAGGCCTGGCACCTTTGGTGTGGGAGCAGTCGCTCGACGTTTGCAATTTCGAGCTGGGCTCCGGCGCAGGTCCCGACAGTGAGTGAGGCACGAACGTCGGCCCCCTGAGCTGGCTGGCAAGGCCGGAGCTGCAGTGCGTGTGGGGCTGTGGAAGGGCTGCCAGGGCAAGGCGAGGGCCAGCAACACCTGGGAGTCCTGGCACATTTTGTGTGGGAGCAGTCGCTGGACGTTTGCAATTTCGAGCTGGGCTCCGGCGCCGGCCCCGTGTGCGAGCGAGGCAAGAACGTCGGCACCCAGAGCTGGCTGGCAAGGCCAGAGCCGCAGTGTGTGTGGGGCTGTGGAAGGGCTGCCAGGGCAAGGCGAGGGCCAGCAACACCTGGGAGGCCTGGCACCTTACGTGTGGGAGCAGTCGCTGGACGTTTGTAATTTTGAGCTGGGCTCCGGCGCCAGCCCCGTGTGCGAGCAAGGCAAGAATGTCGGCACCCTGAGCTGGCTGGCAAGGCCGGAGCCCCAGTGTGTGTTGGGCTGTGGAAGGGCTGCCAGGGCAAGGCGAGGGCCAGCAACACCTGGGAGGCCTGGCACCTTTGGTGTGGGAGCAGTCGCTGGACGTTTGCAATTTCGAGGTGGGCTCCGGCGCAGTTCCCGAGAGCGAGCGAGGCACGAACGTGGGCACCCTGAGCTGGCTGGCAAGGCCGGAGCCGCAGTGTGTGTGGGGCTGTGGAAGGGCTGCCATGGGAAGGCGAGGGCCAGCAACACCTGGGAGGCCTGGCACCTTTGGTGTGGGAGCAGTCGCTGGACGTTTGCAATTTGGAGCTGGGCTCCGGCGCAGGTCCCGAGAGCGAGCGAGGCACGAACGTGGGCCCCCTGAGCTGGCTGGCAAGGCTGGAGCCGCAGTGTGTGTGGGGCTGTGGAAGGGCTGCCAGGGCAAGGCGAGGGCCAGCAACACCTGGGAGGCCTGGCACCTTTGGTGTGGGAGCAGTCGCTGGACGTCTGCAATTTGGAGCTGGGCTCCGGCGCCGGCCCCGTGAGCGAGCGAGGCACGAACGTCAGCACCCTGTACTGGCTGGCAAGGCCGGAGCTGCAGTGCGTGTGGGACTGTGGAAGGGCTGCCAGGGCAACGCGAGGGCCAGCAACACCTGGGAGGCCTGGCACCTTTGGTGTGGGAGCAGTCGCTGGACGTTTGTAATTTGGAGCTGGGCTCCGGCGCCGGCCCCGTGAGCGAGCGAGGCAAGAACGTCGGCACCCTGAGCTGGCTGGCAAGGCCAGAGCCGCAGTGTGTGTGGGGCTGTCGAAGGGCTGCCAGGGCAAGGCGAGGGCCAGCAACACCTGGGAGGCCTGGCACCTTCCGTGTGGGAGCAATCGCTGGACGTTTGCAATTTTGAGCTAGGCTCCGGCGCAGGTCCCGAGAGCGAGCGAGGCACGAATGTCGGCACCCTGAGCTGGCTGGCAAGGCCGGAGCCCCAGTGTGTGTGGGGCTGTGGAAGGGCTGCCAGGGGAAGGCGAGGGCCAGCAACACCTGGCAGGCCTGGCACCTTTGGTGTGGGAGCAGTCGCTGGACGTTTGCAATTTCGAGGTGGGCTCCGGCCCGGGCACCGTGAGCGAGCGAGGCACGAACGTGGGCCCCCTGAGCTGGCTGGCAAGGCCGGAGCGCCAGTGTGTGTGGGGCTGTGGAAGGGCTGCCAGGGGAAGGCGAGGGCCAGCAACACCTGGGAGGCCTGGCACCTTTGGTGTGGGAGCAGTCGCTGGACGTTTGCAATTTCGAGGTGGGCTCCGGCGCAGGTCCCGTGAGCGAGCGAGGCACGAACGTGGGCCCCCTGAGCTGGCTGGCAAGGCCGGAGCGCCAGTGTGTGTGGGGCTGTGGAAGGGCTGCCAGGGCAAGGCGAGGGCCAGCAACACCTGGGAGGCCTGGCACCTTTGGTGTGGGAGCAGTCGCTCGACGTTTGGAATTTCAAGCCTGGCTCCGGCGCAGGTCCCGACAGTGAGTGAGGCACGAACGTCGGCCCCCTGAGCTGGCTGGCAAGGCCGGAGCTCCAGTGCGTGTGGGGCTGTGGAAGGGCTGCCAGGGCAAGGCGAGGGCCAGCAACACCTGGCAGGCCTGGCACCTTTGGTGTGGGAGCAGTCGCTGGACGTTTGCAATTTGGAGCTGGGCTCCGGCGCCGGCCCCGTGAGCGAGCGAGGCAAGAACGTCGGCACCCTGAGCTGGCTGGCAAGGCCAGAGCCCCAGTGTGTGTGGGGCTGTGGAAGGGCTGCCAGGGCAAGGCGAGGGCCAGCAACACCTGGGAGGCCTCGCACCTTTGGTGTGGGAGCAGTCGCTGGACGTTTGCAATTTCGAGGTGGGCTCTGGCGCAGGTCCCGAGAGCGAGCGAGGCACGAACGTCGACATCCTGAGCTGGCTGGCAAGGCCGGAGCGCCAGTGTGTGTGGGGCTGTGGAAGGGCTGCCAGGGCAAGGCGAGGGCCAGCAACACCTGGGAGGCCTGGCACCTTTGGTGTGGGAGCAGTCGCTGGACGTCTGCAATTTGGAGCTGGGCTCCGGCGCAGGCCCCGTGAGCGAGTGAGGCACGAACGTCGGCACCCTGAGCTGGCTTGTAAGGCCGGAGCCGCAGTGCGTGTGGGGCTGTGGAAGGGCTGCCAGGGGAAGGCGAGGGCCAGCAACACCTGGGAGGCCTGGCACCTTTCGTGTGGGAGCAGTCGCTGGACGTTTGCAATTTCGAGCTGGGCTCCGGCGCCGGCCCCGTGTGCGAGCGAGGCAAGAACGTCGGCACCCAGAGCTGGCTGGCAAGGCCAGAGCCGCAGTGTGTGTGGGGCTGTGGAAGGGCTGCCAGGGCAAGGCGAGGGCCAGCAACACCTGGGAGGCCTGGCACCTTTGGTGTGGGAGCAGTCGTTGGACGTTTGTAATTTTGAGCTGGGCTCCGGCGCCAGCCCCGTGTGCGAGCGAGGCAAGAATGTCGGCACCCTGAGCTGGCTGGCAAGGCCGGAGCCCCAGTGTGTGTTGGGCTGTGGAAGGGCTGCCAGGGCAAGGCGAGGGCCAGCAACACCTGGGAGGCCTGGCACCTTTGGTGTGGGAGCAGTCGCTGGACGTTTGCAATTTCGAGGTGGGCTCCGGCGCAGGTCCCGAGAGCGAGCGAGGCACGAACGTGGGCACCCTGAGCTGGCTGGCAAGGCCGGAGCCGCAGTGTGTGTGGGGCTGTGGAAGGGCTGCCATGGGAAGGCGAGGGCCAGCAACACCTGGGAGGCCTGGCACCTTTGGTGTGGGAGCAGTCGCTGGACGTTTGCAATTTCGAGGTGGGCTCCGGCGCAGGTCCCGAGAGCGAGCGAGGCACGAACGTGGGCCCCCTGAGCTGGCTGGCAAGGCTGGAGCCGCAGTGTGTGTGGGGCTGTGGAAGGGCTGCCAGGGCAAGGCGAGGGCCAGCAACACCTGGCAGGCCTGGCACCTTTGGTGTGGGAGCAGTCGCTGGACGTCTGCAATTTGGAGCTGGGCTCCGGCGCAGGTCCCGGGAGCGAGCGAGGCACGAACGTCAGCACCCTGTACTGGCTGGCAAGGCCGGAGCTGCAGTGCGTGTGGGACTGTGGAAGGGCTGCCAGGGCAACGCGAGGGCCAGCAACACCTGGGAGGCCTGGCACCTTTGGTGTGGGAGCAGTCGCTGGACGTTTGTAATTTGGAGCTGGGCTCCGGCGCCGGCCCCGTGAGCGAGCGAGGCAAGAACGTCGGCACCCTGAGCTGGCTGGCAAGGCCAGAGCCGCAGTGTGTGTGGGGCTGTCGAAGGGCTGCCAGGGCAAGGCGAGGGCCAGCAACACCTGGGAGGCCTGGCACCTTCCGTGTGGGAGCAATCGCTGGACGTTTGCAATTTTGAGCTAGGCTCCGGCGCAGGTCCCGAGAGCGAGCGAGGCACGAATGTCGGCACCCTGAGCTGGCTGGCAAGGCCGGAGCCCCAGTGTGTGTGGGGCTGTGGAAGGGCTGCCAGGGGAAGGCGAGGGCCAGCAACACCTGGCAGGCCTGGCACCTTTCGTGTGGGAGCAGTCGCTGGACGTTTGCAATTTCGAGGTGGGCTCCGGCCCGGGCACCGTGAGCGAGCGAGGCACGAACGTGGGCACCCTGAGCTGGCTGGCAAGGCCGGAGCGCCAGTGTGTGTGGGGCTGTGGAAGGGCTGCCAGGGGAAGGCGAGGGCCAGCAACACCTGGGAGGCCTGGCACCTTTGGTGTGGGAGCAGTCGCTGGACGTTTGCAATTTCGAGGTGGGCTCCGGCGCAGGTCCCGTTAGCGAGCGAGGCACGAACGTGGGCCCCCTGAGCTGGCTGGCAAGGCCGGAGCGCCAGTGTGTGTGGGGCTGTGGAAGGGCTGCCAGGGCAAGGCGAGGGCCAGCAACACCTGGGAGGCCTGGCACCTTTGGTGTGGGAGCAGTCGCTCGACGTTTGGAATTTCAAGCCTGGCTCCGGCGCAGGTCCCGACAGTGAGTGAGGCACGAACGTCGGCCCCCTGAGCTGGCTGGCAAGGCCGGAGCTCCAGTGCGTGTGGGGCTGTGGAAGGGCTGCCAGGGCAAGGCGAGGGCCAGCAACACCTGGGAGGCCTGGCACCTTTGGTGTGGGAGCAGTCGCTGGACGTTTGCAATTTGGAGCTGGGCTCCGGCGCCGGCCCCGTGAGCGAGCGAGGCACGAACGTCGGCACCCTGAGCTGGCTGGCAAGGCCAGAGCCCCAGTGTGTGTGGGGCTGTGGAAGGGCTGCCAGGGCAAGGCGAGGGCCAGCAACACCTGGGAGGCCTCGCACCTTTGGTGTGGGAGCAGTCGCTGGACGTTTGCAATTTCGAGGTGGGCTCTGGCGCAGGTCCCGAGAGCGAGCGAGGCACGAACGTCGACATCCTGAGCTGGCTGGCAAGGCCGGAGCGCCAGTGTGTGTGGGGCTGTGGAAGGGCTGCCAGGGCAAGGCGAGGGCCAGCAACACCTGGCAGGCCTGGCACCTTTGGTGTGGGAGCAGTCGCTGGACGTCTGCAATTTGGAGCTGGGCTCCGGCGCAGGCCCCGGGAGCGAGTGAGGCACGAACGTCGGCACCCTGAGCTGGCTTGTAAGGCCGGAGCCGCAGTGCGTGTGGGGCTGTGGAAGGGCTGCCAGGGGAAGGCGAGGGCCAGCAACACCTGGGAGGCCTGGCACCTTTCGTGTGGGAGCAGTCGCTGGATGTTTGCAATTTCGAGTTGGGCTCCGGCGCCGGCCCCGTGAGCGAGCGAGGCACGAACGTCGGCACCCTGAGCTGGCTGGCAAGGCCGGAGCGCCAGTGTGTGTGGGGCTGTGGAAGGGCTGCCAGGGGAAGGCGAGGGCCAGCAACACCTGGGAGGCCTGGCACCTTTGGTGTGGGAGCAGTCCCTGGACGTTTGCAATTTCGAGCTGGGCTCCGGCGCAGGTCCCGACAGTGAGTGAGGCACGAACGTCGGCCCCCTGAGCTGGCTGGCAAGGCCGGAGCTGCAGTGCGTGTGGGGCTGTGGAAGGGCTGCCAGGGCAAGGCGAGGGCCAGCAACACCTGGGAGGCCTGGCACCTTTGGTGTGGGAGCAGTCGCTGGACGTTTGCAATTTGGAGCTGGGCTCCGGCGCCGGCCCCGTGTGCGAGCGAGGCACGAACGTCGGCCCCCTGAGCTGGCTGGCAAGGTCGGAGCGCCAGTGTGTGTGGGGCTGTGGAAGGGCTGCCAGGGCAAGGCGAGGGCCAGCAAAACCTGGGAGGCCTGGCACCTTTGGTGTGGGAGCAGTCGCTGGACGTTTGCAATTTCCAGCTGGGCTCCGGCGCCAGCCCCGTGTGCGAGCGAGGCAAGAATGTCGGCACCCTGAGCTGGCTGGCAAGGCCGGAGCCCCAGTGTGTGTTGGGCTGTGGAAGGGCTGCCAGGGGAAGGCGAGGGCCAGCAACACCTGGCAGGCCTGGCACCTTTGGTGTGGGAGCAGTCGCTGGACGTTTGCAATTTCGAGGTGGGCTCCGGCGCCGGCCCCGGGAGCGAGTGAGGCACGAACGTCGGCACCCTGAGCTGGCTTGTAAGGCCGGAGCCGCAGTGCGTGTGGGGCTGTGGAAGGGCTGCCAGGGGAAGGCGAGGGCCAGCAACACCTGGGAGGCCTGGCACCTTTCGTGTGGGAGCAGTCGCTGGATGTTTGCAATTTCGAGTTGGGCTCCGGCGCCGGCCCCGTGAGCGAGCGAGGCACGAACGTCGGCACCCTGAGCTGGCTGGCAAGGCCGGAGCGCCAGTGTGTGTGGGGCTGTGGAAGGGCTGCCAGGGCAAGGCGAGGGCCAGCAACACCTGGGAGGCCTGGCACCTTTGGTGTGGGAGCAGTCCCTGGACGTTTGCAATTTCGAGCTGGGCTCCGGCGCAGGTCCCGACAGTGAGTGAGGCACGAACGTCGGCCCCCTGAGCTGGCTGGCAAGGCCGGAGCTGCAGTGCGTGTGGGGCTGTGGAAGGGCTGCCAGGGCAAGGCGAGGGCCAGCAACACCTGGGAGGCCTGGCACCTTTGGTGTGGGAGCAGTCGCTGGACGTTTGCAATTTGGAGCTGGGCTCCGGCGCCGGCCCCGTGTGCGAGCGAGGCACGAACGTCGGCCCCCTGAGCTGGCTGGCAAGGCCGGAGTCCCAGTGTGTGTGGGGCTGTGGAAGGGCTGCCAGGGCAAGGCGAGGGCCAGCAACACCTGGGAGGCCTGGCACCTTTGGTGTGGGAGCAGTCGCTGGACGTTTGCAATTTCCAGCTGGGCTCCGGCGCCAGCCCCGTGTGCGAGCGAGGCAAGAATGTCGGCCCCCTGAGCTGGCTGGCAAGGCCGGAGCCCCAGTGTGTGTTGGGCTGTGGAAGGGCTGCCAGGGGAAGGCGAGGGCCAGCAACACCTGGCAGGCCTGGCACCTTTGGTGTGGGAGCAGTCGCTGGACGTTTGCAATTTCGAGGTGGGCTCCGGCGCAGTTCCCGAGAGCGAGCGAGGCACGAACGTCGGCACCCTGAGCTGGCTGGCAAGGCCGGAGCCGCAGTGTGTGGGGCTGTGGAAGGGCAGCCAGGGGAAGGCGAGGGACAGCAACACCTGGGAGGCCTGGCACCTTTGGTGTGGGAGCAGTCGCTCGACGTTTGCAATTTCGAGCTGGGCTCCGGCGCAGGTCCCGACAGTGAGTGAGGCACGAACGTCGGCCCCCTGAGCTGGCTGGCAAGGCCGGAGCTGCAGTGCGTGTGGGGCTGTGGAAGGGCTGCCAGGGCAAGGCGAGGGCCAGCAACACCTGGGAGTCCTGGCACATTTTGTGTGGGAGCAGTCGCTGGACGTTTGCAATTTCGAGCTGGGCTCCGGCGCCGGCCCCGTGTGCGAGCGAGGCACGAATGTGGGCACCCTGAGCTGGCTGGCAAGGCCAGAGCCGCAGTGTGTGTGGGGCTGTGGAAGGGCTGCCAGGGCAAGGCGAGGGCCAGCAACACCTGGGAGGCCTGGCACCTTTGGTGTGGGAGCAGTCGTTGGACGTTTGTAATTTTGAGCTGGGCTCCGGCGCCAGCCCCGTGTGCGAGCGAGGCAAGAATGTCGGCACCCTGAGCTGGCTGGCAAGGCCGGAGCCCCAGTGTGTGTTGGGCTGTGGAAGGGCTGCCAGGGCAAGGCGAGGGCCAGCAACACCTGGGAGGCCTGGCACCTTTGGTGTGGGAGCAGTCGCTGGACGTTTGCAATTTCGAGGTGGGCTCCGGCGCAGGTCCCGAGAGCGAGCGAGGCACGAACGTGGGCACCCTGAGCTGGCTGGCAAGGCCGGAGCCGCAGTGTGTGTGGGGCTGTGGAAGGGCTGCCATGGGAAGGCGAGGGCCAGCAACACCTGGGAGGCCTGGCACCTTTGGTGTGGGAGCAGTCGCTGGACGTTTGCAATTTCGAGGTGGGCTCCGGCGCAGGTCCCGAGAGCGAGCGAGGCACGAACGTGGGCCCCCTGAGCTGGCTGGCAAGGCTGGAGCCGCAGTGTGTGTGGGGCTGTGGAAGGGCTGCCAGGGCAAGGCGAGGGCCAGCAACACCTGGGAGGCCTGGCACCTTTGGTGTGGGAGCAGTCGCTGGACGTCTGCAATTTGGAGCTGGGCTCCGGCGCCGGCCCCGGGAGCGAGCGAGGCACGAACGTCAGCACCCTGTACTGGCTGGCAAGGCCGGAGCTGCAGTGCGTGTGGGACTGTGGAAGGGCTGCCAGGGCAACGCGAGGGCCAGCAACACCTGGGAGGCCTGGCACCTTTGGTGTGGGAGCAGTCGCTGGACGTTTGTAATTTGGAGCTGGGCTCCGGCGCCGGCCCCGTGAGCGAGCGAGGCAAGAACGTCGGCACCCTGAGCTGGCTGGCAAGGCCAGAGCCGCAGTGTGTGTGGGGCTGTCGAAGGGCTGCCAGGGCAAGGCGAGGGCCAGCAACACCTGGGAGGCCTGGCACCTTCCGTGTGGGAGCAATCGCTGGACGTTTGCAATTTTGAGCTAGGCTCCGGCGCAGGTCCCGAGAGCGAGCGAGGCACGAATGTCGGCACCCTGAGCTGGCTGGCATGGCTGGAGCCCCAGTGTGTGTGGGGCTGTGGAAGGGCTGCCAGGGGAAGGCGAGGGCCAGCAACACCTGGCAGGCCTGGCACCTTTCGTGTGGGAGCAGTCGCTGGACGTTTGCAATTTCGAGGTGGGCTCCGGCCCGGGCACCGTGAGCGAGCGAGGCACGAACGTGGGCACCCTGAGCTGGCTGGCAAGGCCGGAGCGCCAGTGTGTGTGGGGCTGTGGAAGGGCTGCCAGGGGAAGGCGAGGGCCAGCAACACCTGGGAGGCCTGGCACCTTTGGTGTGGGAGCAGTCGCTGGACGTTTGCAATTTCGAGGTGGGCTCCGGCGCAGGTCCCGTGAGCGAGCGAGGCACGAACGTGGGCCCCCTGAGCTGGCTGGCAAGGCCGGAGCGCCAGTGTGTGTGGGGCTGTGGAAGGGCTGCCAGGGCAAGGCGAGGGCCAGCAACACCTGGGAGGCCTGGCACCTTTGGTGTGGGAGCAGTCGCTCGACGTTTGGAATTTCAAGCCTGGCTCCGGCGCAGGTCCCGACAGTGAGTGAGGCACGAACGTCGGCCCCCTGAGCTGGCTGGCAAGGCCGGAGCTCCAGTGCGTGTGGGGCTGTGGAAGGGCTGCCAGGGGAAGGCGAGGGCCAGCAACACCTGGGAGGCCTGGCACCTTTGGTGTGGGAGCAGTCGCTGGACGTTTGCAATTTGGAGCTGGGCTCCGGCGCCGGCCCCGTGAGCGAGCGAGGCAAGGACGTCGGCACCCTGAGCTGGCTGGCAAGGCCAGAGCCCCAGTGTGTGTGGGGCTGTGGAAGGGCTGCCAGGGCAAGGCGAGGGCCAGCAACACCTGGGAGGCCTCGCACCTTTGGTGTGGGAGCAGTCGCTGGACGTTTGCAATTTCCAGCTGGGCTCCGGCGCCAGCCCCGTGTGCGAGCGAGGCAAGAATGTCGACAACCTTAGCTGGCTGGCAAGGGCGGAGCCCCAGTGTGTGTTGGGCTGTGGAAGGGCTGCCAGGGCAAGGCGAGGGCCAGCAACACCTGGGAGGCCTGGCACCTTTGGTGTGGGAGCAGTCGCTGGACGTTTGCAATTTCGAGCTGGGCTCCGGCACAGGTCCCGAGAGCGAGCGAGGCACGAACGTCGACATCCTGAGCTGGCTGGCAAGGCCGGAGCGCCAGTGTGTGTGGGGCTGTGGAAGGGCTGCCAGGGGAAGGCGAGGGCCAGCAACACCTGGGAGGCCTGGCACCTTTGGTGTGGGAGCAGTCGCTGGACGTCTGCAATTTGGAGCTGGGCTCCGGCGCCCGCCCCGTGAGCGAGCGAGGCACGAACGTCAGCACCCTGTACTGGCTGGCAAAGCCGGAGCTGCAGTGCGTGTGGGACTGTGGAAGGGCTGCCAGGGCAAGGCGAGGGCCAGCAACACCTGGGAGGCCTGGCACCTTTGGTGTGGGAGCAGTCGCTGGACGTCTGCAATTTGGAGCTGGGCTCTGGCGCCGGCCCCGTGTGCGAGCGAGGCAAGAAAGTCGGCACCCTGAGCTGGCTGGCAAGGCCGGAGCCCCAGTGTGTGTGGGGCTGTGGAAGGGCTGCCAGGGCAAGGCGAGGGCCAGCAACACCTGGGAGGCCTGGCACCTTTGGTGTGGGAGCAGTCGCTGGACGTCTGCAATTTGGAGCTGGGCTCTGGCGCCGCCCCGTGTGCGAGCGAGGCAAGAACGTCGGCACTCTGAGCTGGCTGGCAAGGCCGGAGCGCCAGTGTGTGTGGGGCTGTGGAAGGGCTGCCATGGGAAGGCGAGGGCCAGCAACACCTGGGAGGCCTGGCACCTTACGTGTGGGAGCAGTCGCTGGACGTCTGCAATTTGGAGCTGGGCTCCGGCGCAGGTCCCGAGAGCGAGCAAGGCACGAACGTGGGTACCCTGAGCTGGATGGCAAGGCCAGAGCCGCAGTGTGTGTGGGGCTGTGGAAGGGCTGCCAGGGCAAGGCGAGGGCCAGCAACACCTGGGAGGCCTGGCACCTTTGGTGTGGGAGCAGTCGCTGGACGTTTGCAATTTTGAGCTGGGCTCCGGCGCAGGTCCCGAGAGCGAGCGAGGCACGAATGTCGGCACCCTGAGCTGGCTGGCAAGGCCGGAGCCCCAGTGTGTGTGGGGCTGTGGAAGGGCTGCCAGGGGAAGGCGAGGGCCAGCAACACCTGGGAGGCCTGGCACCTTTGGTGTGGGAGCAGTCGCTGGACGTTTGCAATTTCGAGGTGGGCTCCGGCGCACTTCCCGAGAGCGAGCGAGGCACGAACGTCGACATCCTGAGCAGGCTGGCAAGGCCGGAGCCCCAGTGTGTGTGGGGCTGTGGAAGGGCTGCCAGGGCAAGGCGAGGGCCAGCAACACCTGGGAGGCCTGGCACCTTTGGTGTGGGAGCAGTCGCTGGACGTCTGCAATTTGGAGCTGGGCTCCGGCGCAGGTCCCGAGAGCGAGCGAGGCACGAACGTTGGCACCCTGAGCTGGCTGGCAAGGCCAGAGCCCCAGTGTGTGTGGGGCTGTGGAAGGGCTGCCAGGGGAAGGCGAGGGCCAGCAACACCTGGGAGGCCTGGCACCTTTGGTGTGGGAGCAGTCGCTGGACGTCTGCAATTTCGAGGTGGGCTCCGGCGCAGGTCCTGAGAGCGAGCGAGGCACGAACCTGGGCACCCTCAGCTGGCTGGCAAGGCCGGAGCCGCAGTGTGTGTGGGGCTGTGGAAGGGCTGCCAGGGGAAGGCGAGGGCCAGCAACACCTGGGAGGCCTGGCACCTTTGGTGTGGGAGCAGTCGCTGGACGTTTGCAATTTCGAGGTGGGCTCCGGCGCCGGCCCCGTGTGCGAGCGAGGCAAGAACGTCGGCACCCTGAGGTGGCTGGCAAGGCCAGAGCCCCAGTGTGTGTGGGGCTGTGGAAGGGCTGCCAGGGGAAGGCGAGGGCCAGCAACACCTGGGAGGCCTGGCACCTTTGGTGTGGGAGCAGTCGCTGGACGTCTGCAATTTCGAGGTGGGCTCCGGCGCAGGTCCTGAGAGCGAGCGAGGCACGAACGTGGGCACCCTCAGCTGGCTGGCAAGGCCGGAGCCGCAGTGTGTGTGGGGCTGTGGAAGGGCTGCCAGGGCAAGGCGAGGGCCAGCAACACCTGGGAGGCCTGGCACCTTTGGTGTAGGAGCAGTCGCTGGACGTTTGCAATTTCGAGGTGGGCTCCGGCGCAGGTCCCGAGAGCGAGCGAGGTACGAACGTCGACATCCTGAGCTGGCTGGCAGGGTCGGACCCCCAGTGTGTGTGGGGCTGTGGAAGGGCTGCCAGGGCAAGGCGAGGGCCAGCAACACCTGGGAGGCCTGGCACCTTTGGTGTGGGAGCAGTCGCTGGACGTCTGCAATTTGGAGCTGGGCTCCGGCGCCGGCCCCGTGAGCGAGCGAGGCACGAACGTCGGCACCCTGTACTGGCAGGCAAGGCCAGAGCCCCAGAGCGTGTGTGGCTGTGGAAGGGCTGCCAGGGGAAGGCGAGGGCCAGCAACACCTGGGAGGCCTGGCACCTTTGGTGTGGGAGCAGTCGCTGGACGTCTGCAATTTGGAGCTGGGCTCCGGCGCAGGTCCCGAGAGCGAGCGAGGTACGAACGTTGGAACCCTGAGCTGGCTGGCAAGGCTGGAGCCCCAGTGTGTGTGGGGCTGTGGAAGGGCTGCCAGGGCAAGGCGAGGGCCAGCAACACCTGGCAGGCCTGGCACCTTCCGTGTGGGAGCAATCGCTGGACGTTTGCAATTTCGAGGTGGCCTCCGGCGCAGGTCCCGAAAGCGAGCGAGGCAGGAATGTCGACACCCTGAGCTGGCTGGGAAGGGCGGAGCGCCAGTGTGTGTGGGGCTGTGGAAGGGCTGCCAGGGCAAGGCGAGGGCCAGCAACACCTGGGAGGCCTGGCACCTTTCGTGTGGGAGCAGTCGCTGGACGTTTGCAATTTCGAGGTGGGCTCCGGCGCAGTTCCCGAGAGCGAGCGAGGCACGAACGTTGACATCCTGAGCTGTCTGGCAAGGCCGGAGCCCCAGTGTGTGTGGGGCTGTGGAAGGGCTGCCAGGGGAAGGCGAGGGCCAGCAACACCTGGGAGGCCTGGCACCTTTGGTGTGGGAGCAGTCGCTGGACGTTTGCAATTTCGAGCTGGGCTCCGGCGCCGGCCCCGTGTGCGAGCGAGGCAAGAACGTCGGCACCCTGAGCTGGCTGGCAAGGCCAGAGCCACAGTGTGTGTGGGGCTGTGGAAGGGCTGCCAGGGGAAGGCGAGGGCCAGCAACACCTGGGAGGCCTGGCACCTTTGGTGTGGGAGCAGTCGCTGGACGTTTGCAATTTCGAGCTGGGCTCCGGCGCAGGTCCTGAGAGCGAGCGAGGCACGAATGTGGGCACCCTCAGCTGGCTGGCAAGGCCGGAGCCGCAGTGTGTGTGGGGCTGTGGAAGGGCTGCCAGGGCAAGGCGAGGGCCAGCAACACCTGGGAGGCCTGGCACCTTTGGTGTGGGAGCAGTCGCTGGACGTCTGCAATTTCGAGGTGGGCTCCGGCGCAGGTCCTGAGAGCGAGCGAGGCACGAACGTGGGCACCCTCAGCTGGCTGGCAAGGCCGGAGCCGCAGTGTGTGTGGGGCTGTGGAAGGGCTGCCAGGGGAAGGCGAGGGCCAGCAACACCTGGGAGGCCTGGCACCTTTGGTGTAGGAGCAGTCGCTGGACGTTTGCAATTTCGAGGTGGGCTCCGGCGCAGTTCCCGAGAGCGAGCGAGGTACGAACGTCGACATCCTGAGCTGGCTGGCAGGGTCGGACCCCCAGTGTGTGTGGGGCTGTGGAAGGGCTGCCAGGGCAAGGCGAGGGCCAGCAACACCTGGGAGGCCTGGCACCTTTGGTGTGGGAGCAGTGCAGTCGCTGGACGTTTGCAATTTCGAGGTGGGCTCCGGCGCAGGTCCTGAGAGCGAGCGAGGCACGAACGTGGGCACCCTCAGCTGGCTGGCAAGGCCGGAGCCGCAGTGTGTGTGGGGCTGTGGAAGGGCTGCCAGGGGAAGGCGAGGGCCAGCAACACCTGGGAGGCCTGGCACCTTTGGTGTAGGAGCAGTCGCTGGACGTTTGCAATTTCGAGGTGGGCTCCGGCGCAGTTCCCGAGAGCGAGCGAGGTACGAACGTCGACATCCTGAGCTGGCTGGCAGGGTCGGACCCCCAGTGTGTGTGGGGCTGTGGAAGGGCTGCCAGGGCAAGGCGAGGGCCAGCAACACCTGGGAGGCCTGGCACCTTTGGTGTGGGAGCAGTCGCTGGACGTTTGCAATTTCGAGGTGGGCTCCGGCGCAGGTCCTGAGAGCGAGCGAGGCACGAACGTCGGTACCCTGAGCTGGCTGGCAAGGCCGGAGCGCCAGTGTGTGTGGGGCTGTGGAAGGGCTGCCAGGGGAAGGCGAGGGCCAGCAACACCTGGGAGGCCTGGCACCTTTGGTGTGGGAGCAGTCGCTGGACGTCTGCAATTTCGAGGTGGGCTCCGGCGCAGGTCCTGAGAGCGAGCGAGGCACGAACGTTGGCACCCTGAGCTGGCTGGCAAGGCTGGAGCCGCAGTGTGTGTGGGGCTGTGGAAGGGCTGCCAGGGCAAGGCGAGGGCCAGCAACACCTGGGAGGCCTGGCACCTTCCGTGTGGGAGCAATCGCTGGACGTTTGCAATTTCGAGGTGGCCTCCGGCGCAGGTCCCGAGAGCGAGCGAGGCACGAATTTCGACACCCTGAGCTGGCTGGGAAGGGCGGAGCCGCAGTGTGTGTGGGGCTGTGGAAGGGCTGCCAGGGCAAGGCGAGGGCCAGCAACACCTGGGAGGCCTGGCACCTTTCGTGTGGGAGCAGTTGCTGGACGTTTGCAATTTCGAGGTGGGCTCCGGCCCCGGCACCGTGAGCGAGCGAGGCACGAACGTCGACATCCTGAGCTGGCTGGCAAGGCCGGAGCGCCAGTGTGTGTGGGGCTGTGGAAGGGCTGCCAGGGCAAGGCGAGGGCCAGCAACACCTGGGAGGCCTGGCACCTTTGGTGTGGGAGCAGTCGCTGGACGTTTGCAATTTCGAGCTGGGCTCCGGCGCAGTTCCCGAGAGCGAGCGAGGTACGAACGTCGACATCCTGAGCTGGCTGGCAGGGTCGGACCCCCAGTGTGTGTGGGGCTGTGGAAGGGCTTCCAGGGCAAGGCGAGGGCCAGCAACACCTGGGAGGCCTGGCACCTTTGGTGTGGGAGCAGTCGCTGGACGTCTGCAATTTCGAGGTGGGCTCCGGCGCAGGTCCCGAGAGCGAGCGAGGCACGAACGTCGGCCCCCTGAGCTGGCTGGCAAGGCCGGAGCCCCAGTGTGTGTGGGGCTGTGGAAGGGCTGCCAGGGCAAAGCGAGGGCCAGCAACACCTGGGAGGCCTGGCACCTTTGGTGTGGGAGCAGTCGCTGGACGTTTGCAATTTCGAGCTGGGCTCCGTCGCCGGCCCCGTGTGCGAGCGAGGCAAGAACGTCGGCACCCTGAGCTGGCTGGCAAGGCCAGAGCCGCAGTGTGTGTGGGGCTGTGGAAGGGCTGCCAGGGCAAGGCGAGGGCCAGCAACACCTGGGAGGCCTGGCACCTTTGGTGTGGGAGCAGTCGCTGGACGTTTGCAATTTCGAGCTGGGCTCCGGCGCCGGCCCCGTGTGCGAGCGAGGCAAGAACGTCGGCACCCTGAGCTGGCTGGCAAGGCCAGAGCCACAGTGTGTGTGGGGCTGTGGAAGGGCTGCCAGGGGAAGGCGAGGGCCAGCAACACCTGGGAGGCCTGGCACCTTTGGTGTGGGAGCAGTCGCTGGACGTTTGCAATTTCGAGCTGGGCTCCGGCGCAGGTCCTGAGAGCGAGCGAGGCACGAATGTGGGCACCCTCAGCTGGCTGGCAAGGCCGGAGCCGCAGTGTGTGTGGGGCTGTGGAAGGGCTGCCAGGGCAAGGCGAGGGCCAGCAACACCTGGGAGGCCTGGCACCTTTGGTGTGGGAGCAGTCGCTGGACGTTTGCAATTTCGAGCTGGGCTCTGGCGCAGGTCCCGAGAGCGAGCGAGGCACGAACGTCGACATCCTGAGCTGGCTGGCAAGGCCGGAGCGCCAGTGTGTGTGGGGCTGTGGAAGGGCTGCCAGGGCAAGGCGAGGGCCAGCAACACCTGGGAGGCCTGGCACCTTTGGTGTGGGAGCAGTCGCTCGACGTTTGCAATTTCGAGCTGGGCTCCAGCGCCGGCCCCGTGAGCGAGCGAGGCACGAACGTCGGCACCCTGAGCTGGCTGGCAAGGCCGGAGCCCCAGTGTGTGTGGGGCTGTGGAAGGGCTGCTAGGGCAAGGCGAGGGCCAGCAACACCTGGGAGGCCTGGCACCTTTGGTGTGGGAGCAGTCGCTGGACGTTTGCAATTTCGAGCTGGGCTCCGGCGCCGGCCCCGTGTGCGAGCGAGGCAAGAACGTCGGCACCCTGAGCTGGCTGGCAAGGCCAGAGCCCCAGTGTGTGTGGGGCTGTGGAAGGGCTGCCAGGGGAAGGCGAGGGCCAGCAACACCTGGGAGGCCTGGCACCTTTGGTGTGGGAGCAGTCGCTGGACGTCTGCAATTTCGAGGTGGGCTCCGGCGCAGGTCCTGAGAGCGAGCGAGGCACGAACGTGGGCACCCTCAGCTGGCTGGCAAGGCCAGAGCCGCAGTGTGTGTGGGGCTGTGGAAGGGCTGCCAGGGGAAGGCGAGGGCCAGCAACACCTGGGAGGCCTGGCACCTTTGGTGTAGGAGCAGTCGCTGGACGTTTGCAATTTCGAGGTGGGCTCCGGCGCAGTTCCCGAGAGCGAGCGAGGTACGAACGTCGACATCCTGAGCTGGCTGGCAGGGTCGGACCCCCAGTGTGTGTGGGGCTGTGGAAGGGCTGCCAGGGCAAGGCGAGGGCCAGCAACACCTGGGAGGCCTGGCACCTTTGGTGTGGGAGCAGTGCAGTCGCTGGACGTTTGCAATTTCGAGGTGGGCTCCGGCGCAGGTCCTGAGAGCGAGCGAGGCACGAACGTGGGCACCCTCAGCTGGCTGGCAAGGCCGCAGCCGCAGTGTGTGTGGGGCTGTGGAAGGGCTGCCAGGGGAAGGCGAGGGCCAGCAACACCTGGGAGGCCTGGCACCTTTGGTGTAGGAGCAGTCGCTGGACGTTTGCAATTTCGAGGTGGGCTCCGGCGCAGTTTCCGAGAGCGAGCGAGGTACGAACGTCGACATCCTGAGCTGGCTGGCAGGGTCGGACCCCCAGTGTGTGTGGGGCTGTGGAAGGGCTGCCAGGGCAAGGCGAGGGCCAGCAACACCTGGGAGGCCTGGCACCTTTGGTGTGGGAGCAGTCGCTGGACGTTTGCAATTTCGAGGTGGGCTCCGGCGCAGGTCCTGAGAGCGAGCGAGGCACGAACGTCGGTACCCTGAGCTGGCTGGCAAGGCCGGAGCGCCAGTGTGTGTGGGGCTGTGGAAGGGCTGCCAGGGGAAGGCGAGGGCCAGCAACACCTGGGAGGCCTGGCACCTTTGGTGTGGGAGCAGTCGCTGGACGTCTGCAATTTGGAGCTGGTCTCCGGCGCAGGTCCCGAGAGCGAGCGAGGCACGAACGTTGGCACCCTGAGCTGTCTGGCAAGGCTGGAGCCGCAGTGTGTGTGGGGCTGTGGAAGGGCTGCCAGGGCAAGGCGAGGGCCAGCAACACCTGGGAGGCCTGGCACCTTCCGTGTGGGAGCAATCGCTGGACGTTTGCAATTTCGAGGTGGCCTCCGGCGCAGGTCCCGAGAGCGAGCGAGGCACGAATTTCGACACCCTGAGCTGGCTGGGAAGGGCGGAGCCGCAGTGTGTGTGGGGCTGTGGAAGGGCTGCCAGGGCAAGGCGAGGGCCAGCAACACCTGGGAGGCCTGGCACCTTTCGTGTGGGAGCAGTTGCTGGACGTTTGCAATTTCGAGGTGGGCTCCGGCCCCGGCACCGTGAGCGAGCGAGGCACGAACGTCGACATCCTGAGCTGGCTGGCAAGGCCGGAGCGCCAGTGTGTGTGGGGCTGTGGAAGGGCTGCCAGGGCAAGGCGAGGGCCAGCAACACCTGGGAGGCCTGGCACCTTTGGTGTGGGAGCAGTCGCTGGACGTTTGCAATTTCGAGCTGGGCTCCGGCGCAGTTCCCGAGAGCGAGCGAGGTACGAACGTCGACATCCTGAGCTGGCTGGCAGGGTCGGACCCCCAGTGTGTGTGGGGCTGTGGAAGGGCTTCCAGGGCAAGGCGAGGGCCAGCAACACCTGGGAGGCCTGGCACCTTTGGTGTGGGAGCAGTCGCTGGACGTCTGCAATTTGGAGCTGGGCTCCGGCGCAGGTCCCGAGAGCGAGCGAGGCACGAACGTCGGCCCCCTGAGCTGGCTGGCAAGGCCGGAGCCCCAGTGTGTGTGGGGCTGTGGAAGGGCTGCCAGGGCAAAGCGAGGGCCAGCAACACCTGGGAGGCCTGGCACCTTTGGTGTGGGAGCAGTCGCTGGACGTTTGCAATTTCGAGCTGGGCTCCGTCGCCGGCCCCGTGTGCGAGCGAGGCAAGAACGTCGGCACCCTGAGCTGGCTGGCAAGGCCAGAGCCGCAGTGTGTGTGGGGCTGTGGAAGGGCTGCCAGGGCAAGGCGAGGGCCAGCAACACCTGGGAGGCCTGGCACCTTTGGTGTGGGAGCAGTCGCTGGACGTTTGCAATTTCGAGGTGGGCTCCGGCGCAGGTCCTGAGAGCGAGCGAGGCACAAACGTGGGCCCCCTGAGCTGGCTGGCAAGGCCGGAGCCCCAGTGTGTGTGGGGCTGTGGAAGGGCTGCCAGGGCAAGGCGAGGGCCAGCAACACCTGGGAGGCCTGGCACCTTTGGTGTGGGAGCAGTCGCTGGACGTTTGCAATTTCGAACTGGGCTCCGGCGCCGGCCCCGTGAGCAAGAGAGGCACGAACGTCGGCACCCTGAGCTGGCTGGCAAGGCCGGAGCGCCAGTGTGTGTGGGGCTGTGGAAGGGCTGCTAGGGCAAGGCGAGGGCCAGCAACACCTGGGAGGCCTGGCACCTTTGGTGTGGGAGCAGTCGCTGGACGTTTGCAATTTCCAGCTGGGCTCCGGCGCCGGCCCCGTGTGCGAGCGAGGCAAGAACGTCGGCACCCTGAGCTGGCTGGCAAGGCCAGAGCCGCAGTGTGTGTGGGGCTGTGGAAGGGCTGCCAGGGCAAGGCGAGGGCCAGCAACACCTGGGAGGCCTGGTACCTTACGTGTGGGAGCAGTCGCTGGACGTTTGCAATTTGGAGCTGGGCTCCGGCGCAGGTCCTGAGAGCGAGTGAGGCACGAACGTGGGCACCCTCAGCTGGCTGGCAAGGACGGAGCCGCAGTGTGTGTGGGGCTGTGGAAGGGCTGCCAGGGCAAGGCGAGGGCCAGCATCACCTGGGAGGCCTGGCACCTTTGGTGTGGGAGCAGTCGCTGGACGTTTGCAATTTCGAGGTGGGCTCCGGCGCAGTTCCCGAGAGCGAGCGAGGTACGAAAGTCGACATCCTGAGCTGGCTGGCAGGGTCGGACCCCCAGTGTGTGTGGGGCTGTGGAAGGGCTGCCAGAGCAAGGCGAGGGCCAGCAACACCTGGGAGGCCTGGCACCTTTGGTGTGGGAGCAGTCGCTGGACGTCTGCAATTTCGAGCTGGGCTCCGGCGCAGTTCCCGAGAGCGAGCGAGGCACGAACGTCGACATCCTGAGCTGGCTGGCAAGGCCGGAGCCCCAGTGTGTGTGGGGCTGTGGAAGGGCTGCCAGGCCAAGGCGAGGGCCAGCAACACCTGGGAGGCCTGGCACCTTTGGTGTGGGAGCAGTCGCTGGACGTTTGCAATTTCGAGCTGGGCTCCGGCGCCGGCCCCGTGTGCGAGCGAGGCAAGAACGTCGGCACCCTGAGCTGGCTGGCAAGGCCAGAGCCGCAGTGTGTGTGGGGCTGTGGAAGGGCTGCCAGGGGAAGGCGAGGGCCAGCAACACCTGGGAGGCCTGGCACCTTTGGTGTGGGAGCAGTCGCTCGACGTTTGCAATTTCGAGCTGGGCTCCGGCGCCGGCCCCGTGAGCAAGCGAGGCACGAACGTCGGCACCCTGAGCTGGCTGGCAAGGCCGGAGCCCCAGTGTGTGTGGGGCTGTGGAAGGGCTGCCAGGGCAAGGCGAGGGCCAGCAACACCTGGGAGCCCTGGCACCTTACGTGTGGGAGCAGTCGCTGGACGTTTGCAATTTCGAGCTGGGCTCCGGCGCAGTTCCCGAGAGCGAGCGAGGCACAAACGTCGACATCCTGAGCTGGCTGGCAAGGCCGGAGCCCCAGTGTGTGTGGGGCTGTGGAAGGGCTGCCAGGGCAAGGCGAGGGCCAGCAACACCTGGGAGGCCTGGCACCTTTGGTGTGGGAGCAGTCGCTGGACGTTTGCAATTTCGAGGTGGGCTCTCGCGCAGTTCCCGAGAGCGAGCGAGGCACGAACGTCGACATCCTGAGCTGGCTGGCAAGGCCGGAGCACCAGTGTGTGTGGGGCTGTGGAAGGGCTGCCAGGGCAAGGCGAGGGCCAGCAACACCTGGCAGGCCTGGCACCTTTGGTGTGGGAGCAGTCGCTCGACGTTTGCAATTTCGAGCTGGGCTCCGGCGCCGGCCACGTGAGCGAGCGAGGCACGAACGTCGGCACCCTGAGCTGGCTGGCAAGGCCGGAGCCCCAGTGTGTGTGGGGCTGTGGAAGGGCTGCTAGGGCAAGGCGAGGGCCAGCAACACCTGGGAGGCCTGGCACCTTTGGTGTGGGAGCAGTCGCTCGACGTCTGCAATTTCGAGGTGGGCTCCGGCGCAGGTCCTGAGAGCGAGCGAGGCACGAACGTGGGCACCCTCAGCTGGCTGGCAAGGCCGGAGCCCCAGTGTGTGTGGGGCTGTGGAAGGGCTGCCAGGGGAAGGCGAGGGCCAGCAACACCTGGGAGGCCTGGCACCTTTGGTGTGGGAGCAGTCGCTGGACGTTTGGAATTTCGAGGTGGGCTCCGGCGCAGTTCCCGAGAGCGAGCGAGGTACGAACGTCGACATCCTGAGCTGGCTGGCAGGGTCGGACCCCCAGTGTGTGTGGGGCTGTGGAAGGGCTTCCAGGGCAAGGCGAGGGCCAGCAACACCTGGGAGGCCTGGCACCTTTGGTGTGGGAGCAGTCGCTCGACGTTTGCAATTTCGAGCTGGGCTCCGGCGCCGGCCCCGTGAGCAAGCGAGGCACGAACGTCGGCACCCTGAGCTGGCTGGCAAGGCCGGAGCCCCAGTGTGTGTGGGGCTGTGGAAGGGCTGCCAGGGCAAGGCAAGGGCCAGCAACACCTGGGAGGCCTGGCACCTTTGGTGTGGGAGCAGTCGCTGGACGTTTGCAATTTCGAGCTGGGCTCCGTCGCCGGCCCCGTGTGCGAGCGAGGCAAGAACGTCGGCACCCTGAGCTGGCTGGCAAGGCCAGAGCCGCAGTGTGTGTGGGGCTGTGGAAGGGCTGCCAGGGCAAGGCGAGGGCCAGCAACACCTGGGAGGCCTGGCACCTTTGGTGTGGGAGCAGTCGCTGGACGTTTGCAATTTCGAGGTGGGCTCCGGCGCAGTTCCCGAGAGCGAGTGAGGTACGAACGTCGACATCCTGAGCTGGCTGGCAGGGTCGGACCCCCAGTGTGTGTGGGGCTGTGGAAGGGCTTCCAGGGCAAGGCGAGGGCCAGCAACACCTGGGAGGCCTGGCACCTTTGGTGTGGGAGCAGTCGCTCGACGTTTGCAATTTCGAGCTGGGCTCCGTCGCCGGCCCCGTGTGCGAGCGAGGCAAGAACGTCGGCACCCTGAGCTGGCTGGCAAGGCCAGAGCCGCAGTGTGTATGGGGCTGTGGAAGGGCTGCCAGGGCAAGGCGAGGGCCAGCAACACCTGGGAGGCCTGGCACCTTTGGTGTGGGAGCAGTCGCTGGACGTTTGCAATTTCGACGTGGGCTCCGGCGCAGGTCCTGAGAGCGAGCGAGGCACGAACGTGGGCACCCTCAGCGGGCTGGCAAGGCCGGAGCCGCAGTGTGTGTGGGGCTGTGGAAGGGCTGCCAGGGGAAGGCGAGGGCCAGCAACACCTGGGAGGCCTGGCACCTTTGGTGTGGGAGCAGTCGCTCGACGTTTGCAATTTCGAGCTGGGCTCCGGCGCCGGCCCCGTGAGCAAGCGAGGCACGAACGTCGGCACCCTGAGCTGTCTGGCAAGGCCGGAGCGCCAGTGTGTGTGGGGCTGTGGAAGTGCTGCTAGGGCAAGGCGAGGGCCAGCAACACCTGGCAGGCCTGGCACCTCTGGTGTGGGAGCAGTCGCTGGACGTTTGCAATTTCGAGCTGGGCTCCGGCGCCGGCCCCGTGAGCAAGCGAGGCACGAACGTCGGCACCCTGAGCTGGCTGGCAAGGCCGGAGCCCCAGTGTGTGTGGGGCTGTGGAAGGGCTGCCAGGGCAAGGCGAGGGCCAGCAACACCTGGGAGGCCTGGCACCTTTGGTGTGGGAGCAGTCGCTGGACGTTTGCAATTTCGAGGTGGGCTCCGGCGCAGTTCCCGAGAGCGAGCGAGGTACGAACGTCGACATCCTGAGCTGGCTGGCAGGGTCGGACCCCCAGTGTGTGTGGGGCTGTGGAAGGGCTGCCAGAGCAAGGCGAGGGCCAGCAACACCTGGGAGGCCTGGCACCTTACGTGTGGGAGCAGTCGCTGGACGTTTGCAATTTCGAGCTGGGCTCCGGCGCAGTTCCCGAGAGCGAGCGAGGCACGAACGTCGACATCCTGAGCTGGATGGCAACGCCGGAGCACCAGTGTGTGTGGGGCTGTGGAAGGGCTGCCAGGGGAAGGCGAGGGCCAGCAACACCTGGGAGGCCTGGCACCTTTGGTGTGGGAGCAGTCGCTGGACGTTTGCAATTTCCAGCTGGGCTCCGGCGCCGGCCCCGTGTGCGAGCGAGGCAAGAACGTCGGCACCCTGAGCTGGCTGGCAAGGCCAGAGCCCCAGTGTGTGTGGGGCTGTGGAAGGGCTGCCAGGGCAAGGCGAGGGCCAGCAACACCTGGGAGGCCTGGCACCTTTGGTGTGGGAGCAGTCGCTGGACGTTTGCAATTTCGAGGTGGGCTCCGGCGCCGGCCCCGTGAGCGAGCGAGGCACGAACGTCGTCACCCTGAGCTGGCTGGCAAGGCCGGAGCCCCAGTGTGTGTGGGGCTGTGGAAGGGCTGCCAGGGCAAGGCGAGGGCCAGCAACACCTGGGAGGCCTGGCACCTTACGTGTGGGAGCAGTCGCTGGACGTTTGCAATTTGGAGCTGGGCTCCGGCGCAGGTCCTGAGAGCGAGCGAGGCACGAACGTGGGCACCCTGAGCTGGCTGGCAAGGCTGGAGCCGCAGTGTGTGTGGGGCTGTGGAAGGGCTGCTAGGGCAAGGCGAGGGCCAGCAACACCTGGGAGGCCTGGCACCTTTGGTGTGGGAGCAGTCGCTGGACGTCTGCAATTTCGAGGTGGGCTCCGGCGCAGGTCCTGAGAGCGAGCGAGGCACGAACGTGGGCACCCTCAGCTGGCTGGCAAGGCCGGAGCCCCAGTGTGTGTGGGGCTGTGGAAGGGCTGCCAGGGGAAGGCGAGGGCCAGCAACACCTGGGAGGCCTGGCACCTTTGGTGTGGGAGCAGTCGCTGGACGTTTGGAATTTCGAGGTGGGCTCCGGCGCAGTTCCCGAGAGCGAGCGAGGTACGAACGTCGACATCCTGAGCTGGCTGGCAGGGTCGGACCCCCAGTGTGTGTGGGGCTGTGGAAGGGCTTCCAGGGCAAGGCGAGGGCCAGCAACACCTGGGAGGCCTGGCACCTTTGGTGTGGGAGCAGTCGCTCGACGTTTGCAATTTCGAGCTGGGCTCCGGCGCCGGCCCCGTGAGCAAGCGAGGCACGAACGTCGGCACCCTGAGCTGGCTGGCAAGGCCGGAGCCCCAGTGTGTGTGGGGCTGTGGAAGGGCTGCCAGGGCAAGGCAAGGGCCAGCAACACCTGGGAGGCCTGGCACCTTTGGTGTGGGAGCAGTCGCTGGACGTTTGCAATTTCGAGCTGGGCTCCGTCGCCGGCCCCGTGTGCGAGCGAGGCAAGAACGTCGGCACCCTGAGCTGGCTGGCAAGGCCAGAGCCGCAGTGTGTGTGGGGCTGTGGAAGGGCTGCCAGGGCAAGGCGAGGGCCAGCAACACCTGGGAGGCCTGGCACCTTTGGTGTGGGAGCAGTCGCTGGACGTTTGCAATTTCGAGGTGGGCTCCGGCGCAGTTCCCGAGAGCGAGCGAGGTACGAACGTCGACATCCTGAGCTGGCTGGCAGGGTCGGACCCCCAGTGTGTGTGGGGCTGTGGAAGGGCTGCCAGGGCAAGGCGAGGGCCAGCAACACCTGGGAGGCCTGGCACCTTTGGTGTGGGAGCAGTCGCTGGACGTTTGCAATTTCGAGCTGGGCTCCGGCGCCGGCCCCGTGAGCAAGCGAGGCACGAACGTCGGCACCCTGAGCTGGCTGGCAAGGCCGGAGCCCCAGTGTGTGTGGGGCTGTGGAAGGGCTGCCAGGGCAAGGCGAGGGCCAGCAACACCTGGGAGGCCTGGCACCTTTGGTGTGGGAGCAGTCGCTCGACGTTTGCAATTTCGAGCTGGGCTCCGGCGCCGGCCCCGTGAGCAAGCGAGGCACGAACGTCGGCACCCTGAGCTGTCTGGCAAGGCCGGAGCGCCAGTGTGTGTGGGGCTGTGGAAGTGCTGCTAGGGCAAGGCGAGGGCCAGCAACACCTGGCAGGCCTGGCACCTCTGGTGTGGGAGCAGTCGCTGGACGTTTGCAATTTCGAGCTGGGCTCCGGCGCCGGCCCCGTGTGCGAGCGAGGCACGAACGTCGGCACCCTGAGCTGGCTGGCAAGGCCGGAGCGCCAGTGTGTGTGGGGCTGTGGAAGGGCTGCCAGGGCAAGGCGAGGGCCAGCAACACCTGGGAGGCCTGGCACCTTTGGTGTGGGAGCAGTCGCTGGACGTTTGCAATTTCGAGGTGGGCTCCGGCGCAGTTCCCGAGAGCGAGCGAGGTACGAACGTCGACATCCTGAGCTGGCTGGCAGGGTCGGACCCCCAGTGTGTGTGGGGCTGTGGAAGGGCTGCCAGAGCAAGGCGAGGGCCAGCAACACCTGGGAGGCCTGGCACCTTACGTGTGGGAGCAGTCGCTGGACGTTTGCAATTTCGAGCTGGGCTCCGGCGCAGTTCCCGAGAGCGAGCGAGGCACGAACGTCGACATCCTGAGCTGGATGGCAACGCCGGAGCACCAGTGTGTGTGGGGCTGTGGAAGGGCTGCCAGGGGAAGGCGAGGGCCAGCAACACCTGGGAGGCCTGGCACCTTTGGTGTGGGAGCAGTCGCTGGACGTTTGCAATTTCCAGCTGGGCTCCGGCGCCGGCCCCGTGTGCGAGCGAGGCAAGAACGTCGGCACCCTGAGCTGGCTGGCAAGGCCAGAGCCCCAGTGTGTGTGGGGCTGTGGAAGGGCTGCCAGGGCAAGGCGAGGGCCAGCAACACCTGGGAGGCCTGGCACCTTTGGTGTGGGAGCAGTCGCTGGACGTTTGCAATTTCGAGGTGGGCTCCGGCGCAGGTCCTGAGAGCGAGTGAGGCACGAACGTGGGCACCCTCAGCTGGCTGACAAGGCCGGAGCCGCAGTGTGTGTGGGGCTGTGGAAGGGCTGCCAGGGCAAGGCGAGGGCCAGCAACACCTGGGAGGCCTGGCACCTTTGGTGTGGGAGCAGTCGCTGGACGTTTGCAATTTCGAGGTGGGCTCCGGCGCAGTTCCCGAGAGCGAGCGAGGTACGAACGTCGACATCCTGAGCTGGCTGGCAGGGTCGGACCCCCAGTGTGTGTGGGGCTGTGGAAGGGCTGCCAGGGCAAGGCGAGGGCCAGCAACACCTGGGAGGCCTGGCACCTTTGGTGTGGGAGCAGTCGCTGGACGTTTGCAATTTCGAGCTGGGCTCTGGCGCCGGCCCCGTGTGCGAGCAAGGCAAGAACGTCGGCACCCTGAGCTGGCTGGCAAGGCCAGAGCCGCAGTGTGTGTGGGGCTGTGGAAGGGCTGCCAGAGCAAGGCGAGGGCCAGCAACACCTGGGAGGCCTGGCACCTTACCTGTGGGAGCAGTCGCTGGACGTTTGCAATTTCGAGGTGGGCTCCGGCGCAGTTCCGAGAGCGAGCGAGGCACGAACGTCGACATCCTGAGCTGTCTGGCAAGGCCGGAGCCCCAGTGTGTGTGGGGCTGTGGAAGGGCTTCCAGGGGAAGGCGAGGGCTAGCAACACCTGGCAGGCCTGGCACCTTACGTGTGGGAGCAGTCGCTCGACGTTTGCAATTTCGAGCTGGGCTCCGGCGCCGGCCCCGGGAGCAAGCGAGGCACGAACGTCGGCACCCTGAGCTGGCTGGCAAGGCCGGAGCCCCAGTGTGTGTGGGGCTGTGGAAGGGCTGCCAGGGCAAGGCGAGGGCCAGCAACACCTGGGAGGCCTGGCACCTTTGGTGTGGGAGCAGTCGCTCGACGTTTGCAATTCCGAGCTGGGCTCTGGCGCCGGCCCCGTGTGCGAGCAAGGCAAGAACGTCGGCACCCTGAGCTGGCTGGCAAGGCCAGAGCCGCAGTGTGTGTGGGGCTGTGGAAGGGCTGCCAGAGCAAGGCGAGGGCCAGCAACACCTGGGAGGCCTGGCACCTTACGTGTGGGAGCAGTCGCTGGACGTTTGCAATTTCGAGGTGGGCTCCGGCGCAGTTCCCGAGAGCGAGCGAGGCACGAACGTCGACATCCTGAGCTGTCTGGCAAGGCCGGAGCACCAGTGTGTGTGGGGCTGTGGAAGGGCTGCCAGGGCAAGGCGAGGGCCAGCAACACCTGGGAGGCCTGGCACCTTTGGTGTGGGAGCAGTCGCTCGACGTTTGCAATTTCGAGGTGGGCTCTCGCGCAGTTCCCGAGAGCGAGCGAGGCACGAACGTCGACATCCTGAGCTGGCTGGCAAGGCCGGAGCGCCAGTGTGTGTGGGGCTGTGGAAGGGCTGCCAGGGCAAGGCGAGGGCCAGCAACACCTGGGAGGCCTGGCACCTTTGGTGTGGGAGCAGTCGCTCGACGTTTGCAATTTCGAGCTGGGCTCCGGCGCCGGCCCCGTGAGCGAGCGAGGCACGAACGTCGGCACCCTGAGCTGGCTGGCAAGGCCGGAGCGCCAGTGTGTGTGGGGCTGTGGAAGGGCTGCCAGGGCAAGGCGAGGGCCAGCAACACCTGGGAGGCCTGGCACCTTTGGTGTGGGAGCAGTCGCTGGACGTTTGCAATTTCGAGGTGGGCTCCGGCGCAGTTCCCGAGAGCGAGCGAGGTACGAACGTCGACATCCTGAGCTGGCTGGCAGGGTCGGACCCCCAGTGTGTGTGGGGCTGTGGAAGGGCTGCCAGAGCAAGGCGAGGGCCAGCAACACCTGGGAGGCCTGGCACCTTACGTGTGGGAGCAGTCGCTGGACGTTTGCAATTTCGAGCTGGGCTCCGGCGCAGTTCCCGAGAGCGAGCGAGGCACGAAATTCGACATCCTGAGCTGGATGGCAACGCCGGAGCACCAGTGTGTGTGGGGCTGTGGAAGGGCTGCCAGGGGAAGGCGAGGGCCAGCAACACCTGGGAGGCCTGGCACCTTTGGTGTGGGAGCAGTCGCTGGACGTTTGCAATTTCCAGCTGGGCTCCGGCGCCGGCCCCGTGTGCGAGCGAGGCAAGAACGTCGGCACCCTGAGCTGGCTGGCAAGGCCAGAGCCCCAGTGTGTGTGGGGCTGTGGAAGGGCTGCCAGGGCAAGGCGAGGGCCAGCAACACCTGGGAGGCCTGGCACCTTTGGTGTGGGAGCAGTCGCTGGACGTTTGCAATTTCGAGGTGGGCTCCGGCGCAGGTCCTGAGAGCGAGTGAGGCACGAACGTGGGCACCCTCAGCTGGCTGACAAGGCCGGAGCCGCAGTGTGTGTGGGGCTGTGGAAGGGCTGCCAGGGCAAGGCGAGGGCCAGCAACACCTGGGAGGCCTGGCACCTTTGGTGTGGGAGCAGTCGCTGGACGTTTGCAATTTCGAGGTGGGCTCCGGCGCAGTTCCCGAGAGCGAGCGAGGTACGAACGTCGACATCCTGAGCTGGCTGGCAGGGTCGGACCCCCAGTGTGTGTGGGGCTGTGGAAGGGCTGCCAGGGCAAGGCGAGGGCCAGCAACACCTGGGAGGCCTGGCACCTTTGGTGTGGGAGCAGTCGCTGGACGTTTGCAATTTCGAGCTGGGCTCTGGCGCCGGCCCCGTGTGCGAGCAAGGCAAGAACGTCGGCACCCTGAGCTGGCTGGCAAGGCCAGAGCCGCAGTGTGTGTGGGGCTGTGGAAGGGCTGCCAGAGCAAGGCGAGGGCCAGCAACACCTGGGAGGCCTGGCACCTTACCTGTGGGAGCAGTCGCTGGACGTTTGCAATTTCGAGGTGGGCTCCGGCGCAGTTCCGAGAGCGAGCGAGGCACGAACGTCGACATCCTGAGCTGTCTGGCAAGGCCGGAGCCGCAGTGTGTGTGGGGCTGTGGAAGGGCTGCCAGGGGAAGGCGAGGGCTAGCAACACCTGGCAGGCCTGGCACCTTACGTGTGGGAGCAGTCGCTCGACGTTTGCAATTTCGAGCTGGGCTCCGGCGCCGGCCCCGGGAGCAAGCGAGGCACGAACGTCGGCACCCTGAGCTGGCTGGCAAGGCCGGAGCCCCAGTGTGTGTGGGGCTGTGGAAGGGCTGCCAGGGCAAGGCGAGGGCCAGCAACACCTGGGAGGCCTGGCACCTTTGGTGTGGGAGCAGTCGCTCGACGTTTGCAATTTCGAGCTGGGCTCTGGCGCCGGCCCCGTGTGCGAGCAAGGCAAGAACGTCGGCACCCTGAGCTGGCTGGCAAGGCCAGAGCCGCAGTGTGTGTGGGGCTGTGGAAGGGCTGCCAGAGCAAGGCGAGGGCCAGCAACACCTGGGAGGCCTGGCACCTTACGTGTGGGAGCAGTCGCTGGACGTTTGCAATTTCGAGGTGGGCTCCGGCGCAGTTCCCGAGAGCGAGCGAGGCACGAACGTCGACATCCTGAGCTGTCTGGCAAGGCCGGAGCACCAGTGTGTGTGGGGCTGTGGAAGGGCTGCCAGGGCAAGGCGAGGGCCAGCAACACCTGGGAGGCCTGGCACCTTTGGTGTGGGAGCAGTCGCTCGACGTTTGCAATTTCGAGGTGGGCTCTCGCGCAGTTCCCGAGAGCGAGCGAGGCACGAACGTCGACATCCTGAGCTGGCTGGCAAGGCCGGAGCGCCAGTGTGTGTGGGGCTGTGGAAGGGCTGCCAGGGCAAGGCGAGGGCCAGCAACACCTGGGAGGCCTGGCACCTTTGGTGTGGGAGCAGTCGCTCGACGTTTGCAATTTCGAGCTGGGCTCCGGCGCCGGCCCCGTGAGCGAGCGAGGCACGAACGTCGGCACCCTGAGCTGGCTGGCAAGGCCGGAGCGCCAGTGTGTGTGGGGCTGTGGAAGGGCTGCTAGGGCAAGGCGAGGGCCAGCAACACCTGGGAGGCCTGGCACCTTTGGTGTGGGAGCAGTCGCTGGACATCTGCAGTTTCGAGGTGGGCTCCGGCGCAGGTCCTGAGAGCGAGCGAGGCACGAACGTGGGCACCCTCAGCTGGCTGGCAAGGCCGGAGCCCCAGTGTGTGTGGGGCTGTGGAAGGGCTGCCAGGGGAAGGCGAGGGCCAGCAACACCTGGGAGGCCTGGCACCTTTGGTGTGGGAGCAGTCGCTGGACGTTTGCAATTTCGAGGTGGGCTCCGGCGCAGTTCCCGAGAGCGAGCGAGGTACGAACGTCGACATCCTGAGCTGGCTGGCAGGGTCGGACCCCCAGTGTGTGTGGGGCTGTGGAAGGGCT
Organism: Spheniscus humboldti; assembly: GCA_027474245.1. Classification (NCBI taxonomy): domain Eukaryota; kingdom Metazoa; phylum Chordata; class Aves; order Sphenisciformes; family Spheniscidae; genus Spheniscus; species Spheniscus humboldti. The sequence goes on from CM049895.1 coordinate 26,470,699, forward strand.
GCCAGAGCAAGGCGAGGGCCAGCAACACCTGGGAGGCCTGGCACCTTACGTGTGGGAGCAGTCGCTGGACGTTTGCAATTTCGAGCTGGGCTCCGGCGCAGTTCCCGAGAGCGAGCGAGGCACGAACGTCGACATCCTGAGCTGGATGGCAACGCCGGAGCACCAGTGTGTGTGGGGCTGTGGAAGGGCTGCCAGGGGAAGGCGAGGGCCAGCAACACCTGGGAGGCCTGGCACCTTTGGTGTGGGAGCAGTCGCTGGACGTTTGCAATTTCCAGCTGGGCTCCGGCGCCGGCCCCGTGTGCGAGCGAGGCAAGAACGTCGGCACCCTGAGCTGGCTGGCAAGGCCAGAGCCCCAGTGTGTGTGGGGCTGTGGAAGGGCTGCCAGGGCAAGGCGAGGGCCAGCAACACCTGGGAGGCCTGGCACCTTTGGTGTGGGAGCAGTCGCTGGACGTTTGCAATTTCGAGGTGGGCTCCGGCGCAGGTCCTGAGAGCGAGTGAGGCACGAACGTGGGCACCCTCAGCTGGCTGACAAGGCCGGAGCCGCAGTGTGTGTGGGGCTGTGGAAGGGCTGCCAGGGGAAGGCGAGGGCCAGCAACACCTGGGAGGCCTGGCACCTTTGGTGTGGGAGCAGTCGCTGGACGTTTGCAATTTCGAGGTGGGCTCCGGCGCAGTTCCCGAGAGCGAGCGAGGTACGAACGTCGACATCCTGAGCTGGCTGGCAGGGTCGGACCCCCAGTGTGTGTGGGGCTGTGGAAGGGCTGCCAGGGCAAGGCGAGGGCCAGCAACACCTGGCAGGCCTGGCACCTTTGGTGTGGGAGCAGTCGCTGGACGTTTGCAATTTCGAGCTGGGCTCTGGCGCCGGCCCCGTGTGCGAGCAAGGCAAGAACGTCGGCACCCTGAGCTGGCTGGCAAGGCCAGAGCCGCAGTGTGTGTGGGGCTGTGGAAGGGCTGCCAGAGCAAGGCGAGGGCCAGCAACACCTGGGAGGCCTGGCACCTTACCTGTGGGAGCAGTCGCTGGACGTTTGCAATTTCGAGGTGGGCTCCGGCGCAGTTCCGAGAGCGAGCGAGGCACGAACGTCGACATCCTGAGCTGTCTGGCAAGGCCGGAGCCCCAGTGTGTGTGGGGCTGTGGAAGGGCTGCCAGGGGAAGGCGAGGGCCAGCAACACCTGGCAGGCCTGGCACCTTACGTGTGGGAGCAGTCGCTCGACGTTTGCAATTTCGAGCTGGGCTCCGGCGCCGGCCCCGGGAGCAAGCGAGGCACGAACGTCGGCACCCTGAGCTGGCTGGCAAGGCCGGAGCCCCAGTGTGTGTGGGGCTGTGGAAGGGCTGCCAGGGCAAGGCGAGGGCCAGCAACACCTGGGAGGCCTGGCACCTTTGGTGTGGGAGCAGTCGCTCGACGTTTGCAATTTCGAGCTGGGCTCTGGCGCCGGCCCCGTGTGCGAGCAAGGCAAGAACGTCGGCACCCTGAGCTGGCTGGCAAGGCCAGAGCCGCAGTGTGTGTGGGGCTGTGGAAGGGCTGCCAGAGCAAGGCGAGGGCCAGCAACACCTGGGAGGCCTGGCACCTTACGTGTGGGAGCAGTCGCTGGACGTTTGCAATTTCGAGGTGGGCTCCGGCGCAGTTCCCGAGAGCGAGCGAGGCACGAACGTCGACATCCTGAGCTGTCTGGCAAGGCCGGAGCACCAGTGTGTGTGGGGCTGTGGAAGGGCTGCCAGGGCAAGGCGAGGGCCAGCAACACCTGGGAGGCCTGGCACCTTTGGTGTGGGAGCAGTCGCTCGACGTTTGCAATTTCGAGGTGGGCTCTCGCGCAGTTCCCGAGAGCGAGCGAGGCACGAACGTCGACATCCTGAGCTGGCTGGCAAGGCCGGAGCGCCAGTGTGTGTGGGGCTGTGGAAGGGCTGCCAGGGCAAGGCGAGGGCCAGCAACACCTGGGAGGCCTGGCACCTTTGGTGTGGGAGCAGTCGCTCGACGTTTGCAATTTCGAGCTGGGCTCCGGCGCCGGCCCCGTGAGCGAGCGAGGCACGAACGTCGGCACCCTGAGCTGGCTGGCAAGGCCGGAGCGCCAGTGTGTGTGGGGCTGTGGAAGGGCTGCTAGGGCAAGGCGAGGGCCAGCAACACCTGGGAGGCCTGGCACCTTTGGTGTGGGAGCAGTCGCTGGACATCTGCAGTTTCGAGGTGGGCTCCGGCGCAGGTCCTGAGAGCGAGCGAGGCACGAACGTGGGCACCCTCAGCTGGCTGGCAAGGCCGGAGCCCCAGTGTGTGTGGGGCTGTGGAAGGGCTGCCAGGGGAAGGCGAGGGCCAGCAACACCTGGGAGGCCTGGCACCTTTGGTGTGGGAGCAGTCGCTCGACGTTTGCAATTTCGAGCTGGGCTCCGGCGCCGGCCCCGTGAGCAAGCGAGGCACGAACGTCGGCATCCTGAGCTGGCTGGCAAGGCCGGAGCGCCAGTGTGTGTGGGGCTGTGGAAGGGCTGCCAGGGCAAGGCGAGGGCCAGCAACACCTGGCAGGCCTGGCACCTTTGGTGTGGGAGCAGTCGCTGGACGTTTGCAATTTCCAGCTGGGCTCCGGCGCCGGCCCCGTGTGCGAGCGAGGCAAGAACGTTGGCACCCTGAGCTGGCTGGCAAGGCCAGAGCCGCAGTGTGTGTGGGGCTGTGGAAGGGCTGCCAGGGCAAGGCGAGGGCCAGCAACACCTGGGAGGCCTGGCACCTTTGGTGTGGGAGCAGTCGCTGGACGTTTGCAATTTCGAGCTGGGCTCCGGCGCCGGCCCCGTGTGCGAGCAAGGCAAGAACGTCGGCACCCTGAGCTGGCTGGCAAGGCCAGAGCCGCAGTGTGTGTGGGGCTGTGGAAGGGCTGCCAGAGCAAGGCGAGGGCCAGCAACACCTGGGAGGCCTGGCACCTTACGTGTGGGAGCAGTCGCTGGACGTTTGCAATTTCGAGCTGGGCTCCGGCGCCGGCCCCGTGAGCAAGCGAGGCACGAACGTCGGCACCCTGAGCTGGCTGGCAAGGCCGGAGCCCCAGTGTGTGTGGGGCTGTGGAAGGGCTGCCAGGGCAAGGCGAGGGCCAGCAACACCTGGGAGGCCTGGCACCTTTGGTGTGGGAGCAGTCGCTGGACATTTGCAATTTCGAGCTGGGCTCCGTCGCCGGCCCCGTGTGCGAGCGAGGCAAGAACGTCGGCACCCTGAGCTGGCTGGCAAGGCCAGAGCCGCAGTGTGTATGGGGCTGTGGAAGGGCTGCCAGGGCAAGGCGAGGGCCAGCAACACCTGGGAGGCCTGGCACCTTTGGTGTGGGAGCAGTCGCTGGACGTTTGCAATTTCGAGCTGGGCTCCGGCGCCGGCCCCGTGAGCAAGCGAGGCACGAACGTCGGCACCCTGAGCTGGCTGGCAAGGCCGGAGCCCCAGTGTGTGTGGGGCTGTGGAAGGGCTGCCAGGGCAAGGCGAGGGCCAGCAACACCTGGGAGGCCTGGCACCTTTGGTGTGGGAGCAGTCGCTGGACATTTGCAATTTCGAGCTGGGCTCCGTCGCCGGCCCCGTGTGCGAGCGAGGCAAGAACGTCGGCACCCTGAGCTGGCTGGCAAGGCCAGAGCCGCAGTGTGTATGGGGCTGTGGAAGGGCTGCCAGGGCAAGGCGAGGGCCAGCAACACCTGGGAGGCCTGGCACCTTTGGTGTGGGAGCAGTCGCTCGACGTTTGCAATTTCGAGCTGGGCTCCGGCGCAGGTCCTGAGAGCGAGCGAGGCACGAACGTGGGCACCCTCAGCGGGCTGGCAAGGCCGGAGCCGCAGTGTGTGTGGGGCTGTGGAAGGGCTGCCAGGGGAAGGCGAGGGCCAGCAACACCTGGGAGGCCTGGCACCTTTGGTGTGGGAGCAGTCGCTCGACGTTTGCAATTTCGAGCTGGGCTCCGGCGCCGGCCCCGTGAGCAAGCGAGGCACGAACGTCGGCACCCTGAGCTGTCTGGCAAGGCCGGAGCGCCAGTGTGTGTGGGGCTGTGGAAGTGCTGCTAGGGCAAGGCGAGGGCCAGCAACACCTGGCAGGCCTGGCACCTCTGGTGTGGGAGCAGTCGCTGGACGTTTGCAATTTCGAGCTGGGCTCCGGCGCCGGCCCCGTGTGCGAGCGAGGCACGAACGTCGGCACCCTGAGCTGGCTGGCAAGGCCGGAGCCCCAGTGTGTGTGGGGCTGTGGAAGGGCTGCCAGGGCAAGGCGAGGGCCAGCAACACCTGGGAGGCCTGGCACCTTTGGTGTGGGAGCAGTCGCTGGACGTTTGCAATTTCGAGGTGGGCTCCGGCGCAGTTCCCGAGAGCGAGCGAGGTACGAACGTCGACATCCTGAGCTGGCTGGCAGGGTCGGACCCCCAGTGTGTGTGGGGCTGTGGAAGGGCTGCCAGAGCAAGGCGAGGGCCAGCAACACCTGGGAGGCCTGGCACCTTACGTGTGGGAGCAGTCGCTGGACGTTTGCAATTTCGAGCTGGGCTCCGGCGCAGTTCCCGAGAGCGAGCGAGGCACGAACGTCGACATCCTGAGCTGGCTGGCAAGGCCGGAGCCCCAGTGTGTGTGGGGCTGTGGAAGGGCTGCCAGGGGAAGGCGAGGGCCAGCAACACCTGGGAGGCCTGGCACCTTTGGTGTGGGAGCAGTCGCTGGACGTTTGCAATTTCGAGGTGGGCTCCGGCGCCGGCCCCGTGTGCGAGCGAGGCAAGAACGTCGGCACCCTGAGCTGGCTGGCAAGGCCAGAGCCCCAGTGTGTGTGGGGCTGTGGAAGGGCTGCCAGGGCAAGGCGAGGGCCAGCAACACCTGGGAGGCCTGGCACCTTTGGTGTGGGAGCAGTCGCTGGACGTTTGCAATTTCGAGGTGGGCTCCGGCGCAGGTCCTGAGAGCGAGTGAGGCACGAACGTGGGCACCCTCAGCTGGCTGACAAGGCCGGAGCCGCAGTGTGTGTGGGGCTGTGGAAGGGCTGCCAGGGCAAGGCGAGGGCCAGCAACACCTGGGAGGCCTGGCACCTTTGGTGTGGGAGCAGTCGCTGGACGTTTGCAATTTCGAGGTGGGCTCCGGCGCAGTTCCCGAGAGCGAGCGAGGTACGAACGTCGACATCCTGAGCTGGCTGGCAGGGTCGGACCCCCAGTGTGTGTGGGGCTGTGGAAGGGCTGCCAGGGCAAGGCGAGGGCCAGCAACACCTGGGAGGCCTGGCACCTTACGTGTGGGAGCAGTCGCTGGACGTTTGCAATTTCGAGCTGGGCTCTGGCGCCGGCCCCGTGTGCGAGCAAGGCAAGAACGTCGGCACCCTGAGCTGGCTGGCAAGGCCAGAGCCGCAGTGTGTGTGGGGCTGTGGAAGGGCTGCCAGGGCAAGGCGAGGGCCAGCAACACCTGGGAGGCCTGGCACCTTTGGTGTGGGAGCAGTCGCTGGACGTTTGCAATTTCGAGCTGGGCTCTGGCGCCGGCCCCGTGTGCGAGCAAGGCAAGAACGTCGGCACCCTGAGCTGGCTGGCAAGGCCAGAGCCGCAGTGTGTGTGGGGCTGTGGAAGGGCTGCCAGAGCAAGGCGAGGGCCAGCAACACCTGGGAGGCCTGGCACCTTACCTGTGGGAGCAGTCGCTGGACGTTTGCAATTTCGAGGTGGGCTCCGGCGCAGTTCCCGAGAGCGAGCGAGGCACGAACGTCGACATCCTGAGCTGTCTGGCAAGGCCGGAGCACCAGTGTGTGTGGGGCTGTGGAAGGGCTGCCAGGGCAAGGCGAGGGCCAGCAACACCTGGGAGGCCTGGCACCTTTGGTGTGGGAGCAGTCGCTCGACGTTTGCAATTTCGAGGTGGGCTCTCGCGCAGTTCCCGAGAGCGAGCGAGGCACGAACGTCGACATCCTGAGCTGGCTGGCAAGGCCGGAGCGCCAGTGTGTGTGGGGCTGTGGAAGGGCTGCCAGGGCAAGGCGAGGGCCAGCAACACCTGGGAGGCCTGGCACCTTTGGTGTGGGAGCAGTCGCTCGACGTTTGCAATTTCGAGCTGGGCTCCGGCGCCGGCCCCGTGAGCGAGCGAGGCACGAACGTCGGCACCCTGAGCTGGCTGGCAAGGCCGGAGCGCCAGTGTGTGTGGGGCTGTGGAAGGGCTGCTAGGGCAAGGCGAGGGCCAGCAACACCTGGGAGGCCTGGCACCTTTGGTGTGGGAGCAGTCGCTGGACATCTGCAGTTTCGAGGTGGGCTCCGGCGCAGGTCCTGAGAGCGAGCGAGGCACGAACGTGGGCACCCTCAGCTGGCTGGCAAGGCCGGAGCCCCAGTGTGTGTGGGGCTGTGGAAGGGCTGCCAGGGGAAGGCGAGGGCCAGCAACACCTGGGAGGCCTGGCACCTTTGGTGTGGGAGCAGTCGCTCGACGTTTGCAATTTCGAGCTGGGCTCCGGCGCCGGCCCCGTGAGCAAGCGAGGCACGAACGTCGGCCTCCTGAGCTGGCTGGCAAGGCCGGAGCGCCAGTGTGTGTGGGGCTGTGGAAGGGCTGCCAGGGCAAGGCGAGGGCCAGCAACACCTGGGAGGCCTGGCACCTTTGGTGTGGGAGCAGTCGCTGGACGTTTGCAATTTCCAGCTGGGCTCCGGCGCCGGCCCCGTGTGCGAGCGAGGCAAGAACGTTGGCACCCTGAGCTGGCTGGCAAGGCCAGAGCCGCAGTGTGTGTGGGGCTGTGGAAGGGCTGCCAGGGCAAGGCGAGGGCCAGCAACACCTGGGAGGCCTGGCACCTTTGGTGTGGGAGCAGTCGCTGGACGTTTGCAATTTCGAGCTGGGCTCTGGCGCCGGCCCCGTGTGCGAGCAAGGCAAGAACGTCGGTACCCTGAGCTGGCTGGCAAGGCCAGAGCCGCAGTGTGTGTGGGGCTGTGGAAGGGCTGCCAGAGCAAGGCGAGGGCCAGCAACACCTGGGAGGCCTGGCACCTTACGTGTGGGAGCAGTCGCTGGACGTTTGCAATTTCGAGGTGGGCTCCGGCGCAGTTCCCGAGAGCGAGTGAGGCACGAACGTGGGCACCCTCAGCTGGCTGGCAAGGCCGGAGCCGCAGTGTGTGTGGGGCTGTGGAAGGGCTGCCAGGGCAAGGCGAGGGCCAGCAACACCTGGGAGGCCTGGCACCTTTGGTGTGGGAGCAGTCGCTGGACGTTTGCAATTTCGAGGTGGGCTCCGGCGCAGTTCCCGAGAGCGAGCGAGGTACGAACGTCGACATCCTGAGCTGGCTGGCAGGGTCGGACCCCCAGTGTGTGTGGGGCTGTGGAAGGGCTGCCAGGGCTAGGCGAGGGCCAGCAACACCTGGGAGGCCTGGCACCTTTGGTGTGGGAGCAGTCGCTGGACGTTTGCAATTTCGAGGTGGGCTCCGGCGCCGGCCCCGTGAGCGAGCGAGGCACGAACGTCGGCATCCTGAGCTGGCTGGCAAGGCCGGAGCGCCAGTGTGTGTGGGGCTGTGGAAGGGCTGCTAGGGCAAGGCGAGGGCCAGCAACACCTGGGAGGCCTGGCACCTTTGGTGTGGGAGCAGTCGCTGGACATCTGCAGTTTCGAGGTGGGCTCCGGCGCAGGTCCTGAGAGCGAGCGAGGCACGAACGTGGGCACCCTCAGCTGGCTGGCAAGGCCGGAGCCCCAGTGTGTGTGGGGCTGTGGAAGGGCTGCCAGGGGAAGGCGAGGGCCAGCAACACCTGGGAGGCCTGGCACCTTTGGTGTGGGAGCAGTCGCTCGACGTTTGCAATTTCGAGCTGGGCTCCGGCGCCGGCCCCGTGAGCAAGCGAGGCACGAACGTCGGCCTCCTGAGCTGGCTGGCAAGGCCGGAGCGCCAGTGTGTGTGGGGCTGTGGAAGGGCTGCCAGGGCAAGGCGAGGGCCAGCAACACCTGGGAGGCCTGGCACCTTTGGTGTGGGAGCAGTCGCTGGACGTTTGCAATTTCGAGCTGGGCTCTGGCGCCGGCCCCGTGTGCGAGCAAGGCAAGAACGTCGGCACCCTGAGCTGGCTGGCAAGGCCAGAGCCGCAGTGTGTGTGGGGCTGTGGAAGGGCTGCCAGAGCAAGGCGAGGGCCAGCAACACCTGGGAGGCCTGGCACCTTACGTGTGGGAGCAGTCGCTGGACGTTTGCAATTTCGAGGTGGGCTCCGGCGCAGTTCCCGAGAGCGAGTGAGGCACGAACGTGGGCACCCTCAGCTGGCTGGCAAGGCCGGAGCCGCAGTGTGTGTGGGGCTGTGGAAGGGCTGCCAGGGCAAGGCGAGGGCCAGCAACACCTGGGAGGCCTGGCACCTTTGGTGTGGGAGCAGTCGCTGGACGTTTGCAATTTCGAGGTGGGCTCCGGCGCAGTTCCCGAGAGCGAGCGAGGTACGAACGTCGACATCCTGAGCTGGCTGGCAGGGTCGGACCCCCAGTGTGTGTGGGGCTGTGGAAGGGCTGCCAGGGCTAGGCGAGGGCCAGCAACACCTGGGAGGCCTGGCACCTTTGGTGTGGGAGCAGTCGCTGGACGTTTGCAATTTCGAGGTGGGCTCCGGCGCCGGCCCCGTGAGCGAGCGAGGCACGAACGTCGGCACCCTGAGCTGGCTGGCAAGGCCAGAGCCGCAGTGTGTGTGGGGCTGTGGAAGGGCTGCCAGGGCAAGGCGAGGGCCAGCAACACCTGGGAGGCCTGGCACCTTTGGTGTGGGAGCAGTCGCTGGACGTTTGCAATTTCGAGGTGGGCTCCGGCGCAGTTCCCGAGAGCGAGCGAGGCACGAACGTCGACATCCTGAGCTGTCTGGCAAGGCCGGAGCACCAGTGTGTGTGGGGCTGTGGAAGGGCTGCCAGGGCAAGGCGAGGGCCAGCAACACCTGGGAGGCCTGGCACCTTTGGTGTGGGAGCAGTCGCTCGACGTTTGCAATTTCGAGGTGGGCTCCGGCGCAGTTCCCGAGAGCGAGCGAGGCACGAACGTCGACATCCTGAGCTGGCTGGCAAGGCCGGAGCGCCAGTGTGTGTGGGGCTGTGGAAGGGCTGCCAGGGCAAGGCGAGGGCCAGCAACACCTGGGAGGCCTGGCACCTTTGGTGTGGGAGCAGTCGCTCGACGTTTGCAATTTCGAGCTGGGCTCCGGCGCCGGCCCCGTGAGCGAGCGAGGCACGAACGTCGGCACCCTGAGCTGGCTGGCAAGGCCGGAGCGCCAGTGTGTGTGGGGCTGTGGAAGGGCTGCTAGGGCAAGGCGAGGGCCAGCAACACCTGGGAGGCCTGGCACCTTTGGTGTGGGAGCAGTCGCTGGACATCTGCAGTTTCGAGGTGGGCTCCGGCGCAGGTCCTGAGAGCGAGCGAGGCACGAACGTGGGCACCCTCAGCTGGCTGGCAAGGCCGGAGCCCCAGTGTGTGTGGGGCTGTGGAAGGGCTGCCAGGGGAAGGCGAGGGCCAGCAACACCTGGGAGGCCTGGCACCTTTGGTGTGGGAGCAGTCGCTCGACGTTTGCAATTTCGAGCTGGGCTCCGGCGCCGGCCCCGTGAGCAAGCGAGGCACGAACGTCGGCATCCTGAGCTGGCTGGCAAGGCCGGAGCCGCAGTGTGTGTGGGGCTGTGGAAGGGCTGCCAGGGCAAGGCGAGGGCCAGCAACACCTGGGAGGCCTGGCACCTTTGGTGTGGGAGCAGTCGCTGGACGTTTGCAATTTCGAGGTGGGCTCCGGCGCAGTTCCCGAGAGCGAGCGAGGTACGAACGTCGACATCCTGAGCTGGCTGGCAGGGTCGGACCCCCAGTGTGTGTGGGGCTGTGGAAGGGCTGCCAGGGCTAGGCGAGGGCCAGCAACACCTGGGAGGCCTGGCACCTTTGGTGTGGGAGCAGTCGCTGGACGTTTGCAATTTCGAGGTGGGCTCCGGCGCCGGCCCCGTGAGCGAGCGAGGCACGAACGTCGGCACCCTGAGCTGGCTGGCAAGGCCAGAGCCGCAGTGTGTGTGGGGCTGTGGAAGGGCTGCCAGGGCAAGGCGAGGGCCAGCAACACCTGGGAGGCCTGGCACCTTTGGTGTGGGAGCAGTCGCTGGACGTTTGCAATTTCGAGCTGGGCTCTGGCGCCGGCCCCGTGTGCGAGCAAGGCAAGAACGTCGGCACCCTGAGCTGGCTGGCAAGGCCAGAGCCGCAGTGTGTGTGGGGCTGTGGAAGGGCTGCCAGAGCAAGGCGAGGGCCAGCAACACCTGGGAGGCCTGGCACCTTACGTGTGGGAGCAGTCGCTGGACGTTTGCAATTTCGAGGTGGGCTCCGGCGCAGGTCCTGAGAGCGAGTGAGGCACGAACGTGGGCACCCTCAGCTGGCTGGCAAGGCCGGAGCCGCAGTGTGTGTGGGGCTGTGGAAGGGCTGCCAGGGCAAGGCGAGGGCCAGCAACACCTGGGAGGCCTGGCACCTTTGGTGTGGGAGCAGTCGCTCGACGTTTGCAATTTCGAGGTGGGCTCCGGCGCAGTTCCCGAGAGCAAGCGAGGTACGAACGTCGACATCCTGAGCTGGCTGGCAGGGTCGGACCCCATTGTGTGTGGGGCTGTGGAAGGGCTGCCAGGGCTAGGCGAGGGCCAGCAACACCTGGGAGGCCTGGCACCTTTGGTGTGGGAGCAGTCGCTGGACGTTTGCAATTTCGAGGTGGGCTCCGGCGCCGGCCCCGTGAGCGAGCGAGGCACGAACGTCGGCACCCTGAGCTGGCTGGCAAGGCCGGAGCCCCAGTGTGTGTGGCGCTGTGGAAGGGCTGCCAGGGGAAGGCGAGGGCCAGCAACACCTGGGAGGCCTGGCACCTTTGGTGTGGGAGCAGTCGCTCGACGTTTGCAATTTCGAGCTGGGCTCTCGCGCAGTTCCCGAGAGCGAGCGAGGCACGAACGTCGACATCCTGAGCTGGCTGGCAAGGGCGGAGCCACAGTGTGTGTGGGGCTGTGGAAGGGCTGCCAGGGCAAGGCGAGGGCCAGCAACACCTGGGAGGCCTGGCACCTTTGGTGTGGGAGCAGTCGCTCGACGTTTGCAATTTCGAGCTGGGCTCCGGCGCCGGCCCCGTGAGCGAGCGAGGCACGAACGTCGGCACCCTGAGCTGGCTGGCAAGGCCGGAGCCCCAGTGTGTGTGGGGCTGTGGAAGGGCTGCCAGGGCAAGGCGAGGGCCAGCAACACCTGGGAGGCCTGGCACCTTTGGTGTGGGAGCAGTCGCTCGACGTTTGCAATTTCGAGCTGGGCTCCGGCGCCGGCCCCGTGAGCGAGCGAGGCACGAACGTCGGCACCCTGAGCTGGCTGGCAAGGCCGGAGCCCCAGTGTGTGTGGGGCTGTGGAAGGGCTGCCAGGGCAAGGCGAGGGCCAGCAACACCTGGGAGGCCTGGCACCTTTGGTGTGGGAGCAGTCGCTAGACGTTTGCAATTTCGAGCTGGGCTCTGGCGCCGGCCCCGTGTGCGAGCGAGGCAAGAACGTCAGCACCCTGAGCTGGCTGGCAAGGCCAGAGCCGCAGTGTGTGTGGGGCTGTGGAAGGGCTGCCAGGGCAAGGCGAGGGCCAGCAACACCTGGGAGGCCTGGCACCTTTGGTGTGGGAGCAGTCGCTGGACGTTTGCAATTTCGAGCTGGGCTCTGGCGCCGGCCCCGTGTGCGAGCAAGGCAAGAACGTCGGCACCCTGAGCTGGCTGGCAAGGCCGGAGCCGCAGTGTGTGTGGGGCTGTGGAAGGGCTGCTAGGGCAAGGCGAGGGCCAGCAACACCTGGCAGGCCTGGCACCTTACGTGTGGGAGCAGTCGCTCGACGTTTGCAATTTCGAGCTGGGCTCCGGCGCAGGTCCCGACAGTGAGTGAGGCACGAACGTCGGCCCCCTGAGCTGGCTGGCAAGGCCGGAGCCCCAGTGTGTGTGGGGCTGTGGAAGGGCTGCTAGGGCAAGGCGAGGGCCAGCAACACCTGGGAGGCCTGGCACCTTTGGTGTGGGAGCAGTCGCTGGACGTTTGCAATTTCGACGTGGGCTCCGGCGCAGTTCCCGAGAGCGAGCGAGGTACGAACGTCGACATCCTGAGCTGGCTGGCAGGGTCGGACCCCCAGTGTGTGTGGGGCTGTGGAAGGGCTGCCAGGGGAAGGCGAGGGCCAGCAACACCTGGGAGGCCTGGCACCTTACGTGTGGGAGCAGTCGCTGGACGTTTGCAATTTCGAGTTGGGCTCCGGCGCAGTTCCCGAGAGCGAGCGAGGCACGAACGTCGACATCCTGAGCTGTCTGGCAAGGCCGGAGCACCAGTGTGTGTGGGGCTGTGGAAGGGCTGCCAGGGCAAGGCGAGGGCCAGCAACACCTGGGAGGCCTGGCACCTTTGGTGTGGGAGCAGTCGCTGGACGTTTGCAATTTCCAGCTGGGCTCCGGCGCCGGCCCCGTGTGCGAGCGAGGCAAGAACGTCGGCACCCTGAGCTGGCTGGCAAGGCCGGAGCCCCAGTGTGTGTGGGGCTGTGGAAGGGCTGCCAGGGCAAGGCGAGGGCCAGCAACACCTGGGAGGCCTGGCACCTTTGGTGTGGGAGCAGTCGCTGGACGTTTGCAATTTCGAGGTGGGCTCCGGCGCAGGTCCTGAGAGCGAGTGAGGCACGAACGTGGGCACCCTCAGCTGGCTGGCAAGGCCGGACCCCCAGTGTGTGTGGGGCTGTGGAAGGGCTGCCAGGGCAAGGCGAGGGCCAGCAACACCTGGGAGGCCTGGCACCTTTGGTGTGGGAGCAGTCGCTGGACGTTTGCAATTTCGAGGTGGGCTCTGGCGCAGTTCCCGAGAGCGAGCGAGGTACGAACGTCGACATCCTGAGCTGGCTGGCAGGGTCGGACCCCCAGTGTGTGTGGGGCTGTGGAAGGGCTGCCAGGGCAAGGCGAGGGCCAGCAACACCTGGGAGGCCTGGCACCTTTGGTGTGGGAGCAGTCGCTCGACGTTTGCAATTTCGAGCTGGGCTCCGGCGCCGGCCCCGTGAGCGAGCGAGGCACGAACGTCGGCACCCTGAGCTGGCTGGCAAGGCCGGAGCCCCAGTGTGTGTGGGGCTGTGGAAGGGCTGCTAGGGCAAGGCGAGGGCCAGCAACACCTGGGAGTCCTGGCACCTTTGGTGTGGGAGCAGTCGCTGGACGTTTGCAATTTCGAGCTGGGCTCTGGCGCCGGCCCCGTGTGCGAGCAAGGCAAGAACGTCGGCACCCTGAGCTGGCTGGCAAGGCCAGAGCCGCAGTGTGTGTGGGGCTGTGGAAGGGCTGCCATGGCAAGGCGAGGGCCAGCAACACCTGGCAGGCCTGGCACCTTACGTGTGGGAGCAGTCGCTCAACGTTTGCAATTTCGAGCTGGGCTCTGGCGCCGGCCCCGTGAGCAAGCGAGGCACGAACGTCGGCACCCTGAGCTGGCTGGCAAGGCCGGAGCCCCAGTGTGTGTGGGGCTGTGGAAGGGCTGCCAGGGGAAGGCGAGGGCCAGCAACACCTGGGAGGCCTGGCACCTTTGGTGTGGGAGCAGTCGCTGGACGTTTGCAATTTCGAGCTGGGCTCTGGCGCCGGCCCCGTGTGCGAGCAAGGCAAGAACGTCGGCACCCTGAGCTGGCTGGCAAGGCCAGAGCCGCAGTGTGTGTGGGGCTGTGGAAGGGCTGCCAGAGCAAGGCGAGGGCCAGCAACACCTGGGAGGCCTGGCACCTTACGTGTGGGAGCAGTCGCTGGACGTTTGCAATTTCGAGCTGGGCTCCGGCGCAGTTCCCGAGAGCGAGCGAGGCACGAACGTCGACATCCTGAGCTGTCTGGCAAGGCCGGAGCGCCAGTGTGTGTGGGGCTGTGGAAGGGCTGCCAGGGCAAGGCGAGGGCCAGCAACACCTGGGAGGCCTGGCACCTTTGGTGTGGGAGCAGTCGCTGGACGTTTGCAATTTCGAGGTGGGCTCTCGCCCAGTTCCCGAGAGCGAGCGAGGCACGAACGTCGACATCCTGAGCTGGCTGGCAAGGCCGGAGCGCCAGTGTGTGTGGGGCTGTGGAAGGGCTGCCAGGGCAAGGCGAGGGCCAGCAACACCTGGGAGGCCTGGCACCTTTGGTGTGGGAGCAGTCGCTCGACGTTTGCAATTTGGAGCTGGGCTCCGGCGCCGGCCCCGTGAGCGAGCGAGGCAAGAACGTCGGCACCCTGAGCTGGCTGGCAAGGGCGGAGCCGCAGTGTGTGTGGGGCTGTGGAAGGGCTGCCAGGGCAAGGCGAGGGCCAGCAACACCTGGGAGGCCTGGCACCTTTGGTGTGGGAGCAGTCGCTGGACGTTTGCAATTTCGAGGTGGGCTCCGGCGCAGTTCCCGAGAGCGAGCGAGGTACGAACGTCGACATCCTGAGCTGGCTGGCAGGGTCGGACCCCCAGTGTGTGTGGGGCTGTGGAAGGGCTGCCAGGGCAAGGCGAGGGCCAGCAACACCTGGGAGGCCTGGCACCTTTGGTGTGGGAGCAGTCGCTGGACGTTTGCAATTTCGAGGTGGGCTCCGGCGCCGGCCCCGTGAGCAAGCGAGGCACGAACGTCGGCACCCTGAGCTGGCTGGCAAGGCCGGAGCGCCAGTGTGTGTGGGGCTGTGGAAGGGCTGCCAGGGCAAGGCGAGGGCCAGCAACACCTGGGAGGCCTGGCACCTTTGGTGTGGGAGCAGTCGCTGGACGTTTGCAATTTCGAGCTGGGCTCTGGCGCCGGCCCCGTGTGCGAGCGAGGCAAGAACGTCGGCACCCTGAGCTGGCTGGCAAGGCCAGAGCCGCAGTGTGTGTGGGGCTGTGGAAGGGCTGCCAGGGCAAGGCGAGGGCCAGCAACACCTGGGAGGCCTGGCACCTTTGGTGTGGGAGCAGTCGCTCGACGTTTGCAATTTCGAGCTGGGCTCTGGCGCCGGCCCCGTGAGCAAGCGAGGCACGAACGTGGGTACCCTGAGCTGGCTGGCAAGGCCGGAGCCCCAGTGTGTGTGGGGCTGTGGAAGGGCTGCCAGGGCAAGGCGAGGGCCAGCAACACCTGGGAGGCCTGGCACCTTTGGTGTGGGAGCAGTCGCTCGACGTTTGCAATTTCGAGCTGGGCTCTGGCGCCGGCCCCGTGAGCGAGCGAGGCACGAACGTCGGCCCCCTGAGCTGGCTGGCAAGGCCGGAGCCCCAGTGTGTGTGGGGCTGTGGAAGGGCTGCCAGGGCAAGGCGAGGGCCAGCAACACCTGGGAGGCCTGGCACCTTTGGTGTGGGAGCAGTCGCTGGACGTTTGCAATTTCGAGCTGGGCTCTGGCGCCGGCCCCGTGTGCGAGCGAGGCAAGAACGTCGGCACCCTGAGCTGGCTGGCAAGGCCAGAGCCGCAGTGTGTGTGGGGCTGTGGAAGGGCTGCCAGAGCAAGGCGAGGGCCAGCAACACCTGGGAGGCCTGGCACCTTACGTGTGGGAGCAGTCGCTGGACGTTTGCAATTTCGAGGTGGGCTCTCGCGCAGTTCCCGAGAGCGAGCGAGGCACGAACGTCGACATCCTGAGCTGGCTGGCAAGGCCAGAGCCGCAGTGTGTGTGGGGCTGTGGAAGGGCTGCCAGGGCAAGGCGAGGGCCAGCAACACCTGGGAGGCCTGGCACCTTTGGTGTGGGAGCAGTCGCTCGACGTTTGCAATTTCGAGCTGGGCTCCGGTGCCGGCCCCGTGAGCGAGCGAGGCACGAACGTCGGCACCCTGAGCTGGCTGGCAGGGTCGGACCCCCAGTGTGTGTGGGGCTGTGGAAGGGCTGGTAGGGCAAGGCGAGGGCCAGCAACACCTGGGAGGCCTGGCACCTTTGGTGTGGGAGCAGTCGCTGGACGTTTGCAATTTCGAGGTGGGCTCCGGCGCAGGTCCTGAGAGCGAGTGAGGCACGAACGTGGGCACCCTCAGCTGGCTGGCAAGGCCGGAGCCGCAGTGTGTGTGGGGCTGTGGAAGGGCTGCCAGGGCAAGGCGAGGGCCAGCAACACCTGGGAGGCCTGGCACCTTTGGTGTTGGAGCAGTCGCTGGACGTTTGCAATTTCGAGGTGGGCTCCGGCGCAGTTCCCGAGAGCGAGCGAGGTACGAACGTCGACATCCTGAGCTGGCTGGCAGGGTCGGACCCCCAGTGTGTGTGGGGCTGTGGAAGGGCTGCCAGGGCAAGGCGAGGGCCAGCAACACCTGGGAGGCCTGGCACCTTTGGTGTGGGAGCAGTCGCTGGACGTTTGCAATTTCGAGGTGGGCTCCGGCGCCGGCCCCGTGAGCAAGCGAGGCACGAACGTCGGCACCCTGAGCTGGCTGGCAAGGCCGGAGCGCCAGTGTGTGTGGGGCTGTGGAAGGGCTGCCAGGGCAAGGCGAGGGCCAGCAACACCTGGGAGGCCTGGCACCTTTGGTGTGGGAGCAGTCGCTCGACGTTTGCAATTTCGAGCTGGGCTCCGGCGCCGGCCCCGTGAGCAAGCGAGGCACGAACGTCGGCACCCTGAGCTGGCTGGCAAGGCCAGAGCCCCAGTGTGTGTGGGGCTGTGGAAGGGCTGCCAGGGCAAGGCGAGGGCCAGCAACACCTGGCAGGCCTGGCACCTTACGTGTGGGAGCAGTCGCTCGACGTTTGCAATTTCGAGCTGGGCTCTGGCGCCGGCCCCGTGAGCAAGCGAGGCACGAACGTCGGCACCCTGAGCTGGCTGGCAAGGCCGGAGCCCCAGTGTGTGTGGGGCTGTGGAAGGGCTGCCAGGGCAAGGCGAGGGCCAGCAACACCTGGGAGGCCTGGCACCTTTGGTGTGGGAGCAGTCGCTGGACGTTTGCAATTTCGAGCTGGGCTCTGGCGCCGGACCCGTGTGCGAGCAAGGCAAGAACGTCGGCACCCTGAGCTGGCTGGCAAGGCCAGAGCCGCAGTGTGTGTGGGGCTGTGGAAGGGCTGCCAGGGCAAGGCGAGGGCCAGCAACACCTGGGAGGCCTGGCACCTTACGTGTGGGAGCAGTCGCTGGACGTTTGCAATTTCGAGCTGGGCTCCGGCGCAGTTCCCGAGAGCGAGCGAGGCACGAACGTCGACATCCTGAGCTGTCTGGCAAGGCCGGAGCACCAGTGTGTGTGGGGCTGTGGAAGGGCTGCCAGGGCAAGGCGAGGGCCAGCAACACCTGGGAGCCCTGGCACCTTACGTGTGGGAGCAGTCGCTGGACGTTTGCAATTTCGAGGTGGGCTCTCGCGCAGTTCCCGAGAGCGAGCGAGGCACGAACGTCGACATCCTGAGCTGGCTGGCAAGGCCGGAGCGCCAGTGTGTGTGGGGCTGTGGAAGGGCTGCCAGGGCAAGGCGAGGGCCAGCAACACCTGGGAGGCCTGGCACCTTTGGTGTGGGAGCAGTCGCTGGACGTTTGCAATTTCGAGGTGGGCTCCGGCGCCGGCCCCGTGTGCGAGCGAGGCAAGAACGTCGGCACCCTGAGCTGGCTGGCAAGGCCAGAGCCGCAGTGTGTGTGGGGCTGTGGAAGGGCTGCCAGGGCAAGGCGAGGGCCAGCAACACCTGGGAGGCCTGGCACCTTTGGTGTGGGAGCAGTCGCTGGACGTTTGCAATTTCGAGCTGGGCTCTGGCGCCGGACCCGTGTGCGAGCAAGGCAAGAACGTCGGCACCCTGAGCTGGCTGGCAAGGCCAGAGCCGCAGTGTGTATGGGGCTGTGGAAGGGCTGCCAGAGCAAGGCGAGGGCCAGCAACACCTGGGAGGCCTGGCACCTTTGGTGTGGGAGCAGTCGCTGGACGTTTGCAATTTCGAGGTGGGCTCTCGCGCAGTTCCCGAGAGCGAGCGAGGCACGAAGGTCGACATCCTGAGCTGGCTGGCAAGGCCGGAGCGCCAGTGTGTGTGGGGCTGTGGAAGGGCTGCCAGGGCAAGGCGAGGGCCAGCAACACCTGGGAGGCCTGGCACCTTTGGTGTGGGAGCAGTCGCTCGACGTTTGCAATTTGGAGCTGGGCTCCGGCGCCGGCCCCGTGAGCGAGCGAGGCACGAACGTCGGCACCCTGAGCTGGCTGGCAAGGCCGGAGCCCCAGTGTGTGTGGGGCTGTGGAAGGGCTGCTAGGGCAAGGCGAGGGCCAGCAACACCTGGGAGGCCTGGCACCTTTGGTGTGGGAGCAGTCGCTGGACGTCTGCAATTTCGAGGTGGGCTCCTGCGCAGGTCCTGAGAGCGAGCGAGGCACGAACGTGGGCACCCTCAGCTGGCTGGCAAGGCCGGAGCCGCAGTGTGTGTGGGGCTGTGGAAGGGCTGCCAGGGCAAGGCGAGGGCCAGCAACACCTGGGAGGCCTGGCACCTTCCGTGTGGGAGCAGTCGCTGGACGTTTGCAATTTCGAGGTGGGCTCCGGCGCAGTTCCCGAGAGCGAGCGAGGTACGAACGTCGACATCCTGAGCTGGCTGGCAGGGTCGGAGCGCCAGTGTGTGTGGGGCTGTGGAAGGGCTGCCAGGGCTAGGCGAGGGCCAGCAACACCTGGGAGGCCTGGCACCTTTGGTGTGGGAGCAGTCGCTGGACGTTTGCAATTTCCAGCTGGGCTCCGGCGCCGGCCCCGTGAGCGAGCGAGGCACGAACGTCGGCACCCTGAGCTGGCTGGCAGGGTCGGACCCCCAGTGTGTGTGGGGCTGTGGAAGGGCTGGTAGGGCAAGGCGAGGGCCAGCAACACCTGGGAGGCCTGGCACCTTTGGTGTGGGAGCAGTCGCTGGACGTCTGCAGTTTCGAGGTGGGCTCCGGCGCAGGTCCTGAGAGCGAGCGAGGCACGAACGTGGGCACCCTCAGCTGGCTGGCAAGGCCGGAGCCCCAGTGTGTGTGGGGCTGTGGAAGGGCTGCCAGGGGAAGGCGAGGGCCAGCAACACCTGGGAGGCCTGGCACCTTTGGTGTGGGAGCAGTCGCTCGACGTTTGCAATTTCGAGGTGGGCTCCGGCGCCGGCCCCGTGAGCAAGCGAGGCACGAACGTCGGCATCCTCAGCTGGCTGGCAAGGCCGGAGCGCCAGTGTGTGTGGGGCTGTGGAAGGGCTGCCAGGGCAAGGCGAGGGCCAGCAACACCTGGGAGGCCTGGCACCTTTGGTGTGGGAGCAGTCGCTGGACGTTTGCAATTTCCAGCTGGGCTCCGGCGCCGGCCCCGTGTTCGAGCGAGGCAAGAACGTCGGCACCCTGAGCTGGCTGGCAAGGCCAGAGCCGCAGTGTGTGTGGGGCTGTGGAAGGGCTGCCAGGGCAAGGCGAGGGCCAGCAACACCTGGGAGGCCTGGCACCTTTGGTGTGGGAGCAGTGGCTGGACGTTTGCAATTTCGAGCTGGGCTCTGGCGCCGGCCCCGTGTGCGAGCAAGGCAAGAACGTCGGCACCCTGAGCTGGCTGGCAAGGCCAGAGCCCCAGTGTGTGTGGGGCTGTGGAAGGGCTGCCAGAGCAAGGCGAGGGCCAGCAACACCTGGGAGGCCTGGCACCTTTGGTGTGGGAGCAGTCGCTGGACGTTTGCAATTTCGAGGTGGGCTCCGGCGCAGTTCCCGAGAGCGAGCGAGGTACGAACGTCGACATCCTGAGCTGGCTGGCAGGGTCGGACCCCCAGTGTGTGTGGGGCTGTGGAAGGGCTGCCAGGGCTAGGCGAGGGCCAGCAACACCTGGGAGGCCTGGCACCTTTGGTGTGGGAGCAGTCGCTGGACGTTTGCAATTTGGAGCTGGGCTCCGGCGCCGGCCCCGTGAGCAAGCGAGGCACGAACGTCGGCACCCTGAGCTGGCTGGCAAGGCCAGAGCCCCAGTGTGTGTGGGGCTGTGGAAGGGCTGCCAGGGCAAGGCGAGGGCCAGCAACACCTGGCAGGCCTGGCACCTTACGTGTGGGAGCAGTCGCTCGACGTTTGCAATTTCGAGCTGGGCTCTGGCGCCGGCCCCGTGAGCAAGCGAGGCACGAACGTCGGCACCCTGAGCTGGCTGGCAAGGCCGGAGCCCCAGTGTGTGTGGGGCTGTGGAAGGGCTGCCAGGGCAAGGCGAGGGCCAGCAACACCTGGGAGGCCTGGCACCTTTGGTGTGGGAGCAGTCGCTGGACGTTTGCAATTTCGAGCTGGGCTCTGGCGCCGGACCCGTGTGCGAGCAAGGCAAGAACGTCGGCACCCTGAGCTGGCTGGCAAGGCCAGAGCCGCAGTGTGTGTGGGGCTGTGGAAGGGCTGCCAGAGCAAGGCGAGGGCCAGCAACACCTGGGAGCCCTGGCACCTTACGTGTGGGAGCAGTCGCTGGACGTTTGCAATTTCGAGGTGGGCTCCGGCGCAGTTCCCGAGAGCGAGCGAGGCACGAACGTCGACATCCTGAGCTGTCTGGCAAGGCCGGAGCACCAGTGTGTGTGGGGCTGTGGAAGGGCTGCCAGGGCAAGGCGAGGGCCAGCAACACCTGGGAGGCCTGGCACCTTTGGTGTGGGAGCAGTCGCTGGACGTTTGCAATTTCGAGGTGGGCTCTCGCGCAGTTCCCGAGAGCGAGCGAGGCACGAACGTCGACATCCTGAGCTGGCTGGCAAGGCCGGAGCGCCAGTGTGTGTGGGGCTGTGGAATGGCTGCCAGGGCAAGGCGAGGGCCAGCAACACCTGGGAGGCCTGGCACCTTTGGTGTGGGAGCAGTCGCTGGACGTTTGCAATTTCCAGCTGGGCTCCGGCGCCGGCCCCGTGTGCGAGCGAGGCAAGAACGTCGGCACCCTGAGCTGGCTGGCAAGGCCGGAGCCCCAGTGTGTGTGGGGCTGTGGAAGGGCTGCCAGGGCAACGCGAGGGCCAGCAACACCTGGGAGGCCTGGCACCTTTGGTGTGGGAGCAGTCGCTGGACGTTTGCAATTTCGAGCTGGGCTCTGGCGCCGGCCCCGTGTGCGAGCAAGGCAAGAACGTCGGCACCCTGAGCTGGCTGGCAAGGCCAGAGCCGCAGTGTGTATGGGGCTGTGGAAGGGCTGCCAGAGCAAGGCGAGGGCCAGCAACACCTGGGAGGCCTGGCACCTTACGTGTGGGAGCAGTCGCTGGACGTTTGCAATTTCGAGGTGGGCTCCGGCGCAGTTCCCGAGAGCGAGCGAGGCACGAACGTCGACATCCTGAGCTGTCTGGCAAGGCCGGAGCACCAGTGTGTGTGGGGCTGTGGAAGGGCTGCCAGGGCAAGGCGAGGGCCAGCAACACCTGGGAGGCCTGGCACCTTTGGTGTGGGAGCAGTCGCTGGACGTTTGCAATTTCGAGCTGGGCTCTCGCGCAGTTCCCGAGAGCGAGCGAGGCACGAAGGTCGACATCCTGAGCTGGCTGGCAAGGCCGGAGCGCCAGTGTGTGTGGGGCTGTGGAAGGGCTGCCAGGGCAAGGCGAGGGCCAGCAACACCTGGCAGGCCTGGCACCTTTGGTGTGGGAGCAGTCGCTCGACGTTTGCAATTTGGAGCTGGGCTCCGGCGCCGGCCCCGTGAGCGAGCGAGGCACGAACGTCGGCACCCTGAGCTGGCTGGCAAGGCCGGAGCCCCAGTGTGTGTGGGGCTGTGGAAGGGCTGCTAGGGCAAGGCGAGGGCCAGCAACACCTGGGAGGCCTGGCACCTTTGGTGTGGGAGCAGTCGCTGGACGTCTGCAGTTTCGAGGTGGGCTCCGGCGCAGGTCCTGAGAGCGAGCGAGGCACGAACGTGGGCACCCTCAGCTGGCTGGCAAGGCCGGAGCCCCAGTGTGTGTGGGGCTGTGGAAGGGCTGCCAGGGGAAGGCGAGGGCCAGCAACACCTGGGAGGCCTGGCACCTTTGGTGTGGGAGCAGTCGCTCGACGTTTGCAATTTCGAGGTGGGCTCCGGCGCCGGCCCCGTGAGCAAGCGAGGCACGAACGTCGGCACCCTGAGCTGGCTGGCAAGGCCGGAGCGCCAGTGTGTGTGGGGCTGTGGAAGGGCTGCCAGGGCAAGGCGAGGGCCAGCAACACCTGGGAGGCCTGGCACCTTTGGTGTGGGAGCAGTCGCTGGACGTTTGCAATTTCCAGCTGGGCTCCGGCGCCGGCCCCGTGTTCGAGCGAGGCAAGAACGTCGGCACCCTGAGCTGGCTGGCAAGGCCAGAGCCGCAGTGTGTGTGGGGCTGTGGAAGGGCTGCCAGGGCAAGGCGAGGGCCAGCAACACCTGGGAGGCCTGGCACCTTTGGTGTGGGAGCAGTGGCTGGACGTTTGCAATTTCGAGCTGGGCTCTGGCGCCGGCCCCGTGTGCGAGCAAGGCAAGAACGTCGGCACCCTGAGCTGGCTGGCAAGGCCAGAGCCCCAGTGTGTGTGGGGCTGTGGAAGGGCTGCCAGAGCAAGGCGAGGGCCAGCAACACCTGGGAGGCCTGGCACCTTTGGTGTGGGAGCAGTCGCTGGACGTTTGCAATTTCGAGGTGGGCTCCGGCGCAGTTCCCGAGAGCGAGCGAGGTACGAACGTCGACATCCTGAGCTGGCTGGCAGGGTCGGACCCCCAGTGTGTGTGGGGCTGTGGAAGGGCTGCCAGGGCTAGGCGAGGGCCAGCAACACCTGGGAGGCCTGGCACCTTTGGTGTGGGAGCAGTCGCTGGACGTTTGCAATTTGGAGCTGGGCTCCGGCGCCGGCCCCGTGAGCAAGCGAGGCACGAACGTCGGCACCCTGAGCTGGCTGGCAAGGCCAGAGCCCCAGTGTGTGTGGGGCTGTGGAAGGGCTGCCAGGGCAAGGCGAGGGCCAGCAACACCTGGCAGGCCTGGCACCTTACGTGTGGGAGCAGTCGCTCGACGTTTGCAATTTCGAGCTGGGCTCTGGCGCCGGCCCCGTGAGCAAGCGAGGCACGAACGTCGGCACCCTGAGCTGGCTGGCAAGGCCGGAGCCCCAGTGTGTGTGGGGCTGTGGAAGGGCTGCCAGGGCAAGGCGAGGGACAGCAACACCTGGGAGGCCTGGCACCTTTGGTGTGGGAGCAGTCGCTGGACGTTTGCAATTTCGAGCTGGGCTCTGGCGCCGGACCCGTGTGCGAGCAAGGCAAGAACGTCGGCACCCTGAGCTGGCTGGCAAGGCCAGAGCCGCAGTGTGTGTGGGGCTGTGGAAGGGCTGCCAGAGCAAGGCGAGGGCCAGCAACACCTGGGAGGCCTGGCACCTTACGTGTGGGAGCAGTCGCTGGACGTTTGCAATTTCGAGCTGGGCTCCGGCGCAGTTCCCGAGAGCGAGCGAGGCACGAACGTCGACATCCTGAGCTGTCTGGCAAGGCCGGAGCACCAGTGTGTGTGGGGCTGTGGAAGGGCT
Organism: Spheniscus humboldti; assembly: GCA_027474245.1. Lineage (NCBI taxonomy): Eukaryota > Metazoa > Chordata > Aves > Sphenisciformes > Spheniscidae > Spheniscus > Spheniscus humboldti. The sequence continues at coordinate 26,493,687 of CM049895.1, forward strand.
GCCAGGGCAAGGCGAGGGCCAGCAACACCTGGGAGGCCTGGCACCTTTGGTGTGGGAGCAGTCGCTGGACGTTTGCAATTTCGAGCTGGGCTCTCGCGCAGTTCCCGAGAGCGAGCGAGGCAAGAACGTCGGCACCCTGAGCTGGCTGGCAAGGCCGGAGCGCCAGTGTGTGTGGGGCTGTGGAAGGGCTGCCAGGGCAAGGCGAGGGCCAGCAACACCTGGGAGGCCTGGCACCTTTGGTGTGGGAGCAGTCGCTCGACGTTTGCAATTTGGAGCTGGGCTCCGGCGCCGGCCCCGTGAGCGAGCGAGGCACGAACGTCGGCACCCTGAGCTGGCTGGCAAGGCCGGAGCCCCAGTGTGTGTGGGGCTGTGGAAGGGCTGCTAGGGCAAGGCGAGGGCCAGCAACACCTGGGAGGCCTGGCACCTTTGGTGTGGGAGCAGTCGCTGGACGTCTGCAGTTTCGAGGTGGGCTCCGGCGCAGGTCCTGAGAGCGAGCGAGGCACGAACGTGGGCACCCTCAGCTGGCTGGCAAGGCCGGAGCCCCAGTGTGTGTGGGGCTGTGGAAGGGCTGCCAGGGGAAGGCGAGGGCCAGCAACACCTGGGAGGCCTGGCACCTTTGGTGTGGGAGCAGTCGCTCGACGTTTGCAATTTCGAGGTGGGCTCCGGCGCCGGCCCCGTGAGCAAGCGAGGCACGAACGTCGGCATCCTGAGCTGGCTGGCAAGGCCGGAGCGCCAGTGTGTGTGGGGCTGTGGAAGGGCTGCCAGGGCAAGGCGAGGGCCAGCAACACCTGGGAGGCCTGGCACCTTTGGTGTGGGAGCAGTCGCTGGACGTTTGCAATTTCCAGCTGGGCTCCGGCGCCGGCCCCGTGTTCGAGCGAGGCAAGAACGTCGGCACCCTGAGCTGGCTGGCAAGGCCAGAGCCGCAGTGTGTGTGGGGCTGTGGAAGGGCTGCCAGGGCAAGGCGAGGGCCAGCAACACCTGGGAGGCCTGGCACCTTTGGTGTGGGAGCAGTGGCTGGACGTTTGCAATTTCGAGCTGGGCTCTGGCGCCGGCCCCGTGTGCGAGCAAGGCAAGAACGTCGGCACCCTGAGCTGGCTGGCAAGGCCAGAGCCCCAGTGTGTGTGGGGCTGTGGAAGGGCTGCCAGAGCAAGGCGAGGGCCAGCAACACCTGGGAGGCCTGGCACCTTTGGTGTGGGAGCAGTCGCTGGACGTTTGCAATTTCGAGGTGGGCTCCGGCGCAGTTCCCGAGAGCGAGCGAGGTACGAACGTCGACATCCTGAGCTGGCTGGCAGGGTCGGACCCCCAGTGTGTGTGGGGCTGTGGAAGGGCTGCCAGGGCTAGGCGAGGGCCAGCAACACCTGGGAGGCCTGGCACCTTTGGTGTGGGAGCAGTCGCTGGACGTTTGCAATTTGGAGCTGGGCTCCGGCGCCGGCCCCGTGAGCAAGCGAGGCACGAACGTCGGCACCCTGAGCTGGCTGGCAAGGCCAGAGCCCCAGTGTGTGTGGGGCTGTGGAAGGGCTGCCAGGGCAAGGCGAGGGCCAGCAACACCTGGCAGGCCTGGCACCTTACGTGTGGGAGCAGTCGCTCGACGTTTGCAATTTCGAGCTGGGCTCTGGCGCCGGCCCCGTGAGCAAGCGAGGCACGAACGTCGGCACCCTGAGCTGGCTGGCAAGGCCGGAGCCCCAGTGTGTGTGGGGCTGTGGAAGGGCTGCCAGGGCAAGGCGAGGGCCAGCAACACCTGGGAGGCCTGGCACCTTTGGTGTGGGAGCAGTCGCTGGACGTTTGCAATTTCGAGCTGGGCTCTGGCGCCGGACCCGTGTGCGAGCAAGGCAAGAACGTCGGCACCCTGAGCTGGCTGGCAAGGCCAGAGCCGCAGTGTGTGTGGGGCTGTGGAAGGGCTGCCAGAGCAAGGCGAGGGCCAGCAACACCTGGGAGGCCTGGCACCTTTGGTGTGGGAGCAGTCGCTGGACGTTTGCAATTTCCAGCTGGGCTCCGGCGCCGGCCCCGTGTGCGAGCGAGGCAAGAACGTCGGTACCCTGAGCTGGCTGGCAAGGCCAGAGCCGCAGTGTGTGTGGGGCTGTGGAAGGGCTGCCAGGGCAAGGCGAGGGCCAGCAACACCTGGGAGCCCTGGCACCTTACGTGTGGGAGCAGTCGCTGGACGTCTGCAATTTCGAGGTGGGCTCTCACGCAGTTCCCGAGAGCGAGCGAGGCACGAACGTCGACATCCTGAGCTGGCTGGCAAGGCCGGAGCGCCAGTGTGTGTGGGGCTGTGGAAGGGCTGCCAGGGCAAGGCGAGGGCCAGCAACACCTGGGAGGCCTGGCACCTTTGGTGTGGGAGCAGTCGCTGGACGTTTGCAATTTCCAGCTGGGCTCCGGCGCCGGCCCCGTGTGCGAGCGAGGCAAGAACGTCGGCACCCTGAGCTGGCTGGCAAGGCCAGAGCCGCAGTGTGTGTGGGGCTGTGGAAGGGCTGCCAGGGCAAGGCGAGGGCCAGCAACACCTGGGAGGCCTGGCACCTTACGTGTGGGAGCAGTCGCTGGACGTTTGCAATTTCGAGCTGGGCTCTGGCGCCGGCCCCGTGTGCGAGCAAGGCAAGAACGTCGGCACCCTGAGCTGGCTGGCAAGGCCAGAGCCGCAGTGTGTATGGGGCTGTGGAAGGGCTGCCAGAGCAAGGCGAGGGCCAGCAACACCTGGGAGGCCTGGCACCTTACGTGTGGGAGCAGTCGCTGGACGTTTGCAATTTCGAGGTGGGCTCCGGCGCAGTTCCCGAGAGCGAGCGAGGCACGAACGTCGACATCCTGAGCTGTCTGGCAAGGCCGGAGCACCAGTGTGTGTGGGGCTGTGGAAGGGCTGCCAGGGCAAGGCGAGGGCCAGCAACACCTGGGAGGCCTGGCACCTTTGGTGTGGGAGCAGTCGCTGGACGTTTGCAATTTCGAGCTGGGCTCTCGCGCAGTTCCCGAGAGCGAGCGAGGCACGAAGGTCGACATCCTGAGCTGGCTGGCAAGGCCGGAGCGCCAGTGTGTGTGGGGCTGTGGAAGGGCTGCCAGGGCAAGGCGAGGGCCAGCAACACCTGGGAGGCCTGGCACCTTTGGTGTGGGAGCAGTCGCTCGACGTTTGCAATTTGGAGCTGGGCTCCGGCGCCGGCCCCGTGAGCGAGTGAGGCACGAACGTCGGCACCCTGAGCTGGCTGGCAAGGCCGGAGCCCCAGTGTGTGTGGGGCTGTGGAAGGGCTGCTAGGGCAAGGCGAGGGCCAGCAACACCTGGGAGGCCTGGCACCTTTGGTGTGGGAGCAGTTGCTGGACGTCTGCAATTTCGAGGTGGGCTCCTGCGCAGGTCCTGAGAGCGAGCGAGGCACGAACGTGGGCACCCTCAGCTGGCTGGCAAGGCCGGAGCCGCAGTGTGTGTGGGGCTGTGGAAGGGCTGCCAGGGCAAGGCGAGGGCCAGCAACACCTGGGAGGCCTGGCACCTTCCGTGTGGGAGCAGTCGCTGGACGTTTGCAATTTCGAGGTGGGCTCCGGCGCAGTTCCCGAGAGCGAGCGAGGTACGAACGTCGACATCCTGAGCTGGCTGGCAGGGTCGGAGCGCCAGTGTGTGTGGGGCTGTGGAAGGGCTGCCAGGGCTAGGCGAGGGCCAGCAACACCTGGGAGGCCTGGCACCTTTGGTGTGGGAGCAGTCGCTGGACGTTTGCAATTTCGAGGTGGGCTCCGGCGCCGGCCCCGTGAGCAAGCGAGGCACGAACGTCGGCACCCTGAGCTGGCTGGCAAGGCCAGAGCCCCAGTGTGTGTGGGGCTGTGGAAGGGCTGCCAGGGCAAGGCGAGGGCCAGCAACACCTGGCAGGCCTGGCACCTTACGTGTGGGAGCAGTCGCTGGACGTTTGCAATTTCGAGCTGGGCTCCGGCGCAGTTCCCGAGAGCGAGCGAGGCACGAACGTGGGCACCCTGAGCTGGCTGGCAAGGCCGGAACCGCAGTGTGTGTGGGGCTGTGGAAGGGCTGCCAGCGGAAGGCGAGGGCCAGCAACACCTGGGAGGCCTGGCACCTTTGGTGTGGGAGCAGTCGCTGGACGTTTGCAATTTCGAGCTGGGCTCTCGCGCAGTTCCCGAGAGCGAGCGAGGCACGAACGTCGACATCCTGAGCTGGCTGGCAAGGCCGGAGCCCCAGTGTGTGTGGGGCTGTGGAAGGGCTGCCAGGGCAAGGCGAGGGCCAGCAATACCTGGGAGGCCTGGCACCTTTGGTGTGGGAGCAGTCGCTGGACGTTTGCAATTTCCAGCTGGGCTCCGGCGCCGGCCCCGTGTGCGAGCGAGGCAAGAACGTCGGTACCCTGAGCTGGCTGGCAAGGCCAGAGCCGCAGTGTGTGTGGGGCTGTGGAAGGGCTGCCAGGGGAAGGCGAGGGCCAGCAACACCTGGGAGGCCTGGCACCTTTGGTGTGGGAGCAGTCGCTGGACGTTTGCAATTTCGAGCTGGGCTCTGGCGCCGGCCCCGTGTGCGAGCAAGGCAAGAACGTCGGCACCCTGAGCTGGATGGCAAGGCCAGAGCCGCAGTGTGTATGGGGCTGTGGAAGGGCTGCCAGAGCAAGGCGAGGGCCAGCAACACCTGGGAGGCCTGGCACCTTACGTGTGGGAGCAGTCGCTGGACGTTTGCAATTTCGAGGTGGGCTCCGGCGCAGTTCCCGAGAGCGAGCGAGGCACGAACGTCGACATCCTGAGCTGTCTGGCAAGGCCGGAGCACCAGTGTGTGTGGGGCTGTGGAAGGGCTGCCAGGGCAAGGCGAGGGCCAGCAACACCTGGGAGGCCTGGCACCTTTGGTGTGGGAGCAGTCGCTGGACGTTTGCAATTTCGAGGTGGGCTCTCGCGCAGTTCCCGAGAGCGAGCGAGGCACGAACGTCGACATCCTGAGCTGGCTGGCAAGGCCGGAGCGCCAGTGTGTGTGGGGCTGTGGAAGGGCTGCCAGGGCAAGGCGAGGGCCAGCAACACCTGGCAGGCCTGGCACCTTTGGTGTGGGAGCAGTCGCTCGACGTTTGCAATTTCGAGCTGGGCTCCGGCGCCGGCCCCGTGAGCGAGCGAGGCACGAACGTCGGCACCCTGAGCTGGCTGGCAAGGCCGGAGCCCCAGTGTGTGTGGGGCTGTGGAAGGGCTGCTAGGGAAAGGCGAGGGCCAGCAACACCTGGGAGGCCTGGCACCTTTGGTGTGGGAGCAGTCGCTGGACGTTTGCAATTTCGAGCTGGGCTCCTGCGCAGGTCCTGAGAGCGAGCGAGGCACGAACGTGGGCACCCTGAGCTGGCTGGCAAGGCCGGAGCCCCAGTGTGTGTGGGGCTGTGGAAGGGCTGCCAGGGCAAGGCGAGGGCCAGCAACACCTGGGAGGCCTGGCACCTTTGGTGTGGGAGCAGTCGCTGGACGTTTGCAATTTCCAGCTGGGCTCCGGCGCCGGCCCCGTGTGCGAGCGAGGCAAGAACGTCGGTACCCTGAGCTGGCTGGCAAGGCCAGAGCCGCAGTGTGTGTGGGGCTGTGGAAGGGCTGCCAGGGGAAGGCGAGGGCCAGCAACACCTGGGAGGCCTGGCACCTTTGGTGTGGGAGCAGTCGCTGGACGTTTGCAATTTCGAGCTGGGCTCTGGCGCCGGCCCCGTGTGCGAGCAAGGCAAGAACGTCGGCACCCTGAGCTGGATGGCAAGGCCAGAGCCGCAGTGTGTGTGGGGCTGTGGAAGGGCTGCCAGGGCAAGGCGAGGGCCAGCAACACCTGGGAGGCCTGGCACCTTTGGTGTGGGAGCAGTCGCTCGACGTTTGCAATTTGGAGCTGGGCTCCGGCGCCGGCCCCGTGAGCGAGCGAGGCACGAACGTCGGCACCCTGAGCTGGCTGGCAAGGCCGGAGCCCCAGTGTGTGTGGGGCTGTGGAAGGGCTGCTAGGGCAAGGCGAGGGCCAGCAACACCTGGGAGGCCTGGCACCTTTGGTGTGGGAGCAGTCGCTGGACGTCTGCAATTTCGAGGTGGGCTCCTGCGCAGGTCCTGAGAGCGAGCGAGGCACGAACGTGGGCACCCTCAGCTGGCTGGCAAGGCCGGAGCCGCAGTGTGTGTGGGGCTGTGGAAGGGCTGCCAGGGCAAGGCGAGGGCCAGCAACACCTGGGAGGCCTGGCACCTTCCGTGTGGGAGCAGTCGCTGGACGTTTGCAATTTCCAGCTGGGCTCCGGCGCAGTTCCCGAGAGCGAGCGAGGTACGAACGTCGACATCCTGAGCTGGCTGGCAGGGTCGGAGCGCCAGTGTGTGTGGGGCTGTGGAAGGGCTGCCAGGGCTAGGCGAGGGCCAGCAACACCTGGGAGGCCTGGCACCTTTGGTGTGGGAGCAGTCGCTGGACGTTTGCAATTTCGAGGTGGGCTCCGGCGCCGGCCCCGTGAGCAAGCGAGGCACGAACGTCGGCACCCTGAGCTGGTTGGCAAGGCCAGAGCCCCAGTGTGTGTGGGGCTGTGGAAGGGCTGCCAGGGCAAGCCGAGGGCCAGCAACACCTGGCAGGCCTGGCACCTTACGTGTGGGAGCAGTCGCTGGACGTTTGCAATTTCGAGCTGGGCTCCGGCGCAGTTCCCGAGAGCGAGCGAGGCACGAACGTGGGCACCCTCAGCTGGCTGGCAAGGCCGGAACCGCAGTGTGTGTGGGGCTGTGGAAGGGCTGCCAAGGGAAGGCGAGGGCCAGCAACACCTGGGAGGCCTGGCACCTTACGTGTGGGAGCAGTCGCTGGACGTTTGCAATTTCGAGGTGGGCTCTCGCGCAGTTCCCGAGAGCGAGCGAGGCACGAACGTCGACATCCTGAGCTGGCTGGCAAGGCCGGAGCGCCAGTGTGTGTGGGGCTGTGGAAGGGCTGCCAGGGCAAGGCGAGGGACAGCAATACCTGGGAGGCCTGGCACCTTTGGTGTGGGAGCAGTCGCTGGACGTTTGCAATTTCCAGCTGGGCTCCGGCGCCGGCACCGTGTGCGAGCGAGGCAAGAACGTTGGCACCCTGAGCTGGCTGGCAAGGCCAGAGCCGCAGTGTGTGTGGGGCTGTGGAAGGGCTGCCAGGGCAAGGCGAGGGCCAGCAACACCTGGGAGGCCTGGCACCTTTGGTGTGGGAGCAGTCGCTGGACGTTTGCAATTTCGAGCTGGGCTCTGGCGCCGGCCCCGTGTGCGAGCAAGGCAAGAACGTCGGCACCCTGAGCTGGATGGCAAGGCCAGAGCCGCAGTGTGTATGGGGCTGTGGAAGGGCTGCCAGAGCAAGGCGAGGGCCAGCAACACCTGGGAGGCCTGGCACCTTACGTGTGGGAGCAGTCGCTGGACGTTTGCAATTTCGAGGTGGGCTCCGGCGCAGTTCCCGAGAGCGAGCGAGGCACGAACGTCGACATCCTGAGCTGTCTGGCAAGGCCGGAGCACCAGTGTGTGTGGGGCTGTGGAAGGGCTGCCAGGGCAAGGCGAGGGCCAGCAACACCTGGGAGGCCTGGCACCTTTGGTGTGGGAGCAGTCGCTGGACGTTTGCAATTTCGAGGTGGGCTCTCGCGCAGTTCCCGAGAGCGAGCGAGGCACGAACGTCGACATCCTGAGCTGGCTGGCAAGGCCGGAGCGCCAGTGTGTGTGGGGCTGTGGAAGGGCTGCCAGGGCAAGGCGAGGGCCAGCAACACCTGGGAGGCCTGGCACCTTTGGTGTGGGAGCAGTCGCTCGACGTTTGCAATTTCGAGCTGGGCTCCGGCAGAGGTCCCGAGAGCGAGCGAGGCACGAACGTCGGCACCCTGAGCTGGCTGGCAAGGCCGGAGCCCCAGTGTGTGTGGGGCTGTGGAAGGGCTGCTAGGGCAAGGCGAGGGCCAGCAACACCTGGGAGGCCTGGCACCTTTGGTGTGGGAGCAGTCGCTGGACGTTTGCAATTTCGAGGTGGGCTCCTGCGCAGGTCCTGAGAGCGAGCGAGGCACGAACGTGGGCACCCTGAGCTGGCTGGCAAGGCCGGAGCCCCAGTGTGTGTGGGGCTGTGGAAGGGCTGCCAGGGGAAGGCGAGGGCCAGCAACACCTGGGAGGCCTGGCACCTTTGGTGTGGGAGCAGTCGCTAGACGTTTGCAATTTCGAGCTGGGCTCCTGCGCCGGCCCCGTGAGCAAGCGAGGCACGAACGTCGGCATCCTGAGCTGGCTGGCAAGGCCGGAGCGCCAGTGTGTGTGGGGCTGTGGAAGGGCTGCCAGGGCAAGGCGAGGGCCAGCAACACCTGGGAGGCCTGGCACCTTTGGTGTGGGAGCAGTCGCTGGACGTTTGCAATTTCGAGGTGGGCTCCTGCGCAGGTCCTGAGAGCGAGCGAGGCACGAACGTCGACATCCTGAGCTGGCTGGCAAGGCCGGAGCGCCAGTGTGTGTGGGGCTGTGGAAGGGCTGCCAGGGCAAGGCGAGGGCCAGCAACACCTGGCAGGCCTGGCACCTTTGGTGTGGGAGCAGTCGCTCGACGTTTGCAATTTCGAGCTGGGCTCCGGCGCCGGCCCCGTGAGCGAGCGAGGCACGAACGTCGGCACCCTGAGCTGGCTGGCAAGGCCGGAGCCCCAGTGTGTGTGGGGCTGTGGAAGGGCTGCCAGGGGAAGGCGAGGGCCAGCAACACCTGGGAGGCCTGGCACCTTACGTGTGGGAGCAGTCGCTGGACGTTTGCAATTTCCAGCTGGGCTCCGGCGCCGGCCCCGTGTGCGAGCGAGGCAAGAACGTCGGCACCCTGAGCTGGCTGGCAAGGCCAGAGCCGCAGTGTGTGTGGGGCTGTGGAAGGGCTGCCAGGGCAAGGCGAGGGCCAGCAACACCTGGGAGGCCTGGCACCTTTGGTGTGGGAGCAGGTGCTGGATGTTTGCAATTTCGAGGTGGGCTCCGGCGCAGGTCCTGAGAGCGAGTGAGGCACGAACGTGGGCACCCTCAGCTGGCTGGCAAGGCCGGAGCCGCAGTGTGTGTGGGGCTGTGGAAGGGCTGCCAGGGCAAGGCGAGGGCCAGCAACACCTGGGAGGCCTGGCACCTTTGGTGTGGGAGCAGTCGCTGGACGTTTGCAATTTCGAGCTGGGCTGCGGCGCCGGTCCCGAGAGCGAGCGAGGCACGAACGTCGGCCCCCTGAGCTGGCTGGCAAGGCCAGAGCCGCAGTGTGTGTGGGGCTGTGGAAGGGCTGCCAGAGCAAGGCGAGGGCCAGCAACACCTGGGAGGCCTGGCACCTTACGTGTGGGAGCAGTCGCTGGACGTTTGCAATTTCGAGGTGGGCTCCGGCGCAGTTCCCGAGAGCGAGCGAGGCACGAACGTCGACATCCTGAGCTGTCTGGCAAGGCCGGAGCACCAGTGAGTGTGGGGCTGTGGAAGGGCTGCCAGGGCAAGGCGAGGGCCAGCAACACCTGGGAGGCCTGGCACCTTTGGTGTGGGAGCAGTCGCTGGACGTTTGCAATTTCGAGGTGGGCTCTCGCGCAGTTCCCGAGAGCGAGCGAGGCACGAACGTCGACATCCTGAGCTGGCTGGCAAGGCCGGAGCGCCAGTGTGTGTGGGGCTGTGGAAGGGCTGCCAGGGCAAGGCGAGGGCCAGCAACACCTGGGAGGCCTGGCACCTTTGGTGTGGGAGCAGTCGCTCGACGTTTGCAATTTCGAGCTGGGCTCCGGCGCCAACCCCGTGAGCGAGCGAGGCACGAACGTCGGTACCCTGAGCTGGCTGGCAAGGCCGGAGCCCCAGTGTGTGTGGGGCTGTGGAAGGGCTGCTAGGGCAAGGCGAGGGCCAGCAACACCTGGGAGGCCTGGCACCTTTGGTGTGGGAGCAGTCGCTGGACGTCTGCAATTTCGAGGTGGGCTCCTGCGCAGGTCCTGAGAGCGAGCGAGGCACGAACGTGGGCACCCTGAGCTGGCTGGCAAGGCCAGAGCCCCAGTGTGTGTGGGGCTGTGGAAGGGCTGCCAGGGGAAGGCGAGGGCCAGCAACACCTGGGAGGCCTGGCACCTTTGGTGTGGGAGCAGTCGCTAGACGTTTGCAATTTCGAGCTGGGCTCCTGCGCCGGCCCCGTGAGCAAGCGAGGCACGAACGTCGGCATCCTGAGCTGGCTGGCAAGGCCGGAGCGCCAGTGTGTGTGGGGCTGTGGAAGGGCTGCCAGGGCAAGGCGAGGGCCAGCAACACCTGGGAGGCCTGGCACCTTTGGTGTGGGAGCAGTCGCTGGACGTTTGCAATTTCCAGCTGGGCTCCGGCGCCGGCCCCGTGTGCGAGCGAGGCAAGAACGTCGGCACCCTGAGCTGGCTGGCAAGGCCAGAGCCGCAGTGTGTGTGGGGCTGTGGAAGGGCTGCCAGGGCAAGGCGAGGGCCAGCAACACCTGGGAGGCCTGGCACCTTACGTGTGGGAGCAGTCGCTCGACGTTTGCAATTTCGAGGTGGGCTCCGGCGCCGGCCCCGTGAGCAAGCGAGGCACGAACGTCGGCACCCTGAGCTGGCTGGCAAGGCCGGAGCACCAGTGTGTGTGGGGCTGTGGAAGGGCTGCCAGGGCAAGGCGAGGGCCAGCAACACCTGGGAGGCCTGGCACATTACGTGTGGGAGCAGTCGCTGGACGTTTGCAATTTCGAGCTGGGCTCTGGCGCCGGCCCCGTGTGCGAGCAAGGCAAGAACGTCGGCACCCTGAGCTGGCTGGCAAGGCCAGAGCCGCAGTGTGTGTGGGGCTGTGGAAGGGCTGCCAGAGCAAGGCGAGGGCCAGCAACACCTGGGAGGCCTGGCACCTTACGTGTGGGAGCATTCGCTGGACGTTTGCAATTTCGAGGTGGGCTCCGGCGCAGTTCCCGAGAGCGAGCGAGGCACGAACGTCGACATCCTGAGCTGTCTGGCAAGGCCGGAGCACCAGTGTGTGTGGGGCTGTGGAAGGGCTGCCAGGGCAAGGCGAGGGCCAGCAACACCTGGGAGGCCTGGCACCTTTGGTGTGGGAGCAGTCGCTGGACGTTTGCAATTTCGAGGTGGGCTCTCGCGCAGTTCCCGAGAGCGAGCGAGGCACGAACGTCGACATCCTGAGCTGGCTGGCAAGGCCGGAGCGCCAGTGTGTGTGGGGCTGTGGAAGGGCTGCCAGGGCAAGGCGAGGGCCAGCAACACCTGGGAGGCCTGGCACCTTTGGTGTGGGAGCAGTCGCTGGACGTTTGCAATTTCGAGCTGGGCTCTGGCGCCGGCCCCGTGTGCGAGCAAGGCAAGAACGTCGGCACCCTGAGCTGGCTGGCAAGGCCAGAGCCGCAGTGTGTGTGGGGCTGTGGAAGGGCTGCCAGAGCAAGGCGAGGGCCAGCAACACCTGGGAGGCCTGGCACATTACGTGTGGGAGCAGTCGCTGGACGTTTGCAATTTCGAGCTGGGCTCCGGCGCAGGTCCCGAGAGCGAGCGAGGCACGAACGTCGACATCCTGAGCTGTCTGGCAAGGCCGGAGCCCCAGTGTGTGTGGGGCTGTGGAAGGGCTGCCAGGGCAAGGCGAGGGCCAGCAACACCTGGGAGGCCTGGCACCTTTGGTGTGGGAGCAGTCGCTGGATGTTTGCAATTTCGAGGTGGGCTCTCGCGCAGTTCCCGAGAGCGAGCGAGGCACGAACGTCGACATACTGAGCTGGCTGGCAAGGCCGGAGCCCCAGTGTGTGTGGGGCTGTGGAAGGGCTGCCAGGGCAAGGCGAGGGCCAGCAACACCTGGGAGGCCTGGCACCTTTGGTGTGGGAGCAGTCGCTGGACGTTTGCAATTTCCAGCTGGGCTCCGGCGCCGGCCCCGTGTGCGAGCGAGGCAAGAACGTCGGCACCCTGAGCTGGCTGGCAAGGCCAGAGCCGCAGTGTGTGTGGGGCTGTGGAAGGGCTGCCAGGGCAAGGCGAGGGCCAGCAACACCTGGGAGGCCTGGCACCTTTGGTGTGGGAGCAGTCGCTGGACGTTTGCAATTTCGAGCTGGGCTCTGGCGCCGGCCCCGTGTGCGAGCAAGGCAAGAACGTCGGCACCCTGAGCTGGCTGGCAAGGCCGGAGCCGCAGTGTGTATGGGGCTGTGGAAGGGCTGCCAGAGCAAGGCGAGGGCCAGCAACACCTGGGAGGCCTGGCACCTTACGTGTGGGAGCAGTCGCTGGACGTTTGCAATTTCGAGGTGGGCTCCGGCGCAGTTCCCGAGAGCGAGCGAGGCACGAACGTCGACATCCTGAGCTGTCTGGCAAGGCCGGAGCACCAGTGTGTGTGGGGCTGTGGAAGGGCTGCCAGGGCAAGGCGAGGGCCAGCAACACCTGGGAGGCCTGGCACCTTTGGTGTGGGAGCAGTCGCTGGACGTTTGCAATTTCGAGCTGGGCTCTCGCGCAGTTCCCGAGAGCGAGCGAGGCACGAACGTCGACATCCTGAGCTGGCTGGCAAGGCCGGAGCGCCAGTGTGTGTGGGGCTGTGGAAGGGCTGCCAGGGCAAGGCGAGGGCCAGCAACACCTGGGAGGCCTGGCACCTTTGGTGTTGGAGCAGTCGCTCGACGTTTGCAATTTCGAGCTGGGCTCCGGCGCCGGCCCCGTGAGCGAGCGAGGCACGAACGTCGGCACCCTGAGCTGGCTGGCAAGGCCGGAGCCGCAGTGTGTGTGGGGCTGTGGAAGGGCTGCTAGGGCAAGGCGAGGGCCAGCAACACCTGGGAGGCCTGGCACCTTTGGTGTGGGAGCAGTCGCTGGACGTCTGCAATTTCGAGGTGGGCTCCTGCGCAGGTCCTGAGAGCGAGCGAGGCACGAACGTGGGCACCCTCAGCTGGCTGGCAAGGCCGGAGCCCCAGTGTGTGTGGGGCTGTGGAAGGGCTGCCAGAGCAAGGCGAGGGCCAGCAACACCTGGGAGGCCTGGCACCTTTGGTGTGGGAGCAGTCGCTGGACGTTTGCAATTTCGAGGTGGGCTCCGGCGCAGTTCCCGAGAGCGAGCGAGGTACGAACGTCGACATCCTGAGATGGCTGGCAGGGTCGGACCCCCAGTGTGTGTGGGGCTGTGGAAGGGCTGCCAGGGCAAGGCGAGGGCCAGCAACACCTGGGAGGCCTGGCACCTTTGGTGTGGGAGCAGTCGCTCGACGTTTGCAATTTCGAGGTGGGCTCCGGCGCAGGTCCTGAGAGCGAGCGAGGCACGAATGTGGGCACCCTGAGCTGGCTGGCAAGGCCGGAGCCCCAGTGTGTGTGGGGCTGTGGAAGGGCTGCCAAGGCAAGGCGAGGGCCAGCAACACCTGGGAGGCCTGGCACCTTTGGTGTGGGAGCAGTCGCTGGACGTTTGCAATTTCGAGGTGGGCTCCGGCGCAGGTCCTGAGAGCGAGCGAGGCACGAACGTGGGCACCCTCCTCTGGCTGGCAAGGCCGGAGCCGCAGTGTGTGTGGGGCTGTGGAAGGGCTGCCAGGGCAAGGCGAGGGCCAGCAACACCTGGGAGGCCTGGCACCTTTGGTGTGGGAGCAGTCGCTCGACGTTTGCAATTTCGAGGTGGGCTCCGGCGCAGTTCCCGAGAGCGAGCGAGGTACGAACGTCGACATCCTGAGCTGGCTGGCAGGGTCGGACCCCCAGTGTGTGTGGGGCTGTGGAAGGGCTGCCAGGGCAAGGCGAGGGCCAGCAACACCTGGGAGGCCTGGCACCTTTGGTGTGGGAGCAGTCGCTCGACGTTTGCAATTTCGAGCTGGGCTCCGGCGCAGGTCCCGAGAGCAAGCGAGGCACGAACGTCGGCACCCTGAGCTGGCTGGCAAGGCCAGAGCCGCAGTGTGTGTGGGGCTGTGGAAGGGCTGCCAGGGCAAGGCGAGGGCCAGCAACACCTGGGAGGCCTGGCACCTTTGGTGTGGGAGCAGTCGCTGGACGTTTGCAATTTCCAGCTGGGCTCCGGCGCAGGTCCTGAGAGCGAGCGAGGCACGAACGTCGGCACCCTGAGCTGGCTGGCAAGGCCAGAGCCCCAGTGTGTGTGGGGCTGTGGAAGGGCTGCCAGGGCAAGGCGAGGGCCAGCAACACCTGGGAGGCCTGGCACCTTACGTGTGGGAGCAGTCGCTCGACGTTTGCAATTTCGAGGTGGGCTCCGGCGCCGGCCCCGTGAGCAAGCGAGGCACGAACGTCGGCACCCTGAGCTGGCTGGCAAGGCCGGAGCACCAGTGTGTGTGGGGCTGTGGAAGGGCTGCCAGGGCAAGGCGAGGGCCAGCAACACCTGGGAGGCCTGGCACCTTTGGTGTGGGAGCAGTCGCTGGACGTTTGCAATTTCGAGCTGGGCTCTGGCGCCGGCCCCGTGTGCGAGCAAGGCAAGAACGTCGGCACCCTGAGCTGGCTGGCAAGGCCAGAGCCGCAGTGTGTGTGGGGCTGTGGAAGGGCTGCCAGAGCAAGGCGAGGGCCAGCAACACCTGGGAGGCCTGGCACCTTTGGTGTGGGAGCAGTCGCTGGACGTTTGCAATTTCGAGGTGGGCTCTCGCGCAGTTCCCGAGAGCGAGCGAGGCACGAACGTCGACATCCTGAGCTGGCTGGCAAGGCCGGAGCGCCAGTGTGTGTGGGGCTGTGGAAGGGCTGCCAGGGCAAGGCGAGGGCCAGCAACACCTGGGAGGCCTGGCACCTTTGGTGTGGGAGCAGTCGCTGGACGTTTGCAATTTCGAGCTGGGCTCTGGCGCCGGCCCCGTGTGCGAGCAAGGCAAGAACGTCGGCACCCTGAGCTGGCTGGCAAGGCCAGAGCCGCAGTGTGTGTGGGGCTGTGGAAGGGCTGCCAGGGCAAGGCGAGGGCCAGCAACACCTGGGAGGCCTGGCACATTACGTGTGGGAGCAGTCGCTGGACGTTTGCAATTTCGAGCTGGGCTCCGGCGCAGTTCCCGAGAGCGAGCGAGGCACGAACGTCGACATCCTGAGCTGTCTGGCAAGGCCGGAGCACCAGTGTGTGTGGGGCTGTGGAAGGGCTGCCAGGGCAAGGCGAGGGCCAGCAACACCTGGGAGGCCTGGCACCTTTGGTGTGGGAGCAGTCGCTGGATGTTTGCAATTTCGAGGTGGGCTCTCGCGCAGTTCCCGAGAGCGAGCGAGGCACGAACGTCGACATCCTGAGCTGGCTGGCAAGGCTGGAGCCCCAGTGTGTGTGGGGCTGTGGAAGGGCTGCCAGGGCAAGGCGAGGGCCAGCAACACCTGGGAGGCCTGGCACCTTTGGTGTGGGAGCAGTCGCTGGACGTTTGCAATTTCCAGCTGGGCTCCGGCGCCGGCCCCGTGTGCGAGCGAGGCAAGAACGTCGGCACCCTGAGCTGGCTGGCAAGGCCAGAGCCCCAGTGTGTGTGGGGCTGTGGAAGGGCTGCCAGGGCAAGGCGAGGGCCAGCAACACCTGGGAGGCCTGGCACCTTACGTGTGGGAGCAGTCGCTGGACGTTTGCAATTTCGAGCTGGGCTCTGGCGCCGGCCCCGTGTGCGAGCAAGGCAAGAACGTCGGCACCCTGAGCTGGCTGGCAAGGCCAGAGCCGCAGTGTGTATGGGGCTGTGGAAGGGCTGCCAGAGCAAGGCGAGGGCCAGCAACACCTGGGAGGCCTGGCACCTTACGTGTGGGAGCAGTCGCTGGACGTTTGCAATTTGGAGCTGGGCTCCGGCGCAGTTCCCGAGAGCGAGCGAGGCACGAACGTCGACATCCTGAGCTGTCTGGCAAGGCCGGAGCACCAGTGTGTGTGGGGCTGTGGAAGGGCTGCCAGGGCAAGGCGAGGGCCAGCAACACCTGGGAGGCCTGGCACCTTTGGTGTGGGAGCAGTCGCTGGACGTTTGCAATTTCGAGCTGGGCTCTCGCGCAGTTCCCGAGAGCGAGCGAGGCACGAACGTCGACATCCTGAGCTGGCTGGCAAGGCCGGAGCGCCAGTGTGTGTGGGGCTGTGGAAGGGCTGCCAGGGCAAGGCGAGGGCCAGCAACACCTGGGAGGCCTGGCACCTTTGGTGTGGGAGCAGTCGCTCGACGTTTGCAATTTCGAGCTGGGCTCCGGCGCCGGCCCCGTGAGCGAGCGAGGCACGAACGTCGGCACCCTGAGCTGGCTGGCAAGGCCGGAGCCGCAGTGTGTGTGGGGCTGTGGAAGGGCTGCTAGGGCAAGGCGAGGGCCAGCAACACCTGGGAGGCCTGGCACCTTTGGTGTGGGAGCAGTCGCTGGACGTCTGCAATTTCGAGGTGGGCTCCTGCGCAGGTCCTGAGAGCGAGCGAGGCACGAACGTGGGCACCCTGAGCTGGCTGGCAAGGCCGGAGCGCCAGTGTGTGTGGGGCTGTGGAAGGGCTGCCAGGGCAAGGCGAGGGCCAGCAACACCTGGGAGGCCTGGCACCTTTGGTGTGGGAGCAGTCACTAGACGTTTGCAATTTCGAGCTGGGCTCCTGCGCCGGCCCCGTGAGCGAGCGAGGCACGAACGTCGGCATCCTGAGCTGGCTGGCAAGGCCGGAGCGCCAGTGTGTGTGGGGCTGTGGAAGGGCTGCCAGGGCAAGGCGAGGGCCAGCAACACCTGGGAGGCCTGGCACCTTTGGTGTGGGAGCAGTCGCTGGACGTCTGCAATTTCGAGGTGGGCTCCGGCGCAGGTCCTGAGAGCGAGCGAGGCACGAACGTGGGCACCCTCAGCTGGCTGGCAAGGCCGGAGCCCCAGTGTGTGTGGGGCTGTGGAAGGGCTGCCAGGGCAAGGCGAGGGCCAGCAACACCTGGGAGGCCTGGCACCTTACGTGTGGGAGCAGTCGCTGGACGTTTGCAATTTCGAGGTGGGCTCCGGCGCAGGTCCCGAGAGCGAGCGAGGTACGAACGTCGACATCCTGAGATGGCTGGCAGGGTCGGACCCCCAGTGTGTGTGGGGCTGTGGAAGGGCTGCCAGGGCAAGGCGAGGGCCAGCAACACCTGGGAGGCCTGGCACCTTTGGTGTGGGAGCAGTCGCTCGACGTTTGCAATTTCGAGGTGGGCTCCGGCGCAGGTCCTGAGAGCGAGCGAGGCACGAACGTGGGCACCCTGAGCTGGCTGGCAAGGCCGGAGCCCCAGTGTGTGTGGGGCTGTGGAAGGGCTGCCAAGGCAAGGCGAGGGCCAGCAACACCTGGGAGGCCTGGCACCTTTGGTGTGGGAGCAGTCGCTGGACGTTTGCAATTTCGAGGTGGGCTCCGGCGCAGGTCCTGAGAGCGAGCGAGGCACGAACGTGGGCACCCTCCTCTGGCTGGCAAGGCCGGAGCCGCAGTGTGTGTGGGGCTGTGGAAGGGCTGCCAGGGCAAGGCGAGGGCCAGCAACACCTGGGAGGCCTGGCACCTTTGGTGTGGGAGCAGTCGCTCGACGTTTGCAATTTCGAGGTGGGCTCCGGCGCAGTTCCCGAGAGCGAGCGAGGTACGAACGTCGACATCCTGAGCTGGCTGGCAGGGTCGGACCCCCAGTGTGTGTGGGGCTGTGGAAGGGCTGCCAGGGCAAGGCGAGGGCCAGCAACACCTGGGAGGCCTGGCACCTTTGGTGTGGGAGCAGTCGCTCGACGTTTGCAATTTCGAGCTGGGCTCCGGCGCCGGCCCCGTGAGCAAGCGAGGCACGAACGTCGGCACCCTGAGCTGGCTGGCAAGGCCAGAGCCGCAGTGTGTGTGGGGCTGTGGAAGGGCTGCCAGGGCAAGGCGAGGGCCAGCAACACCTGGGAGGCCTGGCACCTTACGTGTGGGAGCAGTCGCTCGACGTTTGCAATTTCGAGCTGGGCTCCGGCGCCGGCCCCGTGAGCAAGCGAGGCACGAACGTCGGCACCCTGAGCTGGCTGGCAAGGCCGGAGCCCCAGTGTGTGTGGGGCTGTGGAAGGGCTGCCAGGGCAAGGCGAGGGCCAGCAACACCTGGGAGGCCTGGCACCTTTGGTGTGGGAGCAGTCGCTGGACGTTTGCAATTTCGAGCTGGGCTCTGGCGCCGGCCGCGTGTGCGAGCAAGGCAAGAACGTCGGCACCCTGAGCTGGCTGGCAAGGCCAGAGCCGCAGTGTGTGTGGGGCTGTGGAAGGGCTGCCAGGGCAAGGCGAGGGCCAGCAACACCTGGGAGGCCTGGCACCTTACGTGTGGGAGCAGTCGCTGGACGTTTGCAATTTCGAGGTGGGCTCTCGTGCAGTTCCCGAGAGCGAGCGAGGCACGAACGTCGACATCCTGAGCTGGCTGGCAAGGCCGGAGCGCCAGTGTGTGTGGGGCTGTGGAAGGGCTGCCAGGGCAAGGCGAGGGCCAGCAACACCTGGGAGGCCTGGCACCTTTGGTGTGGGAGCAGTCGCTGGACGTCTGCAATTTGGAGCTGGGCTCCGGCGCCAGCCCCGTGAGCGAGCGAGGCACGAACGTCGGTACCCTGAGCTGGCTGGCAAGGCCGGAGCCCCAGTGTGTGTGGGGCTGTGGAAGGGCTGCTAGGGCAAGGCGAGGGCCAGCAACACCTGGGAGGCCTGGCACCTTTGGTGTGGGAGCAGTCGCTGGACGTCTGCAATTTCGAGGTGGGCTCCTGCGCAGGTCCTGAGAGCGAGCGAGGCACGAACGTGGGCACCCTGAGCTGGCTGGCAAGGCCGGAGCCCCAGTGTGTGTGGGGCTGTGGAAGGGCTGCCAGGGGAAGGCGAGGGCCAGCAACACCTGGGAGGCCTGGCACCTTTGGTGTGGGAGCAGTCGCTAGACGTTTGCAATTTCGAGCTGGGCTCCTGCGCCGGCCCCGTGAGCAAGCGAGGCATGAACGTCGGCATCCTGAGCTGGCTGGCAAGGCCGGAGCCCCAGTGTGTGTGGGGCTGTGGAAGGGCTGCCAGGGCAAGGCGAGGGCCAGCAACACCTGGGAGGCCTGGCACCTTTGGTGTGGGAGCAGTCGCTGGACGTTTGCAATTTCCAGCTGGGCTCCGGCGCCGGCCCCGTGTGCGAGCGAGGCAAGAACGTCGGCACCCTGAGCTGGCTGGCAAGGCCAGAGCCGCCGTGTGTGTGGGGCTGTGGAAGGGCTGCCAGGGCAAGGCGAGGGCCAGCAACACCTGGGAGGCCTGGCACCTTCCGTGTGGGAGCAGTCGCTGGACGTTTGCAATTTCGAGGTGGGCTCCGGCGCCGGCCCCGTGAGCAAGCGAGGCACGAACGTCGGCACCCTGAGCTGGCTGGCAAGGCCGGAGCCGCAGTGTGTGTGGGGCTGTGGAAGGGCTGCCAGGGCAAGGCGAGGGCCAGCAACACCTGGGAGGCCTGGCACCTTTGGTGTGGGATGAGTCGCTGGACGTTTGCAATTTCGAGCTGGGCTCTGGCGCCGGCCCCGTGTGCGAGCAAGGCAAGAACGTCGGCACCCTGAGCTGGCTGGCAAGGCCAGAGCCGCAGTGTGTGTGGGGCTGTGGAAGGGCTGCCAGAGCAAGGCGAGGGCCAGCAACACCTGGGAGGCCTGGCACCTTTGGTGTGGGAGCATTCGCTGGACGTTTGCAATTTCGAGGTGGGCTCCGGCGCAGTTCCCGAGAGCGAGCGAGGCATGAACGTCGACATCCTGAGCTGTCTGGCAAGGCCGGAGCCCCAGTGTGTGTGGGGCTGTGGAAGGGCTGCCAGGGCAAGGCGAGGGCCAGCAACACCTGGGAGGCCTGGCACCTTTGGTGTGGGAGCAGTCGCTGGACGTTTGCAATTTCGAGGTGGGCTCTCGCGCAGTTCCCGAGAGCGAGCGAGGCACGAACGTCGACATCCTGAGCTGGCTGGCAAGGCCGGAGCGCCAGTGTGTGTGGGGCTGTGGAAGGGCTGCCAGGGCAAGGCGAGGGCCAGCAACACCTGGGAGGCCTGGCACCTTTGGTGTGGGAGCAGTCGCTGGACGTTTGCAATTTCGAGCTGGGCTCTGGCGCCGGCCCCGTGTGCGAGCAAGGCAAGAACGTCGGCACCCTGAGCTGGCTGGCAAGGCCAGAGCCGCAGTGTGTGTGGGGCTGTGGAAGGGCTGCCAGAGCAAGGCGAGGGCCAGCAACACCTGGGAGGCCTGGCACATTACGTGTGGGAGCAGTCGCTGGACGTTTGCAATTTCGAGCTGGGCTCCGGCGTAGTTCCCGAGAGCGAGCGAGGCACGAACGTCGACATCCTGAGCTGTCTGGCAAGGCCGGAGCACCAGTGTGTGTGGGGCTGTGGAAGGGCTGCCAGGGCAAGGCGAGGGCCAGCAACACCTGGGAGGCCTGGCACCTTTGGTGTGGGAGCAGTCGCTGGACGTTTGCAATTTCGAGCTGGGCTCTCGCGCAGTTCCCGAGAGCGAGCGAGGCACGAACGTCGACATCCTGAGCTGGCTGGCAAGGCCGGAGCCCCAGTGTGTGTGGGGCTGTGGAAGGGCTGCCAGGGCAAGGCGAGGGCCAGCAACACCTGGGAGGCCTGGCACCTTTCGTGTGGGAGCAGTCGCTGGACGTTTGCAATTTCCAGCTGGGCTCCGGCGCCGGCCCCGTGTGCGAGCGAGGCAAGAACGTCGGCACCCTGAGCTGGCTGGCAAGGCCAGAGCCGCAGTGTGTGTGGGGCTGTGGAAGGGCTGCCAGGGCAAGGCGAGGGCCAGCAACACCTGGGAGGCCTGGCACCTTACGTGTGGGAGCAGTCGCTGGACGTTTGCAATTTCGAGCTGGGCTCTGGCGCCGGCCCCGTGTGCGAGCAAGGCAAGAACGTCGGCACCCTGAGCTGGCTGGCAAGGCCAGAGCCGCAGTGTGTATGGGGCTGTGGAAGGGCTGCCAGAGCAAGGCGAGGGCCAGCAACACCTGGGAGGCCTGGCACCTTACGTGTGGGAGCAGTCGCTGGACGTTTGCAATTTCGAGGTGGGCTCCGGCGCAGTTCCCGAGAGCGAGCGAGGCACGAACGTCGACATCCTGAGCTGTCTGGCAGGGTCGGACCCCCAGTGTGTGTGGGGCTGTGGAAGGGCTGCCAGGGCAAGGCGAGGGCCAGCAACACCTGGGAGGCCTGGCACCTTTGGTGTGGGAGCAGTCGCTGGACGTTTGCAATTTCGAGCTGGGCTCTCGCGCAGTTCCCGAGAGCGAGCGAGGCACGAACGTCGACATCCTGAGCTGGCTGGCAAGGCCGGAGCGCCAGTGTGTGTGGGGCTGTGGAAGGGCTGCCAGGGCAAGGCGAGGGCCAGCAACACCTGGGAGGCCTGGCACATTTCGTGTGGGAGCAGTCGCTCGACGTTTGCAATTTCGAGCTGGGCTCCGGCGCCGGCCCCGTGAGCGAGCGAGGCACGAACGTCGGCACCCTGAGCTGGCTGGCAAGGGCGGAGCCCCAGTGTGTGTGGGGCTGTGGAAGGGCTGCTAGGGCAAGGCGAGGGCCAGCAACACCTGGGAGGCCTGGCACCTTTGGTGTGGGAGCAGTCGCTGGACGTCTGCAATTTCGAGGTGGGCTCCTGCGCAGGTCCTGAGAGCGAGCGAGGCACGAACGTGGGCACCCTGAGCTGGCTGGCAAGGCCGGAGCCCCAGTGTGTGTGGGGCTGTGGAAGGGCTGCCAGGGGAAGGCGAGGGCCAGCAACACCTGGGAGGCCTGGCACCTTTGGTGTGGGAGCAGTCGCTAGACGTTTGCAATTTCGAGCTGGGCTCCTGCGCCGGCCCCGTGAGCGAGCGAGGCACGAACGTCGGCATCCTGAGCTGGCTGGCAAGGCCGGAGCGCCAGTGTGTGTGGGGCTGTGGAAGGGCTGCCAGGGCAAGGCGAGGGCCAGCAACACCTGGGAGGCCTGGCACCTTTGGTGTGGGAGCAGTCGCTGGACGTCTGCAATTTCGAGGTGGGCTCCGGCGCAGGTCCTGAGAGCGAGCGAGGCACGAACGTGGGCACCCTCAGCTGGCTGGCAAGGCCGGAGCCCCAGTGTGTGTGGGGCTGTGGAAGGGCTGCCAGGGGAAGGCGAGGGCCAGCAACACCTGGGAGGCCTGGCACCTTACGTGTGGGAGCAGTCGCTGGACGTTTGCAATTTCGAGGTGGGCTCCGGCGCAGTTCCCGAGAGCGAGCGAGGTACGAACGTCGACATCCTGAGCTGGCTGGCAGGGTCGGACCCCCAGTGTGTGTGGGGCTGTGGAAGGGCTGCCAGGGCAAGGCGAGGGCCAGCAACACCTGGGAGGCCTGGCACCTTTGGTGTGGGAGCAGTCGCTCGACGTTTGCCAATTTCGAGGTGGGCTCCGGCGCAGGTCCTGAGAGCGAGCGAGGCACGAACGTGGGCACCCTCAGCTGGCTGGCAAGGCCGGAGCCCCAGTGTGTGTGGGGCTGTGGAAGGGCTGCCAGGGGAAGGCGAGGGCCAGCAACACCTGGGAGGCCTGGCACCTTTGGTGTGGGAGCAGTCGCTAGACGTTTGCAATTTCGAGCTGGGCTCCTGCGCCGGCCCCGTGAGCAAGCGAGGCACGAACGTCGACATCCTGAGCTGGCTGGCAAGGCCGGAGCCCCAGTGTGTGTGGGGCTGTGGAAGGGCTGCCAGGGCAAGGCGAGGGCCAGCAACACCTGGGAGGCCTGGCACCTTTGGTGTGGGAGCAGTCGCTGGACGTTTGCAATTTCCAGCTGGGCTCCGGCGCCGGCCCCGTGTGCGAGCGAGGCAAGAACGTCGGCACCCTGAGCTGGCTGGCAAGGCCAGAGCCGCAGTGTGTGTGGGGCTGTGGAAGGGCTGCCAGGGCAAGGCGAGGGCCAGCAACACCTGGGAGGCCTGGCACCTTACGTGTGGGAGCAGTCGCTGGACGTTTGCAATTTCGAGCTGGGCTCTGGCGCCGGCCCCGTGTGCGAGCAAGGCAAGAACGTCGGCACCCTGAGCTGGCTGGCAAGGCCAGAGCCGCAGTGTGTATGGGGCTGTGGAAGGGCTGCCAGAGCAAGGCGAGGGCCAGCAACACCTGGGAGGCCTGGCACCTTACGTGTGGGAGCAGTCGCTGGACGTTTGCAATTTCGAGGTGGGCTCCGGCGCAGTTCCCGAGAGCGAGCGAGGCACGAACGTCGACATCCTGAGCTGTCTGGCAAGGCCGGAGCACCAGTGTGTGTGGGGCTGTGGAAGGGCTGCCAGGGCAAGGCGAGGGCCAGCAACACCTGGGAGGCCTGGCACCTTTGGTGTGGGAGCAGTCGCTGGACGTTTGCAATTTCGAGCTGGGCTCTCGCGCAGTTCCCGAGAGCGAGCGAGGCACGAACGTCGACATCCTGAGCTGGCTGGCAAGGCCAGAGCGCCAGTGTGTGTGGGGCTGTGGAAGGGCTGCCAGGGCAAGGCGAGGGCCAGCAACACCTGGGAGGCCTGGCACCTTTGGTGTGGGAGCAGTCGCTCGAAGTTTGCAATTTCGAGCTGGGCTCCGGCGCCGGCCCCGTGAGCGAGCGAGGCACGAACGTCGGCACCCTGAGCTGGCTGGCAAGGCCGGAGCCGCAGTGTGTGTGGGGCTGTGGAAGGGCTGCTAGGGCAAGGCGAGGGCCAGCAACACCTGGGAGGCCTGGCACCTTTGGTGTGGGAGCAGTCGCTGGACGTCTGCAATTTCGAGGTGGGCTCCTGCGCAGGTCCTGAGAGCGAGCGAGGCACGAACGTGGGCACCCTGAGCTGGCTGGCAAGGCCGGAGCCGCAGTGTGTGTGGGGCTGTGGAAGGGCTGCCAGGGGAAGGCGAGGGCCAGCAACACCTGGGAGGCCTGGCACCTTTGGTGTGGGAGCAGTCGCTAGACGTTTGCAATTTCGAGCTGGGCTCCTGCGCCGGCCCCGTGAGCGAGCGAGGCACGAACGTCGGCATTCTGAGCTGGCTGGCAAGGCCGGAGCGCCAGTGTGTGTGGGGCTGTGGAAGGGCTGCCAGGGCAAGGCGAGGGCCAGCAACACCTGGGAGGCCTGGCACCTTTGGTGTGGGAGCAGTCGCTGGACGTCTGCAATTTCGAGGTGGGCTCCGGCGCCGGCCCCGGTGAGCGAGCGAGGCACGAACGTGGGCACCCTCAGCTGGCTGGCAAGGCCGGAGCCCCAGTGTGTGTGGGGCTGTGGAAGGGCTGCCAGGGGAAGGCGAGGGCCAGCAACACCTGGGAGGCCTGGCACCTTTGGTGTGGGAGCAGTCGCTGGACGTTTGCAATTTCGAGGTGGGCTCCGGCGCAGTTCCCGAGAGCGAGCGAGGTACGAACGTCGACATCCTGAGATGGCTGGCAGGGTCGGACCCCCAGTGTGTGTGGGGCTGTGGAAGGGCTGCCAGGGCAAGGCGAGGGCCAGCAACACCTGGGAGGCCTGGCACCTTTGGTGTGGGAGCAGTCGCTCGACGTTTGCAATTTCGAGGTGGGCTCCGGCGCAGGTCCTGAGAGCGAGCGAGGCACGAACGTGGGCACCCTCAGCTGGCTGGCAAGGCCGGAGCCCCAGTGTGTGTGGGGCTGTGGAAGGGCTGCCAAGGCAAGGCGAGGGCCAGCAACACCTGGGAGGCCTGGCACCTTTGGTGTGGGAGCAGTCGCTGGACGTTTGCAATTTCGAGGTGGGCTCCGGCGCAGGTCCTGAGAGCGAGCGAGGCACGAACGTGGGCACCCTGAGCTGGCTGGCAAGGCCGGAGCCGCAGTGTGTGTGGGGCTGTGGAAGGGCTGCCAGGGCAAGGCGAGGGCCAGCAACACCTGGGAGGCCTGGCACCTTTGGTGTGGGAGCAGTCGCTCGACGTTTGCAATTTCGAGGTGGGCTCCGGCGCAGTTCCCGAGAGCGAGCGTGGTACGAACGTCGACATCCTGAGCTGGCTGGCAGGGTCGGACCCCCAGTGTGTGTGGGGCTGTGGAAGGGCTGCCAGGGCAAGGCGAGGGCCAGCAACACCTGGGAGGCCTGGCACCTTTGGTGTGGGAGCAGTCGCTGGACGTTTGCAATTTCCAGCTGGGCTCCGGCGCCGGCCCCGTGAGCAAGCGAGGCACGAACGTCGGCACCCTGAGCTGGCTGGCAAGGCCAGAGCCGCAGTGTGTGTGGGGCTGTGGAAGGGCTGCCAGGGCAAGGCGAGGGCCAGCAACACCTGGGAGGCCTGGCACCTTACGTGTGGGAGCAGTCGCTCGACGTTTGCAATTTCGAGCTGGGCTCCGGCGCCGGCCCCGTGAGCAAGCGAGGCACGAACGTCGGCACCCTGAGCTGGCTGGCAAGGCCGGAGCCCCAGTGTGTGTGGGGCTGTGGAAGG